>CM068742.1:135848439-137048439 GCA_035084275.1 Hydrolagus colliei
TCCCCACTCCATCCCTCCTCTCTCACCCCCCCCCCTATCCCTCCTCTCTCAACCCCCCCCCCCCCCCCCGACTCCATCCCTCCTCTCTCACCCCCCCCTATCCCTCCTCTCTCACACCCTCCCTCCATCCCTCCTCTCTCCCCCCCCCCCCCTCCATCCCTCCTCTCTCACACTCACCCTCCCTCCATCCCTCCTCTCTCACACCCCCCCTCCATCCCTCCTCTCTCACACTCACCCTCTCTCCATCCCTCCTCTCTCACACTCACCCTCTCTCCATCCCTCCTCTCTCACACCCTCCCTCCATCCCTCCTCTCTCACACCCCCCTCCATCCCTCCTCTCTCACACTCACCCTCTCTCCATCCCTCCTCTCTCACCCCCCCCCCTCCATCCCTCCTCTCTCACACTCACCCTCTCTCCATCCCTCCTCTCTCACACCCCCTCCATCCCTCCTCTCTCACACTCACCCTCTCTCCATCCCTCCTCTCTCACCCCCCCCCCCTCCATCCCTCCTCTCTCACACTCACCCTCTCTCCATCCCTCCTCTCTCACCCCCCCCCCCTCCATCCCTCCTCTCTCACCCTCTCTCCATCCCTCCTCTCTCACACCCTCTCTCCATCCCTCCTCTCTCACCCCACCACCTCCTCTCTCCCCCCCCCCCCCCCCCCCCCACTTTGTAACATACCATCTTCCCCTCCTCGGGTGCCCTGGGCTGGGCGATGCTCTCGGTGCCGCCGCCTGTGTGCCGGGGCTCGGCTGGGGGCTTCCCCTTCCCGATCTGGAAGATGGAGCCAGGAGATTTGGGGCGTTTTTTTGCGCCCATTCGGTGCAGAACTCATGCAAAACACATCCACTGTCAGCCGCTCCTCACTGCGGGCGGTGAAGGGTGAGGTGGGGGGGGAGAGAGAGAGAGAGACAGGCAGAGAAGGAGGGAGAGAAAAGCAAGAGAGGAAAAAAGAGAGAGAGAGGGTAGGGTTTTGTATGTGTGTGGTTTATATATATATATATATATATGTATGTAGAGAGAGAGAGAGGAGAGAAAAGGGGGGAAATAAAGAAACTACATGTGTTTGTTTGTTTGTTTGTGACCCCCCCCCCCCGGCAGTGGGTCTTGGCTTGCTGTGGCTTTCAGTAATCCTTCCAAACAGCAGCTCACAGAGCAGCTGAAACCCCCCAATGCTGACATCTCGGTGCTTGTGGTGGAGGCTGATTTCATTGGCAAGGATCAGGATCAGGATCAGGCATCTCGGGGATTCAGGAGTTTCCATGAAGAATATGACAGTTTCAGAAATCCTACAGCAGAACCATCTCTCCTCTCGCCTCAGCCACTCTATATTGTTTTGCTTTGTTTCTTTCTTTCTCTCCCAATCTCTCTCTTTCTCTCAATCTTTCTTTCTCTCAATCTTTCTTTCTCTCAATCTTTCTTTCTCTCAATCTTTCTTTCTCTCAATCTTTCTTTCTCTCTCTCTTTCTTTCTTTCTTTCTTTCTTTCTTTCTTTCTTTCTTTCTTTCTTTCTTTCTTTCTTTCTTTCTTTCTTTCTTTCTTTCTTTCTTTCTTTCTTTCTTTCTTTCTTTCTTTCTTTCTTTCTTTCTTTCTTTCTTTCTTTCTTTCTTTCTTTCTTTCTTTCTTTCTCTTTATCCTCTCTTTCTTCTCTCTCTTTCTCTCTTTCCCCCTCCCTCCCTCTCTTCTCTGTCTCTTTCTCTCTTTCTTTCTCTCTCTCTGTTTCTTCTCTCCCTCCCTCTTTCTTTGCTCTCTCTCTTTCACCACACAACACACACAGAAAAAACAACAACAACAACAAAGCCCTCCCGGATGGTTAGGGCAATGAATTAATGTGGCTTTAGCTTTAATCTTGTCCTCCAGTTGGCCTTTTGCAGCTCTAACCTTCCTCGCTGGGAATATGAGGCGCATTATCTGGTAACCTGACAGTGAACCACTCAATCAACACATGGATAGGACGGGAATACTAATATGATCCATTTAAATCGCGCTTTGCTGCCTGTAGATTTATTTAATGGAAACGTTAAGTAAACGACGTCTGTAGGACTGTGAACACTTACGGTATTGCAGCCACGTCTCCACATTGAATGGAACCTATTCTTAGGCATATCATTTGCAAGAGAATGACTTTGACCTGATGCTGTGTTTATATTTTATATATATATATACAGTATATATATGTACAGTATCTGAATTTTGACAGGGGGTGACTTTATCCAAATTCGTTATTATTTTCTTATAAAATTGGTTTTGATCGTTTTAATCCAAGATTCCGTTTCAATGGGAAGTTTTATATACTGCGTGTGTGTTTGCTTGATAAATTGACAACCACAAGAATTAATTTGGAGAAATGCACATTGTATTTGTCGACATTCAGTAGTCACTGAAGATGCCTCCTATTGAAGAATCTAAACAGACTGCTCTGGAAGGTTTTTTCCCCCCATATGAATGCATTGAGCTCTGGTTTCTGAGATTCACTGAACAACACACACACACAACAAACACAAACAAATAGGCGTACATTAAAACTCCCAACTCCAGCTGCTATCTCTGCTGTTTACACTGCTGTGTTTGTAAAGATATATATCACCAAGTAAATGAATATGCATTTAAAATATGTAAACCTTGGTGCTCATGCATTTACCATTTGCAGTTGTATAGAGTATTCAGCAAGTTTAGATGGAGTTAGCCAGATTTCATACCGTACTTTCTTCATTGAGCGAACAACAGTCACTGTAACATCAACTGACTTTGGAATATTTTGGGGTGATCCAGGATCATGTTAGATGCACCAACAAATAATAACAATTGGAGTATGTGGTATGAAATATAACTTGCTGGGTTTCTGGAGAGAAGCTAGGGTGAGGAATGTGTGTGGTGAGAAAACAGTTTGATAAGATGAGAATCCACGACTGTTTGTGGGACACTGCTGTGCACAATTGGCTGCCGTGATTCTCCCACAAGTATACAGTCAATTCACTTTACAGTATATTCTGTGAAGCGTTTTGGGACATCGATAAAATGTGAATGACACTGTATCAAATGCAAGGATTATTCTAATCCAAGAGAAGGGAATTCTAATAACCAATATTGTTTGCAATTGCAATAGAATGGACTGGCCAATTATTTGAAGTACTGTATTCATATGAATTGCCTTTTTTGGGTATTGTACGGCAATTGTTTTGCGGTTTGCGTTCTATTCATATAGTTTAACAAAGCTGTCTTGAGTAACTAATATTTCTTCTCTATAGATACTAATCTAGAAGTGCTCTGAAGTGCATCATTGTAATGCTGTGCTTTTTGTTTTCATACCAGGAGGTTTGGCTGCTGTGGTTTCTCTATTAGATTCTGATCTGCTCTTTTCTAATGAACTTGTCTATGTAAGGACATGGAACTGCATGATCAGTCAACAACAAAATTACACTTGTATAGAGCATTTCACGTCAGGAGGATGTCCCAAGGCACTGGACAGTCAATGTTTTGGACCCAAGCTAGGGTAGGGATCGGGGAGGGTAGAGGGGATTTGGGTGACCGATGCGACGTGGAAGAGGAGAGTCTTGAGACGGGACTGGAAGGAGGACTTGAAGGATGGAAATACTGTCATAAAACTTGTTGGTTGTTCACATCTATAGAAGCACCTGGTAGCCCAATGGGATCTCTAATCGTAATTGGTACATGGTATTTAATTTATAATTCTTCTGCTAAATTTTCTTCTAAAGTTTTAGTTCTAGCTTGTTATTTGGAAGACTTCCTGAGATAGACTGTTGCTCAATGAAAGGTGTAGCAGTTACAGGGGAACGGGGGTGAAGGCAAGTGTCTGTAACATTTATGCTTTTCATCTTTTCTGGGATAAAAACCTATCATTATGTTTTTATGAACATAATAACCTATGGATTTCTAAATGAAAGAGCACCAAGGTCCAAGCTCCTATCTACCATCCTGTCGGTCACATGTGCATGCCATGTCCCAAACTATATATGTCAAGATATTATTTCCAAAAATAAATATCTAATTTAATTTGAAAGAATCCACACTTTCAGCTTCTACTGTCTCCCTAGGGAACCTGATATACTCGCTCACTGAATAGTGTTTTCACAGATTTGTTTTGAATTTTGGCTAGTGTGACTGTGCAGTTGTTACTGCATGGATACTATGTATGGCATATGCTTTTGTGAGTACTGCTCGCTTACAACAGGAACAAAAACAATACCATCGATGTTTAATACTAGAATTTGCAACTAAAATTTGCAACTGATTAATTCTTTATTGGTCTGGCAGCAAGAATTATCACTGAACATAGTCCACCATTAATGCCGAGTGGATAATCAAAAGTGAAAGGATTATGTCAGATAGTATATCTGCCATGAATTATTTTACTGATTAAATAAGTTTATTATTTTGCACACCAAATATATAGTCAGTTCACTTTACAGTGTATTCTGTGAAGCGCTTTGAAATGTTTCAAAGACGTGATAAAGTACTATATCAAATGCAAGGATTGTTATTGTTGATCTTGCAACTGTCCCCATGCAAAAAATGTCACAACTTTAACTCAGGTACATCTAAACCTGTGATGAATTATGCTTTCCACATATCTTTCTTACTATGAACATACCAAATAGAACACTGCCTATTTATAATAATAATTGACAAATATTTATGTGGTTCACAAAAGTATCCATTATGTTTCTGAATGTTCTAGTAAAACATTGTGTAATTTTTTTTATGTTTCAGTTTTGCAACAATAGTGAAAAGAAATGAGAAAATAAAGAAAAATGATCATTTAATCTCATTTAATATCCAATATTAAATTTCTATTGAAAAAACACGTTGTTTTAATAATAATAGTCCTTGCATTTGACATAGCACTTTTCACAACTTCTGGATGTCTCAAAGAGCTTCACGGAATATACTGTAAAGTGAACATAAATGGAAAATAGTTCAGATGCTGGAAATTTGAAACTAAAACAGAAATCGCTGGGAAGACTCAGCAGGTCAGGCCGCATCTATAGAGAAAAGAAAAGTGTGGCAACATTTCATGTCCATGACCCTCATCAGAACTGGGGTATGTTGGGATGGAGAAGCTTTTAAGGAATAACAGAGAGGGAGAGGCAGGGCAAGGAAGACAAATAAGAAAATGGGGGTAGAGGACTGGAGATGATGCGGTAAAAAGTTAATGTGGTGAAGCAAAAAGTGGGGGGCAGTGGGATTGTCACAAAACTGGAGAGAAAAGGTGGTAATAATGTTAAATAAAGTAGGGGGTGAAAGTGCAAAAGAAAAGCTTCAGCCACTTTGCCCCTAACCTCTGGAATTCCATCCTGCAGTCCATTCGCCTCACCCACTCCTTCAAGTACCACCTCAAGACCCTCCTCTTCGACAGTCCCATCGGTCACTCAAAATCCCCTCCTTTTCCTCCACCCACCCCGATCCCAACCCCAGCTTAGGTCTGAAACATTGACTGTCCAGCGCCTTGGGACATCCTTCTGATGTGAAAGGCACTTTACAAATGTTTGTTTTTGTAACTTTCTTCAAATTGCTATGCTATTTTCACTCTCATCCTAGTCCAAAATCAGCCACCATTGTGAACTTTGCCTGTCTGTCTAAAGTAACTGTTAACTTGTGCAAACGTCATTATATCAATATTGCAGGGCCGCAGTTACTGGTAAGGCACTTTATGTATTGATGGCCTTCAGAGTTTAATCCCGTTGTGATGGGAGTACATACATGCTGAATTGATTGGTGTTGGCATAAAACGTAAGATTACTATAGGTTCAGACACATAGTTCCCTTTGGACCCATCTTCAAAATGTTTACCCTGCGCATGACGCCACTCAAATGGTCGCATAATTGAGAATTTCCTGGGTATGATTGTCACTCTGCAAAATCTATGACAGTAGACAATAACAATCCTTGCATTTGATTCATAGAATTTTTTTTACGGCACAAAAGGAGGCCATTCGGCCCATCTAGTCTGTGCCGGCTCTTTGAAAAGAGCGATTCAATCCCACTGCCCTGTCCGCCCCCCATAGCCTAATATGTCTCAAACTCCCCCCTACCCACACACCCCCACCCCCCCCCCACCCCCACCAGCTCGAGTCTGAAACAGTGAGTGTCCAGCGCCTCGGGACGTGAGAGGCTCTGTCTGTACACGAGCAATGTTGTCGTCGTCGCCGTCATTAGTGCAGTACAGTCCGGCAGCAGGGTGGAGGTTAGAGCGCTCGGCTGGGGAAGGGTTCGAATCCCCGCTCATTCGAGCAAAACACTCACTCGATACAACAGTTTATGTCTCAAAAGTGCTTCATGAGAAATACCGTGAAGTGCGGTGACTGTTTTCGGAACATGGCAGCCAACCTGCCCCACAAACAGCCAGGAAGTGAATGGCCCATTTTATTTGGGAGGATTCTTGTCCACTGGCGACACCAAGAGCAGAAAAAAAAAAAAAAAAATCTCTCATGGAATAAATGTGAAAACAAACAAAAAGGATCATCATTAAATGTTTGTGTTTGACGGTGAAAAGACGGGGGGGGAGTTGACGTTGACACGAACGTCAAGCATACTTTGCGCCTACTATAGGAAACAGTGTCAAAATAACTATAACAACAACAACAACAACAAAATCACATTTGTATCTGGTGCCTTTCATGTCGGGAGGATTGCTATAAGTAATGTGTTGTAGTTTAATTTAAACCTGTAAAGTGATTCCCTCCCCCCCCACCCCGCCCACACCCCCTTTTCCTTGAAGACCTTTTCTTACCCAGTTGCAAGAGCATCAAACCTAAATCTGGCCTCCCTGTTACCTGGGACCAGTCCACAGCTAGTATTGGGCTATTTTGGGGGCTATTTTTGGGGGTTGGGCTTTGGCCTATGTTTTAATGCCAGGGAGCCTCGAGCGCGGCACGTGGTCGCCGCGTTGTCCTAGCGACGGCAGGAAGGCGGTTGAGCCGTCGCGCCGAGGAGGAGCGATCCAAGATGGCGGCCGTGGGAGTGGATCCGTCTCCAGCGTCGTGCGAGGCGCCCCCACTGCTGACAATCCTCCACTTCAACGATGTCTACGAGGTCCAGTCGCGTTCGGAGGAACCCGTGGGAGGCGCGGCCAGGTTACGATCTTAACTTTTTTTTAATTAAAAAAAAACGCATTAATAACCGCGGTAACAAATTTCGAAACGGTGCCGTTTTGTTCTTGAGAATAAAACACCCCAAATCGGGGAGGGGGAGAGAGAGAGAGAGGGAGGGAGGGAGGGAGGGAGGGAAAGCGTCGCCTTCTCTGCCAGGGTCTGACTTGCCCCTTTGCACCGGAGTCCAGCGAAGATCAAACCCACCAGGGCCGTCAGTAGGTCAAATAATAACCAAATAATAATAATAATAATAATACACGCGTTTGAAATTGTGCCTCATCACACGGTTGAGGCGACTCAAACCGCCACACAGGATATACTGAGAAGTGAGTTGACTTGTTTTTTTTTGGGTGAAACGTGGCAGCCAATTACGCACATCAGAGTCCCACCAACAAAATGTAGGACAAGATATAATTATTGTAAGGGTATGACCCCCCCCCCCCCCCCCCCCCAATAGATGCATTTAAATGCTGGGGGTACATTAATAACAGCCAATTACTTACATTAATGCATTCTCCAATTCTCAGAGGGCAGTTTATGGAGATGCATAAGATATTTGATGAGGAAGTAAGCCAAAACTTGTAGATCCACTGAGAAAGAGCAAGACAACACAGGCTTAAGGCTTGCAGAAGGCAATTTTAAGTCAGAATTCAAGATATATTTTGTTGACCTAGTAATTAATGACTGAACCAGGTAACAGGAAAGGAGAGAGATTAGATTCATTTCAGAAACAATTTGATGGTTGGATGGGTATTCTGGAAAAATGATATTAATCTGGTTGAAAGGTCTGCTTCATCTGTGGTTTCCTTGTAACAACAAAGGATATCACAGAGGAAATATTTCCTTAAATCACACCTATTAGTGTGCCAAAGTGTTACTTAACAGGAAGCAATGCTCTATAAGGGAGCTGTAACTTTCACATTAGTTTTTTTTCCCCCATGCATGTGAAGAACAATTTGTAATGGAGTTGTTGGGAAATGAATAAACCAAAATCATATTTACATAATTGCAACAACTACCTGTAGCAACACTAATAGGGGCATATGTTTTACTACCTACTACTTTTGGTACCTGCAACACACTTCATTCATATAGGCCCATAGATCCTTGTTTGCTGATGACATCTTACTTCTGAAGTAATTGGAAGATCCAACTGCAAAAACGGTGCCAAGTAAGTTAACAGCTGGGAAAATTAAAAAAAATGTCATTACAATTTGCTGTCAACAAATTGTGAAAAAAGTGGCATAAGGCAATTTAATGTTTGAACATCTCCGATTCAATCCTCCCTTCTTGCTTCAACACTTCCTTGGCTGATACTTTATTTTTTCTTTCTCAATTGGTGGCCTTGAGTGGCCCAATTGTATTTGTGTGAATGATTTATTCATTCTGCTTCCTTTTTCTTGCAACTTTGTTGTGTTCATTGCCCTTAAAATGAAACATAGATATTTAAAGTTACCCCGTCCTCGCTCAACTCCTCTGGCTTCTCATCACATAAAAGATTCAATTCAGTATTCAGGTTCTCACCTTCAAAGCTCTCCATGGCCTTGGACCCCCCACCCACCCCTCCAACCTCCTAAACCCCCTACCAACCTTCCATTCCCTCTGCTCAGAGGGCTCTGGCTTGCCCCACACGTCCTGACCTACCCTCCCCACCTTCAGCCACTCTACCCCCAACCTTTGGAATTCCATCCCGAAGTCCCTCCACCTTGCCCCCTCCCTAGTCTCCTTCAAGTCCCTCCTCAAGACTACTCTTCGACAGCCCCATCGATCACCCCAAATCCCCCCCTTTTCCTCCACCCTCCCTGTCCCCAGCTCGGGTCTGAAACAATGACTGTGCAGCACCTTGGCTCATTCTCCTGACATTGTTGTTGTTTATTCTTCTAAACTTTGAATATAGGAAATGCACTGTCCTCTTCTAGGCAATAAAGGAAAATTCGTAATTTCGTTGCTGCTATTTAATTTTGAAAATATGGTCTTTTAAACTTAGTCAAATAATGTATTGATGCTATGCATTGTGTTACTTTTTAAAAAAAACAGATTTGCTACAGCATTACGACAATTTAATCAACAAGACCCCCTGATTCTTTTCAGTGGTGACTGTTTAAACCCCTCATTGTTAAGCACAACAACAAAAGGACAACACATGATACCAATTCTTAATGCTTTTGGAGTACAGTGTGCAGTATTTGGTGAGTAAATATTGAACAACTTATTTAATTTTATTATTCTAGTAGCAAACTAGAAGCTATTTATGGATCCTACAAGGTCCACCAATGGTCTATTTTCTTACAGGATGATATTATTCGCACCTGATAGAATTGGATTCAAGTAGTGGATGGCAGAATCAACATGGCACATCAATTGATGCATCATCAATAAAAAACACAACTATAATTTGTTTTATATCGGTTTTATAGGGAGAAAGAAGGTTGGGGGTGAAACTGCCTCACCAAATCCTCTGTCTAGATGTCTTTTGGTTTGGATGTCATGGATTGTTACATGAAGTTGACTCTTAGCACAAGGTCACTTATCCTGAGCAACCTATAGGGTGCTATATAAGTACAAGTTGTTTTGGCTGTTGTTAAAGTTTGGTCACGATGTCTTGGAAACTTGGGTTCATGTGCAAATTAATCATTTCATAATTACTGGGAAACTGACAATATTCATGTGGAAGGAATGTGGAAATGTGTTTTCTTTTTCCCTGGGTGGAATCTTATATTTAATCTTGCACAACTTGATGCAGTTGCTCATCAAACCTCTTGCCTTATGTGATGTTAAGTTTCTCTCATGGAAATACTTCTCTGTGCATTCAGTATGTAATCTTAATGAGATCTACTTGCCTTCAATCAGCTTGATTTGATGGTGGTTCATCAAAATCCCTGTTTGTATACAATACTTGGAACAAAATTGGTTATTCTATCATTTATGCACAAATTGATGGAACGACAATTTTTGTTTAAATGTAGATATGTGGAAGCTATTAGAATTCTGTTACTGCCTCACTTATGGTCGTACCAATGCTTTATAAAGTATTGGAGTCATAATGGGTTCATCATGAGGAATTTTAACACCCTAAAAGTTGAGTGGACAGATTAGTGACAACTGGGAGAAGGTTTGAAAGTACATTTTCACTGAGGCAATCATTGATTGCTACTTGACACAATATGTAAAATAGGCAACTGGAGTAGCAGCTGTACTGGATTTAGAATTTAGTAATGCACAAGGTTGATTAATGACCTGGAAGTTCAGAAGCACCTGGGATCTAGTGGTTGTTGTATCATTATAGATTTGGTAAATCAAAAACAATATCAAGGTGCATGATTTTAGAGAGCAAATATGGAGCTATGAAATAGTAATATAAAAATAATCTGCATTTGATATAGTGCCTTATCATGTCGTTGAGATGTCTCCAAACGTTTTACTAAATATACTGAAAATTGTATTGACTGTGTACTTTATGAGTGAAATGCAGCAGCAAATTGAGTACAACAGTTTCCCACAAACAATTGTGGATTGAGCGATCAAATTGTTTTGGGGGAGGGATCAATATCCCTGGAAAGCAATTCGCCAATTGTTTAAACACCAGGTTCCTATTTACTGCAAGAATAATCTTAAATATTGGGGTTGATACAAAAACCGTTGACATTATTTAATAGAAATGGGAAAGGTATGATTACATGTGGCAGCAAGAAGGATCCTAAAAAAATTTCAGGTTATATAAATACTGTGGTAGAATGTGAATGTTACAGCATGCAGATCAATTAGGAATCAATTAAGTAAAAATTTGTAGATGAGTTAATGCCGAGTTAGTGATTGGATTTAGCCTCTGTTTACTTAGCAGTTCGTACGAACCCACTTGTTAGTCAATTGGCGGATTGCTTTTCCAGGGATAATAATCTCTTAAAAAAAGTAATTAAAAAAAAATAACAATTTGGTTATTCAATCCACAATTGTTTGTGTGACTCTTCTGTACGCTGTTGGCTGTCGTTTCGACTACAAAATATACAGTCTTTACAGTATACAAATATACAACTTTACAGTATAACCGTTGAAGCACTTTGAGACATCCTGAATACATGATATATCAAATGCAAGGGATTAACTTTTTGATTTTCGTATGCCAATACAGAAAATGTGAATAAGGAAACTAGTACTAGTACAGTAAAAGCCCTTTTATCCGATCAACCGTAACTTCCGTATAACCGGCACCTCAAAAAAAGGGCCCCATTTGATTAACCGGATCTGGCACAATGTATCAGTATCAGTATTTTGGAATGCTGCTACTAGTGGTGCTGCCGTTTTTTTCCCTCACAGAGTACATTACGATTACTTCTTGAATGCTGCTGTAGTAGTGCTGTGTGTGTGTATGTGTGTGTGAAAGAGAGAGGGAAGGAGAGAGAGAGAGAGGGAGTGAGTTGATTAATTTAGATGGATAATTAGAGAAGTGGAGGGGGTTTGGGTTTGGAGCCATTGAGATGCCAGACTGACTGTGTGTGTGAAAGAGAGAGAGAAAGAGAATAAAAGGAGAGTACCACTTTGATTGTATGCTAGGTTTAAAGACTGTGATTGATATTTATTGCTTTATTGGTAAGTATCCATACAATATTCTGTTATTATTTAGTCTATTATTAATATGGTATGTTCTTTTAAAAATTATTTTAAAAGTTTATTAAAAAAAATTGGGGGGTTTGTTTTGTGCTTTTGGCTCAATATCCAAACTGCGCTTTAACCGGCATTGGCCAGGTCCCGAGGATGTTGGATAAACGGGCTTTTACTGCATACGGAAGTTAGTAAAACAGCAAAATTACATTTATAGAGCGCCTTGCATGTTGGGAGGATGTCCCAAGGCGCTGAACAGTCAGGTCGGGACATATTACAGTAACAGCCCGTTTATCCAGCACCCTCGGGACCTGGCCAATTGCCGTTAAAGAGTGTGCCGGATATTCGACTGAAAACCCAACACATTTAAAAATAAAAAAAAATCTAATAATAGACCAAATAATAACAGAATATTGTATGGATACTTACCAATAAAGCAATAAATATCGATTACAGTCTATAAACAAAGTTTTTTTTCTTTCTCTCCCTCCTTCCCTCTCTCTCTTTCACACACACAAAGTCAGTCTAGCATCTCAATGGCTCCAAACCCAATCCCCTCCACTCCTCATTTTCCATCTAAATTAATCAACTCCCCCACCCTCTCTCTACCCCACCCTCTCTCTCCCCCACCTCTCTCTCCTGCCCCCTCTTTCCCTCTCTTTCTCCCACCCTACCGCAGCATTCAAAAGTAATCGTACTGTACTCGCTGTGAGGGAAGAAAATGGCAGTGCCACCTTCAGGCACTAGTAGCAGCATACCGAAATACTGATACTGTACAAGAGAAAAAAAATGTGATTGTGCCAGACAAGACCTGATTAATCGAATATGGACCTTTTTTTTTGAGGTGCCAGTTATACGGAAGTTACGGTTGATCGGGTCACGGATAAATGGACTTTTACTGTACATACTACAGATGTTGTGCAAAGATCTAAGGGTTTAAATGTTTACAAGACACCTCGGCCTGAGGTTCAAACAATGACAACAACGAGGAGATTAGTGCTGTTCTGGGTATTACTTTGGGAGTTTAATTTACAGTACATTACAGTACATTGATAATGGGAGAGAAGCAAATATTATTCCACTGTTAAAGATGAGTAAAGCACAGATTTGGAAATTACATTAATTAAAACATTAACAATGCTGAACGAATAAATGGAATCATTTGAGAACATAAACGGGATGTAACCAGAGATCATCTGAAGACAATTGATGTAAGGAACATTTGGCATGATTTTGAAGCAGTTGTTGATGTCTGACATTTACTGGAATTTTACGAGGCGGTAAATTAAGATAATGGTTGAGTGCTATTCAACTGATGGTTTAATTGGATTCTCAGAAGTAAGTTGACAAATACCTTCAAGTGTGGAAGGGTTAAGGCTCACGGAATAGATATCAAATTATTCAGACTGATTGAAAAGTAGTGCAGCAGTAGGAGACAAGGATGGACTTCTTCAAGGTTATGTTCTGCGTGACCTTTTCTAAAGCTCTGTCAGTTGTTTGGCAGAGGATGTCTGCAGAGAGTATTATCACATTTGTCTATGGTAAAAGTTTTTTTGGCAAGTAAAAGAGAGGTTAGGATTCATAAGTGGATGAGCTGAGAAATGGCATATTGTCATATTGCCAGTGGATAAATGAAATTTAATGCAGATAGAAAGAGGAAATGGTTAAAAAAAACAAGGTTATCTATCAGGATGTTATTATTGAAACCATGATGGCATATAATAAATCTGAAATGGTTGTCAACAGGCAAATGGATCAATTAGTGTGATGATTTTGTACTATAAATTAGAATGTGAATGTTAATGGGTATATGTCAGGGTGATCCAATCTGTTGGCTGCTGAGGGCCGGATGTTAGATTTGAGAAACGTCCACGGATTACATAACCAATATATTTGTGTTTCCCTTCCTGAATGTAATCTGTAAGAATCACATAGAAATAGTTTGTTTTATGCAGTGTAACTATATATTTAATTTCACTTTATTTTAGTTGCAATGCAAACTTTAAGCAATTGATATAAATTTAAAAATAATGATCCAGTTAGTTAGAAAACAAGAGTTTTCTTGAACTCTGAAAGAAAGAGTTAAGTGAATTAAAATGCACATAATTTAATATGTTTAACAATGAGCAAAATAATGATGATCTCAAATGGAAATAATTTTATGTTTTAAAATCAAAATACTAGATATCAACTCAGCATGAGAGGTGTGAGATGGGTTAGGCAGGAGAGAGGAGAGGAGCCAATTTTTAGGTAGTCATGTTTGCATTGATGTCACTTTATTATGACATCGAGATGTCCCAAAGCACTTTGTAGGGTTTTACTATGAAATATAGTTAATGAGCAGAACAATCTAATTTTTGTTCTTGGCAAAGCCATTACCACACATTGTCTGAATAATTCATTTCATTCTTCATCAATCCCACCTTGCAATAAGGAAGCCTTTTGGCTCAATGATGGAGCCTTTTACAAGGTTTGCTGCTGCCTCTTGAGCACCTTTTAAGTATGTTTCTGTTGACCAGCTGCAGTTCTTGTACCTTGTTCAAACATTATTGCTTGGACCTGACAGCATGGACCTGACATTGCCTTTGTTATGTCAGTTTTGGAAACCGAAGACTGTAGCCCCACAACAAGCAAAGTTCTAATGTTAAATGCCACCACTGTAGAGGATATTTTTGAAACATGCCAACCCTGTCTTGGAATTGTGAGAACACAGCTTTATTGGTTAAAGATAAAGTGAGCTAACATTTTAAGTGTGATCTTTTGCCAATCCCTATTATGTGGAGATACTCAAGGGATCAATGATTCACATGATTTTTATTTCTAACGTTTTGATTCTTAGCCCAACATGAAAATTAATACCTTAACCCAACATAATTGTTTTTTTAAAGAAAATACTGTATAAAGGTAGGTAAATATTTAAAAGTACATTTTCAACTGAATTATGTGGACAGTCTATTGAATATCCAGCAATATTAACTAAAAATAATAATCCTTGGATTTGATATAGTGCGTTTCACGTCTTCTAGACATCTCAAAGTGTTTCACAGAATATACTGTAAAGTGAATTGACTTTATATTTGCAGTGGACACATGGCAGCCAAGGGTGCACAGCAGTGTCCAACAAACAGTCGTGGATTGAAATGAGCAATTTATTATTTTTTGGGGGAGGGATTATTATTAGGCGTGTGGAGTAAGGAAACTTGCCCAAGGTTTCGCTCTGATCTGCCTGAATAAAACTATTCACTTTGCATATGACTTATTTTCCCATTGCTTACAAACTTTGATATTAATGTAAAGATTATGGAATTTATTTCTGTTCTATTGATGAGCTGTTGATACTCTGTTGATATATTTTTGAAAATTTCAGAGACCTAATTTTTTCAATTATAGGAAATCATGAATTTGACTTTGGAGTTGATCTGCTAGAAGAATCTGCATCACTGATGAATTTCCCTTGGTTGCTCAGCAATGTATTTGACTTATTTACTTTGCGGCCATTAGGACATGGTTTGGAGAACAGGATAATTGAATGGAATGGTGTAAAAGTGGGCCTAATAGGATTAGTGGAAGAAGAATGGCTTGATACCTTACCAACTGTTGATAAGTCAAATGTGAATTACATTGATTATGTTCGTGTTGCTGACCAACTTTCCAAAGAACTTCGAGTCAAAGGAGCAGAACTTGTGATCGCTTTGACGCACATGAAATGGAGTAATGATATAAGACTTGCAAAGCACTCCGAGGGATTGGATTTGGTGCTTGGAGGCCACGATCATGACTATGACATCAAAGAGGTTAATGGAATTCTTATTGTGAAAAGTGGATCCGATTTTAGAACTCTAACTAAAATTGACATTGTAAGAACTCCCGTAAAGAGTTTCAAATACACAACGCAGAAGATAGTTATTACAAAAGATGTGGAAGAAGATGATTTTGTGAAAAGCATTGTCCAAGAGTTTACCTTCAATCTTGAGGTACGTTAGTAACAATTTTAAGTATCAGTTGTATCCTTTCTTCCCACTGTTTTAACCTAATAAAAAAGGTTAGAAATTTAACACCAAGTTATGATTTAGTTTTATAATGAAACTTGTTGCTTTTTGGATTAATTGAAAACATTATAAGTAAATAAATCTGTCATGGCTCAGTGGCTCAAACTATCAGGAATTTGTAGCGAAAAATGAAAACATTCCTATTTTAATAAATGTTTTAAATAAACATGTTTTAATACCTTCTTAACAATATTAGAAAGCTTCACTGGAGTGGTACAGTTTGACATTGAGTACTGGTATCCCTCCCCAACCGCGGGCAATATGTTCCTGAAAACCTCCGCGGTTAGTAAAACCGCGGTTGGAAAATGCAGGGCCCTATGGGAAACATGGGGATAGGGGGAGTAAGTTTGCTTGTCCTTGAACTAAACACCAAAAAATTCATGTTATTTACCTAAATCCTAATGATGATGATGATGGGGGAGGTGCTTGTTGCGTGCTGTTACAAGGAACAGGGGCCCTACGCTTCCTCTGCCTCCTCCTCCAGGTCATAAATCACCGATGAGTGCGAGGTGGGTGGATGTGGAGAAGGTGGTGTGGTGGGTGACACCGAGGTGGGTGGATGTGGATGGAGAAGGTGATGTGGTGGGTGACACCGAGGGGGTGGATATGGATGGAGAAGGTGGAGTGGCGGGGGACACGGAAGGGGGTAGATGCGGAGAAGCGACATCGTGGCTGGTTGATTGCGACATCGCAACTGAGTCCTAGTGCCAAACGCTAGTGTTAGTGTTAAAACCTATGGATACACAAAACCCATTGCCATGGTTGGCAAGGGTCGTCACAGCGAGCCAACCGTCGATAAGTGAAATTTGCGGTAGAAAAAAACGGTTGGGGTGTGGTACCTGTAATTCTGCAATGTGCTTGTTTAAGGGGAAGTCATATTAACCATGCACATTGTGAAAGGTTACCAAATCAGAATCTTTGCACTTGATATTAAGCTTTACCAGATCTCAATATCCCAAAGTGCTTAATAGGAGTTTAATATAAAGTTCACTGACTATTTGTAGGCAAAATGTGCCAAGTACCTGTATCCAGAAGTCAGTGACCAATTTTACTTGGAGAGTGGCCAGAATATCGGAAGATGTCCCTTTTCCTTCAAAAAGAAATTTGAATAAAATTCAAGATGCAACTTTGCTTTGATATGTTTAACTTCAAGCTCATTCTTAAGAGGTGCATCATAGTTTAAGATAAAGCCTGCTTTCCTGTCTCACCACCTTCAAAAACTTGCCGAAATATATTTTCTTTTGATTGTGCTTTCAGTCACCTTTCTCCCTACTCCCTCAGCTCCTCTCCATGCAGGGTAATGGAGGCAGATCATGAAGCGGGACATTATCTGTAGGCGCTGTATTTTGTTGTAATTAATTATACCCCACAGAATCTATGGTAAGCAACTAAATAGTTCACCAAAACAAAATCTTTGAATATTCTTGAGTTTAGAGGATTGAGTGGTGATTTGATAGAGGTTTTTAGGATGATAAAGGGATTTGATAAGGTAGACAAAGAAGCTATTTCCTCTGGTGAGGGAATACAAAACAAGGGGACATCGTCTTAAAATTAGAACCAGGCCATTTAAGAGTGAAATTAGGAAGCATTTTTTCACTCAAAGGGTGGCAGAAATATGGAATTCTCTACCTCAAAAGGTTGTGGATGCTAGATCCATCTGGACCTTCAAGAGTGAGGTTGGTACATTTTTGGTAGGTCAACAACAAAGTTACAGTTGTAGAGCGCCTTTCATCCCAAGGATGTCCCAAGGCATTGGGGAAGAGAGAGGTGACCACAGATGCAGTCGACAGCATAGCACCACTATCTAGCACCCATATAAATATAGCATCCATATAAATATAGCATTGCAATGATTATCTTTCATTTGGTTTGATTATGCAGTGACTTTGAAAATTTCACTTGAGCATTTAATTGTGAGCTCAGTTGACTCTTAAATCACTTGGATTATCATCAGCGTATAGCCCAAATTGTTAATTAAAATCAAATCCATTTGGAACTGGAATGAGAAATTAAGTTTGTTTTTATCTTTAAATATACAGTAATGCAAATAAGGATTAACTGTCAAATAGTATTATCCTGTAATTAAGATTGTATTTATTAGCAAATGGGTGTCAATTAATTGAGTTGTTCTTGAAGCATCAAAGGATTTAATGAATTAAGTCCAATGGGAATGATCACTAACATCAATGTGTTAATACCATGATATGAAAGGGAAAGATAAGAATATATTTTAAAATTATACTCTACAAATTTTGTTTCCAACCTAAGAATTTTGAATGATCCAAATATTTAGTTACATTGCTGTACATATTATCCCTTTGTGTTATGGAAGAACATATTTACAGTGCGTGTCATGTTATAAATCTGGATTTGTGACATATACTCTTGGCCTTGGTATCCATGTTGATTGGTATGCAGAGAGGTAAGTAGCTGTTGCACGAATTCTGCAATTCTAAACTGTTTGTTTAATGTGTCTGAGCTGTTGACAGGGGAATGGTGGCAATATCCTTGGAGTTGCCAGCTATAATATGATATACAATACTTGGCAACAGCCTGTTGGAATTGAGTCAGCCTTCTGTGGTGGTCTCATAACTCTATTTCCTGAGCCAGGTGGGTCAACAGTACTCCAAGGCATTGCTGTTAGCAAAGTAGCCAACTCAGCTCATCATTCAAAATTTGGAGTGACAGAATCCCAGATTATCGATTAGAATGGGAATTCTTCCCACTTGGCTCTTGATAACCTTGCAAACCAAAGCCCAAATGAGTCAAGTGGTCAAGCAGAGAATAACTTACCTGAGTGTTCTCAATGACAAGCTAGGTAACTTTAGTTGTTTAAATTCCAGCAATACACCAACCCACACTGGGGGCTAGCAAGCCTTGGCTCTAACCAATGTGCACGTAATATTTATTGAATATTTCTATGTGTGGGTTGTATACATACATGGAATTCTATCCACTTTTACATATTGTAACAAAGTTTACGTCTCAGACAAACCAGCTGATCAAAAAATTGTAAACATCCTTATCAATTATGTGATTCTGTCACTATGGATTTATGGTGAAGTGCATTGGATCAAATGGATAGAAGGCCCTATAAACTGGTCATGTAGGAAATCTGAAATAACTATTCAAAAAGATGCAAGTGAAATCCTTTTTATCTGTTTTTTATGGTGTTTTTATATTTTCTTAACTACTTTGGGTATATAGGATCATATTGTTCATGCTGGTTATTTTTATATTGTTTTTGAAAAAACTAAATAATAAATCCATAATGGAAGTTGTTCTTGAAGCATCAAAGGATTTAATGAATTAAGTCCAATTAAAATTATGTTAAATCAGCTGATTCCTGAATACTATCTGTGACTGATGTTAAATATTCTTGGAAAAAATCTTAAGTAAAATTTCACTAAAGAGACTACTGAGTGCACACCTGAAAAGTTGTTGTAAGTGTTACATTTATTAAATGAATCAATTCAGAACCATTGGCATTGTCTTGAAAACCAACATAAATATTTTCCCCTACTATTGTTTATTTCATACTTTCTATCAATAATAAAATTGAAGTAAACTTGTTTTTTTGAATACTCATTAACAATAAATGACATAAGGAACAACTATCTAAATTTGCTATAAATAGACTTTGTTTTATTTCTCCAGCATCAATTCGCAGAAGTGCTCTGTCAAATAGATGTAGAATTGGATGGACGCTTTGCCACCGTGCGAAAATCAGAGAGTAGTTTAGGAAATCTCGTTACAAATGCAATGTTGGAAGCTACTCATGCTGATGTGGCATTGCTTAATTCAGGTATATTCTAATTCATCTTGTTTACAATATTAAATTATATGCTAAATTAGCGCATTTCTAAAAAGAAGTCACTTAAGATAAGATTTGCAGGGTTGTTAGTGTGTTGTTACCTTTTATTACCTTGCATATTATTCTGCCATTCCCTCACCCCTCAGGTTGCCGAAACCCTCATCCAGTCATTCATTACATCTAGGCTTGACATCACATCCCTGCTTGTTGCTTTCCCAACTCTTTACTTCACAAGTTGCAGATCATCCAGAACTCTGCAGCTTGTGTCCTCTCCCACACCAGGCTCTGTGACACCATCATCTTAACCTTGCCCACCTCCACTAGCTCCCCACCTCGCAGAAGATAGAATTCAAAATCCTCATCCTTGCCTTCAAAGCCCTCCAAGGCTTTACTCCTTCCTACCTCTCCGATTTACTGACCCCATATCAAACTGTCCACTCACTCCACTCAGCAGGATGCATCCTGCTCCATGTCCCCCCCATCTGACCCACTCCACCAAGCCCTTCAGCCTTTCTGCCCCCGCCCTTTGGAACTCCATCCCACATTCCCTTTGCCTCACTCCCCTTACCTCCTTCAAGGAGTGTTTCAAAACCCTCCTCTTCGACCGCGCCTTCAGCTGCCCTCTACCTTCTCCGATCCTAAGTACAAATCCCTAACTGTTCAGCCCTTGGGAAATCTTGAAAGGCGCTGTACAAATGTTATTTTGTTGGTTTTGTTAGTACTGTGTGTAAGAGGCCAGAGTGGGAGACATCACACACTGCTATTTTAAATTTTAAATCTCCGTTCATCACACACTGTCTATCAGGAATTAGACAAATTAATGATCCTCCTCACTATTATTAAGTACATCATGTTGATCTATGTAATGCAGCTATCTGATTTGTAATTTATTGTTGGATTTTAATTTCTTAAACTAAATCTGAATTCGGAGTCTTAAGTGGACACTCACCCATTACCAATATTTTGGCTGCAGTTGAATTTGCAGCAGTAGTGCTTTTGCGATTCATTTTCACTACATTAAGTCTTACCGGAGTCTGGGTATCCGGAATTTGTATAATGCTGATCAGGACTGAAATGGAAATTTTAAAAATGTTTCTTAGGCCCCTGTGTTTGTAGACTCTCACTGGCTCAACTCTCCTAGCCCGCATCCCTGCATCACCATTCCATTGGCCTTCAGAGGCTAGGGATATCGACTTACACTGATAAAACAAAATTTATTCACTGTGCTACTTATTCACTACCTTCTACTCACAGGATTCATCTTATCCCACCCCTGCAGATGTTTTTGGTAAATATTATGAGTGGATTCAAAGTAAATTAGATCAGCTTGATGGCGGAAATGATGCAACTATAAGAGGAAAACAATTTGGAAATGGATCTAAACATTTTTAAATTCTTAGGTACACTACGCTCAGATCGCTTACACCCACCAGGTGATTTTACCATGCACGATCTTTTGTTGCTTCTACCTATTGTCGATCCACTTCTGGTGGTCCAGGTGACAGCTCAACAGTTATTGGAAGCTTTAGAAAATGGAGTCAGCATGTATCCAGAACCTGATGGAAGGTAACATTTATTGAGTCTTTCCTGTTCTAGATTTAGACAGTTGAAACAGTAATTTTAACAAAATGGTCCAACTAGTAGTTGACCTGAAAATCCCCCATTAGAATAATCCTAAATTTGATTCACAGTCTGTGTTGAATCAGCTGTGCTAAGCCTGTTCTATGGGGACACAACAACTGAAGTGAGCGCCCATGTTAGTGTGGAGTGAAATCAGGCAAGGTTTATAAATATTGCATAAGAACATAAGAATATGGAGCAGAAGTAGGCCATTCGGCCCCTCGAGCCTGCCCCGCCATTTAATAAAATCATGCCTGATCTTCTATTCTATCTCCACCTGCCCGCCTTATCCTCATACAACAACAACAACAAAATTACATTTATAGAGCGCCTAGAACGTCAGGAGGACATCCCAAAGAGCTGAACAGTCAGGTCGGGACCCAAGCACGGGAGGAAGGGTCGGGATAGGGGGAAGGGAAAGGAGAGTAGGAGAGGTGGAAGAGTTAGGAGGGGAGCAGAAGGCACGGACAAAGAGGCAGGTCTTGAGACCGGCCTTGAAAGAGGAAAGAGGAAGTGAGGCAAAGGGATTGCGGGATGGAGTTCCACAGTTTGGGAGCAGAGAGGCTGAAAGCTCGGCCACCGATGGTTGGGCGGTGGATGCGGAGCAGGCCAGAGCCTGCTGAGCAGAGGGGACGGGCAGGCTGATAGGGAGACAGCAGGTCGGAGAGATAGGAGGGGGCAAGGCCGTGAACGGCCTTGAAGGTGAGGACAAGGATCTTGAATTCGATCCTCTGGGGGATGGGGAGCCAGTGGAGACGGGCGTGGGTGGGAATGATGTGGTCGTGGAGCCTGGTGCGGAAGAGTACACGAGCTGCAGAGTTCTGAATGATCTGCAGGCTGTGAAGGGAGGAGCTAGGAAGGTCGACGAGGAGAGAGTTCCCGTAATCCAACCTGGAAGTGATAAAGGGGTGGATAAGAATTTCGGCGAAATGGGGAGTGAGGTAGTGGCGGAGTCTGGCAATATTGTGGAGGTGGTGGAAGGCTGTACCAGTCATGGAGCGGATATAAGGGAGGAAGGACAGTTCGGGGTCAAACAAGACTCCCAGATTCCTGACTGGCTTTGAGAGGTGGAGAGAGCAGCCTTGGATACTGATGTTGTCAGCTCCTGAGGTGTGGAGGCGCTGACGCGAGCCAATCAGGAGGGCCTCCATCTTGTTGACATTGAGCTGGAGGAAATTGGCCCTCGTCCAGGATTCAATGTCGGACAGACACGCAGTCAGAACGCCAGTAGTCCTGGAGTCTTACCTAAGACACATACCGGGCACCTGCATGTGTGGTCACAGGTAAGGACAGTACTGAGCTCAGGTAAAGTGGTCCCATAAATAGCCTGTTATCACATGAATTGTCATATGGGTAAGCGCCCCAGGTATGTGAGAGAGAAATAAGCCATGGTTCCTACACACAATTCTTATCTAGCAGTTTTTGTCTATTGTGATTGCTCATTGAAAGTTTTCGGTCATTCTTAAGCTGCTGTTAAAGCTTACCAAGTACTGTAATAGGTTGTATAACCTAACCTTAAGGCTAACTGCCATTTGGTTGTAAATTGAAAGAAATTATTCTAATCTTAACTAAATCTTTAAGGGGGGAATTCTGGTTGTGTTAAATTTGTGTATTTAGGAACACCTGTGCTGTATACACACTCCGAAGATTGTCCAGCACCTTGGGATGTCTTCCCGACATGAAAGGCATTATACAAATAAAATGTTGTTGTTGTTATTGTGTATGTAAGCTTTATTCATAATAAAGAAATGAATAACTACATCTACAATATAATTGCATGCCTGCCTCTGTCTCATTCTTTGTTTGAGGCATTTTGTTGACTGGGAGAATTGAATTCCATCATCTTCCTTGTAACTATCACTGACTTCTGTACCTTTTCTCTCTAACCTCTTTCTTCCCCTGTGTATATTTTGTTCCCACTTGAAGTTGATGACAAATCTGCCTTCTTTGCCTCCTGAGTAGTTATTCCATATATTCAATTTCTCTCTGTATTTAAATAATTAAAACTGAACTATATGTTCACTTTCCCTCTTTTGAACCCTTGTGTATTTTAAACCCTTTGTATTTGACCAATAGGCTATTGGAGTTCACTTTATCTAACTTTTAGGATCTTGAGTATTTGAATAATATTTCCCCTGAGATGTTTCTTTATCCATTCCTAGCCTCTGTAGCCTCTAATTATATCCCAGGAAATTATATCTTGTGAGATATTTCTGTTAATTGAAACTTTTTTTGGCAAGGCATGAAAAAAACGTATCATGAAAAGCTTTTGATGTCAGTATTGGAGGAGGTTATTCTGCTCATTTTAGTTTGCTAAATATAACCAATTTATCAATTTTTTTATGTTTGGTGTGTTTCTCTTCACATTTATAAATCACTGATAGAATATTTACAATTGAAATTTTTATTAATTATTTATAAACATAGACAACAACAACAACTTTGATTTATATAGCGCTCTCCACGCCGGACAGTGTCTCAGAGCGCTTCACAATAACGGAACCCGGTCCCGAGCCAGTGGGACGGGGAAAAGGGTGACCGAAGGCACAGTCGAAAAGAAAGATCTTCAGCTGAGACCTGAAACTAAGAAGAGAGGGGGCCAGGTGAAGGGAGTGAGGAAGGGAGTTCCAGAGCTTCGGGGTAGTGGCTGAAGGCACGGCCGCCGATAGTGGAGCGGAGGATTCGGGGGACAACGAGGAGATCAGAACTGGAGGAGCGAAGGCAGTGTTGGGGAGAGAGGAGGTCAGAGAGGTAGGGGGGTGCAGAAGAGTGGAGAGATTTGAAAACAAGGGTGAGGATCTTGAAATCGATCGTCTCCGGGACAGAGAGCCAGTGAAGTCTGGCAAGGATTGGGGTAATCGGGGAGCAAAGATTGGTGCAGGTGAGAACGTGGGCGGCAGAGTTCTGAATGAGCTGGATAGACAAATAAACTAAACATAGCAAGCGATGCAGTTTTGTCGAGTACACATTGACCTCTTATGTAAATTATCAAATGAATAGAATAAACCCCATTGCAATTGATATAACTGTTTACCATCATTTTTTGTATGTTCCATTCATTATCTGATTATCTGTATTTAATGAGAATATGAGATGGAGACCTACATTAATACAGTGTGCTTATTAACCTGAGAAAACACATGGTCATCGCTATTTCCAAAAGCTATTTGAAATCTGTACTAATTTTTTTTTAAATTTGGCACACTAAGTATTCTTAGGTGTTACAAAGCTATTCAATCAGTCCATCATATTGTGCTGAATGGTAGTGCTGAATTGCTGCATTTCATTCACTCTGTCCATTCTGCGAACTTTGTAGATGTACGTAGAAAATATTCCTTCAAAATTCATGTCGTTTTTCTTACCATAATTTTTACATCCTCATTCATTCTGCATAGCAATGTATAATAATAATAATAAATCATTCATTGTGGACTCAAATAACTGGTTTAGCCATCTAATAGTATTTTTCCGTGCCAATTTGGTTGTGTTTTGTGGATTCTAATAAACCATTTTATTGATTAGAATTTAAGCATTATGTAGGCAAATCAGCAAGCTGAAATATTGAGGCAATAAACTACTTTATTTAATACAGGGGAACCTGCATTACAACACCCTTCAATATACACTGCCCTTTGCCTGTATGTGTCTCTCTTGCATCTACACATCCATACACATTGAATAAATTTAATTTATAACATGCTTTTACCTTGATATTGTTTCAAACTTATATCATTTTCTTCAAATATCGAATCTAATATTAGTGATGTCAATTTCATATGTACACACCATTGTTCTAGTCTGTTAACAATAGTTTGTTTATATTCATATAGATTTGACTGGAACAATCTCATGTTATAGCTATGACTATGTATCTTTCATAAGCAGGGGAACTGGGGTCTTCTCGAACTGAATTGACTCCCAAGGTGACATGTTTGGCAATAATACTGTTCAATGATACTGTCCACCAGCTTTTCTACTGCTTGTCGAGCTAGGACCACCCTATCAGGGCTTTAGCTTGAAGCCAAGGCTTGGGGACCACAGATTGTGTATTGAGGTTTGCTATGTGGTTTTAGCTGACTAGATTCTAACAAATCTCCAAGAAGGTCCCCAAGAATTGGCTTTTGACAGTCTCCCCTTAATACTGTAAGGAATTAGATAAACAGGATACTTCCCTCCAGAGAGAGAGAGCACATTACATTCCAATACATGGGAATTTCCATGTGTAGGTAGGATGCAAGCAATTCTGGTTGGTTTGGATATACTTAAGCATGGTGATGGATTACACGTGTGTCAGAAACTCAGCTAATCGAAATAAAACATTTTGTATTAAAATATATGAATTAAAAAAAAATAGTTTATTACAATATCCATTTGAATGTTTAAAAGTGAATTCTGTTTGCAACTTTTAAAGGTTTCCTCAGGTGGCAGGGTTAGAGTTTGGATTTGACCCAAGTGCACAACCAGGCCATAGGATTGTTGCAGACTCGGTGAAGATACAGGGACAGTACCCAGACTCCAATAGAATCTACTTACTTGCAATTAAAGAATATCTAGCAAAAGTAAGCTGCAATTATATACCATTTATTGTTTTAGAGAAAAGTCCAATTATGGTTTGTGTGCTTAAAAAATATATGATTTTAAGTATGATTTAAACTTTTAAATATTAATCCATGCTTAGAACTTTAATTGGGTTATAAAGCTATTACACCAAAAAAAATGCAGTACTAAACACAATTAACCCTTTCTGAACTGGCCGTTTATTAATCTGCATTGGCCAGCCTAGCACATTTGGTAATTCTTGTTTTCAGTCAGAAGGTTGTGAGCTGAAGCCCCATATCAGGATTTGAGCTCAGAGTTTGGATTGCCCCTCTAGTGCAGGTGGAAATGTAGTCCTTCATTTGAGACAGTAAACTGGGGACCTGTCTGTCATTCGGGCGGTTATTAAAAATCCAAAGGAGGTATTTAACAAAATAAGAATGTAGTTTTTCCTTGTGTTCTTGTCAACAATCCTCTGGAAACAGAGGATTTTTTATGGGATGTAATTGCTGTACTTAAATTGTTTGTAGTGCACCCTGAGAAAAATAGTCATTTTATTCATAGTCAAGAAAAGTGTAAGGTTTGAGGTGTTCTGATGATGTGATAAAGAGCTTTACTAAATGCAAGGGTGATTATTCATAGTAATTTCCAGTATCCCTCTACTGTAGCCTTTAATATTTAAGATATTTCAAATATTTTCCTAGAAATGGGAGGTGCGAGTACAGTACATAGTTTCCAGGTGTCATGTAGCTCAGTAGTTAGAGCACTTGCTTCACCAGCGAGAGACCTGTGTTCGATTCCCAACAGGTCAAAAACTTGGGCAAATGTTCTTACTCCACACACCTGATAATAATCCCTCAAGAAAAAACAATAATAAATTGGTCACTTCAAACCACAACTGTTTGAGGGACACTATTGTGCGCAATTGGCCGCCACGTTTCACCTACAAATGTACAGCCAATTCACTTTACAGTATATTCTGGGAAGCACTTTCAGACGTCTAGAATATGCGAAAAGCGCTATATCAAATGCAAGGATTATTATCTTTCATGTTTCTTTATGATAGTACTGTATTATGTTTTTGACTTTCTAGTTTGCTGGGATTTTCTGCCAAATCTAATAAGCTTTTAAAAAATATCAGCTGAGTTTTTTAAAATGTTTGTCACAAATGCAATGGCTTCAAATAAACGTAGTGTTATGTTTCTAATGCCTTTAAATGAGGGTAGATCAGTAATCAAGATAAGACTATTCAACTACTGTCTTTCTGCTATGGGTAATTCTGCATAATTCTGGACTGTCATTACAATTATTGTGTCTGGATTTCTGCTTATTAATTACGCAGTAAAAATCATTAGTAGCATTAACAATACTAACTGTCCCATACATTTGAATTAATTGAATTACTAAAGATTTGGGGGTAATAAACTAGAAATAAAAAGCTCATGTTCTCAGTTTTGATGTTGCTATGGAGTGCTGATTTATTGTTGCAGAATAGGTTTTAGATATGAAAGGGTCTGATGTTGATGGTAAGTAAATTTCCGTTTAGTTCACGGAATAATAATACAACAGGTTTTTTAAAGTTATTTGAAGCATTTCTAAACTCAGGAAGTCAAGGGCATTCTAAAATATTTTTAGTTTTCAACGTAAATGACAAAGAATGTACAGCACAGAAACAGACCACGTGGTCCAACCAATCCATGCTGTTGTTTATACTCCACATGAATCTTCACCCAATCCTTACTTCCTCCCATCCCTTCCATTCCCTTCTCCCTCATGTGAAGGTTTAGCTTCCTCTTGAAAGCATCTATACTATCTGATTCAACCACCACTTCAGACAGTGAGTTCTACAATCTTATTTGTGTGAAAGTGTTCCTCCTAAATTCTCTTTTATATCCCCTAATCACCCTATTTTATACTTGTGTCCACTGGTTACTAACTCCCCATCCAGTGGAAGCAACCAATTTATGTTAATTTTATGAAATTGTTTATAATTTTAAACACTTCTATTCCACCTCTTAAACATATCCTATCCAGCCTATCGTGATAACAGTAAACTGCCAGCCCTAAGCACATCCTCATGAACGTGCACCATACTCTTTTACTAGGAATTAATAATTCTATTTTCATTTTTGTATTTATGACAAGAATATATATTGCATATGATACATTAGCATATTTGAAATATAACAGTCAAGATTAATTTTACAAGATTTAATCCAAAACCTAACTGGACAGTTATTGGGACGCGCCTGACAGTGCCTTCGGACATCCTCCTGACATGAAAGGCGCTCTATAAATGTAAATTTATATTATAAATGTAATTTTGTTGTTATTGTTGGACATTAATTGAAATCCTGGGCTATGTGGTTTCACAATTAACTGGTTTCCAACTTCCATCAACCATGTTCAACTGTTGTTAAAGCAACAACAACAACAACAAATTACATTTATAGAGCGCCTTTCACGTCGGGAGGACGTCCCAAGGCGCTGAACAAGAGACATGTAGTATCCATGTACTTCAGTTAAAAGAAAATGTGATGCACACATGAGGTAGAAGGGAATGGATGGGGCATAAGTGAGGGGAAAAGAAGAGGTTATAGCTTATGTGAAATATAAACACTTTTTGGACGAGTTGGGCCTAAGGGCCTATTTCTGTTCTGTCTCATTCTTATGTAATCCTGAGAAATCTCAGAGCTGTTGAATCTATAGAAACACTCAGCTTCTGATAACGAATGATTCTAACAAGAAACAGTGGGTTATTTCCAGGTTCCCCATTGTTCATATGTAATGTAGAAGAGAACGCAGTGGAGTCCAACAGATGTAGTGGTTAGTGAGCTTGCCTCGCAAGCAAGAGGACCAAGGTTCAAATTCGGGGGGGCAAAAACCTTAGGCAAATTTCCTTCTCCAAACGCCTTTGCTTACCTTGCAATATGTAGGAACCCAGTTGTTAGTTGATTGGCGGATCAATTTCTGGGAATACAAATCACTTTAAAAAAAATTGGGTCTCTCAATCCATACAATTGGCTGCCGTGTTTCACCCACGAATTAACAGACAATCCACATCACAATATATTCTGAGAAGCACTTTGATACATCTCAACAATGTGATAAGACATGATATTGAATGCAAGGATTCTTATTACAGTACTTCTTCTGGTGTAGCTTTGCAGCTGGTATCAAGATGTATGGACAAGAATAATATTAGCAATGGAAATAACATTACAGAGATCTGGAAGATTCAATTTAACAGTTGGGTGAACAAATGGATTCTAATGTAGATAAATGTCTGGTAATGCATAATTGAAAAGAAACTGTAAACAATAAAGGGATGTTGAATAGCAGAGATAGAGAAAAATATTAGACTATGATTGTTTACTTTTCCTTCACTGAAAGCTTCCAGTCAAAATTAATTGAATTTAATGTTAAATCTTGAAGTCATTTGACAAAGTTGTCATTCCTTGTGAAAAACCTTGATCGGACCACATTTGGAATATTATATGGTGTTATGCACATTATCTGCAAAATGTCATTGAAACTATACCTTGTAGAAACAACTATACCTTGTAGGATTCAAACAAGAAAAATTCATCATCCTTCTACACTGTGGGGAGTAGAGAACAGGTTTGGGGGGGAAGGGAAGAGCAAACTGCTGACACTGCAATACAATTTGACAATATAAATGAAACATGTTTTGGTTCATAGTTTACATTGTAGTGACGTGATAATCCACAGTTTTCTTATTCACAATGAACAAACTCGTTTTTGTTTGTTTAGGGCAAGGATGGTTATGTGATGCTCCAGAATTGTCATTGGCTGATTGATACAGAAACTGCCCCCAGTCTCTCCAGTGTTGTCATTAACCATTTTGAATCAGTAAAAATTGTTCAGGGGCTGAAGAAATGTAAATCAGGACATCGGATGAGCTTAATCAAGATCTCCAAATCTGCATCTGTCACAGGTATATATTCTCTCTATGTGCTCTGAGTTTTGTTAAATTTTAGTTTGTCAAGTTAAAGTTATTCTGCCTAGATTTAATGATGCCATTAATTTAATGATGAACCTTTGATTTACACACATAACCTGTGCAGTGTTTCAGATTGACTCAGTTGAGTCAGACATGGATTTGAGCCTCACTCAGGGTTTGAGAGCACACAATTTAAAGTAACAAACTAACACATTACTAGGAGGAATACTGCATTATTGGAGGTGTTGTCCTTCCAAAGAGATGTTAAACTGAAGAGCAATCTATGTGTTTGGTAGACATTAATCACACAAAGCTCCCTGCACTTATTTTATCATAATCCTCACCAACTCTAGATCCGACCTGGTTAGAAAGTCACTTTTTGATGAATCTTCTGAAGTTGAGGAATTTTATACTTGTTATTTATTATGAATAATATTCCTTCAATTTTAAGGAATTCCTTCACTTCCTTCAAGTGCCATAATGTCGTAAAGCACTTTACATAATTTTATTGTAAAGTGTAATGACTATGCATTTGCAGGCAAACACAGCTGCTGGTTTGAATACAGCAATGTCCTACAAACAGCTAAGAAGCAAGTGACCGATTTGATTTGATGTGCGTGTTGGTCTGGACTCCAATCATACCAGAGAGGGTAGGAAGGTGGCTGAAGGCAGAGTTGAAGAGGACTTGAGGCATGCCTTGAAGGAGTCAAGGGAGGGGAGTGAAGTGATAGGAAGGTGGGGGCAGAAAGGCTGAAACCCCGACCGCCAATGATGGGTCAGAATGGGCAAGGGACATGGAGCAGGCTGGAGTCTGCTGAGGGGAGGGAGAAGACAGGTTGATACAGGGTTAGCAGGTCAGATATGTAGGTGGGTGCAAGGCTTTAGAGGGTCTTGACAGTGAGGACAAGGATTTTGAACTCAATGTATTATTTTAGTTAATAATCTGCTATAGGTATATTGGAAGAGAAAGTCTCACAGAGAGAGATAACGGCACATAGAGAGAAGGACTAGTACAATATGATATTACAGTGACACTATAACTCCTGTTACGAGAATATTTTGGTTAGCCAATTTCTAATTCAGTGATGACCAATCATCTGCACTGACTGATTCCTTATCTGTAATGCAGATGGGCCTAAATATGGGTGGTCCTATGGATAGTTCTCTATTGTAGAATGATAATCTGTCTACTTATCGAGTAGAGAAATTTCAGGCTATGTTTTCTTAAGATGATAATTGATTTTTATTAATCAGCAGATTTTGAACAGAAAACAGATGATACATTTGCAGTTGCTGCTGTCCCTGATGTGGAAGGAAGAATATATCATGTAACTGAGGAAATGAAACAGCATCTCAGTCAACTACGATGTGCACGAGAACAAGGCCAAAGAACATTTCCATTGGGTTTATCTAATGCCGACGATTCTCTTGATTGTGATTTAAAGCGATAAGCATAATTCTCAAAGCATTGTATTCTCAATTTGTTCACTTATGTACCAAAATTTAAAATATTCTTTTATATCTCTTGCAAACTAATACGCTTCGTAAATGATCTTTTGTATGTCAAACTTGCTGAAACATTTTTTAAAACCTAAAGGTTTAAAAAATGTTTGGCAGTTAGTTGTTTTTTCTTCTTTCAGACTTGGCAAAAGTCCAATAAACAAATCTTACTTTTTACCATTTCAATTTGTGACAGTTTCTCTCAAGTGTATGGTGCACCTGAAAGCACTGTGCGCTCATTTCTAGGTGTTTAAACTATTGCCTTCATGCAATGTGGATTCTGGGATAAGTAGTGGGTAAAGTGCCTATGATAACAACATAATGATTGATCACAGCATTATCTGTTCAGAAGGGCTTAGCTGTTTACTGTCTCCAGTGTCATCCTGTGCCACTTGTCTATTGTCTAGTTTTTATACACCTGTGCACATTTCAAAAAGGAGGCTCAGATGGAGAAGGCCCTTTGGCTTATTTGATCTCATCCTTCCAGAATATATATTTTTTAATTATCCCTTTATTTTACCTTAACCACACTTGTAAATTTGCTGCAGTAATTAATTACCCTCTAGGTAGTTAATACTTTTCGCTACCTGCCTTGAAATTGTCAGTTGCAGTTTCAAACCTGTCCACTTGTTCTGCAGGCTTGGTGTATCTGCTCTCTTGGTGCAATGTTTACTTTCTCAATCGCATTTATTATCTTGCATCTCTACAAGTTCTCTTCTGAGATGTCTGTTTCAAGACTGAAGTAAATTAACTTGTCTAATGATTGCTATATGCAGTACCATGCAGGATTTATATTGAACACTTATCAGCCCATGTGCATTCCTTATCAAGCTCTCTTTGTATGCCCTTTGTTGTCCCCTCTGATTCCACAGTTCCTCTTACCTCCCTGCCCTCAACTTGGTGCCATCTGCAAATTTAACTGTCTTCCATGGGGTTTGTGAATCCAGACCATTAATGGAAATGCAATGAACAGGTACCCATCACATTTTGACTGAGCAGCTCTAACAACTATTCTTTGCTTTGTTACTTTCAGCCAATTCCAAATCTATGCCCCTGGATTTCCTTTAATATCTACTGGCATTCCATACGATACTTACAAGTCTAGATGCCTATGTAAAATGGATTCCAAAAATAAATTTAAAATTACACTTTTTTAAAAATACTCGGTTAGTCAGACAAGATGTACCCTTAGCAAAACATGGTGACTTTGTTTCTAATAGTTTAGTGAACATTCTTGGTTGATTGGAAAACTATCTTAGCAAAACAAAGCAGTTTTCATCGTTCAATAAATAGAAAATGAGAAGCAGCATTGACAAGCAGGAGTATACGAACAGGAGAAGGCCATTCAGCCCCTTGAGTCTGTTCCAACATACTACAGTAAAAGCCCATTTATCCAGCACCCTCGGGACCTGGCCAATGAAGGCTAAAGCGCGTGCCAGATATTCAGTCGAAAACACAAAAAAAGTTTACATTAAAAAAATTTAATTACTTTTTTAAACATACCATATTAATAATAGACTAAATAATAACAGAATATTGTTTGGATACTTACCAATAAAGCAATAAATATCGATTACCATCTTTAACACAGCACACAATCAAAGGGGTACTCTTATTCTTTTTCTCTTACACACACACAAACACACACAGTCTGGCATCTCAATAGCTCCAAAACCAACCCCCCTCCACTCCTCTCATTTTCCATCTAAATTAATCAACCCACCCCCACTCTCCCCTCCTCTCCCTCCCCCTTCCACTCCTCTCTCTTTCTCCCCCCCCCCCCCCCCCCCCTTTTTCCCTCTCTTTCCCTTTGTCCCCCGGCCACCTTCTCTCTCTCCCTGCCTCTCTCTCGAACAAGGAAGTGAAGCTTTCAGAGGTAGTTGTACTGTACTGTGAGCGGAAAAACGGCAGTGCCGCCTTCAGGCACTAGTAGCAGCATACCGAAATACTGATACGAGCGAAAAAAATGTGATTATGCCGGATAACACCCAGTTAATTGAATGAGGACCTGTTTTTTGAGGTGCCGGTTATATGGAAGTTACGGCTGATTGGGTCACGGATAAACAGGCTTTTACTGTATAAGATCATGGTTGATCTGTACCTCAAGTCCCAATTACTTGGTTGTGCCCTGTATCCCTTGAATATACAGTACTTACCTAACAAAAATCTATCCACCTCAGTCTTAAAAATTTGAAAGGATCCAGCATCTACAGCCATTTGTGGGTGAGTGTTCCATATTTCCCATACCCTTTCGATGAAACAATGCTTTCTGATTTTGCTCCTTAGCTCTAATGTTAAGATTGTGTCCCCTTGTTCTGGATTACCCCACTGGAGAAAATACTTTCTTTGTAGCTACCTTATCAAATCCCTGTACCATTTTAAACACCCTCAACTTTCTAAATTCAAGGGAATACATACCAAGTTTATGCAATGTATCCTCTTAACCTTTTTAGCTCTGGTATTCTGGTGACCCTGCACTGTACCCTCTCCAGGGCCAATATATATTTCCTTAGGTGTTGTGCCCAAAACTGAACGCAATACTCCAGATGGGGTCTGACTAAGGCTGTCTACAGCAGAAGCATCATTTCCTCTCCTTTACATTCCAACTCCCTTGAGATTAAGGCCATCATTCCATTAACCTTTTTCATAACATTTTGTAAGTGAATAATATATGAGGGTATTTAACATTCAGAAAGATTTTGGTCAATTAAGCAATACAGGTCAGAGTGGCAGATTAATTTTAATGTGGAAATCTGCACCATAATGCTGAGATATTGTATCACCGAAAATATAAATGTTGAATGACATAGACGAGCTAGATATAAATTAATTTGACATCTGCCTCAAGAACAAATTTTGCTATGTGCATCTGCTATGTTGTGTAAAACAAGTGGACTTTTTAAAATTATAAATGAGCAAACAATATTTTGCCTTTTTTTAAGCAGCCTGGAGTGAAACAAATAGGTTTCCATTGAAATTACCTGAAATATTCACTAATTGTTTTCTTGGCATAAAATATTTGTGGCTAAACTAAGACAACAAAATTACTCTTGTATAGCGCCTTTCACATCAGAAGTCCCAAGTAATCAATGCTTTGTATTTAAAGTATCACAATACGTTATACTTAGTGAAACAAATATAGTTCAGTCCAAGGACAGCCTACTTTACTCCCGTTTACCAGGGCTGTAGTCGAGTCCTCCTCATCCGAGTCCCTGATGTCCGAGTCCGAGTCCTTGCCACTTTTTAATGTCCGAGTCCAAGTCCTCAATGTCCGAGTCCGAGTCCTCCATGTAAAAATTCACGCCCATCACCAACTTATACATACTAGAATTTCAGTCTTATACATTTTTGGATGTATATTGCTTGCTACACTTTGTTTACAAGGGTTGGGTTCTTACTTCATGGTTTTATGCAATAAATTGACTCATTATCCCAAAGTTCAAGTGCTTAATGGTTTGGTTCAAGAACAAATTAAAATTTGATTTTTAGTCCCTGAAGTACAAGGAATATTGACTTCTCAAGTCGTCAGTCACTTGTCTGATAAAGCCATTGCACTGATATTCACTGAAATGAAGATTCACAAAATGCTAAGACAGTGATATGCGTTCATTAATTGGAGGAAGGTAACATGGTCGGGCATGAAAAACAAGTGTCTAGAAAGTTGATGTTAATCCTCTCCAAACTTGCAGTTAAGCAGTAGTTCCGCAGTAACCTGTGCCTTATTAAATTTGTCTTTCGGAGTGCTTCAAATTGATAAGTTTGCCTAACTAAAAAATTCTAGCTCAAACGTCTGACTGCAATTTAGAGACTTTGCAGTTTAAAGCTGACTTGGAACTAGTAACTTGGCTGGCTTGTGGTATTCGCTTTTATTCAAACTGGTGGACGAGAATTCAGTGAATTCCTCTTACGAGTCCCCTAAATTTGTGTTTTCTAATTCCGTTCTCCTTTCCTTTCGCTTCACAGTGCTTGCGCTTTACTTTTTATGCATATCTCTATGGGGCTAGATTTTTGTCCCCATATATATTTCTACTATATAGACTTAAGATCTAGCCCTAATTTCAGCACGTAGCTGTATTTTATATGTGAGACTTCCATCCGTGTTGGAGAAGAGCGACAACTACTCCAACCAGATGGATTTTTCTGTAGACTGAGGCCTACCCAACATAGTTCAGAAAATAGTCTTTATTAGATTAAATCTTCAAGACTATTAACATGATAAAATTTATCGTGATTCATAAGTAACACGTTCCGACAAGAGTCCACACACACACTTAATTTATTGTATAGTCTAATCGTAAATGAGTACGAAACTTACTTTTCTTTATGGCATCGCTGCAGATGGCTTGTGAAATACGATGCGGTGCCACACGTTTCAGTTATAACACATTTGCAAAACTTACATTTTGCGTGATGTTTGTTGCCCCCTGTTGTTGTGAATTCCTTAAGATCTGTGTACCCGTACCCAATCACTCAGGACATGGCAGACATGGTGATGCTCGTACTCGCCGGGCAGGTAAGAATCAGGGAGGTTTCAGTGCGTAGCACGCGATATAAGCTTAGTACGGTAGTCCTTGTACAGTTAGTACACAAGACAATGTATAAAAAAATACTCACAGAGTCTCAGCAGAAATCAGTGTTACTACACAGTACTCACACAATAGAACAAGCACGTGGCAATCCAGGGCATTGGATTTAAATGAGTCACTTTTTAAAGGGCTATTTTCACTGGTAGAAAATTTACATGTGATAGATAGGAAGTAGTATCCCACGTGGGATACCACGTCACAGTTCATTCACAAGCAATTTTCGCTGCGAGATTTCCGGTAAGTCGGCAGGTGTAGTATTTGTGTGAACTGCAGAAAACACTGCAGCTCGGCTCATACCTGCTGGACTCGTGGCGGTCTCGAGCCCGAGTCCTCGAGTCCCTGCTGTCGAGTCCGAGACCCGCACAGCCGAGTCCGAGTGAAATGAGGACTCGAGACCGGTCTCGAGTCCGAGGCCAGGACTCGAGTCCTATAGCCCTGCCGTTTACTATCCGACAAGTGCAATAATAATAATAATCCTTGCATTTGATATAGTGCCTTATCATGTCTTCTAGACATCTCAAAGCGCTTCACAGAATACACTGTGAAGTGAATTGACTGTATATTTTGTGGGTGCAACATGGCAGCCAATTCCGCACAGCAGTGTCCCACAAACAGTGGTGGATTGAATTGACTAATTATTGTGTTTTTTTTAGGGATTATTATTAGGCATATGGAATTAAAAAACTTGCCCAAGGTTTCACCCTGCCTGCAATTGAACCTGGGTCTCTCACTTGTAAGGTGAGTGCTCTAACCACTGAGATACAATACTCCACAAATAAAAACAATTAGCATTTTTACTACACCCTTCACACTTGACAGCACCTTGGAGTACACGATTGAGCCTTCACTATGTGGATGCCAAATACTGTACCAAGAATAGGCTGCTACATTTTCTGTTTTGATTTTAGCATTTCTTTTTTTTTGTTTTTAGCGATTTTAATCGATTCTTTAACTGCACGTTGTTTAGAGGTTAAAGTTTAAGCATTTGGCAACCGCAATTTTCGTGTGCAAAGAAGCTGATTTGAAATCTACATCAGACAACATTCCTGGAAGTAACATGATTCTCCCAATTGTCTCCTCTGATGTTCAAATTTCCACCTAGTTTTAGACATACTGTATGTATAAAAAAAATCATGTCACTTTAAAATTTAAGATTGCATAGGATTCTGGAACATTCTGAAATTCAGTCGAATTTGGAAACCTATTTTCTGAAGCACTTTACTTCAAAATAAGTATTTTACGATTAAATGGTCTAGGCCAATACTGTACTAGGTTCCTGGCTGACCAATAAAACAGAATAAAGCCTAAAAAATTGAACATTCCAAACCCTCATTGCATAGTGAAATAATTGTTGGTTACATAATCTCACCAGCACCATAATCAATCCCCAAAGGACCATCATAAAAACCCTTTGGCATTCTCATCTCATTGACTGTACCTAGATTTAGTTTTTATCTGAATAAACATTTATTGTATTAGATTATAGGTCTATTGCATGTGATTTACAACCCACAGAAGTGTCATTGAACGTGATTTCCTGTGACTTCATCATTCAGAAATTATTTTATAAGATCCCAATGGGAAACGTGTTAGAATGTGGATTTAGCAGCAACACATAGCTCAGGATAGACAGGAAGCTCAAGAAAGTAAATCATATAGTTTCTCTTGTTTCGTTTGATATCTCTGCTTCATCACATTTACCAGCACATACAATTATGTAACAGACATGATTTTATTTAGAACTGGATAAAATCAATAGGCCCAATAGGATATTTACTATCCTAGGAAACGTGCCTCACAATATCCCTCAATCCCCTATCTTTCCAGAAAGATAACTGTCTTTTGAACCCTTTTACTGTATACTGTCTAATGGTCTGTCTGTTAACTTTTTCAACCAGTGCACTAACCTATGTGTAAAAATTGTGTTGTTTGGTTTCTGTTCTCATTCTAATATATGTCCTCTGGTGCTTGAACTTTCACACATGTGCAAGAATAGTAATAATAGTATAATTGTTGCATTTGAGATGTCTTTTCATTCTTCTAGACATCTCAAAGCGCTTCACAGAATATAAGGTAAAGTGAATTAATTGACTGTGTATGTATGGGTGAAATGCAGCAGCCGATTGCGTACAATAGTGTCCCAGAAATAGTCGGGGATTGAAATGACTGGTTTTTTTAGGGATTATTATTAGGCGTGTGGTGTGAGGAAACTTGCCCAAGGTTTCGCCCTGTCTGGAATCGAACCCATGTTCTCGCTTGAAAGGCAAGTACTCTGACCACTGAGCTACAGAACTCCCAATAAGATTACAATGCATTATGTTTTTCGATTATTATCAACAAAAATGAAATTCTGTGGTCTGAACGTTCAACAGTAACACTCTGCAGGATGGAAGAAATGACAGAAGTATTTTGAAAGCCTTCTGAGAAATGAATTGCTTAAGAGGATTCCACTAAAACTATAACGACACTGTTCAATGAGAGAGAGGAGGCTGTTTGTCACATTCCATTTCTAGAGATGAAGAGAATAGCTACATCTGGAAATCTGAAATGAAAAAAAGTTTCCTATGAGAAACATATTGTTCTCCTTGAGAAGCTGATTGCGCTGTTGTGGGATTTCAGCACAATCTGTCTGTATTCTGCTTGGGCATGGGAAGAATGTAGCCTTGGGAATAAACATGGACATTTGTGAAACAGAAACAGAGAGAGCTGGGAAAACTCAGCAGGTCAGGCAGCATCTATGGAGAAAGGAAAGTGAGTCAACGTTTCGGGTCCACAGCACTTCGTCAGAACTTGTTGTTGTTGTTAACCTGCTGAGTTTTCCCAGCTCTCTCTGTTTCTGTTTCAGATTTCTAGCATCTGCAGTATTTTGTGTTTAGGCTCATTTCAGTGAGGGCCATGATATCAACGTTCTCATCGAGGATGAGATCGTTGATGTCCAGGGTCTTGTTGCAGAAGGAGCGACGTTTTGGAGGCTGACGCGGAGGGAGCAGTTGGCAGAGGGATGTGAGGGGAGACCGTATTGGGCAGCAGGGGTGGAGGGGATGGGGATGAGAGAGGAGAGGTTAGCCCTCCCGGATCTGTGTCTGGTGTGGCTGGCGGTGGTGATGTGGAATGGGGGCAGTCGGTGTGGGTGCTGCTAGACAGCCAATGCCGAGTGCCACGCTGAGCCCGGCGGAGGATTCCTAGGCTGGAGCAGAGGGAGGCTGTGCGAGAGTTGAGTGGGGATAGCAGGCGGGGTGGGTGATGGGTGGGGGGCGGAGTGAGAGCAAGAAGGGACAGTTGCTGAGAAGAGGTGGGGAGTAGGCGGGGGGGGGAGAAGGGGAGAGTGAGAGTAGCGGATAGAGGGGGGTGGGTGGGAGGAGAGACATTTAGGGTGGTGGGGGAGGCTCAGGTTGGTGCGGCAGCCAAAACGCGCACGCAGACGACTGGGAGCTACCTTTAACCCTGCAAGCCGAAGCCCGAATACGTAGGGTGGTCGTACTCATGTCTCTATGGGGAACAACGACCTTTTTTCCCCGTTATTATTCCCATGTTTGCAATTTATAGAGTGCTATTGATGTTTTTCCATTCAATAAATATGTGATAGAAATTGACAAAGCAAGACAAAACACCTATTAGGGGTAGTGGAGTCATGTAGCTCAGTGGTTAGAGCACTCAGTTTGCAAGTGAGAGATCTGGTTTCAATACCAGGCAAGGCGAAACCTTGTGCAAGTTCCCTTACTCCACATGCCTAATAATAATCCCTCAAAAAACAATAATAAATTGTTTCATTTCAATCCACAACTGTTTGTGGGGCACTGCTGTGTGCAATTGGCTGCCGTGTTTCGCCCACAAAATATACAGTCAATTCACTTTGCAGTGTATCCCGTGAAGTGCTTTAAACCGTCTAGAAAACGTGATAAGGTGCTATACCAAATGCAAGGATTATTTTTATTTTATGTATGCATGTGTGCATGTGTGCGTGCATGCGTGTGTGCGTGCGTGCGTGCATGTATGTATTTATTTATTTACTTATTTACTTATTTATTGTGGGCAAACGTACTGAACTTTGGTGTTCGTTTTCCATTTTCCAGGACTTGGCATCAAGATCGATAACTTTACTAAAGAGTGGGAAGTAATCCCCTGGATATTTTAATTTTTTTCCCATAGTATTTATTTTGTAAGTGGGTCTACACATAGTGAAACAGACAGGACGGACTCAACACTTTTAGTTCATGCTGTCCACAATTATGTGTGCTGTTAGTGAGCAGCCAAAATATTTTCTTCTGGTTACTTGCGACATCTTAGCTCAGTTGGTAGCATTCTCATCTCTGTTTCAGAAAACTGTGGATTCAGTTCCTGAATCAAGGATATAGAGTTCATAGTGTTGGCTGATGCTCTAGTGCAGTGTTGGGGGAGCATTGCAGAATTCTTGGTGCTGTCCTTCTGGTGAGGTGCAAAATGAAAGATACTGTCCCACTGTTCAACTGGATGTTAATGACACTGTTCTTCTGGAGATCTGGCCTGCAATCATCTGGTTAATTGACCATTCACTTCCTTGACCTTTGCCTAAAAATACAGTCAACAACAACAACTGTGATTTATATAGCGCCCTCCAAGCTGGATGGCGTCTCAGAGCCCTCATATGTACAGTCACTGCATTTTACAGAAAAGTCTTTGAAATGCTTTTTGATAAATTGTATCTAATTTAAGGATTGTTCTCATATTTGATCTCAAATCACTTTTTAGCTGCCTAACTCTGTGTGATCACTTACCCAACTTGTTTATATTGCACCAAAAATTATTCATGATGCTCATCAATCATTAAACAGTCCAAAAGCAAAAAGCATGTTAATAACATTTTCTCCCATAATTGAGTTGGAGTCAAGTAAATATAACTGGAGAAGAATTTCAAGCAGTAGGACATTATCAACCCATTTAAACTATCTATTTAATTTCCCACAAGATTCAAAAATATAAATTAAGCTCTAATTATAGATGTAGGATCCTAAAGGGATATAGGATTTTTTTTAGGAACATGAAAACTCCATTTAGCCCGACAATTGAGTTTCTATTTTAATTGGTCTCAGTTCTACTTGCCAGCTTCTCACTATGTCCCTCAATCCCTTCTTACTCAAGAAATGCATCTAGTTGCCTGTGTAAGCCATTTCAGTGATCTTCCCTAGTGATTTATTCCAAAAATCTATTACCCTATGCGTAAAAATATTCCACTGTAGTTTCTTACCTATGACTAATTTTCAACTTCTGTCCTGTTTCCCAACGTGAAAGGTGCTCCATAAATGCAAATGTGTTGTTATTACTGTCGTTAAAATTCCCGATAGATATCCACAAGTCTATGAACCCTATTTGCACAGTAACAATGGGTCAACTAATTTCCTGTTTGGTAAACTATGACTTGTTGGATCTTGCCGAGACTCTACCTCACATGAAAAGCATTATATAAATGCAAGCTGTGATTGTTTATTAAGAAACAAGTAACGCGTTTACTGAACTGAGTAACATTGCTATCATGATTCAGTTCAATCAACAACAACAGCAGCAAAATTACATTTGTAGAGTGCCTTTCACGTCGGGAGGACGTCCCGAGGTGCTGGATTCTCTCCAGTCTCTCCATTTAAAAAACTATTTATTGATAGTGTATTGGTTTCATAGATGGGCTTAAGCAACATCTGCTGCAGCTTTGGCAGTACTTTACTGCAATTATATGGAGAGACCAAAGAGTGCAATACTGCACAACTGAAATTGGAATTCAGACCTACATTTTGCTAATTCTTAAATCTGGATGATTGACGGTAAAGGTAGGGTATGGTAGAACTGTTAATGGATACCTTGAAAATGGGCTCTTGGTTTTGAATCTCCTACAATAAATTACATATCCCTTCTTCAAACCTTTAATCCCCTGCTCTGTGAGCGCCTCATTCAACATTATAAAATTTAACATAATTTTATGAAATATATTTCTGACTACTGAGCTACACTACTTTGCTCGTATGGAATTAAGTGTGTTTGAAGAGCTCAGTGTAGATCAATATTTCATCAGCTCAGTTGAATTTAACTCAGTGTCTCCGAGATGAAAGACAGCAAATGAAATGTGCAAGTCCCCATCCCTGAACTGCATGAGATTTTGAAAAAAATTGGTCACTTCAATCCATGAGTGTTTGTGAGACACTGCTGTGTGCAATTGGCTGCCGAATTTCATCCATATATATACTTTGCAGTATATTCTGTGACGCACTTTGAGACATCTAGAAGTCGTGAAAAACGCTATATCAAATGCATGGATTATTATTATTAAGTGCTGTAGTGTGTTAGCAACAAGTTAAATAGTGCCCTTTACATGGGATAACATCTTGGAGTGCTTCACAGCGGCGGAATTAGACCTTGGAGTGGAGGCATAGGGGCAGAGATTTCCAGATAGTTGGGGCATAATGTCTCAAGCCTTAGCCACCAATGGTGGCGTAGAAGGGGTAGTGAACATCAGCAGTTAGCTGAACAGAGGGGGCAGGCAACAAACTGTGGTACAACAAAATCAAAGAGATAGGGAGATCTTTGGGCGTAAAAGGATTTATTTGTGAGGGTCAGGACCTTTAAATTGATCTGTTCAGAGCCAGGAATGGATTTGGGTGTGTGGAGTTTGGTGTTGGTGAGATGTTTGGCAGAATATTGGATTAGCTGGATTTAATAAACCACAGCCTTTTAGTGATTTCACATTAAATTGATTTGTGCCGATTCCAATATTTTGACAACACAACTAGCAATTGACTCAATTGACAGTACTATTCGATGAATCCCCAAATCCTGTCTGAAACTCCTCCACATAACTTGGTAATTCACGTTGTAGCTATTTGGGGGGATATTAGTGTGCAAAACTTGGGAGTTTTTGGTACAGATACAAAGTCACCACTCTTAACCTTAATTACTTTAAGTTCTTTGGAACATTTAGATGCTATCGGCATTTTTATAAATGTAACTATACTAATAAAAAGAACCCTTTCATTTGATGTAGTACTTTTCACGTCTTATAGATGTCTGAAAGCGCTTCACGGAATAAAGTGGATTTATATCTGTACTGTATTTTGTAATAATAATAATAATCCTTGCATTTGATATAGCGCTTTTCACATATTATCGACATCTCAAAACGCAGCAGCCAATTGTGCACAGCAGTGTCCCACAACCAGTCGTGGATTGAAAATGACCTATTTTTATTATTGTGGGGTTTTTTGGATGGGTTATTAGGCATGTGGAGTAAGGAAACTTGCCCAAGGTTTCGCCCTGATCTGCCTGGATTCAAACACAGGTTTCAGGCTTGTAAGGCGAGTGCTCTAACCACTGAGCTACAGGAGCTCCACAGAATATATCCTACCTCAAGAATGTGGCTAGAGATATATTTTGACATTGGTTAAATTAATTGATGTAATTTTAGCACTTCTTGTTCACACTCATTTCTATAATATTTTTGTATGATAGCACTTCTGAGTTCTAATACTCATTTTAATTGAGTCTGAGTCATTTATGTTGTTGAATTCCAATTTAGATCATACTAATTTTAGAGTCTGTGAGAGAATTTGGATAATTTCCAAGTAGACCACAGCTTTGAGTTGGGGTTAACAGGGAGCTCATTTATTGAAGAGGTACTGACTTTCACATTCAAAAATCCTGCTGTGCCAATGTCTGGGTGAGAATAGGTGGTTGTGAATTGAAAAAGGATACAGTAAGCGCAATTCAGTGTTTCTATTATGGCCCTCAAGAATAATTCAATGAAAATGACAGAAGAGCAATATGAACCATACTACGTGGAATTGACACAATAATACTATGTAGTGAAATAGATATTGTTAGCCATATCACAATCAATCTCATCACGAGCTAAGCATTTCATTATGGCATTCATTCATTTTATTACATTGCAATATTTTTACAGATTTTCTCCCATTAGGACTAACCACTGATATTTCCCCCGAAGATGATTCCCCTCTATGTTACTAAAGCGGAGACGGTTAACTTAGCACAGATTAAGAATCAAACTAATGCTGCCCATAAGTACATCGAACTTTGAGGCAGTTAATTTAAAAACCAAATTAATTTAAAAACAAAAGGCTCCCAATAGTTAAAAGCAGGTATCTATTTACGTAAAACATATTTATTGAAACTCTTCAAGTTACAGTAAAAGTGTAAACAACACTTAAATTAACTCACTGGATTCTTCAGTCACTTGTGTGAACAAAAGAGCAATAATTTGCCATCGCGACAGAGTAAATCAGCACTGTGTTTGTAACTATTATCTTGAGAGTACAATGCAACAGCAGCAGCCTGTTGGGGATGTTTACAGTTGCTTATTTGGATATTCAATACTATTTCTTCCAAATCGAAGTATGTGAGGAACATGTGAAACGCACCCTGGGTTGCAACAATATGTACCAGATACATTATACAATGGAATCATTAAGATGCAGAAACTAATGGGTTTCAATTGAGTGGACAAAACGTTGATTGAAATATCGCTCACAAGCAAATCTGCATTACATTTATCTGTTCTGTATGTGTTTGAAGAATATTTCCTGAGAATATTATCAGAACTGGGTTCTTTATTTTTTGAAAAAAAGCTTTTGTCATCTGGTGACTCCACAATAAAGGATGTTTAAATAATTGTTCTATTTTGTGAAATACAAGGTGACTGAAATGTTGTGATACCCTTACAGTATCTAATAAGTCTTAAAGAAATGATGAATTTTTTTAGATAATAAGGTAGTTTTCATGACTTTTTGATCACCCTGCACATCATACCCTCCTTCCTCTATGAGTCAAACAGCAAAAATGTTCTGAAACTTATTTTTAATGAAAAGAATACATTGGTATTCAAGAAAGTTACACAAATAAAAAATGATCTTTTACACAACATTCTTAAATATTCTACCAGGTTTAACAGCAGCTTCATCACTCACTTCATCAACCAATGTTTTTTTTAAAATAAAAGCTTTACTTCCGCATTTGTTTTCAAGTTTCTCTTGCTCCAGAATCAGAGGAACCTTTCACTGTTGCTGAGAACACTAATAACTTCAAGATACAAAAGGCATAAAATTAGGTTCTCAGAGAGAGTAACTGCAACCCTGCATTTAAAGTCTTAAGTTACCAGCTTGCAAAACAACAACAAAATTACACTTGTATAGTGGCTTTCACGTTAGGAGGACATCCCAAGGCACTAGACAATCATTGTTTCAGACCCGAGCTGGGGTCGAGGACGGGGAGGATGGAGGGAAAGGTGGGGGATTTGAGGTGTCCGATGGGACCTTTGAAGAGGAAGATCTTGAGGCAGGACTTGAAGCAGGCCAGGGAGGGGGCGGAGCAGAGGGATCACCGATGCTAAGGTGGATCGGGCGGGAGTCATGGAGCAGGTCAGAGTATGCTGACGGGAGTTTATGAAGGGAAGAGTTGGGGAGGCCAACAAGGATGGAGTTTCTGTAGTGGAACCTTGAAGTGACAACCCCGCATGAAGGGTGCTATATAAATGCAAATTGTTGTTGTTATTATGCTATTGGAATAAAATGCTCTTTTCATTCACTGCTGAAAGCGGGGAGTGCTGGATTGAAAATATCGCATAGTTTGCTAATCCAAAAATAGTGTGCAAAAAGGGGATTGCCGTTCATGGATTACAGTCTTTTTTTCTTTGTTCACAAACCTTCCTGTCTTTATTCATACTCCAAAGATTCTTGCTTCTCTGGACATTCCTTCCAATTTCCAAACGCATCATCCTACCTACCTCTTCTCCTCCTTTCTACATCCTTACTGTATTGAATCATTCCACTTTCTTCTGCTTTAACTCATTAGTACCTCGTTTAGGGAAATTTTCCTAGTTTCCCTCAATCATTTCCTGCTCCTTTAACCATACTTCCAAAAACTCTAGTTTCATGTCACTTATCCGCTGCACTTGATTTACCTTATAACCCTTCCTCTTCTTTGGACCTTGGTGGTGTCCTGCACCATGAGCCTACCCGTAATAACAACAACAACTTACCCCACCTACAAGTTTTTAACCTGTGTATAATTCTTATTAATGTAAGCCCCAAGGATTTCCTGCAACTTAGATTGCTGAAAATTTAAAAAATCCAAATCACAAATAGCTGCTTTGTAAATATTGTAAATTTGATGGCTTTTGATACCGATATTTGAAAAAAAGGCTTCATTTGTACATTTGTAAGTCTGATCACATGGAGGAACTGACAGCTGAAATTCACACACAAATCTGCTGTGTCACCATTGTCACCACAAATCATAATCTGCCTGCAATTTGGTTCCAGTTGTAAGACAGTTGGGTATTCATGTTGGGGCATTGGCACTCACTGAGCACATCAGTAAAACAAAGAGTTGGCTTTATATGCTCCCTCTAATTATCTACATGTGGACAACTTCCACATATGATACCCAATTCTATCTCTCTGTCCTCTATCCTTGACTCCAGGACCCCTGCTGTCTTGACATATTGTCTGTCAGACATCAAGTCTTGGATGACAGCTATCTTGCTCAGTTGAATGTCAACAAAGCCGAGGCCCTGCTGGTTGGCCTCGTCATGCCTCCACACCTCAGGCGCTGATAGCATCACCATCCAACTTTGCACACACCATCACACTAAGCCAGTCTGGAAACTTGGCATTCTGTTTGACCATCAACTATCCTTTCTACCCCACTTTAGTGCCATCAACTGCTCTGCCTTCCCCCACCTCTGCAATATTACCTGGCTCTGCCACCATCTCATACCTCAGGCCGACAAAATCCTCATACATGAATTCAGAACAGCCAAGATTGACTATGCAAACTCATTGTTGTCGGCTTCCCCAACTCCCCCCTCCATAGGCTACAGATCATTCAGAACTCTGCAGTCCTTGGCCTCTCCAGAACTAGGCTTCAATATCCTAGCACCCCCATCCTTGCCCAACTTCACTGCCTTCCCATCGCAGAGGATACAGTTCAAGATTCTGGTCCTCACCTTCAAAGCCCTGCATGACCTCTCTCCTCCTTACCTCTGCAACTTCCTGCCAACCTGACCACTCCATTTGATCAGTGGGCTTTGGCCTGCTTCACATCCCTCACTTCACTCGCCTACCGTTGGTGAGCGGATCTTCTGCCACTCTGCCCCGCCCTAGGGAACTCCATCCCGCATTTCCTCCACCTCATCCCATCCCTTGCCTTCTTCATGACCCATCTCAAGACCCTCCGCTTCTGTGCCTTTGATCACCCTCCACCCTCCCGATCCCCTGCTTATGTTCGAAACACTGAGTGTCCAGTTCCTTGGGACATTCCTCTCGATGTGGAGGCGACTGTAGAAATAGAAATTTGCTGTTGTTGTTGTTTACTAACAGATAAACTGTTGGGTGTATTCCAGCAGACTGTGAAATAATTTCTTTATGTTTTTTATTATTATAATAAAATTAAAGGATATCTTTGAAAAAGAAATCAGGAACGAGATCAACATATTCTTTAGGAAATAAGAACTGATCTTAAATGGCCTCCATTGTGCTACTATTTTTGCTTTTGAGATTTCAAAGTACAGTACTCACAAAAGTCTTTTCAAAAAATACTTACTCGATATTTAGGTAATCGTGCAGTGAGTAAAAACACTATCAGTTCTTTATCTAAAATCTATATCATGCTTTACAAAGAGTTTGTTTATTCTCCACCAGCTCCAGATTGCTTGCATTGTTGGTCTTTACACCATATTCTCTTGGTGGTGGAATAACAATGTCAATACTTCTCTCTGGGTTCAATAAATCAAGAGTTGGACACTTCCAAGCTCTTTGAATGCAGTCCAAGTTGCGTCCAGTTTCTTGTTGAAGCTGTACCTAGCATCAGTTGTGCCCTGCAGACTTCGCTAATAGGCTGCTGGCTTCATCACTGATGGATAAAACTGATAAAGGGCAACAGAAGCTAGGAGATATATATTGCAAACTCATCTTCTCGAATGTGCTCATCCTTATGTCCCTGGCTGTTCTTTAGCTGAGCATGTGTAATACTTCAAGGAATTTCTTCAAAACCTATTGATCCACATTGTGTGGTTGAATCCTTAGTATTGTTCCAAGCTCATAATGTATCATTTTAAAAGGATGGAAAGAAAAAGTAGCAGAGAAAGCAAAAAATGATGAATCCAATAACCCAGTTGACAGAATATATATAGATAATAACCATGTCCATATCAAAACGCCAGCCACGGTTGTCATCCTCAAAATCCATGGAGTCCAGCCTGTAGGCTCCATGAGGGAACTGTCTCCTTGTGATGGTATCTGAATGTCTTCCAAAACCTGTGGGGTTTACATTAATAGCATGTGGCTCATTATTTGAGCTGAGCAGAAACCTATCAGACTCAGTGATATTCAGAATACAGAGAATAAATTTGGGCCCTAATTTAATAACTAATTTAATAACTAATTATACTGTTAAACACCTGGGCATCTAGGATTTTATCTTACCTTTATCATAACCACATCAAATTTCAACTTTATTAATGTGTTGTTATTTAAAACAATTATTATTATTGAATAGAAGTATGAGTAATCATCTCTATTAAACATATCCAACTTTAACACTATTCTTATATTTGATGTAGCTCTTTTTATATAGGGAGGCTTTTCTAAAAGAACTTTATTACTGCTTTATTAGTGCCAGGAACAGTGTAATGTATCTCACGTAAACATGTTTCCATTAGCAAGGATCCTTCTTTTGAATCACAATCCTTTAACATCTGAATAAATCACAGAGCTTCAGAAACTATCTGTAGTCAATGGGTAAGATTGCAGTCTAAGTTGCTGCGCAAATGATTTCCTTACCTCCCAAGACTCTGAAAAACCTCCTGCAACCAGGTAATGGCCACTTTGCACAGCTTGCCTTTTGAAAGCTTTGTTTTCTGGCTAGATACTCTTTCGAGAACAAACTTTTTGTGGTGTTATTCAACTCTGTAAAGCAGGGAAGAATAAAAGGGCATCACAATTTGATATTAATTATGTGGTCGGCATGTATAATTTAAAGCTTCAGATTACAATGGTGTTAATTAAACTGTCACGCTGCGTTGAACCCCTGCCAGTCTAGAGTAGTGATGGCCACTACCTTCTCATACTGAGACAGGTATAATCTGAGGGTTTGTGATAAGCCGAAGAGTTCCCCAGCAATCAGTAGGCAAAGAACATTGGTGCAGGCCTGAGAACAAAAAGCTACTGATACAATGACACGATGGCCAAATGGCCTTCTTCTGTGCCATACATTTATAATAATAATAATCAATAATTTGGTATAGTGCTTTTCACATCCTCTAGATGTCTCAAAGTGCTTCACAGAATATACTGTAAAGTGAATTGACTGTATACTTGTATACATTTCTGGTAGACGTTCTCCAACACTCCAACTACAAATGACTATATGTAATTATACAGTGCATTTCACAAAGTAGAACATCACAAACAAACAAACAAACAACAAACAAAACTTACATTTATATAGCGCCTTTCACGTCGAGAGGACGTCCCAAGGCGCTGTACAGTCAGGTAGGACAAGAGCAGGGCGGGAAGGATCAAGGCAGGATGAAGAATAGTAGGAAAAGTAACTGTATATTAGTGGGCGAAACGTGGCAGCCAAATGCTTTGCAGAGATAGTGCGGATCACTGGCAGAGGGTAAGTGTATGAAATATAGTTCACTGAAGTTGGAACAGAAGAGATGAAGGTTGAGCAGCAGCCCCATGCTGATTAGGACAAGGATCTTGATATCAATCCCCTGGGTGCTGGTGAAACCTAGATGCGGGGGTGGGGGGAGGGTGGGGGGAGGGTGGGGGGAGGGTGGGGGGAGGGTGGGTTGGGGAGTCAGGATCCCTTGTGTTGGAGAGGACACGGACTGAGGTGTTTGGATGAGCTGAAGCTGAGATTGGGAGGCTCAACAATGGGGAAATTTTGCGTCGATATAACAAAAGCATGATTGAGGCTGTATTGGAGATTAAATAGCAGCAAAGATGGACAATATACTGGAAGAGAAAATGGTCTTGTTGAAGGACCAAATGTAGCGTTTTAAAAGAAAAAAAAACTATAGAAAATTTATTGTGATTAACAAGTGAAATTAACTTTGCTTGATGACAAGACGTAAGGCACGCCATGGGTTTTATTTGGTAATTTACATTGCAGATTTTGTTTTGGACTATTCAACATTTTTCTTCCCCAGAGACGTGGGTGTTTTTCTTTCTCCAGAGATGTGGGGTATTTTGGTCTAACTCCATATGAACTTTGTTCTTTTTATTATTATTATAGAGTGTACTTAATTAGTTTATATCACAATCATGCAGTTTCACAAATTCCGGGAGACAAATGTGCTCAATGGGGATTTTCACTTCAAAGAAAAATAAATTGAAAAAAAATGTGGTCTCTCAATCTACTGCTATTTCTGGGACACAGCTGGGCACAATTGGCTGCTGCATTTTCCCCACAAAATAAATACCATCATGTCTCTTTTGAGGCAGTGTTGAAGCAATAGATTTTGTCAGATTGAACTGCATATTTGAAGCACAAACACCTAAGGCTTTGAGCTTGTCAGAGCCAGGTGTTACAGCAGATCAAAAGTCCAGGTGTTGTCTTGGAAAGCAGTAGTTTGAGTTGTAAATATTGAGTCCTGACTACATGTAGGCATCACATACCATTCTCAGTCCCACTGGATATATGCTTTATAGGTGGAAAAGGATAGACAGGAGATTAACTCTTGAGTGTAACTGACATGTCTCTTTGACGTTTTGGAGTACTTATACTATTCTGAAATAAGTGCAGTTAATCACAACCACTCAAATACTCAAGTAGGAAACACTATGTTATAGGTTGTTTAGCAAATCAACCAGTGCTTAAAAAACACTGAAGCAAAAACTTACATGACCTAAAAAATCTAGTCAATTCACTTTACATTATATTCTGTGAAGCACTTTGAGACATCTTGAAGACTTGATAAGGCTCTATATCAAATGCAAGGATGATAAGGATCATTATAGTAGCAACAGGACAGAGGATTTTCCAACTGCAACTTTGGTACATCTCATTTCTGGGAATCATTGAAAAGTGGAATGTCTCCACCTCCCCAAGATATGCTGGCTTCTATTACATCCTCAATGAAATTCAGCAAACATTCTACAGTAACGAATTAGCTACTCCTCTTACTCTGCCAAGTTTACCACAAAATAACATTTGTTTCATTTCCAGCTTAGTTCTGTAAAGTACTAAAATATTTCTTTTACATCAAGGGCACCATAAACACACCAATGATTGAATGGGCTTTTACAAAAGTATTTTACTTTGATACCAATTGAATAACAAAAGAGGCTTTATTTTCTGAAACGGTGATTTTAAACCATTCTATAATACAACTTGCATTACCAGAAAATATCTTCACGATTAAAAAAAAAATTAAAAACCTTTTTATCTACTACCTGTTTGGAAAAAGACTCGGGTGATGACAGTGCGACACAAAGGGCATGGTGTGTTTGCAGGATTATCCTTTGCAAGAGTTCGAAGGCAGGGCTCACAGAAGATGTGGTGGCAGGGATAACACACATATGGACTGAAGAAAATATCCAAACACACAGCGCAGATATAGCCTTCCTTTTCCCACTTCAAGTCATCTTCATCATCTGTACTTGTCATATTCGCACTGGAGATCTAAAAGAAAATAAAACCAATTTTCTTTCTTTATTTTTAAAATAATTTGTACACAAGTTGTTTAAAAATTACAAAGAGGCAGCAAAACCCAGAGCAATATGAACTAATCTATTAATACAAAATAATTATCTGCAGACTAGTTTCCTTCACCAAAATATTAGGTCAAAGTTCTGAATTCATAAGAACAAATGCCTGTTATATTTGCTAAAGGATAAAACACGAATGGACAACCCTTCATCCCTTTTTCATCTTGTTGCCCCTTCATTTCTTTGTTTTGAGGATAGACTATTTCTCTCGCTGAGTATAGATATTCTACCCATTCTGCATGATCATATCTGTTCTTTTAGTTGTGCTAAACATGCAGCAAGTGAAAGAAAGTAAGTGTTGAAGAAATCTCAGTTCAGTTTGAATAATTCAATAGCTGAAATCTTCCAACAAATTTGGCTCTCAATAAAGATAATGCAGTCTGCTTAATGGAAATGTTCCATTAATTCCTAACATCAAGGTTGCTTTCAAGGTTGAAGTTTAAGCATAATTCAGATATGAAAATTAGTTACAAATTTTTGGGGGGTTAGCCAGGTATCTGACAGATACAGAAACATGCCATCACCATGCTTAAGAGCATCCAACAACAACAACAACAACAACAAAATTACATTTATAGAGCGCTTTTCACATTAGGAGGATGTCCGAAGGTGCTGGGGGGGGGGGGCAGGTTTGTAGCGGATTAGGAGGTCACAGGGGTAGGGGGTTTGTGGCCATGGAGGGCTTTGAATGTGAGTACGAGAATCTTGAATTGGATCCCCTGGGTGATGGGGAGCCAATGGCGTCAGGCAAGAATGGGGGAGATGGGGACACAAAGCTTGGAGCGGTAGATGACAGGGGCCGCATAGTTCCGCATTATCTACAACCTATCGAGTGAAAGGCCGACAATTGGGAAGGCTGACAAGCAGGGCATTGGTGTAGTCAAGCCGGGATGTGATGAAGGCGTGAATGAGGGTTTCAGGGGCCTGGGGGTGAGGTAATGGTGGAGTCGGGCAATATTGTGGAGGTGAGGGAAGGCAGAGCGGGTCATTGTTGGACATGGGGGAGGAAAGACAGTTGAGGATTGAACAGGACGCCTAGGTTCCTGACTGGCTTGGTGTGTTGAGTATGCATCTTTGGAGGTTGATGCTGCCAGTGCCTGATAAGAGAAGGCGCTGGCATGAGCCAATCAGGAGGGCCTCGGTCTTGTACACCATTTCAAAGTTGTTTATTGGAAAGGAATGCACACTTTCTACCTGGAGGGATGAGGCCAGCAATCCTATAGGTTGTGGGTAGCATAGTAAGTTAGTTTCTGGAAAATATTAGTCTCAGAAGGTATGAGGTACAGGTTGGCAAGCCTTCCATGGCCACAAACCCACTACCCCTGTGACCTTTAGAGTGTGCATTTAGAGCATTGCTTGGCAAGCTTTCCTGCTGCTTGTCCTAGTAGGACCACCCTGCCTGTTAAAGCTTTGGCTTGCAGGGTTAGCAGGAGCTGAGTGGGATTACTCCCTGCCACAAGTGACTGGTCTGCCCTCAGTTCCTGAGCTGTGCTGTCAGCATTGCCCTGGTGTCCTGCAGACCTGCCTGACTCGGGAACTGGACCAATGAACCAGTTCAGCTCCAAGGAGACCCTGCTTACCTCCCCCTCCGCACCTCCCCCCCCACCCCCGCAAAGGATTCCAGTCACTTGACATCCAACAAGCTTGGGTTGCGGGTTTCGGCCCTCACTAGGTGGATGGTGTATTAGACAGATGAATGAAAATCGTACGCGATGTTATTGACTTTTCCTCTTCCTTAACACTTATTCTAGTTTGATTGTTCAACAATTTCCCTTGCAATCCTTTGTTTCAGAAATAAACGCATACAGTAAAACCTGGATATCTATCCCATTCCGTCAAAATGTCTTCTTATCAAAGCTTAGAAAATGTGTTACAAGTAGGCTTATCCGTGCACATTTATATATAATGTAAGCAAATTGTGAAAGGCACAATTGTATTTCATAGGTATCCTAGTTAAAATTATTCAATAATAATAGTTGATTATGCAAATCTGGTTAAACATGCCTTTGTTTTTCTTAGTCCACATGTTCACACTAAAGCAAATTTTAAAAGTAGATATCTCTAATATTGTACGGTATCCACCAGGGGCCACAATAAACCAAATACCCTTGCGATGTTCTGGTTGTTGATTCAACAACAACAACAACAACAAATTAGACTTATAGAGCGCCTTTCATGTCGGGAGGACGTCCCAAGGCGCTGCACTGGAGGCGTGTGACCCGAGCTAGGAGGGGAGTGTTCGGGAGGGGGTTAAAAACATGGGGGAGGTTGAAAAATTAGGGGGGGAACAGAAGGCACGGTCGAAAAGGAAAGTCTTCAAACCGGCCTTGAAAGAAGAAAGGGAAGAAACAAGGCGGAGGGATTGGGGGATGGAATTCCATAGGGTGGGAGCGAAGAAACTGAAGGCCCGGCCTCCGATGGTGGGGTGGTTCGGGCGGGGAGCTTGGAGCAAACCAAGTCCTGCTGAATGGAGGGACTATCGGGGGAGAGTAAATCGGATAGATAAAACGGGGCAAGGCCGTGTAAGGCCTTGAAAACAAGGACAAGGATCATGAACTCGATCCTCTGGGGGATGGGGAGCTAGTGGAGACGGGCGAAGGTGGGGGTTATGTGGTCGCGGAGGCGGGTGCGGGATAGTACACGGGCTGCAGAGTTTTGGATGACCTGCAGCCTGTGAATGGAGGAGCTGGGGAGGCCGACGAGGAGAGAGTTTCCGTAGTCCAGCCGTGAGGTGATGTACGCGTGCACGAGTGTTTCGGCAGCGCGGGGGGTGAGATAGTTGCGGAGCCTGGCAATGTTGCGCAGGTGGATATAAGCGGTGCCGATCAAGGCACGGATATGGGGGAGGAAGGAGAGTTTATGGTCGAATGTATGCCAAGGTTTCTGACTGGCTTTGTGAGGTGGAGAGTACAGCCTTGGATGTTGAGGCTGGCAGCGCCCGATGTGCAGAGGCGCTGGCTTGAGTCAATCAGGAGGGCCTCGGTCTTGCTCACGTTCAATTGGAGGAAGTTGTCCCTCGTCCAGGACTCAATGTCGGACAGACATGCTGTCAGAACATCGATGGTCTGGGGGTTGAGGGATGAGGCAGAAAGGTACAGCTGGGTGTCGTCCGCATACATGTGGAAATTTACCCCATGTTTGCGGATGACATCGCCCAGAGGGAGCATGTAAATGGTGAAAAGGAGGGGTCCGAGGACAGAGCCCTGGGGGACGCCATGAAAAACTGTGCGGGGGTTTGAGGAGAAACCGTTAGAAGATACAAAATGTAGGCGGTGGGTCAGGTAGGAATGGAACCAGTCAAGGACTGAGCCTTGAAGGTTGAGGTGGGAGGAAAGACGTTGGAGGAGGATGGTGTGATCGACTGTGTCGAACGCAGCAGATGGGTCAAGGAGGACGAGGAGGCAGAGGGAGCCCTGGTCGCAGGCGGTTGTAGGATGTCGTTTGTAACCTTGACCAGGGCAGTTCCCGTTGTCTACAAAATTTCTATTTTTACAGATCAATTCGTGAATATTATGCTCTTTGCGATTCACTGCTCCCTAACATCCTAATCTGTAGCAGAATGTATTAAATGGCAGCTGAAATTAACGTTAGTAGGTATGAATAGTTAAGACATAAATGTTGTCTTAATGGAATTAAGTAAAGGAAGTTATATTGAGATCCATTTGATCTCAGCCAGTCAGAATTCAATACTTGCAATGTATGCAGATCCAAATACTTAAGGACCATTGAAATGCCTGTTTTTACCAATTTTCACTAAAATAATCCTTAATTTTTGGTTAAAGTCAATTGGTAAAAAAAAAACGATTTTCTCCCTGACTTGATTAATAATTTTTTTTTAAATTGTTGGTGTTTGGGATGGTGTGAGCACATCAGTTTCTGGATGTACACAGTTGCTCGGGAAGCAATGCAACCTTCTAAAGTAACCTTGCATGATTGCAGGTAATTTTGTGCATTCACACTATTGGATCTTTTAAAAGCAAGATCATAAGTCTTTCATATTTAGTTTTGTACAGTTTAGCGTTATAGACAGAAAATATTATAGGAGACAGAAAGTGAGAGATTCAGAAATGGACAGAAAGAGTGACTCAGAGTGATTGAGGGAGACAGAGAATTCAATTCAATGAATTTACTTGAAGTTTTTGATCTCCAAACTCCCTGTCGTACGATTTTCTCCCATTTTTGATACCAAACATTGACTCTGAGAAAGTCCCCGTTTTTATTTTATGGGAAAAGCGACAAACAGTTCTTTCGCATACTTGATTGACCATGGTTGTTTCCTAGTGAGTGTGAGGATTGCATCTGACATCTGGCCACATATTTTCAAAAGATGTTCAAAATTATGAGGGGATTCGATAGGGTGAACAGGGAGAAACTGTTTCCACGGGCAGGTGGCTCAGTAAGCAGAGACACAGATTTAAAATAGTTGCCAAAAGAAACAGATGGGTGATGAGGATTTTTTTTTCACACAGCGAGTTGTTTGGATCTGGAATGCATTGCCTGAAAGGGTGGTGGAAGCCAATTCGATAACAACTTTCAAGAGAGAAGTAAACAGATATTTGAGGAGGGCAAATTTGTAGGGCTATGGGGAGAAAGCGCAGGGGAGTGGGATCAATCCACGACTGTTTGTGGGACACTGCTGTGCGCAATTGGCTGCAGCGATTCTCCCACTAATATACAATCAATTCACTTTACAGTATATTCTGTGAAGCGCTTTGGGACATCGATAAGATGTGAAAAGCGCTATATCAGATTGTTATTATTGATTTGGACAGCTCTTTCAAAGAGCCGGCATGAACACAACGGGTCGAATGGCTTCCTTCTGTGCCTTATAATTCTATGATTTATATGAAAGCAGATAAATTGCCTATGTAGCAAAGCTTCTTACCAACCATTTACAGCATTGGCAGCACAAAATCCCTTACATTTGTAAAGAGTGAGAAACTCTTAAGAGTGATGCCTGTCAAAGTCACTAGGTATGGGATATGGCTTTCACAAATCAAATCAAAAGGTCTAGCAAGATATTTCATAAAGATGCATTAACTACCAATGAGTATAACCACGCATGTTGTGAAAACTATCCAAATTAATAATGGATCACATCACTAAGATTGGTTCCTGTTGAGAAGTCTTGATGTGTAGAACCTGTGTTCTTCACATATCTCACAAAAACGCAAAATGCTGCAGATGCTGGAAATCTGAATCAAAAACAGAAGTCGCTGGGAACACTCAGCAGGTCAGGCAGCATCTATGGAGAAAGGAAAGTGAGCCAAAGTTTTGGGTCCACGACTCTTGGTCAGAACGGTCCTGAACCCGAAATGTTGACTCATTTTTCCTTTCTCCATAGATGCTGCCTGATCTGCTGAGTGTTCCCAGCGATTTCTGTTTTTCTTCAAATATCTGTCTATTTCAATTTTCAAGCTGCAATGTAAAATATTACCTCTTGGGTATAAGAAGCAATATTATTTGTGTAATAATACTCGGCTTTCTGATTGATTCAGTAGATGGTTGTACTATATTTACTTGCAGTTTACAAAACCTTCAGTCACCTTTACGGCATTTTCCTGCAATTTTTAAAGTATATATAACAGGATGTAACATAATTGGCAGATGAATGTGGACAAATTGCTCAAATTTAATCTTTTTCTTCAATATAATATTGAAGTGTGAAAACTTCAAGACGCTGATCCATTACCTTGAACAATCATCAGCTGGAGTAACAATTAAAATGCTATTTTGGTCTCTATTTTTTCACTATGAAATCTTGGAAAATATTAATTAAACTGACAGTAGAAAGCACTAGACTAACATGGCCAGAAAAGAAAGGTCATGGGATCAATAGTTCTACTAAAAACCACAGGGTCTACAGTTTTAACATGCTTTTATTTGCTTCACAAATATTGGAATAAATCTGCCTCATAGTAGTATTATTTTATCTTCTCGTACAGAGCCATAGAGAAAGACAAAGAAGTGCACTGAATCTCTGCTCTGGCTACTATAAATAGAATTTGAAACTATGATGGGTTCTGAGCTTCTGATCTCAATGAATTCTAGGGAGGCAAGTTGCATTAGGATTACCAGTCTGCTTACTGATGTGCTATTTTATTTTGGAATGCTGGATTCATTCAAATAGATTTAATCAGAATATTTCTGTCATAATTTCTTTAGAAGTTCATTTTCTGTGAAGCTTAAAATGTTCTCTTATCTACAGTAGTGATTTCTCCTGTAATGGGCCATTTGTCTGTGCCACACAGAGTTACAATTTAATCATAAACTGAACAATGATGAAGGGGATAAACTGGTAACAAAAGTCCTCAACACTTACCTCATGACGAAGAAAATCATGTATATTAAATGGCCGGCAAACACAATTTGATTTCTAATTTATAGAATAATATATTTTTTTTTACCAAAAAGCACACAATAAAGCTGTAAACGCATGAATCAAATGCCATATATGCACGAATGCCAGCATTGAGAATTGAACAGAGCCTTTTCAGAGCTAGTGCTAGACACCAAGGTGAGGGTCGGGGTGGGGGGGGGCGGGGGAGGAGGGGGTTGCAGGGGGGTCACTGTGCAGGGATTGGAGGAGGAGGGAGGCGACCGTAGACATTTGAAGACGGAGACTGAAGAGTTGAGGCATGGAATTCCAGAGAGTGGGGCAACGTGAAAGACATGGAGCAGGCCTGAGTTTGGCTGAGTAGTTGAGGCAGACAGAAGAGTGAGGCTGGGTAAGGTAACAGAGGTGGGGGTGAAGGTATGAAGGGATTTGTAGGTGAGGGTGAGGAGGATGTTGAAGTTGATCTGCTGTGAGACAAGGAGAAGAGGAGTGCTGGGCACATGAATTTTACTATGGGTAAGGATATGTTTTGGGTGAACTGGAGTTTCTGGCAAGGAGGGCATGTGAGGTGATCAAGTTGTGAATGAGGGTTGTTTAGCAGCATTGGGAATTAGATAGGTACAGGGACAGGTTATGTGGCAATGATGCAGAAAATAGGTCTTAGCTAGATGTGAGGGAGGAAACAGCTGAACCGCTGAATTAAATAGCAATGTTTAAATGGAAGAGCTAAGATCAGTGAGAATGCTCAGCAGGCATATATAGATTAAAGAGTAAATAGGGTAGAACATCCTTTTTAAATGGAAAAAAATGTATTTTGGTTATGCTCTTTGATTTGTATGGTCAATTTTTCTTCCCCCTCCCTCCTCCTCCATAGGAGATAATGCAGTCCTGCAGCTCAGTGGCTCATTCCCCCCTCTCTCTAATCATGCAGTTAATATAGTATAGACATTTATGTCTTCCTTTTTGGATGAATCTTACATCTTATTGTGCAGTATATACACTGGTTCAAACCCAATAAGAGTACTCAAAACATACACACTCTGTCCCTTCTGACAACTTTTTATTACATAGATAATAATCAATACCTGGTAAGGACTATAATAATTAAGGTATGCCTGAAGCTATGAGAGAAAAGCTCCAGAGAGCAGCGGTATGTCAAAATAAATCCCTTGTTGAAACCTCTTATAGGTTTTAGAGTATTGGCCCTTGAAAGCACAGGGAATTGGATACAGACAAAAGTAAATTTACACTGGCAGCAAACAGTCACAACATTTTGGAATTCGGAAAAAGTATTCTTATAAAATCAAAGAACTTGAATGAAAATAAAGGATGAAAATGTTTGTCGGTTTTCTACTGTAGAAGTTCTGAAAGGTGGAGTGGATACAGCAAAGTCATCTTGAAACTACAGAAAAATCTTAGATCCTTGTTTTGAAAGTAAAAATACAGGATGACCCATTTGATCTTACATTAGTAAGATCAAAGAATGGGGCATGTTGAACTTTACTGGATAGTCTTGGTGTTATTTATTCATTTTAAAAACCTGTATCATGTCTTCTCTAAATATTTAGTTTTCCAACAAAAAGAAGATGAATTCTGTTACTCTCTCTACAATGTCAGAGATGCTGTCTTTCAGATGAGATGTTAAACCAAGGTCTTGTCTATTTAAGCGGACATTATGGCAATATTCTAAACATAAGTGGATTTCTTTCGGTTTCCTGGCCAATAATCCTCCAGATAAAATTGATCATTCATTTCAGGGCTGTTTATGGAGTATTACTGGGCAAAAATGGGTTACATATAGGACATACGTACTACACGTTATTTAAAATCCCATGAAGCACTTTGCAATGTTTCAATTACATAATAAGGCACTATATCATCTGCAAGGATTATTATCATAATTAATTTTTTTAAGTTATTGGTGTAATTCTCCAAACCTATTCCAATGCAAATATCCTTTTCAAGATAGAATGCCCAGAACAGCACACTTATTAATTGTAGCCTACTTTATCATTGAATTATACGTTATAATAACCTAATACTTCAACTAATGGTCAAACATTCTTGAAGTGCTCCTCAGTGGATGACTGAGTCCTGTCTGCTTGTTTGAGTGGACATTAAAGATCTCTTTTAAACTGAGAACAGTTTCCTCCAGAGTTCCTCCTGCCAACAATCCCCCAAATAAATTGGTCATTCACCTTATGGATATTGATAGGACTTTGCTTTTCACAAAATGGCTGTTACATTTGCCTAGAAAGAAAGTTCCTGTACTTGATTACATGAGAAGCCTTTGAGTCACTTCGATGTTACAGATGCCATAAATTGTAATTTCCTTTTGTGTTTGATTGATAAAAAATCTTCACGTTGAAGCATTAACCTTTTTGGAAATGATCAATAATCATACCCAAATGAGTTTCCTTTACCACGTTTGCTAATGGCCCATTTTACTGGTTTATATTACACAATAAATTGCATTTATACAGCACCCTTCATGTAGGGTAGCGTCGTGGAGCGCTTAAAACATAACATACAGTAAAACCTTGATAATCCGGCACAGTTGGGCCCACTCATCTCCCAGATTTCTGAGTTTCCTGGTTTTTCAAACCTAACCTAGACATGCCTTGCGAAGCTCTGCCCCATACACCATGTGAGCTGTAAACACAGCACTGAAGCCAAACAATGGCCGAGTTCCACTCACAGTGCTAGATGACAGAGTGGCCGCTGGGAACTACAAGCAACTTCAGGAGATTTGCCGACATCGGAAAAAAAGCTTACACTGTATGTGTTTTGAAATCTTGCGGGTTTTAGGGAGTTGCCAGATTTTAGAATGTCGGATTATCGAGGTTTTACTGTTTATGTTTCTTGCTCTAAGATGTATTAACATATACAATACTCGTCCACATTAAATTCTTCTGCCATGTCTTAGGCTATTGTCTTCATTTGTCAAGACCCATTTGAATAAAATAAATCCTCCAAGGACACAAACTATTTCTGCAACATAGTCCCACCCACTCAAATTACTTATTTTCTCTAGAAGCTTCACATAGCCTTATCAACTGTTTTTAATACTTAATTTTTTTGCATTTGTATAGAAAATGGCTGCTGCAATACTCCAACGCACACTCTGGAATCCCCAAACCTTGCCAACCTGTTCTGGAATTAGCAGGTTAGAGATGCAGATGTGTCCCTCCAGAGAAAGAGTGCGCATTCCACTACAACAATCGATCTCTGGGATTTCCTGGTGTAGGTGGGATGCATGGAATTCTCAGTTTGGTTTGGATACTCTTAAGCGTGGGGTGGGTTTCTGCATGTGTCAAACCCCATCTTCCATGTCCCCTACTACCGCAACCCCCCACCACTCAAAATGAAACTGAACGTCTGCATTTATGTTGCTCTTAAATTTTCATTCGGATTATGTTATTTTGGATACACTGAGACAGCACCACAAGAGAACACAGGTTTATAATTTCAACAGGTATATTCAGAACAGACTCCAGAAAGTATTTCTTTACCCAGAGAGTAATTAATGTCTTAGAGGATAATGAATATCTCAGATTTATGAATCATTTCTAATTAATGGATGATTCTTGGTCTTGTTAGCCTATTTTCCTAACTCTACAGACCTTTCGCGCTTTGTTTCTTCCATGTGTCTATAAGTCAATCAAGAGAGTTAAATTTGTTTCATTGAGGTCTATTTTCCCACACGATTCCTTTAGGAGGAAGTTAAGTGAAGCTTAATGTCGGTAACCGTAAATGTGTCAGGCTGACCCCGTGGGAACTCTGCTCTCAAAGTAGATCATTCTGGAACAGATTACCTCCCGTGAGTTGGTTTGACATACAATCAGATTCCTTAATTAAACAATTCCATTAGAATCGTCACATATTAGACCCCATTATTTTATTTTCCCAGTTGAATTCTCATTTAATTCCCTACAGAGTTTTTGTCTCAAAAACTCCAGTTTATTTTGGTTCATTTTGCTAAAGCCTTATATTTCTGACATGCTACCTTTGGCCTCCTCCTTTATTACCTTAACTATCACAGTGAAACAAGCAATAGATGTAATTCTTTCATTTTTGTTAAATTACTAATTATATGCAGAGTTCTGTAGCTTAGTGGTAAGAGCACTCGCCTCACAATTGAAAAGACCTAGGTTTGATTCCTGGGCGGAGCAAAAGTTTGGGCAAGTTTCCTTACTTCACATGTTAAGTTAATTGGTGTTAAGTTAATTGGAACTCGTTTAGTTAATTGGTGGATCACTTTTCCAAGGGTAATAATCCCTTGAAGAATAATAATAATTTGGTCACTCAATCCACAAGTGTTTGTGGGACATTGCTATGCGTAATGATAGTGAAATTACTTGTGCTTCCACTTTTTCATGGTTGCTTTCTAGAGAGCAAATCCTAGTCTAGATTTGCCCAGTCATTGCTCTAATGAGACCCGGTAACTAGGGTTTCATTAGAGCTCAATTGGTTGGCAATGAAATGTCAGAATCAAATCAACTTTCTGTTGATTCAGTATTCTGGTTAGTGAGTTAGGTTAGTCTACAGTACAGGTACGACAAGGCACTGTTGATGATGGACGAGCCAACCTGGTTTATCAGTAGCCTGGGAGCAGGATCCTTTCCAAACAGTTCCTGTTAATCTTGCAAAACAAAGCAATAATCGGTGGAATGATTCCAGCTGGACAAGCAGTAGGAGGCTTGCCAGAGTCCTTTCAATGGCAAGCTGTGCAGTTTTAGCTGAATAAATACCAGCAATACCCCAAACCCAACTCTGGGGTCCCCAAGCAGTAGTAGTTGGATTCTCTTAAGTATGGTATCTCTGCATGTGTCAGACATCAAGCTGACCAAACAAAAAAGTGAAATTGATCACATTAAATGCGTCGGAGGCAAAATCTCTGTTTCTCTGCTCCCTTCCCCACATCTTCCTTAGCTTTGAACATCTGAATCATAGCCCTCGGCTGCCAGTTAATGGGTTACCAGCTTGACAGTAAAATGCTGTATCCTATTTCTCATACATCATCATTGAAAAACGCTTTACGAGTCTGTCTTGCCTTCTGCCCATACGATATGATAAATAACAAATATTCGCAGTTATCCCTAAAAAGAAAAAGATGGCCAAGGCTTAATTAGAAACATTAATCAAATTCCCCATATATTGTGCAAATAAACAGTGGTTTTTGTGTGTGAGATTTATTTTTGTTTTTGCTTAAAGAGTTGGTTATATTGCCTGGTATACTACGGGAAAGAAATAGCTAAAATATTTCTATGCATCTGGGTCATGCAAATCATTCTCAACCCATACGTGTGAATATCTTGAAATTAGGTCAGGTGACTGAATGGTATTAAAGAGCCTACAAACTATTTTAAATCTCAGCTTTTCAATTACACCTAAATACAAGATGATCTTTACACACAGTGGAACTAGTTACTCTACTTCTAAATAATAAATTATTACAAATCTTTACCTTTCAAAAAAAATTCTTCCTTTATCATGGTCCAATTGTAGAGCTGAGAGCAATTCCATCTCAATTGTAATGCAAGGAAGCACCTGCTCTTCACGTGATATTTAAAGCGTCAACATAAGCATGATTACTCCAGGCTCCCTTGAGTCCATTGCCCAATGTTTGTAAAACACAGAAGCGATCCACTGTATGAAACCACCATACAGCACAAATATTAATTACACTTTCTCAATAAAAATATAAACATCCTTGTGGTAACCTAATCACAAAGATTGAAGGATAAAACAACTTCAATTTAACTCAGTCTCCCGGCAACTAAAGATACAAGCAGCAATTGATTTTTGAACTCTGAAAGAGCATCTCCCTGAATGAAACTATCGCACCATGAAGGACAGATTGTCTCCAAATCATAGATAAAAATAGAATAATTTAGCATTATATTATATCATAGATTCACTGAAACAATCAGTATTTCACCAGCAGTTTTATTCAAATTCACTACCGTTAATGTAATATATTGGAAAATCTGCAGTTGCTAGAAAAATCTTACATTTATCAATGGCCAGTTTCATATCTTTGAAATTATTTTCAGAAGAAGACAGTAAATTTACCAACCTTTGGTTGGTATCATGGGAAATAGTCCCATTGTATGTATGCACACATGTGAACTTCCTGAGCAGGTAGACAGGACAAAAGTTTCAAATCTAATCTGAAGAATGGCAGTGCTGTCAACTGAGCCAAACTGGCCGTTGACGTTGGGCATGTAAATGCTTACAAACCTTAAAAAGCTTCACGGTTGTATGCTAACTGACCAAAAAAGCTGTGACCTACACTGCAATATCTCCAGGGAATATTCTGTAAAGAGTGCAGATTCACAAGTAAGGCCCTGAACCAAGTCTCATTTCTTTATGTGCCATACAAAGAATTGCTCAGAGAAGACACTGTTTACAATCATATTTAAGAACAGAAGAATTAGGAGCAGGAGTAGGCCAATCGGACCCTCGAGCCTGCCCCGCCATTGAATAAGATCATGGTTGATCTTCTATTCTACTCCACCTACCCACCTTATCACCATATCCTTTAATCCCTTTATCCACAAGTAATCTATCAATTTCAGTCTTGAATTTTTTCAAGGACTGAGCATCCACAGCTCTTTGGGGTAGAGAATTCCATAAATTTATTACCCTCTGAGTGAAGAAGTTTATCTCAACTCAGTGTGAAAGGGCTGACCCCAAATTTTAAGACTGTGACCCCTAGTTATAGTTTCTCCAACCAGGGGAAACAGTCTCTCACTATCTACTCTATCTTGCCCCTTAATCATTTTATAGGTTCTATAAGATCACCTCAACCTATCCTCATAACTCATCTCTCTCATCCAAAAGAGTAAATCTAGTACCTAGTACCCCATCCTAATTGCTTGCTGTACCTGCAAACTAACTTTTTGTGACTGGTGTACAAGGATACCCAAGTCCCTCTAAAATGCTAACAAAAGCTAATCTCTTCCCTTCTAAAAAATAATCTGCTCTACTGTTTTTACCACCTAGGTGTATGACTTCACACTTCCCTACATTATACTTCATCTACCACGTACTTGCCCACTCACCTAATTTATTGATATCGCATTGCATTTTTTAAACGTCATCCTCGGTGTTTACTCTCCCTCCTTGTTTAGTGTCGTCCGTGAATTTGGATATTTTAAGTTTGATGTACTCATCTAGATCATTGATGTAGATTGTAAACAGTTGACGCCCAAGCACTGATCCTTGTGGCACTCCACTAGTCACATCCCACCAATCTGAGATGGACCCTTTATCCCTACTCTTTGTTTTCTTCCTGTTGGCCATTCTTCAATCCATGCAGCTGTACCATGCAGCTGTACAGAGAGCTTTTTCAGATGCTATTATTCTTTGTCAAAATCCTTACTGCATTTTTATTTGGTTAGCTTTAGTCAATCTGCTTTATTAACAACAACAACAACAAAATTACACTTGTATAGCGCCTTTCAGGTCAGGAGGACTTTAGCAATACATCAATATTTGCGGTTACATCAACAAAATGATACATGAGCAAAACTGGTTTAGATTCATAGAATTTTACGGCACAAAAGGAGGCCATTCGGCCCATCTAGTCTGTGCCGGCTCTTTGAAAAGAGCGATTCAATCCCACTGCCCTGCCCGCTCCCCATAGCCTAATAGACCTGTTCTCCCTAAATAAAGATCTAATTCCCTTTTAAAAGTTGTTATCGAATGAGCCTCCACCACCTTTTCAGGCAATGCATTCCAGATTCGAACAACTCGCTGAGTGAAAAAAATTCTCCTCAGCTCCCCTCTACTTCGCTTTGAAACTATTTTAAATCTGTGACCACGGGTCACAGATTCGCCCACGAGTGGAAATAGTTTTTCTCTATTTGCCCTGTCGAAACCCCTCATGATCTTATAAACCTCTATTAGGTCTCCCCTCAATCTTCTCTGTTCCAGAGAGAATAACCCTAGCCTATCTAGCCTCTCCTCATAGCTGAAGTCCCTCAATCCTTAACCATCCTAGTAAATCTTCTTTGTACCCTTTCCAATGTCTTCACATCCTTTCTATAGTGTGATGACCAGAATTGTACACAGTACTCCAGCTGAGGCCTGAGGCCTGGTGTAGAACCTTTTATCTTATCTAAGTTACTTTTACCATTATTTCTCTCAAAAATCATTTAAAAAATACATTTTACCTCTGATTTAGTGAATTTCACATCAAGAGGACGTCTCAAAGTACCTCATCAGACTTTACAGTAAAGTTAAGTGAAGGTAAAACGTGATTACTGACAGCACTTAGAGTAAGTGCCTGAGCCACCACGTTCAACTGGGTTCTGATAGATTGGATAGATCTATATAAATTATCTGTCTTTTTTGGTCTTATAATAGATACAAAGGACATGATATTGAATTGAAATTCAATTATCACAGCGGACTAAATCCTGAACACCAGCCAGACCACCACACTACATTTTTGTTTTCCCCTGAGGGAAGAGGTGTATGACAGACAAGATGTGATGCTGTCAACAATCTGACAGTACTCCCAAACAAATTCCGTTGGGACAGTTGGAACAATTTTTCTTCAACATATCAAGTTACCACTTCTAATGAATCCTGAATTCTTTGAAGGAAATGTTACTGGGATACAAAATGTTTCAGGCGTGAATCAATCTCAATTACATCAATACATGGCTGATGATGCTTCTGTGACACACAAGGAGATCTCTATGTCACGGCTGATTCCTTATCCTGTCTGTCTTACACAGATCAATTCATTGCTTGTCTTGGAAGAACCAAATAACTGTCAAAAGTAACTCCCAGTAGGATTAGATATATTCTTGTAATCGCAGGTGAACTTTTCTTCTCTCACCAAGCAAACCGATTTCGTCCACAGAACATACAGTCAAAATCACTTTGAAGTATATCCTGTGAAGCACTTTGAGATGTGTCAATGAAGGCGCTATATCAAATACAAGGATTGTTATTTTTGTTAACTACATTTTGACTCCGTTTTCATTCCATTGGAAGTTTGGTTCCACATATACTGATTGCCCTCTAACAATTTGCACAAATGAACATTATTTATGTTTTCACTGTATAACAACATGGAACATAAACCCAGTCTGGTCTTTCCTTATATAACCCAGGACAACGAGGCCACTTATGGAGCTCCTAGTTCTGCCCTAGTTGAGATCAGCTATCTCTGTTGTTGAGATATTCACTGGATAAACTTGGTGAGCCATTAGGAAGCTTGGAATTTGTCAATGCAACATGATCTAGTTTCTAAGCTTCTTTTGTTCATATTTTGCAACAATTACTAGCCATTTAAATAACAGCAAATAAGACTCCATGGGAATGTTATACAACTTGAATACAGGTATAAGAAAAATGATTGCAGTACATTAAATGCAACAGCATCGATCATTTCCAAACAACTATTAATTGCATAATCATAAAGACGAAGTAAGTCTGTGGGAAAGCACTTTACTTTCAAGTACTCAAAACAATCTCAGGGCAGAGACTGGGACGGACAGAGAGGGTAATTCAACAGCTGGAACAGGTTATCAGGAAAAGTGGTAGTGGCTACTTGGAGGCTATGTAATTTATGAAACAGTTTGATGCTGTAATGGGAAGACAGCGGGGTGATTATCCTGCAAGAATGAGATCTAACGGGCTTCTTTATCCAAACCATTCTTATGATTTTGTGAAAATAATGGAGATTAGATACGTTTTAGTACTATACAAATATAATTTCATTGTTATTGTTTTAATGGTAACTCCAAGAACTACTTGGCCTGGACTGGCCGTGACGCAATTTTTAAAAACTTTTCATCTGCAATATATTATTTTTTAAAATAATGCAAAGCTACCCATTGCCTAAACGTGCACAATATTTTGAACAGATGTATATAATTCCACACAAAATAAATTATAGAAGTATGCTAAAATAAGGTATATTTTAAAAATAAATATTTGATTCTTAGTCAATGTTAATTGTACTAATCCTAATCCTTATATTCGATATAGCGACTTTCATGTCAGGATGACTCAAAACAATTCACAGGATTTACTGTGTAGTTGAGTGATTGCAGATTTGTAGGTGAAAGTGGCAGTCCAATGGTGCACAGCAATGTCTCACAAAACGCCATGAAATGAATGACTAATTTTAAATTCACAACCAAAAAATTGTATGAATTTTTTTCATCAGTTTCAGTTTTTAGAATTCATAGATTAAACCTGAAAAGATTAAGAGTTAAATGTATCTACAACAACAAAATTACATTTGTATTTACAACAACAACTTGCATTTATTTTGTGCCCTTCATGCAGGATAGCATCCCTGAGCGCTTGACAGTGGCGGAGCAAGAAGCTGAGGCGGGGGAAAGGGAGATGATCATAGGCACGGTCAAAGAAAGTCTTCAGGCGTGACCTGAAAATGGGGAAGAAAGGGACAAGGCAGAGGGACAGAAGAAGAATGTTCCAGGCCAAGGTTAACTTAAATATTAAATAGCAAAGGTAGGTTTTGTGCCTGCTCTCTTGTCAAGTTGTGGTCTGGATAAAAGACTGGTCGGAATCCAAAATTATTTTGTCTACCCTCCAGTTAGGGCAGTGCATACTTCCATCATAGCTCAGTTATCAGTGTTTTGACAGTATAGTATGTGTTTACTTACATCTGTCACAGTGAAGGTGACCCTGTCATATCAGACACAAAAGCATGTCCTGTTTTAACCCAGCAAATCTTGCCCATAATCACGCTTTTTCAAATTGAAAATTTGCTTCAGTGAGAAATGTTTACTACGTATTAACATATAATACTATAGTATGTGCAACATACTTAATTATGTTAAAGGACATAACACAAATGGAAGAATTAAACAATAGTCACTATGAAATATTGCCGACTTATTATTCAGGATATATTACCCCTACTCTCTATTGCCTCCTATTGTTACTCTAGTCTCACCATACTATGTACCTTTTAGGCAGCCTAACACTAAACTGTACTATGCTTGAGGAAAAGTACTTTTTCATTTAAGAGATCTGCTAATAAACTGTATACTGTACTGGATTTACCTTACCCTATAGGATACATAAATTCTCCAGCACATGTTGGGGGGGAATAGGGGACTTGAGCTGCCATTCTTACATTAGCCAATTCACTTTCTATTCTGTGAAGCGCCTTCAGACATCTCGAAGACAGGATAAGCCACTATATCAAATGCAAGGATTATTATTGATGATCTGCTGGATTGTTCATAACAATAATTGGAGCTACAACAACAACAGCTTTGATTTATATAGCGCCCTCCATGCCGGACGGTGTCTCAGAGCGCTTCACAATAACGGATCCCGGGACCGAGCCAGGGGCAGGGGTAGAAAGGTGACCAAAGGCGCGGTTGAAGAGAAAGGTCTTTAGCTGAGACCTGAAACTGGGAAGAGAGGGGGGCGAGGCGAAGGTAGTGAGGAAGGGAATTCCAGAGCCTCGGGGCGTAGTGGCTGAAGGCATGGCCGCCGATGGTGGAGCGGAGGATTTGGGGGACAAGGAGGAGGCCAGACCCGGTGGAGCGAAGGCAATGGGTGCTGGTTTGAGGAGAGAGGAGGTCAGAGAGATAGGGGGGTACAGAGGAGTGGAGGGATTTGAAAACAAGGGTGAGGATCTTGAAATCGATCCTCTCAGGGACAGGGAGCCAGTGAAGTCTGGCAAGGACTGGGGTAATGGGGGAGCGAAGTTTGGTGCGGGTGAGAATTCGGGCGGCAGAGTTTTGAATGAGTTGGATTTTATGGATTGTGGTGGAGGGGAAACTGGAGTGGGATTGGTGAGGATGGCATTGGAGTAGTCCAGCTGAAAGGTGACAAAAGCATGGATCAGGGTTTCAGCGGCTTTTGGGGCGACGTATTGCCGGAGACGGGTGATCAGTCGGGAGGTGGAACAAAGCAGTGCTGGTGAGGGACTGGATCTGGGGGAGGAAGGACAGTTGTGGGTCGAACCTGACGCCTAGGTTGTACACGAGCTAGATACATTGTGGTGAAACTATTGAGCCATGGCAGTTCAGCAGCTCATATGAATACTTGAGTTAACATACATGATCGCCTGCTTTCATATAAAAGAATACACAGCTAATTTACTGTACATTTTTCAAGATGAACTCCGGTTCCCTATTATTCCATTGCATTTATGATGCAGCACATCATTTGCTCCTCACGACAGATAACTTTCTTGCACCCTGCACCACAAGCTAGGCATCATAAAGGGAACATAGCAGAAACTAATATATATCAAAAAGTTATAAGATATAAAGCGCTTGATCCTTCAACTGTTTTTCAACCTGCACATGCAAAAATTGTTTTAGCCGGCACATCAGATGACCCCAAATGACAAGCTGAATGGGTCTATGCATTCATTAATCCCTGATTGCAGATATCCCTGCAACATATCATCACTGGATATTTTTATAATTACCATGTCAAAATTGTTCTTCATTCTGAATACTGAAGAGGTGCCGGGAGACTGGAGAAAAGCAGATGTTACTCCTATTTTTAAGAAAGGTTACAAAAGTGACCCAGGAATTTACAGACCAGCAAGTTTGATGACTATTGTGGAAAAAATATGGAGACTCTTATTAAGGAGAAAATCCTGAAGCATCGGGAAAGAAATAAAATCATGAATTTTGGCCAATATAGGTTTATGAAGGGAAAGTCTTGCCAATGTAATCTACTGGTTTTCTTTGACAGTGTGACAAGGGAGCTTGATAAGCTGTGAAGGGAGCTTGATAAGCTGTGAATGCTGTATATCTGAATTTCAATAAGGCCTTTCATACAGTTCCTCTTGAGAGGCTGGTACTGAAAGTAAAAAAAGCGGGATTCAGTGGCGGTATATTACAATGCATACGCAATTGGTTGACTGGAAGAACCCAGAGGGCGGTATTACAGGGAATGCCATTAGACTGGGAAAATGTTACCAGTGGAGTACACAAGAGTCTGTTTTGAGACCTCTTTCGTTCACTATTTTTATAAATGATCTGGAACTTGGAGTCGCAAGCACGCTCACTAAGTTTGTAGATGACACCAAACTAATAAAGGTGGTAGATTGAAAAGCTGAACACGATAGGTTACAGGAGAATTTGAACATACTTGGAAATTGGGCAGATCAGTGGCAGATGAAATTCAATGTGGAGAATGTAAAGTACTTCACATGGGATAAAAAAAATCCTGGAAGGGACTATTATTTGAACAGAAGGAAAATTGTATAAGAACACAAGAAATTAGAGCAGGAGTAGGTAATTTGGGCCCTCAAGCCTGCCTCGCCATTTAATAAGATCATAATAATAATAATAATAATCCTTGTATTTGATATAGCGCTTTCCACATTTTATCAACGTCCCAAAGCGCTTCACAGAATACACTGTAAAGTGAATTGACTGTATATATTTGTGGGCGAATCGCGGCAGCCAATGGCGCACAGCAGTGTCCCACACACAGTCGTGGATTGAAATGACCAATTTTATTATTGTGATTTTTTTGGAGGGATTATTATTAGGCGTGTGGAGTAAGGAAACTTGCCCAAGGTTTCACCCTGACCTGCCTGGATTCGAACACAGGTCTCCCCAGCTTGGTCTCCCCAGCTTGCAAGACAAGTGCTCTAACCACTGAGCCACAGGAGCTCATGGCTGATCTTCTAACCTAATTCCATTTACCTGCCCTATCCCGATTTCCTTTAAACCCTTTATCCTTTAAAAATCTATCAATCTCAGTCTTGAATATGTTCAAGGACTTGAGCATCCACAGTCTTCTAGTGTAGAGAATTCCATAAATTCACTACCCTTTGAGTGAAGAAATGTTTCCTCAACTCTATTATGTATGGAAAATGAAAAGAACTTGGGGAACCTGATTGACAGTAAATTGAATCTCTCCCAACAATGCTGTGCGGCAGTGAATAAAGCAAACCCGATGTCGGGATATATTAAAAGATCAATAGCAAATCAAAATAGTGGGCTAAACCCGCCACTGTGTAAATCATTGGTGAGACCAGACTTTAGAATACTGTACACAGTTCTGGTCACCATGATACAAAAAGGTTATTGGAGAAATCAAGAAGATACACAAACTATAGAATTATACAGCACAGAAGGAGGCCATTCGGACAATCATCTCTGGGCCAGCATTTTGAAAAGAGCTGTCCAAATCAATCGCACTCCCTCTCTCCCCACAGCACTGCAAACTTGTCCTCCCCATGATTGAGGGAATGGAAGGCCTGGACTACGAGGAGAGACTAAATAAATTGAACGTGTTCATACTGAAAAAAAATTGAGAGGCGATATGATTGCTCTCTTTAAGATTCTTAAAGGGAAAAGACAATGTAGATCATGACAGGCTGTTTCAACTTGTCCAGTGGAATCAGGGGACACAGCCTGCGATTGAATGGGGGGAAATTCAGAATAAATCTACAGAAACACTATTTCAGTGAGTGAATAGTGAACCTGTGGAACAGGCACCCTATGAAAATGGTTGAAGCAGGAAGTGCTGATTCTTACAAACACAGATTAGTTCATTTTCTTTTAGGAAATAACATTATGGGATATAGTACATAGGTCGTTTGGGACATACTGTATATGCATGCAATTGCCAGGAAGGTGGAAGGCGAACTAGATAGTTGGGTCCATCGATATGGAAATTTTCCGATTAAATATATCGATCGGCTCTTATCGAGATATACCGAAATATCGATATTTTCATGTTTTTCGTATTGCGGCGCTCGCATTCGGAGTGCGCGCGCATTCCGGTGCACGCGCATTCGGGGCCTATCTCCTCAGGAGGTAAATATCTTTCTCTCTCTGTGTCTCTCACTCTCTCCATCTCTGTGTGTTTCTGTCTGTGTGTCTCTGTCCCTCTCTCCTCTCTCACATTCCCCCCCATCTCTATCTATCTGTATATTATCACATCCACCCCGTCTCTCCCCCCCCACCCCGCCGCCTTCCCTCTCTCGCACCCCCTACCCCCGTCGGCTCTCTCCCCCACCACACCCCCAGCCATCTCTCTCCCCCTCCCCCCAGCCATCTCTCTCCCCCTCCCCACAGCCGTCTCTCTCCCCCTCACCCCCCACCCCCAGCCGTCTCTCACCCCCCCCACCCCTTGCATACCTGTATATTGTATTCGAGGATTATGAATACAATATGGCGGCTTTGCACCTTTGCATATCGATTTTTCGATATATCAATATTTTTAAAATGTCTATATCGGCATATCGATATGAAAATTATATCGGGTTTTAGCGATATATCCATATATCGCCGGACCCTACTAGATAGACTTTGGTCTTTTTACATCTAGGAATTCTCACATTCTTATTCTGTACAGACATTATCGTGCATTGACTGAGCTGAATGCACTGAAAGATTCAAATAATTTTAAATTGTTCATGCTTTGCTGTTGTTGTTTATTCGTTTTTACTGAGAAGAGTTGCCTATAGATATCAATTTCCTTTGTAGAACGGGAATAAATTAAGGTAACCCAGCAAAACAGTGTATTGTTTTTCAATAAAAAGATTATTGTCCTATCAATGGGGCTTTATCTAGCATTGTGTCGGGTTAAGAAGGACACCAAGTCAAAGCTTAACAGCCCTGATGGTGCAGTAAGGGAACAATCTGCTTTCACAACTGAAAACATGGACTTCTAAGTCAAAGGTCAAAAACAAAACTTCTTCTTACCCCCAATATAATTGAAAAAGATATTTGGGACCAAATTCAAAACCATCAAACACTAAGGCTTGGATAATGGTAAACTGCTTGAGCTCAGCTCCATGGCCTCTCATGTTAACTGAACTCCTCCAGGTGGCACAACATCCTATTGCCGTCTAGCCCTCTATAATTTGCTTGAAAATTATTTTATTACTTTGTTTATTATGACTGTAGCAAAAAATGTAAGTGAATGCTCAATGCGTTAAAATGATGGAATATTGACAAACAGAAGCTGACCATTCAACCACATCTTGCCTACCCAGGTGACAGATCACCCACTGGAGCTATCTAATCTAATCTCAATACCTTGCTCTTTTGCATAACCTTTAATATCTCTGCAAATGTTATTCAACTCCCCCTTTAAATAGTCTGCTTGAACAACCATTTGCGGTGATGCATTCTGTACCCTGTGTATGTAAAACAGTCTTTAACCTTCTCTTTTTTCTGCAGGTTACAGTGCTTAATTTATACTTTTGAATTACTGCCTCAGTGAATTTTATGTCTTATTTCTGCATATATAGGAGAAAAAAATAGTTTATTTCATGAAACATCTCAACAAATAGATGAAAGATGAAACATTCTTCAGAGTTCAAAGGGTTACATTAATATTTTACAATAGAAGATGCATTGGGATGATATTTTATAAAGCTGTTCATTTCTCAAGAAGAAAATATAATCTTGGTTTCTTCTTTGATAAGGTTTACATTTTCTTAAGAAACAGACTTGGTCTTTTTCTCCAGTAGGCATGCAGCACTAATTAGTCAGCTGACTAAACCATCTCTGCAATTTTATCTTGTTTCTTGAATTCCAATTAGAAGTGAGTGAGTGAACTGAAATTTAACAGATCCCAAGACACGTTGTGCCAGTCATTATCTAGCTGTTTGTTACAAACTATTTCCTTTCAAGCAAATTTTGGCACACTAGACCCTGCCATTTTTACTGGGTTGGGTCCTTGAAGCGATGATATGATTAAAAGTGTCACATTCTCAGCTCTTGGAAGCCAAATATTGCCGGAAACCACTAATTAACAACTTACAAAGATCCAAACCTCCATCATAACTAAGCCTAAATGCAAACTGCAATCGAATTAGCATTATTTGCTCTCTATGCCAAGGACTTAACTGAGGGATACAAATTAAGCACTAGAGCTAGTAAGAAATATAAAACATATACAGTAATAGCCTGTTTATCCGTGACCCAATCAACCTTCCATATAACCGGCACCTCAAAAAAAAGCTCCCCATTCGATTAACCAGATCTTATCCGACACAATATATTAGTATCAGTATTTTGGAATGCTGCTACTAGTGCCTGAAGGTGGTGCTGCTGTTTTTTTCCTTCACAGAGTACACTACAATTAACTCTTGAATACTGCCATAGTTCACTTCCTGGTTTGAAAGAGAGGCAGGGAGAGAGAGAGAGGGTGGTGGGGGGAGAGAGGGAAAGAGGGCCGGGGGAGAGAGGGAAAGGGGGGGGGGGAGGGGAGGGGAGGAGAAAGAGAGGAGTGGGATGGGGGAGAGAGAGTTGATTAATTTAGATGGAAAATGAGAGGAGTGGAGGGGGGTTGGGTTTGGAGCCATTGAGATTCCAGACTGACTGTGTGTGTGTGTGTGTGTGTGTGTGTGAGAGAGAGAGAGAGAGAGAGAGAAAGGGAAGGAGAGTACTCTTTTGATTGTGTGCTTGTTTGTAGACTGTAATCGATATTTATTGCTTTATTAATAAATATTATTACTGTTATTATTTAGTGTTTTATTAATATGGCATGTTAAAAAAAAATTAAAAATATATTTTTGTGTTTTCGGCCGAATATCCGGCACACACTTTAACCGGCATTGGCCAGGTCCCGAGGGTGCCGGATAAACAGGCTTTTACTATACAAAGCAAACAAGGAATGAAACCTTAATTGTTTTAAAGATTGACACAGCAAGTTGGGGAGCAAACAGATTTGACCGCAATTTAACAATTCAACTGGAAGGACCTTCAACAATACAACATTCCCCAGTATTGCACTGAATTGCAGCATCAGCATCCATGGCTGCACTCTCCATCTCACAAAGCCAGTCAGGTGTCTTGTTTGACCGTGAACTGTCTTTCTCCCCCACATCCGTGCCATGACCAGCACTGCCTTCTACCACCTCCATAACATTGCCAGACTCCATCACTGCCTTACCCTTCAGGCTGCCGAAACCCTCAACCATGCGTTCGTCACATCAAGGCTTGACTACGGAAACTCCCTCCTCTTTGGCCTTCCGTTCACAAGCTACAGATCATCCAAAACTCTGCAGCTCATGTCCTCTCCCGCACCAGGCTCCGTGACCCCATCACTTCCACCCTCGCCTGGCGCCATTGGCTCCCCATCCACCAGAGGATAGAATTCAAGATCCTCATCCTCACTTTCCAGGCCATCAATGGCCTTGCCCCTTCCTACCTCTCCGATCTGCTGACTCCCTACCACCCTGCACGCCCCCTCAATTCAGCATACTCTAGTCTGCTCCATGTCTCCCGCCTGACCCAACCTACCATTGGTTGACGGGCTTTCAGTCACTCTTCTCCCACACTCTGGAACTCTATCCCACAGTCCTTTCCCCTCACTTCCTCCCTTGCCTCCTTCAAGGCTGATCTCAAAACTCTCCTTTTCGATCGTGCCTTCTGCTGCCCTCCCATCTCTCTACCTCCCCTCCCCCATGCTCGGGTCCCGACCCCTGTCTGTTCAGCGCCTCGGGACATCTTTCTGATGTGAAAGGCACTCTAGAATCAAAAGGGGAAGAGTTTCTTTAAAATTTGCAACAATCTGGATATAGGTGGTTCTAAACCCATGATTAAAATGGAGAATAATGAGAAGATTAGGGAGATTTTGATCAAAAAAAGTTTTTTTCCAAGTACACAAACAAGCAACTTTTAAAACAAAATATATATAGGGCATCAAGATATTTTTATGTCACAGAATGCCTTTTTTCAAAGCAAAACATTTAATACAATGAAAAGTATTGGAGTAGAGTCCTGTGGTACACTGGTTGGCACACTCACCTCTCAAATTAGAGGATCCAAGGTCGATTCTTGGGCAAAGCAAAACTTTATGAGACATTATACAAATGTAATTTTGTTGTTTTCTTACTCCACACAGTTCTATTTCCCAAGCAGTAAGTAGGAACCCGGTTGTTATTTGATTGCTGGATCGATTTTCGAGGGTAATAATCGCTTTTAAAAAATTTGGTAACTCAATCCACAACTATTTGTGTGACACTGCTGTGTGCTTTGTTTCGCCCACAAAAAACAGTCAATTCACTTTTTATGGTATATTCTGCCAAACGATTTGAGATGTATCAATGATGTGATAAAACACTGTTTAGCTGTATCAAATGCAGGTTTATTGAGTATATGATTAATTTCCCTGAAGCATTATAGCAAAACTCTTGGAAATGCAGTTGCTGGTCTAGTGTGGTGACTATACGGTAGCACATTTCAATATCGGTTGTTATTTGAGAGTACTGTACTATGTTACAAGCCCCTGCCATGCTATGTGAGAAATAATGTCCTTGCAAACGCAGCAGCCAAAGATGAGGTTGATGTATCCAACTCTGCCTCAACTTTGCATCAAATTTCTCAACACTTGACTGTGTTCATTAAAGAGAAAATGTTATTGTGTCAGTCATTAAATTCAGTCGTTTGGAAAAACACGATTGCCCCTTCGTGCAGTCAGGTTGTACTACTCAACAATAAACTGCATTTATATAGCGCTTTACTAACTACTGAATTCAGAATAATTCCATCAGACTGGGAAATAATAACAAAACAAAAATAACTTACATTTTATTCATTTTTCTGAGATGTATACCATGTGTTATTTCACACTGCAGCTTTCCCTTTTGTAGTAAATTGGTGAATATAATTCAATTGCATTTCAACTGTCTGTCGATTGACAACAGTGCTGATTGACAGTAATTGACAGAGCTGATTATAAAGTTCATGACAAACAATTGCAGAACAGCCAGCAGTAATCTCTAAATACATAGAATGTTTTATTTATCTACAATAAATGCTGCATATTTTTAAAGTGCCACATGCTGAGTACTGTAGTTCGATTTGATTCAAACAACTTAATTTTGAGTTGCTTAACAATCTCAAAGCTGCTGCCCAAGTTTGTTATTATATTAGTAGTTTTCAAGTTTGTCACTGCATCAATGTGCATACAGTAATAGTATTTAGAAACAAGCTGAGTTTTGTCTATAAATATTACTTTCCAATGCTGTGTTTGTCCGCAAGATACACAATAAATAAATTTTACAGTACATCCGGTGAAGCGCTATGAGATGTGAGACTTGCGAAGTGCTACTCCAAATGTAAAGATTATTATTGTTATTTTGCGAAATCCAAAGTGATGGGAAATAGACTGAATTCCATGGTAAATCACAGCTGGCTTTTAAAAAACAAATTCAGTGCTTTTTTTTAAAAGTGCTTCACTGACATTCATTAGGCAAATTTATTGTTACAAATACAAATTCACATTTCTGTAGCACCTTTTATGTTTGGGGGATGTCCCAAGGCACTAATTAGGGCAATGCTGAGTAAGTAAATCTCAGTCAAAGAGCTATAATTGACTGAGTTAGGGAATATTTTATTCCATATCAGCCTGTTCACTCCATTGGTGGTCGGGCATTCAGCATCTGTGTCGCCACACTCTGGAACTCTATCCCGAAATCTCTTCGCCTCACTCTCCCACCCCATCCTCCTGCCTTCCTCTCCTTCTGATCCCAGCTCCCATTATTTATTTGTTTGCTTGTGTGAGATATAAGGAGTGAAGGGAGAAGGCTGGAAAATCAGAAGAGGGAAGTGAAAGCTGATCCCAATTGCTATTCAATGAGTCTTGCTGGAGATGCACATGTCTGTTGAGACAGGACAATAGTTGGAAGTGGTTACCAGACTACATGATAGACACTAGGACTCTCTACAATAAACCTTTTAAAGTTGTTACTGGAAATAAATTAGGATGGATATTCTGGAAGGATTACAAGATTACAAGCGAGGTTCAGGTGAAGATGGTCCTTCAATCCCCGCGATCTAACCATTTCCAGAATTTCCTACCATCCTCCTATTACAGCATCAAATTAGATCAAATGGGCCAAAACATTGTCGACGTCTGCATCCTTCTTCAATTATTTGGCTGGTGGGACTCTGAGCTCCTAACTTAGGTTGACATTCTAATGAAGTATGGAATAGAGCTGAATTATCAGAGGTACAGTACCTTTCTTTGGATGAGATGTTAGACCGAGTTGACACCTGCCCATTCAGAGTAGATATTAAAGTATGACGTTATTTGAAAAGTGAAAGGAGTTCCTCCCTGTGTCATGGCTAATAAATCACCCAGCTAAAATTGGTCAATAAATTCATGGCTGTTTGTGGGACATTGCTGTCCTGCATTCACCTAAAACACACAGTCAGTACATTTTACACTGTGAAGTTTTTTCAGATGTTTTGACTACATGATAATTCATTACATCAAATGCAAAGATTAGATTGACACTTTCCAATACAGTAAAAGCCCATTTATCCGTGACCCGATCAACCATAACTTCTGTATAACTGGCATCTCAAAACAAAGGTCCCCATTTGAATAACCGGATCTAATCCGGCACAATCGCGGTGGTGCATTCAATGAGTCGATTATCGCAGGAGAGTACAATACAATTAGCCCTGAATGCTGTCGGTAGTGGTACTTCCCAGTTTGGGTCTTAAAGGGGCAATGTTTTTCCTCTCTTTTGTTTCTCTCTTTCTCTCTCTCTCTCTCTCTCTCTCTCTCACTCTTCTTCCTTCCTCTCTATCTCTCCCTCTCTCTTTCTATCTCCCCCTTTCTTTCCCCCTCTCTCTGATGGATACTTCGGAGCTCCTGTGGCTTAGTGGTTTGAGCACAAGAGACCAAGCTGGGGAGACCTGTGTTCAAATCCAGGCAGGTCAGGGCGAAACCTTGGGCAAGTTTCCTTACTCCACACGCCTAATAATAATCCGTCAAAAAAAAACACAATAATAAAATTGGTCATTTCAATCCACAAATATACAGTCAATTCACTTTACAGCATATTCTGTGAAGTGCTTTGAGACGTCTAGAAGACGTGGAAAGCGCTATATCAAAATGCAATGATTATATTTATTATAAAACACAATTGGACATTGAGGGACAACAGGGATTTAGGCTACTAGCAAGTCGACACAAAACGGGATTTGAAATAACCTTAAATCTCTGTAAACATAACACACATTTATGGTTGTTTGGTTTGTCAATTTTATACCTTCAAGTTATGGTGACTTCACTTTGAAAAAAAAACTGTCTTCCAAGGTGTGCAATTATTCAGGATAATTTGTTAAAATACACATTTGTAACTCATTAGAGAATATGGCATATGAGTGCTATCGATACAATGAACACTTCCCTTCGGAAAAAGTGCGCTTTCTCTCTGATGTGTTGCTCAAGGTTTCAGTGACCTAGTGGTTATCAAACCCAAAACACCAATTCTATCATGTGATGCTACGTTTTGTAAAATCACAATTTTCTCTCTGTCTGTTTGTAGAAAACCTCACACAAGCAACATTTTCCCAATTATTTATAGTAACAATAAACCCCATTTTCTGGTCAATCTGTAATTTTCAATGTGCAGGATATGATCTGATTCTGAGCACACTGGTTTGTTTGCCAATACTGTGCTTTAATCATACTGTACAAAGAGATAAATCAGAAACTACACTTCACTTCTGAAACATATAATAAATGATAAAAATACTTGCATTTGATATAATACCACATCACACTGAAACGTCTCTAATCGTTTCATAGAATGAATTGAAATGTAGTGACTGTTGTTATATAGGCAAATGAGGCAGCTAATCTATATAGATTATACAGGACTAGAAGAATCCATTGAGGTCCAGTTGGTTAAATTAAAGCGAATACATAACTCTAGCTCTCATATCTTCTAGTGATTTATTTTCCAGTCATAGTTGTTAATTATGACACCACTCATTAATTTTGACCCCTCTCAGTGAATGAAACATTGAGATTCTTCTGAATCTATTTGCAAATAAATATTACCAACAATGAACAGGGGTTTCTGGTCTTACACCCAAGATTACTCACCTATAATAATAGTAATCCTACCATTTGATATAGCGCTTTTCACATCTTCTTGACATCTCAAAGTGCTTCACAGAATATACTGTAAAGTGAATATATATGGGTGAATACTTTACGAATGCAAAAGTAAAGACAATCTTTCAAAATCATAACCTTTGCATGACTAATACTGAATTTCAACATAATGTACAACAGACTAGTTCAACAATCAAATGTAAGATCCAAAAAAATGTATTCACTCAAAGCTATCTGCAAATTCCTCAACTATGTAATAAACCCAATACCTCAAGTACACTTATATCAATCAAATAATTAAATATGGTTGAAGTAGCACGTACAACTAACAGCAACCTGCTTCTTGTTCCCTGCCTAATCTGCTAATCTTTCAACCATTCTATTCCCGTTATCTGGAACTCCATCCAAATCCATCCACCTTGCCCTCTCCATCCCCTCTTTGAAAGTCCACCTCAAGAGCTCTTTGCTCACATTTTTGGTCATCTTCTCCCAAAGCTACCCATTCTCTCCTCAGCGAACAGTATTAAACTTTTTTTTAGGCAACTCATGTGTAAAAGGCACTACTGTATATCAATGTAAATTGCTATTGTAAATAGTACGCTGGAATATTAGCTTTAAAACATAGCTACTTTATTTTTCTTTCCTTGGCCCAGTTACATTGGGAAATCTACCTGAAATAGATGGGACCTTAATTTAACATCTGATTCATAGGATGGCACCTCCAGAACTGTACCGGAATATGATCCTAGATTAGATTAGATTAAATTAGTTCTAACATGGGGTTTGAACCCATAATCTCACCAGTGAGAGGGTGATACACCTGCTTCAGTTGATAGCACTAAATGACAGTGTTTGGAGGAAGATAATACTGTACAAGAAAATAAACTTAGCCTCGTGGAACCTGGCTGACCATCTGAATTACAATAGTGGGTTTTATCTACGTAACTATGTGATAGTTCAATTCTTGTGCATTTATAGCATGTTACTGAGACATGAGGTTGAATTGCAATCATTGTTTGCTTCAAAGGAAAAATCACTATACCTGCTCTGCACATTGAATGCTCTACTGTAAAACATGTTTTTATGTGGAAAACCTAAATTGATTCTAAAAATAGAACAAAGATCAACTCTATGCAGTTTTGCAGATGCTTTAAGCACTTCATTTCACCTCTTTTGATTGTTGCCCCACTTATCAACAAAAATAGCAGGACAATAATAAGGGAAGGGGAGACCGAGGATAGAGACAACAAGAATAACAAAATTATACTTATAAAGCGCCTTTCACATAGGGAGGATATTCCATCACGTTGAACAGTTAGGGATCAGGACCTGAAAGTGGGTGAGCAAGGTTGGGGTGAGGGAGGGCAGAGAGGTAGGAGGGCAGCTGAAGGCACAGTCAAACAGGAGAGTCGAGTTGCATCTTGAAGGAGGCAAGGGAGGGAGCAAGGTGAAGGGATTGAGTTCCAGAGGGTGGGGGCAGTGAGGCTGAAAACCCAGCCGCCGATAGTAGGGCAGGTTGGACAGGAGACATGGAGCAGGCCGGAGCCTGTTGAATGGACAAGTTGATAGAGGGTCAGAGGGGTAGGAGGGGCAAGGCAGTGGTGGGCCTTGACAGTGAGGACAAGGATTTTTAATTCTACCCTCTGAGGGATGGGGAGCCAGTGGAGCCGGGTAAGTGTGGTGGTGTTGGGGTCACAGAGCCTAGTGTGGTAGAGGACATGAGCTGCCGAGTTCTGGATGATCTGTAGCTTGTGGAAGGAAGATTTGAGGCTGACAGGGAAGGAGTTTCCTTAGTCAAGACTTGTGATGATGAATGCATATATGAGGATTTTGACGGCCTGAAGGGTGAGGTAGTGGCAATGTTGGGTGGCTCGTGGGTGGAAGTTGACCCCATGTCTGTGAATGATGACACCAAGGGGGAGCATGTAGAAGCTGGAGAGGAGGGGAACGAGGACAGCGCTCTGAGGAATAACACACAAGACTGTGCGAGGGCTGGAAGAGAAACTGGAGGTGGTGTGAGAGATAAAACCTGAACCATTCAAGGATAGAACCTTGAAGGTTGACGTGAGAGAGGTGGTGGAGGAGGAGGGAGTGGTCCACAGTATTGAAGGCAGCAGGAAAGGGTCCATGGAAGGTTTTGTCAGGATAGGGGTGATTATATTTTTTTAGGGGGAATAGGAATGTGCCAGATGATAGGGAGAGATTGATGATGAAGTGGTGGAGGAGCAGGGAGGTTAAGGAGTAAGGTGGAAATGGGGTCAAGGGAGCAAGTGGTGTGTTTCATGCTGGATACAGTGGATGGGAGAGGAGGAAGAGACAAGTTAAAAAATGTGGAGGGAGGAATGGGTTGGAGTTTAACTGTGGGGGGATGGGGAGGGAGTGGCAGTTGGGAGGGCAGGTGCAGCTGATCGGATCCCCTAGATTTTGGACTTGAGGAAAACCAGCGTAGGCCTCACAGTCACGGCTTGAGAAGAGGATGGGCGAGGCGTAGTTGGGTGGATGGAGCTTGTTGGTGGTGGAGATATGGTGGAGGTGAGGGTACGTCTTGATGTGGTCCAGCCAGATCTGTTGGTGGACCGTTAGATCATACTTGAGCCAGGTGCGTTTGGTGGCCCGCACCTGACACTTGAGGGAGCGGAAGTGGCTGCTGTGAGGATATTTTCATCAACGATGAGATCATTGATGGACTGAGCATAGTTGAAGAGGGAGCGGACATTTTGTAGGCCTGTGAGGAGGTGGCAGTTGCCAGTGGAATATGTGAGATGGGAAGGGGTGATGGGAGGGATTAGCAGGAAGGGTGGGAATGAGGATGAAGGAGGAGAGTTTAGCCCCTGGGGTCTGGGTCTGGCGGGGCTTGCTATGGTAGTGGGGGATAGGGCAGGCAGTGTGGCTGCTGATGGACAGCAAATGGTGAGTGCCATGGTGAGCCTGACGGAGGATTCTTAGACTGGAGCAGAGGGAGGCTGTGGGATGATCAAATAGGGATAAGAGGTGAGTAGGGCAGGTAGAGAGGAGGACAGACCTGGAGAATTGCAGGGATGGGGGCATTTTTGGGAAAGGACAGCTCGGGTCGGGGATGGCAGCCATGATGCGTGAGCCGAGATTTCAGGCAGGCAGTGAGGTGAAAACTCTATTGGCTCCACCACTTTCATATTCCCTAGAAACCTATGCAGTATATAAAATTACTTCAACTATTGGGTATTGATATCAAATACATGATCCTAAATTATGTAAAAATTTACCAGCAATGGGCATCTATCACCAACATGGGCACATGACAAGCACAAACAGTGATACCAACAAACAATTATGAATTGGTAACCATTCCAGGGCTCAAAATGATTTACAGAATCAAATTAACTCAACGGAGAAAAATACTATTCGTCAACCTTTAAAGCTGATAAGCCTCTTTAACACCACATTTCCTGTTAGACTGCTGTCTCTGCAAGAAGCATCACCAGAAATTGAGTGCTTTGCTTCCTTCCAGACTGTGGGAGTTCAATACTGTATAATGCAGATATCCATTACTGATAAATGATTGCACAGTAGACTTTGTCAATTCCTATAATGTTAAGAGTCCCTCTTAACGATTGAGTTTAACCAATACAAACCACATAAAACTACTGTTGCAAAGAACTGATTTTTCATATCTAAAAATATTGCATTTTATTCATGCAAAAACTGTTAAAATACATCCTTAAGGGAACTAAATAATATTAAAAAGAGTCATTTGAATCCCAATTGCTAAATCTGAAGTAAGTTTGAAAGACCTGGTATAAAGTCATACTGCTTTAATAATGTACAACCTATTGCATTTATTTAAAAATGTTGGTCTTCAGTCTTAAATCGCAATCTTCATAACAGTGTTATCGCACAAAATTCACTGGCTAAGTATATAAAACAAGATACATTTATATAGTACCTTTCACATTGGGAGAACATCTAAAATTTCTTTAAATAGCTGGCTGTGCACCTGAGCTGGAAGTGTGGAAGATTAGCAAAAGTGCAGTCAAAGAGGAGGAAGCTGAGTCTGGATGAATTTCCACAGAGCAGGGTTAGAATGGCTGCAATAACTAAATAAAAACAGATGGTGAGATGGAAAGAAAATGGTGTTTGAAGACCTTTCTCTTTGGCCATGACACTCTCTCCGGATTCGCATTATGCTCTGCCACGGCCAAACACTACCCTGCGTGAGGGGCACTATATAAATGAAAGTTGTTGAGGTCAGAGAGGAATCAAGACATTTGTTGAACAAAGGGAGTATCAGCAGGATTGTAGACTGTTTGTAAGTCACTGCTGTCTGCAATTGGCTGCCGGCATTTCTCCCACAAATATAAAATCAATAACTTTACAGTATATCTTGAAGACATGATAAAGCGCTATATAAAATGCAAGGAGGATTATTATTATTACATTCTGAATGTTCTCTTTACCCAGTTCCTTTCATGCTTGAATGCTTTTTAACACTTTGGATAGGACCTGGGTTAAAAAACAGTAAATAAATGTTATCTCCTCAGAATCATTGTTACCCTTCACAAAGAAAGTTTCTAAGACTTTCAAAATAATCTGTCCAAAAGAACCACAATAATAAAATGGGTCATTTCAATCCACGACTGTTTGTGGGACACTGCTGTGCGGAATTGGCTGCTGCGATTTGCCCACAAATATACAGTCAATTCATTTTACAGTATATTCTGTGAAGCGATTTGGGATGACAATAAGATATGAAAAACACTATATCAAATGCAAGGATTATATACAGTATATTATTATATGCTTCTTTTTGCTACAGAATACGTTTGTGCTATTTTAATGTTTGAGGATCATTGACTACATCAAATGCTACGATTATATATTTTTGGTAGAGGGCACACTCCGCTTGTTCAATTTTTCGCTCTACTGTCAACAAATGTAGGGTCAAAACATATCAAATGTGCATCAGTCTATTTTCTAAGAACTGACACTGTTGGAAAAAAAACAAATTCCTGAAAATTTTCAGTGAAACACCAAAATAACCTCTATCATTCAAACGTGTCATTTGATACCGCCATCCAATGACGCTTCCACTGAGTCATAAAGTCAGTCAGCTGTACATTTTAATAATAATAATCCTTGCATTTAATATAGCGCTTTTCACATCTTATCGACGTCCCAAAGCGCTTCACAGAATATACTGTAAAGTGAATTGACTGTATATTTGTGGGCGAATCGTGGCTGCCAATTGCACACAGCAGTGTCCCATAAACAGTCATGGATTGAAATGACCAATTTTATTATTGTGGTTTTTTTGGGGGGACGGATTATTATTAGGCGTGTGGAATAAGGAAACTTGCCCAAAGTTTCGCCCTGACCTGCCTGGATTTGAACACAGGTCTCCCCAGCTTGGTCTCCCCAGCTTGCAAGACAAGTGCTCTAACCATTGAGCCACAGGAGCTCCACTCTTCACACTTACACAAGGTGAAGAGTTGTACAGTGCCTAGCCCCCAACTTTGAAATCATTCCAAATTTTAAAGACCTTAAATAATATTGAAGCCTTTAAATACTATCTCCTGTTTCTCACTCTGACTGAGCCTCTGTCGAAAATAATCCTCTCTCTACTAAAAAAATCTCACGCCAAAAACATTCCCTCTCTCTTACCTGTACTCGATTGTTCCGCCTCCTCATCTTCACTCTCTCTCTCAACGAAATGGGGAAACCCGATGAGGAACGCATGTGGAATTTGGCCAAATAAAAAACATGAGTTCAATGTCAACTGTTTCTCTATGCACATCTAATGTGATCTGAAATGTTCTGCTGTAACACTCGCACCATTGTGGTATCTGGCAGGTGGTGTCTGTGATTGGTGCCAAAGCAACAAAAGCTGATTTTTTGTTACTTTTGTCAACGTGTTCCAGACTAGAATGTGAGAGCGCAATATGTGTCCAATCCCTAGCAGTCTAGCAAAGGGGAACAAATGGTGAATTTTCTATCAATATGGTGTCAAATCCTGCTGATTCAGTCGGAGGAGATACAGGTTCTGGCAGTTAAACAACGGTACAGCCTTGACTCACGTTTCCCACAATGCTGAACTCCACATCAGTTGAAGCGTGAATGGATCTGAACAAAAAATTCTAAGTTGTAACGACAGGAGTACAGTTCTGTATATTTTCTGGGTGAAAGGCGGCAGCCAATTGTGCTTAGCAGTGTTTCTCAAACAGTCATGGATTGAGTGACCATATATTATTTCTTTTTTGAAATTATTACCCCCAGAAATTGATCGCTAATCGTCTAACAAATGGATTCCTACTTACTGCTAGGTAAACAGATGTGTGTGGAGTAAAGAAATTCTCTCTAAGGTTTAACTGCCCGGGAATCAGACTTTTGATCCTCTCGCTTGCGAGGCTAGTGCTCTAACCAATGTGCTACAAGACTCCACCTTGATGCAGTAGAGTTTGATCATCTGCACTGTTCATTCATTCAAATAGAACAGATTACTATACAGATCGCTTCATGAACTGGAAAGCAGACATTGGAATAAATAACATTTAAAAATTTTTTAAATCTTCCAGTTAACTGGTTCTTCCCCCTATCTCAAAACCATCTTCATTATCTCACTTCTCAAAAAGACTGTAGTAGAGCCCTCCCAACTCTCTTGCTATTGCTCCTTTTCCAATCTGTCCATCAACTCCAAAGTACTGAAACGAGTTGATGCTCCTGATTCCACTTCTTCCTCCCCATAATTCCTTGTATGAGACACTCCAATGTACTGAGACAGCTGTTAGTTGAAGCTGAAAGTAACATTTGTTATGTCTGTGACCATGGCTCCCTGTGGCTCCTCTTCAATCTCTCTGGCACTTTCAATACTGTTATCCACTCCACTATTTATTCTCTCCAATTCATCTCTAAAGCTCAGAAGTTCTAAACCTCTAAAGTTCCTGATTTCACTCCAATGTGTCTCAGTATCTCAACTTTGTCTCATCAGTTTCTTCCACTACTCCCACACAGACAAGTACAGGCTTCTCTCAGTGCTCCATCCTCAATCCTCTTCTTTTTATAATCTATACAAATGTAATTTTTCATTGTATTGTACATGCTGCCTTCTTGGTGTCATAATTTGTAAGCATGAGGCATAATGTCCAAATTTACAGCAGTGACACCCAACTGTACCATTCTGCCTCCACCATCAACTCCAGACAGTGTTCTGACAGACCAGCTGACATCAACAACAACAAAATTACATTTATAGAGCGCCTTTCATGTCGGGAGGACGTCCGAAAGCGCTGGGATGCGCTCATCAAGTCCTGGATGAGCTGTATCTTCTTCCAACTCAATGTTGGCAAGCCTAAGGCTATGTTGCACTGTTCCCTCATTGCCTCCTCACCTCAGGCGCTGACTGTGTCAATCATCATATACTATTTGCACAGGAGCACAATTTGCACAAGATGTACACAACAAACCTTGCATTTATACTGCATCGTTAATGTAGGAAAATATTTCAATGTCTGAAGGTGGGGAACTGGGGGAATCAAAGATGCAAGCAAAGAGATAGGTATTAGATGAGTTATAAAAGTGAAAGGAGATAAGAGGGATTTGTGGAGAGATTTCACGAGGGCATGATAAAGTGGCTATAAACTCGACGTTAATGGTGAAGTTGAATGGCCAGAGGACCTGAAGCAGGTCAGAGGTGGGGGTGGACATGGAGCAGGATTATAGCAGACTGCAGAGAACAGGTGAGGCAGGTCTTGAGGGATCTGAAGGTAAGGATGAGGATCTTAAAGTGAATCCTAAAATCATTCCACTCGGCAATAGGGAGCCAGTGCTTCCAAAATGTGATTCACAAAAAGTGAGATGTTTCTTACCTTTCCTAGAGTTTCTTCAAATAGGTCTAACAGACCAGGATTCAAACCAGAACTTTCTGCTCCAAGTAAGGTGCAAAACTAACTGGGCTACCCAGGAGGTTGGTATGAATCGAATGAATGCATGATACAAAATGCTGAATACGCCTAACTTTCTATAACCAGAAGGCTGCTTAACTCACGAGAAACAAAGTCACTTATGACTGACAAGCACCTTGTTATCAGTGATGGGCTAAAAACGGTTAGATATGATATTCCGCTGTTCCCACGGCATATTCTTGTAATGTTCAGCAATGAACATTTCCAGCATGTGCATTTTTACCATTTTAGTTTCTAGAAAACACTAGTGTGCAGTGGTTGCAATAATTGCAAAAGAAAGCTGATTACACAACACAAAAGTTATTTCAGAATTGTAATTGAAATAGGAATTTAAACAATTGCTCTGTGTTTATAGTTTTCACAATATAATAACTTCAAATTATGCTCACAATTTTAATTGGGACTAACAGTACAGTAGCAGCTTGGATCAACAGACAAAATACTTTTCTGTGAAAATTAATCACCTGAATGTAGTGTTTTCCAGCACTTACCTGCTGTTGCTCGTGCAGTTTGCTCTGATGCCATCGCTCTCGCCTCCGCTGTTTTCTTTTCAAACTCTTAAGCCTGTTTCTTTCTCTTTTACTCAATATTCTTTCATCTAGAGGTGAGCGCAAAGAAAGACAAGGTATTGAATCACTACGAAAGTTGCTCGTAGCTCCATCTTGTCCTTCTTCCTCCTGCTCTGCCATGTCACTTCCTTCAGTACTTGTGTCAGATGACCAACCTCTAACCCTGGCAGAAACATTGGCCACCCTGCTGCCGGAATGTCTTATTACTGACGGCCCAGGACCTAACTCTTGCGCTTCTGCTATGAAACCATTACCAAATGTCGGACGATGGGATGATGCTAAATCAACTTCCAGACCGTGCTGGTTTTCAGAAACATAAATGTTGGGTTCTTCATTGATAGGTAACTGCAAATTAACAGCTTCTGCCAGTGGTGCCTGTCGAACACTGGCAATCTCATTTATTTGTTGCATTGTAATTCCACTAGATGAAGTTCGTGAACGCAAACCATGAACACCAGAGAAACTAATGGCTGCATCCTTTGAATCTTGGCTACTAAAATCCAGACTGTGAGACTTTCTATGAAAAGCTTTCATTGTACATCTGGCCCTCACCGCCTGTGAAGCAGAAGAGCATGGCTGTGGATCAGCAGCTTTGAAGTGCAATTCGTTGCTGTCAGCTTCTACAACTCCTCCACGGTGTGATCTTGCCTCCAGGCAAAGTGCATCTGTTACCCTTCCAAGTTCCATCTTTTTCGCCTGGTGTAAACGCTCATTTTGCCTGCAGCGAGTCAAGCTGTTTTCTTCCCCATTTTCCATGCTCTCCACACTTTGCAATTGACAAATATGTTCCACTTTCTGCGGGAATTTCAACTTTGCAGACTTCCCAATTCGGAGTAAGTGTGGTGGTTCATAGTCAGCACGGCTCTTGCAGACATGTACAGTCACTTTCTGTCCACAGAGGCATGTGGCACTGCTGACAAAGTTAAAACCCCCTAAATGAGCCCCACAATGGAGGCAGTGCAGTTTCCCGATTGTCCACTGTCCCTATGGAAAAGAAATAGACAACAATCTGTTCATTGTAAAAAAATAAAAAAGCGGGAAAATGGCCACATCAACTCTTTCATTCAATTCATGAGGTCAGCTTTTTCTTTTCTATGTTTTGTAGAAACTAGTACAGTACAGAAAAGCCCATAGAACAGTGCGACCAGAGGCACCTGATTTAGCAGATTGTATTGCTTTATAGTATATCAATTCAGTGGACTTTAAAAATATATAGTCACTAATGTTAGTATTATGTTTCATGTGAATCATATGGGGGTGCTTGAAAATTCCATCTTATTTTACGCCAGTCAAGAAAAAAAAGCAAGACACAAAGCCACCTTTTTGATAGTGAAGAGTGCAAGTAGCCTCCTGAATACTGAATCGAGTTTGGCACATAGAGATTCACTGACAGTAAACAGCAGCCAATAGTGTAGGGTTTCAATGAGATTTCCAACCAAAACCGCCAACAACTATCCAGCAAGTCTCTTTAGAAAATTCAATAATTACAAATTAAAATAAGTAAAACTGAGAAGATGTTTCCTTATTATTTCAGCCTCAGCTCCCCTGTAAAATGGAGCATTTTCCAAAGCACTGTTGATTTGCCAGTCCAAACTTCAGCAATTTTATGCCTGTTCAAAACCTTTTTTTTTAATGGCACCAATCACATGCCAGTCAGTGTGGGAGGAGATTTCCCACGCTGTATATTTTAAAGCTGTCCACTCTGCCAACCTAAACAGGAACTTACTCGGTCCACTAGCTATAATTGTTTTACTAGTTAAGTCAATTTCACAGAGCAAAATAATCCTATGAAAGTCCTGTGAAGTAGCATTATTTTTGTGAAAAAAGCGTAGAATGGTTGTCATGGTTGAGACAGCAGGAACCTTTGCAAACCTAGACTGGGAAATCTCATTATAGCAGTCAGCTGGGTCTACATATCACTGACTGCATTATAAGTAAGGTGTGAAAAAATGTTGGCATCAATGGAAGCGAAACAAATCTGTGCTGTTTCCCCCTTCTGAGTTTTGTTTTGGATTAGGATATTACATTGGACCCAATGCTCCCGTAGACTGTATACTACTGTGTACCATGAACTCACTGAATACAGGAAGTTCAACAAAGGTTCAGAAAGCCTCCTAGCATCCCAGCAACTAATGGAAAGGTTTGCGAGAGCGGCTGCCAGCGTCCTGCTCACACAGGCAATTTGGTGACGGCAGTGGCAACCCGGAAATATTGACTGGCAGGCTCTGTTGTGTGACTCATTAGAATGCAGAGTCTGATTTCATGGAACCCACCACTGAGTGATAACAGGGATCACAATTGCTTTCTTCCAGTGTGGTGGAACTTCACATGGGCAATGTACCAAACGGCAATCAGCTTGTTGGAACTGTTCTACAGTGTGACTCACTGATTTCAGGCAAGAAAGCTGGGCAGGGGAGAAGGTACAGTTTAGACTATATTTATGTTTTTATCCTCAATTTTTCCAATTATTTTTCATAATCATTTATTAATAATTTTCAGAGAACGCAAACATAAAATGTGTCACTATTACTAGGTACAATTCCTACAGTAGTTATCAACGTAGCATGGCGAGAAGTACAAGTGGTTGCATAACCCAGTCGTAGCAAATGTATCATTTAAACTGAATTCTCAATTGATGGAGATGGCTATTCACTGAGTCAATCCTGGGAAAAGCTGTACGTTCTGGCAAAAATACCACGTAAGACAGCTCAAAAAGTCTATGAATAGTAAAGTAAATACTGATGAGCAACATACTGTATTTTGATTCATAAATATTAATACAAGCAGAGAAAGTGGAGAAAACACGGAGAAAAATGAAACAGGAATGTAATCAAAATAAGGAACATTCATAGCAGGAGGGAATGAGTTGTCTCTGATCGGGTTGGGTTGTGGAGAAATGTTGTTTATTCTCAAACTAAGCATTTCTTAATAGTTTTATTCAGAATTTTTTAAATTGTTGTCATCATAATACAGTAAATCATTTTGTCATCACAATAAGTCATTTTGGTCATTTCAATCCAGGACTGTTTGTGGGACACTGCTGTGCACAATTGGCTGCCGCATTTCGCCCACATATATACAGTCAATTCATTTTACAGTATATTCTGTGAAGCGCTTGAGATGTCTAGGAGACGTAAAAGGAGCTATATGAAATACAGGGATTATTACTATTTATTATTTTCAAAATAGCAAAATCTCCCTTTTAATGTTATTGATGAAAGCTTGGGTTGGAGATGACAACAACAATACATTGCACTTATATAGCGCCCTCCACGCAGGGTAGCGTCTTGGAGCGCTTAACAGTGCGGAGCCTGACTCCAAACAAGGTGAGGGGCAGGAGGGGGGGGGGCTGGCCATAAGCATGGTCGAAGAGGAAGGTTTTCAGGTGCGACTTGAGAAAAGGAAGAAAGGGGGCAAAGCAAGGCAGAGAGATTGAGGGAGAGTGTTTCAGAGTTTTGTGACGTAATGGCTGAAAGCGCGACCTACAATGGTGGGGTGGAGGATGCGAGGCACGAGCAGGAGGCCGGTGCCAGTCAAGTGGAGACACCCTGTGGTGGATTGGGCAGTGAGGAGGTTGGAGAGGTCGGGAGATGCCAGCATGACATCCTTCAAGCTGAGCATATGCGAGTACAGAAGAGCTGCTGCTTCCTGTAAAGTAAGTGACATTCAGGGCATTTCCTGAGCACAATGCCATACCCAATGTGGGCCTTGAACCAACAACCATCCAGAATAAAGAATACTATAAATTGAGCCAAATTGGCAATAGGGAAACAAGAATTGTATTAATTTATCTCCACTTGGCGAGCAACCAAGCATACTCCTTCCCACCCCTCGAATGGGTTCAAAATTCAGGAAAGCTCCAACTGAAGTAATCCACTGTGATCATTCAAACTGAATTAGTTGCAAGAATTAGTCGAAATTCTTCACTTATCACACGGTAAACGATACACTGCAGCTGTTGCAAATAATACTTTAATTGATACCCATTAGTCAATCATTAAGATACAGTAGGCAGCATTTATTTCTGGTTTAAAATACTAATAATAATGCCTGGAGGAATTAGAATTTAGTTGATGGATAATGAAAGATCCTGTAAAGTTTAAAATTAGGTTAATGACTATTGTTTCCTTCTATTTAGCATTGCAAATACAAGAGAAGACAGATCAAGTACTAAGAATAGTAAGATTGGCACTTACTATTTTGTTACAAGATACTATATAATTAACTATACCCCTTTTAGTCTATTTTTAATCATAGCAGGTTATAATTTATTTATTTACTTTAGATATATCAATACTAAAGAGAAATGTGGGGATGCGGAAATTCTAATAACCCTACTGTAATTGGTAAGAGTGGAGGAGAGAGGCAGTGAATAGGGAAGTGATATGAGAAAAATGAAAAAGGGATTGTGAAGGAACTCAAAAGGTCACAAACAAATGTGAGGTGTATGTCTATTAATGCACAAAGCAGTCAAATTATTGGGCTATAGGCACACATTAGTACGGGCTAAGATATTATAGCAATATGAGAGAAATGGCGAAATCTAGGAGAGGACAGGAAGCTAAATATTCCCAGGTACCACATTTTTAGACTAGATAAAGTAGGAAAAGGGAGGTGGTGGCTCTACTAATCAAGGATTCTATTGCAGCACTGGAACACAAAGATGATGGAACGGAGGTGAAACTGAATGTATCTGGGCAAAGGTGAAAAACAGGAAGTATTACTTTGGTGGTCTATGATAAATTTCTAACAAACAGTGAAAATGAGATACAGGAAAAGATCTGTCAAGAAATTTGGGAGAGGTGCAGAAATAACAGGTTCATAATTGGGAACTTAAACTATCCCTAAAATAGACTGGGACTAAGGCAATCAGAGTAGCAAAAATGAGCGTTTTTCCCTTCTGTAATATTCTGCCAAGACACTCTCGTTGCACATTTTAGAGACAATTAAAACTCCATTACCTTCTCTATTTCTGTTATTATCCAGCCCGGAAGAGCTTCTAAATTCACATGCCAGATACTGCAGACTTTCTGTACAGTTGTTTCCTCAGCAGATTTCTAAAGAGCAAACGAATCCCCAATTAATGCATATGCAGGGTCAAACATTGCCCCTCTTTGCAAAGTAGCCTGCCAACACCTTCTGCTGAGACCCACAACTGCTACTTGCACCCCAACGCAGGATAGCGTCTCAGAGCGCTTAACATAGACAGGAAGAATACAATAACTACAACAACTTGTTTTTATACAGCACTCTTTATGTAGGATAACATCTTACAATGTATCAGAATTGCAGGGTTGAGCTTCAAACTTTTTTTTGAAAATCTATGTCAAATAGCTTCACACAGTGACATCTGAAGTTAGTCAGTCAAGGTCTACCTATCACTTCTGAATTCAGTTTAGCTATCATTTATCAGATTATTTTAGAAAGGTAATGTTCTATTTTCTTCCTGATGGTTAATTCCATTAGTTTGTTTTCCAATTATTGAAGTAACAATGTCTGTCAACGTTTCACAATTCATCCATCTCGTCTTTCTAACTACCCTGAGGTACAGTTCATTCATCCCTGGGGATTCCACACCTTCTTTTAGTTCGAAAGCATTTTTAGTTTGAGGAGCTTTTCCACTCAAGAAAAAAGCTCAACTCTCAAATTACTTTCTGAATTTGTTTTTTGCTGTTAATTTGGAGTCCTGTGGCTCAGTGGTTAGACCACTCGCCTCGCAAGTGAGAGACCTGGGTTTGAATCCTGGCAGGGTAAAACGTTGGGCAAGTTTTCTTATTCCACTGCCTCTGTTTACCTAACAATAAGTAGGAACTTGGTTGTTAGTCGATTGGCATACCACTTCTCCTGAGGTAATAAGTACTTTTTTTAAAAATTGGTTACTCAATCCACAACTGTTTGTGGGACACTGCTGTGTGCAATTGGCCCACAAAACATGCAGTCAATTCACCTTACAGTATGTTCTGTGAAGCGCTTTGAGATGTTGCGAAGACGTGATATGGCACTATATCAAATACAAGGATTATTATTATTAAGATTATTATATTTTGCTGAATCACTAAACTTGAATCATACCTGTGCTGTAGATGGTTGTTCACCATGAGAAGATGCCAAACTATTGACATCTAATACAAATCCTCTACATTTCCAACACCGTAAACTCCCCTCCATTATGTAAATTCCCATCACATTCTCATTTATCTGTGAGAGGACAACAAAAAGGCATAAATTATAGAGTAATTGGCATTAAGCAAGAAATTATATTTTTGTAGCACCTTGTGGATAATGATCAAATTCAAACTAACCAGTGGAAACCTGTAACCTGAATAATATATGTCCTCCCGACGTGAAAGGCGCTCTATAAATTTTGTTGTTGTAACTGTTTTGTGGATATATTATAGACTATTTTGTGGATTAGCAGTGTGAAATGAAATGCAATGTTCTAAACTCATTAAAACTTGGTTCCCAGGAGCCAACTTAACTAGAAGAGTAGAATTTTAGCCCATGTTTTGGCTAATTCTAATCTGGAAATTGAAGCTGGATAAAACTTTAAAGCACGGTCTCCGAGATCTCGCTGGATGTTAAAGAACCTATGGCACTATTCGAAAAGAAAAGGAAGTTTCTCCCAAGTGTTCTGGTCACTAATCCACCAAATAAATTTGTCATTCACTTCATGGTTGTTTGTGGGGCATTGCTGGTTGCAAATTAACTGCCACATTCGCCTATAAAATACATAGTCCTACACCTTAAGGTATATCCTGTGAAGTGCTTTGAGACATCCATCCTATGTGAAAGGCGCAATATAAATGTCAGGATTATTCTTATTAAAGTGCTAATAATGTTTAGCAGATAACCACAGCAACAACCCTTATTTAAAACAGCTTTGATTTAAACTGTGTGTCTAAGTTTATGAACCTAGTGACACATCAATTGAAAAAAGATCATACTGAGATGATGGTGGCAGTTATTGACTGAACCAGTGGAGTCCTGTGGGTTAGAGCACTTGTCTTGCAAGAGGGAGGACCTGGGTTTGAATCCCAGCAGGGCGAAAAGTTGGGCAAGTTTCGTTATTCTACACATCTCTGTTTACATCTGTAGGAACCCGGTTGTTAGTTGATTGGAGGATTGCTTTTCCAGGGGTAACAATCCCTCCAAAAAATAATACTAATTTGGTGACTCAATCCAGGACTGTTTGTGGGACACTGCCGTGCTCAATTGGCTGCCGCGTTTCGACCACAAAACACAGTCAATTGACTTTACAGTATATTCTGCGAAGTGCTTTGAGACGTCTCAAAGACATGATACCACAAGAATAACACAATGACATTTATAGAGTGCCTTCCACATCAGGAGGGCGTCCCAACGTGCTGATAAGGTGCTGTATCAAATGCAAGGATTATTATTATACACCTACCTATTGGTGGTTTGAAGGGCTGGTCTATGGTAACTTTGTGAGTAGAGTATTCTAGATACAACAGCAGATACAATTTGTATTGCACCTTGCACGTCGGGGGGACGTCCCAAGGCGCTCTATTGGACAGAACTACACTGAGTCACTGCAGCTGAAGGGGTTGTGGGTTCATTTGAAACAGGGGAAGAGGTGAAGCAGGTTGCGGTTCCAGGAGCAAAGTCACCGTGGCCACGCACACACACACTCCAAGGACTGAGACCCCGGGGAACAGCCCAGTCCCCGCGCCGTCACCCGGACTAGTTGGGCCGAATAATAATAATAATAATAATAACAAAAACACAAAACAGTGCAGACGCTGGAAATCTGAAACAAATACAGCTGGGAACCACCGCTCAGCAGGTCAGGCAGCATCTATGGAGAAAGGAAACGTGAGTCAACGTTTGGGGTCCAGGACCCTTTGGTCAGGACCAATAACAACACTAACGTGGCCAGTTACTGCGCGGTATGAACAGTGCTACACAGTGTACTGTTGCTGTACAGTGTGTGTGTCTACACTGTATATAACCCTGTGTAATAAAGGTGGGGGGGGGTCAGGTCAGCCCAGGATCTCACCCCCCCCCCCCCCCCCCACGATGGTGACCAGACTGGGGGCGGGTGTCTCAATTAAACCTGTGACACGTGTATTTTCTCCCCCTCCCTCACCCCTGGCAACCGGCCTCCCGCACCCGACACACGGCCGCGCCGCCTTCCCCAGGCCCCGGCCTCCCCCGCCCCGGGCCTCGGGCCTCGGCCTCTCCTCTTACCCAGGGCCCGGGAGGCGGCGGCTCCTGACCGCGGCTGCTCGGTGCCGGCACTAGCGGCTTCAGGGTGTCAGAGGCTCGGCTTCACCCGCCGCCAGCACAGCCCCCTGGGGGGGGGGGGCTGTCAGGCTGTGTGTATCTGTCCTGTCAGTCTGTGTGTATCACTGTCTGTCTTGTGTGTGTCAGTCTCTCTGTCTCCCTGTCTGTCTCTGTGCCTGCCAGGCTGTCTGTATGTCTCTGTCAGTGTGTCTGAAGATTTGTCTGTCTGTCTCTGTGTGTGTCTGTGTGTGTCTGTCAGTCTGTCTGCCTGTGTATCTCTGTGTGTCAAAAGATTTGTCTCTGTCTGTCTATCAGTCTGTCTGTCTGTATTTCTGTGTGTGTCTCAGTCACCCCCCAGGATGTCTGTCTGTTCCACCCCTCACATCTTACTATTATAATCCCGATAGCACCACCATAACACACACACACACACACAGAGTCTCACAGGCTGTTCCCGGCAAGTGTAGTGACTGTGCCATTGTGGGCAGCCAACTGGTCCACACCACAGCCGTGGCCTGAATAACCAATTGATCTGCAGGATTGTTGGCTAATACAGCGTTGTACTCACTTCACCGAGAGCGTTGTGACATCTTTAACTTCCACCCGAACAGGCAGACAGGTGTGTTTTTGTTTCATCTCTCATACACAGGATACAACCTTTGACGGTGTATCTCACACTTGAGATTATCCGAGACTGAGACTGAGCTCAAAGTCCCAATATGTGGTTTGACCACATAAACTTCTATCTTAAAGGCAAGTGTACCAAGTAATCACAGCTTCTGATACAATATACAAGTTCTTCCTACTTTTAAGCTGCAATTAAAGTTTGCCTCACAGAACTTAAGGGAACCCTACAAATAGATATTTATACTCATAAGACACTTAATTGTCAGCATTCCCTGATCAATACTATAATTAACTCAAATATGAAGTAACTAAACAAGATTTATTTTCATCACCGCCGACATAGTGCATTTACAAGATGATTTTTACTTCATCCTCAACTCTAATGACAATATCACAATAATATCACAATAGTAATATTAAAATAATTTTAAAAATTTGCATTTCCGATAGAACTTATAAATATTGAAATGTCTCAAAAATGCTTTACAGGTTATTTCTGTCAAGTATAGTAACTCTGTGTTTGTAGGTAAACAGAGCAGCATTTATGCACAGCACTATCTTAAGCTGGATTTTAGTAGTTTAGAGAAGTTTTCAAACACCCGTGAAACACATTTTGTATCGTGACATGTACACTTTAATATAGTGTATAAACTCTTCTTGCAGAGGATACAGCAGCCCAAAACAGCTATGGAGGAAGAATGTCTTTTAGCCTCTGCTTTTTAATCAAGAATGAATGGAAAGGGGAATGAGGATGCGGATTGAAAACTTTGCAGTAGTTTGGGAATCCTGGAGGTAAGGAATGGGCATCTTCAACAACAACAACAACTTGGATTTATATAGAACAATCCATGCCGGACGACGCCTCAGAGCGCTTGGAGAAATACAGCAAACTTTAGTGAACAGAACTATATCTCAGTGACAATGATATGAAAATATTGGAAGACAAGTAGGAACATGGCAGACATTTTGCAGGATCGTGAGTTAAGAGCAGTGGATGGGGGGGTGATAATTGGATAGTTCTTTCAAAGAGCTGGCACAGACACAGTGGGTCAATTGGCCTCCTTCTGTGCTCTAAGATTCTATGATTCTAAATGAACCACATTCCCCTGCAGAGCCTTGCCCGAGGTTCACTAATTTAGACTCTTATACTCTGGTTTAATACTTATACTGAAAGTTCAACAATTCTGTTATCCATTCATTTTAATCATCGCTTTCAATCTTCCTTATTCCAATACAAACAAGTTGGCCTACAAATGCACAATCGCTACCCTTTTCTAGTAAATCCCGTGAACTGCTTTCAGACATTTTTGCAACATGAAAAGGTTCTATATCAAATGCAAGAATTATTATTATAAATTGAGTTCTTTTAATTTCATTTTGTTAATATGTAGCACTTGGAATCAACCTTGATTAGTTTGCAGAAAGGTAAGCAGCTGCTGCTCAAGCTCCACACCTCCAACTGATGGAACCAATCCTCTGGGGGAAGGGATGTGTGTCTGAGCTGTGGGAAGGAAGATGCTGGTAATGCTCTCATGCATTTCATGCTGAGCTGTGTTGTTCACCAGGAAGCTCGCAGGGAGTTCCTGGTGTCTATGATCCACCTAATGAGGGCTCAAACCAGCGCTTATCGGATGTCAAATATCAACTTGCTAGGACTCTCCCAGGAATCTACAGGCAGGCCTGTGGTTTTGGTCCCTGGAAACAGTAACAAATTGTATTTTGTAATTTATTGATTACCTTTAATAAAACTAGTTTGATTTATGGGTTTGTGAATGTATTTTTGTATACACTTATGCATTTAGAAACTCTACACACACCAATGAACCCTTACTCGGAGGCCACACTTACATAAAGGCCACTTTGATCTAGTCCCCTGAGTGGTTTTTGAAAACTACTTTTAAGAAAAATATTTCTGTTGTTCTTTTTGTTTTTTTTAATTTTGTTCTTGATCTTCAATTGCAAAAAATATATAATATGGCTTTTCGAATGATTCAGCGAGTTTATCCAACAAGTAGCTAAAGTATACGTATCAGGGAGGTTCAGGTAATGATTTCCTGTCTATACCGAGACAGTTAATCTCAGTTGTTGTGGTATTGACCTCAGTGGTCCAGACTAGGAAAATAAAAATAAACCGTTCTTTGAACATCCAATCTGGGTTCATAGCCACAAATAACAACAAAATCTCCCTGGTCTGTCCCACCAAAGCTGTGCAACCAACGCATGCAGCTTAAATCATATCCTCACTGAACCAAACTCCGCACTCCCATCATTCTTTGCCAGGCTCCATTCGCTCCCTGTTGCTGAATGATTTTTAATTTCAAGATCCTTACATTCATCTACAAATCATTTCATGTCCTAGTACCTCTCCATTTCTCCAACATTCTCACTCCTCTATTCGTCCCCTTTGCTTGACTGGCTTGGGCCTTCAGCGAGTCTCTCAAGCTTTCTGCTTCACTATCAATGGCTGTGTCTTCAGCTGCTAAGCCCCAAACTTCTGGAACACTCCACCTCATCCTCACCACCTTTGCCGTCTTCAAATTGCATATGAAGAATTTCCTCTTCGGTCATCTCCCCTTTCTCCCAGGCATCAAACTACACCATTGTTCACGGCTCTTAAAGATGAGTTCTGTCTCCCTTTTCATAATAAGCAGTCAGACTAAACAGTCCAAATTAAGCTTCAATTATCTTATATATGAAGGCACCTGTACTTGAGATTGGGAGATACTATATATCTTGCATGTGTTTATCACCCCCTGCCTGGATTACTGAAATACACTCCTCGCCAGTCTCCCCAGCTTCACTATTCAAAAGATCCAACTCATTGAAAACTGCCGCCTGCATACTTACCTAGACCAAACTCTGTACCCACATTTCACCAGTTCTAGCCAGGTTCCTCATCAACGAACAGATCGATTTCAAGATCCTGACACTTGTATTCAAATCCCTTTACTCTCTGGTACCTCCCTACCTCTCTGATCTCCTCACTCCCCAATCCATCACCCGATGCCTCCGCTCGACTTTCACTGGCCTTTGCTCATCCCTTGCACACTCCACCCCACTATCGTGCTTTCTGCCACTACGCCCCAAAACTCTGGAACACTCCCTCAATCCCTCCGCCTTGCCCCCTTTCTCTCCCTTTTTTCAAGTTCTGCATGTAAACATTCCTATTCAACCGTGTTCATGGTCACCTCCCAGGGCTCAGAGTCAGTCTCTGCCACTGTTAAGCACTCTGAGACGTGCTTGTGTAGATGGCACTATATAAATGCAAATTGTTGTTGTCGCTGTAGTGCTCTGTCTTCCTTTTTCAGTCGAGTAGCATTATCTCTGATCCTTTTTTGGTCCCAATGTATGATTCTGAGCTCCGAGCTCTGTTTGCACAGATCAGACAGAGCTATCTTACCGTAAACATTGATCTATATGATCAAATTAGTTTCACCCCATGTCTCGGCTCATTCCGGATCCTATAATAGGACAGTATTCAGGCGCCACCTGGAGGTATTCATGTGTAGATTATAAATCTAAATTCAGAACAGTTGGTATTGGGGGCAAAATCTGTGACCATTTATTTATAATAGTAACTGGAGCAACATCTTCTGATGCAGGAACTCTGAAAATACATTGTGTCAGAGTGAAGCTCCTTCGAAGTATAGTATCCCCTGGGACATTCTTTTGATGTGAAAGGCGCTATACAAATGTAATTTTGTTGTTGCTGTATCGTTGTGAAGGAATACTGCACCATTTGAGGTTATTCCATATTAGACTTTCCGAGAGCTTCATACTACTGTACCTATTCAGTACTGAATACTGAGTTGAGGAACTTCTAACTGGAATAGAGGTAACCTTTCTTTTAAATGGATGGTTTTAGAGTAGATGATGTGTCTTTCCTTTTTAACAACAACAACAAAATTACATTCGTAGAGCGCCTTTCATGTCGGGAGAACGTTCCAAGGTGCTGAACAATCAGGGGTCAGGACCTGAGAATGGGTGGGGGGAGCAGGATTGGAATGAGGGAGAGCAGAGAGGTAAGAGGGCGGCTGAAGGCACGGTCGAAAAGGAGAGTCTTGAGACAGGCCTTGAAGGAGGCAAGGGAGGGAGCACGGTAAAGGGATTGTAGGATGGAGTTCCAAAGCATGGGGGCTGAGAGGTGAAAGCCCGGCCACTGATGGTAGGGCAGATCAGGCAGCAGACAAGGAGCAGGCTAGAGCCTGTTGAATGGAAGGAGTGAACAGGTTGATAGGGGGTCAGCAGGTCAGAGATGTAGGACGGGGCAAGGCCTTGGAGGGTCTTTAAAGTGAGCGCGAGTATCTTGAATTCTGTCCTCTGAGGGATGGGGAGCCAGTGGAGCTGGGCGTGGGTCGGGGTGATGGGTTTAGAGAACCTGGTGCGGGAGAGGACACAAGCTGCAGAGTTTTGGATGAATAGTAGCTTGTGGAGGGAAGAGTTAGGGAGGCTGACAAGGAGGGAGTTTCCGTAGGTGTCTCAAAGCGCTTCACAGAATATAGTGTAAAGTTAATTGACTGTATATTTGTGGGTGAAATGGGGCAGCAAGTAGATGTTTAAATAGACACACAACAATATCCCACAAACAGTCGTGGTGTGTGGAGTGAGGAAACTTACCCAAGGTTTTGCCTTGCCGGGAATCAAACCCAGGTCTCTCGCTTGCGAGAGTTCTAACCACTACGCTACAGGACTCCTATATGTCATTAGTATATGTTTTTATGGAAAAACATATACTTTGAACAGGAAAGAGCATGAATGCTATTATCCCTTCAGTCTAAGTTTGCATACGTTTACGTCTTTTCTACACGTTTCCGTTGGTGTCCATGAAGGTGGCACAAACGAAGGTGCAACACCAGTTCCTAAACCTCTTGTACTGCTTCACTAAACCACCAGGAGGTGCGTGAGATCTACCAGGGAAAGATTGATCCCGTCATTTTTCCTGCCTTTCTCCAGTCATCTTGGCTTTGTTCATCATTTGCTTGCACAAACAGTGCTGATATTAGGAACACAACAACAGCAACAACCAGGCCGTGAATGGCCTTGAAAGTGAGGATGAGGATCTTGAATTTGATCCTCTGGGGGATGAGGAGCCAATGGAGCAGGGCGAGGGTGGGAGTGATGTGGTTTCTGTCAAATGAAAGTCACTTCTTGGCTTCACACTATGTTACTCCGTGAGTAGTTCTATTTGCATGCCCACCTTTGTTTAAATAGTGATATTTTAATCAAAGTCTTGTCATTGCAGCCAGTTAATAATAATAATAATAATAATCCCTGCATTTGACTTCATAACTTCTAGATATTTTAAAGTGCTTCACAGAATATCTTGTAAAGTGAATGAACTCTATATCTTGTGGGCAAAATGCGGCAGCCAATTATGTATAGTAGTGGAGGATTGACAGTTGTGGATTGAGTGTCCAAATTATTATTGTTTTTTTGGGGGCGGGTTTATTATCAGGCATTTGGAGTAAGGAAACTTGCCCAAGATTTAGCCCTGCCAAGAATCAGGGTCTCTAACTTGCAAGGCAAATGCCCTAATCACTGAATTACAGGACAAGGACAACAAAATTACATTTATAGTGTGCCTTTCACGTCGGGAAGATGTCCCACGGTGCTGAACAGTCAGGGGTCAGGACCCAAGCAAGGGGAAGGGGCAAAGTGGGAGCGGGAGGCAGAGAGTTCGGAGGGCAGCAGAAGGCACGATCGAAGAGGAGGATCTTAAGACCGGCCAAGAAGAAGGCAATGGAAGAAGCAAGGCGAAGGAGCTGTGGGATGGAGTTTCAGAATGTGGTTGAATGCTCGACCACCAATGGTAGGGCGGGGCGGGCGGGGGACATGGAGCATACCGGAACCCAGCTGAACGGAGGACTTTGCCAGGAGCAAAAGTAGGCATTTTGCCACACGATGAGAGAGAACCAATTACTACGGCAGAATAATAAGGAATTGTTTAAGTATGAACGCCTAACCAGACACAAAGAAAGGTTGCTGGCTGAAGAGTTGTTTCATTGGCTATAATTTATCCTTTCCTTGAAACGTCCAGTGAATTTTCAGGGTACAGTAAAGTTCTTTTTTAATGAATGAGAGAGTAGAACTTCCAGTGGACACTAAAGGATAATTCTGAAGGGATGGTACACTGAATAGAGAGATTTATACACATCTTTCTCTAGATTTCAGATTGTTAAGCCGATTCTAATTATACCGTATTGCCTTTGAGCATTAGGTAACATGTTATACAATTTAAAAACCTTTTTTTTTGCAACAGACTAAACTGTGGCTCTATTAACTTTCTCAAGATTGTCTCATTTCCATCAATAACAACAACTTGGATTTATATAGCACTCTCCACGCCGGACGGCGTTTCAGATCGCTTCACAATAACGGATCCTAGGGCTAAGCCTGAGGGAATGGGAAAAAGTTGATCAAAAGCGCGGTCAAAAAGTATGGTTTTCAGTCGTGACCTGAAAATGGGAAAAGAGGGGATGAGTCGAAGGGAGTGAGGAAGCGAGTTCCAGAGCCTCCGGGGATATTGGCTGAAGGCACGGCCGCCGACAGAACGGAGGATTCGGGGGACAAGGCGGACACCAGTAGAGCGAAGGCAGCAAGTGCTATTGTGAGGAGAGGTCAGAGAGGTAGTGGGGGTGCAGAGGAGTGCAGGGATTTGAAAACAGAGTGAGGATCTTGAAATCAATCTGCTCCAAGACAGGGAGGCAGTGAAGTCTGGCAAGGACTGGGATAATCGGGGAGTGAAGTTTGGTATGGGTTATTTATGTAACAGATTATTTTTCACAAAAGATCTAGCAACAGTCTAACTGCTGGGCAAAAACATATACTATACAGTAATTTGAATTTCATGGAATTAAATTATTTCATTTCTGAACCTGTCCAGCAGCAGTGATGAATGTGTATTTCTATTGTATTCGGCATTGTAAAGAGTTGTAATCATTTCACTTGGTCTTTTGCTGACTGATCTGTCCAAATTATTTAACTGTGATACTTATGAGTGGGACAATAGAAAAGTGCGGCTGCAATTCTTCCACGGAATCCACTACAAACACCTACTTCACTCCCCCCTCCACCTCAAACAAATCCTCCACCTCAAACACACTGCTGCGCACCACTCTCCACAACAAACACTCCTTTCCACGACAAACAACTCCAACTACAAACACTCCACTCTGCTTCATATACCCACCACTGTTACAAACACCTGTCTCCAATGTACAGTACCAAATTACCGGCAGATTTACATTATAATAGTATATATTTAAAAAATTTCCTTGCATTTAATACAACGCCTTTTACGAGAGGTGAAAGAATGTAGTGTAAAGTGCGCTGACTGTTTTTATTGTAGCCGAATGTTGCAACCAATTTGCACGCAGCAATATCCCATAAATGGCCATGAGGTTCACAATTCATAGTATTGAGGCGATTCTAAATTAATTTCACGTTGCATTCTCACATTCAGTTTATACTGAGGTAAACTGGATTGAAAATGTGCCTTTCCAGAAATTATCACAGAAGGCTGAAAACTCTGACCATGCAGAGCTCAACCATCTGCTTTCTAATAAAATTAAAAATGGTCTCTTAAATGTCTTGCGACCATCGGATTAGTACTTTTGAGGAGAAGCCAAATTTATTCAAATCACCTGCAATTATGCTCCAGCATTGTAAATTGATTGTGTGGTGAAACCATCCCTTCAAGGTAGTTTTGACAGTTGGGCTCCTTGTGCAATCTACTTGATGAGCATATGTCTCAGACCTTACTTGTACTGTTTTTTTTGCAACAATTAGGCACTCATAAACTGGGTATTCTCAGTTCAACAGTAAACAACTTGATTTTTATTCCACCAGTCTAAAATGGATTTGACGACAACAACAAAATTACATTTGTATAGCGCCTTTCAAGTCAGGAGGAGTCTCAAGGCATTGTTTTAGACCCGAGCTAGGGTTGGGGGACGGGGAGGGTGGAGGGAAAGGGGAGGATTTGGGGTGACTAATGGGAACGTCAAAGAAGGAGGGGGCGAGGTGTTCCAGAAGTTGGAGGCAGGATGGCTGAAGGCTCGCTTGCCAATGGTGCTGTGGGTGGGTTGGGGGATGTGGAGCAGGCCAGAGCTTATTGAATGGAGTGGGCAGGCAGGTTGAAAGGGGGTTAGGAGGTCGCAGAGGTAGGGTGGGGCAAGGAATGTGAGGACCAGTATCTTGAATTGGATCCCCTGGGTGATAGGGAGCCAATGGAGTTGGGGAGATGGGGTCATGAAGATTTGAACTCTAGTTCCAGAGGTGAAGTACAGTGTTCTAATCCATCACATAACCTGCCACGTCTCACAACAGGAATTTAAAATATACAGGTAATTGGACATGATTGACCCACCCATCAGCAATTTCTATGAACCTTAAATAAATAAGAATTTTCATGTAGATAAATTGCCAGGTAATCCAATGGAGGAGGTAAAACAGTGATTCACAAACCAATTGAAACAGTTCTCTTAGATGGAATTATCAGATAAATCTAATTGACAATCTGCCAGACAACTTGCCCTTCCTTCCTGACAGACTCTAAACTACAGTTCTAAAGTACGACGTGGTTCTGCTTTCAAGTGGACCTTGAGTGGAAAAAACATATTTTTCTATCTACCTTATAATGCTGTACAGCCTGCTTACACCCCACCCTTCTACCAACCCACTTCCCTCAGCTGGCTCTGCCTTCCTACTGGTTCCCTCTGTTTCACCATCAGCAGCCATGCTTTCAGCCACTATGCTCTGAGACTCTGGAACTCTCTACCTCAATCCCTCTACTTGATCCTTCCCTGTTCATCTTCAGATCACACCTTCCTCTTCGACCATAACTACAGTCTAACTCCCAGGCTTAGAATCAAACTCTGCCACAGTAAAAGTGGGCGCTTAAGCACTCTCAAGATTCCATCTGTGTGAAGGGTCTTACCTAAATAAAAGTTGTTGTTGTGTATAGGGATGTATTATAAATACATTTAAACTTTTTTTAAAAAACAAACAGAGTGACAGGAAGACAGAGAGACAGCAAGAGGAGGAGAAAGAGGGGAGGATCAGTGAGGGAGAGGGAGGAGGAGGCCAAGCGAAGGGGAGAGAGAGACAGAATGAGGTGGGAGACAGAAAGAGAAATGGAGGGAGATTGGGGGAGCGACAACAAGAGGAGATAATGAGGGAGTGGGAGAGGCAGAAAGAGGAAGAGATAGAGAGTGGGAGAAGAAGAAAGAGGGAGACACAGAGAGAGAGAGAGAGAGAGAGAGAGAGAGAAGGATGGAAGGAGACAGAGAGCAGGGAGACAAAGAAAAGGGAAGGAAGGAGAGAGAAAGAAAACGAGAAAGCAGAAAAAACAAGAACGAGGAAGGAGCAGAAAGATTGAGAGGAGTCAGAGAGAGAAAAGGAGAGAGAGAGAGACAAGTTTACTCTCTCTCTCTCGCCTTCTCTTTACTCTCCATCTTTCTATCTGCCTGTCTTCTACTTTACCTCTCTCTTCTCTGTCTCCCTCCCACTGTATCTTTCTCTCTCCCTCACTCCCTCTCTCTCTCTGTATTATCCTCTCTCTCCAGTTTCCTCATTATCTTTTTCCTGTTAGGGCTGAGAAATCACAGATAATTTACTGATTTGTAGCTCCCATTTCTTCTTTTAGATGGAAATATTGGGTCACAGATTGACTGTCACATCTGGTCACATCTCTGAGGAGGCCTTGTGAATATTTTACCTTTTCATTGTTGAAAGCTTGGTGTCTCAAATCCAACTTCAGCCATTTACAAACATTAAAAAAAAATTGCTCCCATCTGCCGAAATGGAAGGTGATCAGAATGGAGCAGATATATGAAAATTGGGAAATGAGGGAAAAGGTTTGAAAAGGTAAAAAAAAAATGGGGGGTGATGGGGTGGGGTGGGGTGGGGGAGGGGGAAGTTAAAATTAAAAAAGCTTGGGGGAAGAAATATGGATGAACAAAAATACATGAGAAAAAGTTGAAAAGCAAAATTCTTGCTCAGACCCAAATTATTCACATGTATTTCTTCTCTAGATATTGAATGACCTGCTGGAGGCTTTTAGCGATTTTTGTTATTGGAATCTGAAAAATTGCTCTTTCGAAAGGGAATTCTTGATCAGTTCTCCAAGCTGCGAATGGTTCCTTGCAGTAAACAGATGTATATCACATAGGAACATAGGAATCAGGAGCAGGCAATCAGGAGTAAGCAATTCGGCCCCTCAAGCCTGCCCCGCAATTGAATAAGATCATGGCTGATTTTCTAATCTAATTCCATCTGCCTGCCTTATCCCCATATCACTCAATTCCACTTTCCTTTAAAAATCTATTAATCTTAGTCTTGAATATGTTCAAGGACCAAGCATCTACAACCTTCTGGTGTAGAGAATTCCATAAATTCACTACCTTCTAAGTGAAGAAATGTTTCCTCAACTCTGTTTGACCAGGCTGACTCTTAATCTTAAGACTGTGACTCCTAGTTATAGTTTCTCCAACCAGGGGAAACACTCTCACACTGTCTACTCTGTCAAGTCCCTCAAGAATCTTATAGGTTTCTATAAGATCACCTCCAATTCTTCTTTATTACAGAGAACATAGGCCTAGTTTATTCAACCTATCCTCATAGCTCAAAGTGCGGTCTCACCAAGGCCCTATACAGTTGCAGCAAGACTTCCCTACTCTTGTATTCTAACCCTTTTGTAATGAACGCCAACATGCCATTAGCCTTCCTAGTTGCTTTTTGTACTAGTATACTAATACATAGACTCACAGAAACTTCTCCAATACCATTTGCATTCGTTCATGCAGGTCTCTATGACATGTGGACATGAGGGTGAAAGGAATAGAAGGGTATGGAATGGAATAAGGAGAAGGTGGAGAATCATGTGGAGTATAAACACTGACATGGACTGGATGTGCCAAATAGCATGATTATATGCTGTACAGTAAAATTGGGGGGAAATCTATATAAATATAAGTAAATCTATGTATCCAGCTACTGAAGTTAATACTCAATATGGAGACCTAAATAAGAAACCTTTTTGGCAATTCAAACTTCATGATTTCAGATTTACTGATTCCACATTTCTTTTATTTTAGTGAAAATAACACTAACATGATGAGTATGGACAACTCAATGCTAACATGATGAATTTTAGTGATCATTTGAAAATAAAATAATGTCTGTGTTCATTTCAGTGACCTATCGTTAGAGAAAAGACCTGTGCACTGATCTTAACTTTTTAGGTTCCAAAATAACTGATGATACACTATTGGCTGAAGCTTGTTTATTGTTACTTATTCGAATATACCATAAGACATTACAAACATGAACAAGAACAACATTACCGGGTGCTTCTATAACTGGCCCTTCCCTGACTGTAAAACAGAACAACTGGAATCATGCTCCCCTTTCCAGTAGTTCTGGTAAACAGCGGCAGCCTGGAGATCTCGGTTTCCACCCTGAGATGTTCCCCAACTGTTGATGAGCCACTCTTTCTCTCCTATCTTTATACTTCTCCTCCAGCCTCATCATAACTAACTCAGCCAGTTGATCATTTGGACATTGTCCAGAAGGGATGTCAAGAAATAAACAATCTGAAGGCCAGGGGTGTAGGGAGTTGTTATTCAACTCTTCCCTTTATCTTATCCACCTCGGCTTGTACTGGTCTTAATGTGCTCTCTTGCTTTCTTTTCATCCATAAATCCACAATTGTTCGAGGCCAGTTTAAACTGAACTAAAGCTAAAGTAAGTACTGAGATTCTCTCATCAGTTAGCAATTTGGGGAGTGTGTGCAATAAGCTGCAGAAATAAGCTGCAGAAACCTGACTGTTAATTTTGTATGTGCGTGTGTGTACACGTACGCACAACTACCTACGTGATTGTCTTAATAATCATATTCCTTACTTCTTATAAAGCTAATATGTTTTCTAATTATATTGCAAAGTATCTATCACAACACTATGGATTAACAATACAGTAACAAAACTGTTCTTGATAGTTTGTCAGTATCACAGTATGTGAGCTCAAACTATACAGAGGCAGGAATCAATGACATGCCTGTCAGTCTAAAGGTTAAGCGTTATTGATGGGGTAAAAGAACTGGCTGACATGAAAACAAAAATTGAACTTCTTAGAGGCAACTTCAGGCATGGAGAGGATGTAAGCATCCCATTTGAAGCCAACAACATGGTGAGACCAAGGATGTCAATAGATGAAGAAGGATTAGAAGCAGAGCTCTCAATAGAATCACATGGTTCGATTTGCAAGAGACATGAAGATGTCTTTCTTAGATTGAGAACAAATGAGATTTTTATTGCCCATTTAAAGGCGTTGATGAGATCAAGATTAAATGATTCAGCAATTGTTCTGCCAGTGGAATGAAGTATGTGTGCATTCAATGGGCACAGGTCACAGAAAGCTGACAAAGGCATTTGACAAAGTGCTACATAAGAGACTTCTAAACAAAATAGAAGCCCACGGTATTAAAGGGACTGTTGGTAACATGGATCCAGACCAGGAGACAGAAAGTAGTTTCTGATTAGAGGGAGGTGTGGTATCCCTCAGGGGTTGATATTGGGACCACTGCTTTCTGATCTATATAAATGATCTGGACCTGGATATATTAATTATTAACCCTTTTGTTTAGTTTGGAAACAAATACATATACAGGTATATAGATATATATTTGAAAGTACTGGTAATACTGGTAATAAATGTAGTAATACTGCTTATTCAACCACCACATAAAAGTAAATGGCTCATTATTTAAATTTACTAAGTTGACCCATGGAGTCCTGTAGCTCAGTGGTTAGAGCACTCGCCTTACAAGCTTGAGACCTGTGTTCAAATCCAGGCAGGGCAAATCCTTGTGCAGGATTCCTTACTCCACATGCCGTCTAATAATCCCTCAAATAAAACAATAATAAATTGGTCATTTCAATCCACGACTGTTTGTGGGACACTGCTGTGTGCAATTCAGTCAATTCATTTTACAGTATATTCCATGAAGGGCTTTGAGATATCTAGAAGATATGAAAAGCGCTATATCAAATACAAGGATTATTATTATATAGGGAGCACAATTTTCAAATTTGCTGATGATACTAAGCTAGGAAAAGTAGTAAATGGTGAGGAGGATAGAACCAGACTCCAAGAGGACTCAGACAGATTGGTAAAATGGGCAGAAACATGGCAGATGAGGTTTAATGAGGAGAAATGCGAAGTTATGCATTTTGGTGGGAAGAATGAGGAGAGGCAGTATAAGCTAAATGGTACAATTTTAAAGGGGTAAATGAACAGAGAGACTTGGGGGTCCATATAAGCAAATCTCTGAAGGTGGCAGGATAGAATATAAAAGTCAGGAGGTTATGATCAATATTTATAAAATGCTGGTAAGGCTTTAGATGGAGTGCTCAATTCTGGGCACCACAATTTAACAACAACAACAACAACAATTTACATTTATATAGCGCCTTTCACGTCGGGAGGACGTCCCAAGGCGCTACATTTAGGAAATATGTTAAGGCATCGAAGAAGGTACAGAAGGTGGTACCATGAATAAAGGAGGGAGGGACAGAGGAGGGACACATCCTGCTTATTTTGGAAAGTATAAGATGCAGTTTCGCAAGAGCCAAGGCTCGGGGATCCCAGAATATGTGTTGATGTACTGCTGGACTCTAATCAGCTAAAGTTGCATAGCTTGCCATTGAAAGCATTGTCTGGCAAGTTTGTGTTACTTGTCCAGCTAGAACCATCCTACCCACCGGGGCTTTGGCCTTCAGGGTAGATGGAAAAATCCCGGCCTCCAGTGACTGGTCCTTCTAATTCACACTTATGCGGCAGGCTGGTTGGCCAGCAGGTCAGAGAGGTGGGGTGGGGCAAGGCCATGAAAGGCCTTGAATGTGAGGACGAGGATCTTGAATTCAATCCTCTGGGGGCTGGGGAGCCAATGGAGTCGGGAGAGGGTGGGAGTGATGTGGTCACGGAACTTGGTGTGGGTGAGGACATGAGCTGCAGAGTTCTGGATGATCTGCTTGAGAAGGGAAGAACCAGGAAGGCCGACAAGGAGGGAGTTTCCATAGTCAATGGAAAAGTAGTAAATGGTGAGGAGGATAGAACCAGACTCCAAGAGGATTTTGACAGATTGATAAAATGGACAGGGTTTGTACTAGAGTTTCGGCAGCCTGAGGGGTGAAGGAGTGGCGGAGTCTGGCGATGTTGCGAAGGTGGTGGAAGGCAGTACTGGTCATGTGGGGGAGGAAGGACAGTACAGGGTTGAACAGGATGCCCAGGTTACTGACTGGCTTAGAGAGGTGGAGAGTAAAGCCTTGGATGCTGATGCTGTCTGGAGGTGTGCCGGGAGGTGCGGAAGCGCTGACATGAGCCAATCAGGAGGGCGTCAGTCTTGCAAACATTCAGCTGGAGAAAGTTGTTTTTCATTCAGGACTCAATGTCAGTCAGCCAGGCAGTCAGGACGCTGATAGTCCTGGAATTGAGGGTGGAAGCGGAAAGTTAGAGTTGGATATCATCCGCATACATGTGGAAATTTACCCCATGTCTGCGGATGAGGAGGGAGCATGTAGAGGGTGAAGAGGAGGAGACCAAGGACAGATCTCTGAGGAACACCGCACAAAATGGTGGGGGGCTGGAGGAAAACCTGTTGGCAGATACAAAGTGGAGGTGGTGTGAAAGGTAGGACTGGTTTGTGAGCGGTATCACTGAAATCTACATTCCACTACTGGATCCTTTGGTTGCAAATGTAGCTGGAACAGGTACAGATAGTAATAATATATTATCATAAAGTGCAATAATTCTTGCATTTGATACAACGCCTTACCATGGTCAGTGAGTCAGTCACCAGTAGGCATCAATTAAGATATAGTAGTTAGTAAACAAGAACAAAAGGAGGTTAGGAGTAATTTCTCATACAAATAATTATGTGAATATGTAATTCCCTGCCAAAAACAGTGGTGCAGGCAGAATCCATATCCACTTTCAAAAAGGGACAAGATTAAATATTTTAGATGAGTCAGCTACAGGGGTGTGGGGAAAGGGCTTGAAAATGGGCCTGAAAGGATTGCTCTTAAAGGAGCCAGCCCAGATATGATGGGCTGAATGACAACAACAACAACAACAAATTACACTTATAAAGCGCCTTCCACGTCGGGAGGACATCCCAAGGCGCTGCATAGGAGGCGTGTGACCCGAGCTGGGAGGGGAGTGTACGGGAAGGGGTGAAACAGGTAGGGGAGGTCGAAAAATTCGGGGGGGAACAAAAGGCACGGTAGAAGAGGAAAGTCTTCAAACCGGCCTTGAAAGAGGAAAGGGAAGAAACGAGACAGAGGGATTGGGGGATGGAATTCCATAGGGTCGCAACAGAAAAACTGAAGGCCCGGCCTCCGATGGTGGGGCTTGGAGCAGGCCAAGTCCTGCTGAGCGGAGGGTCCGGGTGGGCTTGTAGGGGGAGAGTAAATTGGTTAAGTAGGGCGGGGCAAGGCCATGTAAGGCCTTGAAGGTGAGGACGAGGATCTTGAACTCGATCCTCTGGAGGATGGGGAGCCAGTGGAGACGGGCGAGGGTGGGGGTTATGTGGTCGCGAAGGCGGGTGCGGGATAATACACGGGCTGCAGAGTTTTGGATGACCTGCAGCCTGTGAATGGAGGAACTGGGGAGGCCGACGAGGAGAGAGTTTCCATAGTCCAATCTTGAGGTGATGTATGCGTGCACGAGTGTTTCGGCAGCGTGGGGGGTAATGTCTATGGTTCTACTACGTTGAAACAACTCACTGCACTTTACTGTAGAGTGCAGAGACTGTGTATTCCACAGTCATAACTGATTGCCTGTACATCCCTAAATTACTCTCATTGTTGATAAATCAGGACAGAAAACATTTTAACTTTGGAGGAGAGAAGCATCCATCACACCTGCTGTGCAATCGGCTGTCATATTTCATCCACAAAATATAGCCAATTCACTTTGCAATATATTCTGTGAAGTGCTTTGAGAACGTGATAATAATAATCCTTAATAATCCTTGCATTTGATACAGCATTTTTCACATCTTATTGACATCTCAAAGCACTTCACAGAATATACTGTAAAGTGAATTGACTGTATATTTGTGGGCGAAAGGCGCTACATGTAAAGTTGCTGTATCAAATGCAAGGATTATTATTATTATTTTGTGAAGTTTCTGCCATTTTCTCAGCTGCAGAGTACATTTTTTGATGGTTTATAGAACTGTTTGATATATACTTTCTTACCAGGAGAAATACCTAGTGGCAATTTCCAGAGGATCATTGTAATCAATCTGTCTGGTTTTGATTTTCTAAAGACTCGAATCAGCAATTCCTCTGACGCATACGTTATCGCTTTGACTCACCATACAATAATACACTCCCTGTGGAATGAACAGAGATTGAGACATTGTCAAAGAAAGGCTCCATATTCTGTAATTTTACAAAGGTTTGGAAAGGACAAAAGGTGCTTTTGAAGGCATGAAGACTTAATAAAGTAGCTGAATAGTGGAGCGAGAATAAGGAGGGCACGTAAAAACAACATTGTGGGAATACACAGCAAATAGATAAGTAAGAAGGACAGTGGAAGAACTGGTATCAAAACTATGCGAGAAAACACACTTCATCTGAATTTGTTTCAAATATTTTATCATTTAGACTGCAAGTTGTAAAATGTATACATATCATATTCAGCCTTCTCTCTATTGACCTAGACCACACATGAAAGAGTTGTAAGTACTGGATGATTGAACAGTACTTGCTATAGTTAGCTAATAGTTTAGAATTGTTATTGATTTACTACTAGTTGTAATGGGACGTCCTCCTGATGTGAAAGGTGCTGTAATGGTGTAATTTTGTTGTTGTTGTTTCTTAAAAATGCACTAGATTATATTGTTTGACAGTTAGAGATTCAAATTGCCAGATGAAATGACAGAATGTCTAACTGTTTCAATCCAATGTGAGTTTCAAGCCATCTCTCTGTTACCCAGTCCAAATCTCAGTTTCCTCCTCCTCAAGATCTAATGATATTTTCATTAGACATGAGAAAGTACTTTTCTGGGGGAGCTGTGTCAAAAAAGGGGGAGATATTAAAAGAATGGCTCAGGGGTGTTTAACAAGAATGCTCTGTGTCAGATTATAATTCAATAGTAAATCAATTCCTTCACTAAAGGACAAGATTGTTAGAATTGAGATACTGTGTTTGTTGATAAACGTACTGTTTTACTTCAGGTTTCATTTGGGGAATTTCTGTTTCATATGCTGCTAAAGGAAATGACCTTATCTACTTAATGTGTATGTTGGGATTTCCGATCCCGAGGATTCAAAGTATGACCTGACAATCCAAATTGGTGCAGTCAAAATTTATTAAGTGAAGCAAGATTAACATACAATTAAAAGGTGTATAATCAAGACCATACTACCAGTGCAAGCGTACATGTCTGGTCTCAGCCGTCTCGGCTTTCAGCAAATCTTCTCACTCTTTCTCACTTTCTTTCTAACTTTCCTTCTCTAACTGACCCTTCCCTGACCATAAAACAGAACAACTAGAACCATGACCTGTACCATGACCTGTTCCAGTAGTTCTGGACGACAGTGGCAGGCTGGAGATCTCGGTTTCCACCTTGAGATTTTCCCCAACTGTTGTGATAAGCCACTCTTTCTCTCCTATCTTTATACTTCTCCACCAGCCTCATCATAACTAACTCATCCAGTTGATCACTTGGACATTGTCCAGAAGGGATGTCAAGAAACCAGGCAATCTAAAGGCCAGAGTTACAGGGTGTTGTTATTCAATTCCTCCCATTATCTTATCCACCCGGCCTGTACTCACCTCCTTTCTTTTCCCAGACCTTGAGATGGCTATCCTGCTCCTCACTTGGCAATTACTTCCAAACTGTGTCGAGTTATACCTTCTTTCTAGCCTGAAACCCCCTCCACAATACTCGTTCTGCATTAATCATTGGCCTGGTGCCAGGCTGGCTAGTATTGATAAGGTCTTCTTCTTTTATCCTGCCTCATGTATGAATTGAACCTTTACTCCCAATATCCTCCCGAGTAAACCAGATCATTAGTACATTCCTGTGTGCCTTTGTTAATTGAGTTTTCTATCCTTATCTATATCTCGAGCCCGCTCTCCTTCAATTCTTTATATAGAAGCTCCTGATGTTATTGTGCTCCTTGGATTATTGGCACAAACCAGTACCCAAGGTTGTCTCAGCGCAGGGGAATGTGCATCTGGTGTTTTGTGTGGATAAGTTGTTTCTCTCCCTTTTGCTCAAGCTTACTGACCATGCCTGTGTTGTGGATAGATTGTTTTAATTGGTGCCTGATTGGAACTAACTATAATTAATTTTGAATATCTCCATATTCCAACATGTAGAGCACTGAAACTGTCACTTTAATGTATATTTGTTCCTTTCACAACAATTGAACTGATACTGTGATCCTGACTAAGAAAAGCAGGTTGATCCTGTGATAATAATAATAATAATGCTCCTTGCATTTGATATAGCGCTTTTCCCATCTTCTAGACAACAAAAACAACAATAAAATTGCACTTATATAGGGCCTTTCACATCGGGACGACGTCCTAAAGCACTGAACAGTCTGGTCAGGACCCAAGCGGGGTGGTGGGAGGTGGGGGAGGGTCGAAGTAGGGGGAAGGGGAAGGAGAGTGGGAGAGGGGGAAGAGTTAGTGGGGCAGCCGAAGGCACGGTCGAAGAGGAAGGTCTTGAGACCGGCCTTGAAGGAGGAAAGGGGGGAAGCAAGGCAGAGGGGCTATGGGATGGAGTTCTACAGTGCGGGAACAGAGAGGCTGAAATCCCAGCTGCCGATGGTTGGGCAGTTAAGGTGGTGGACGTGGAGCAGGCCTGAGTCTGCTGAACAGAAGGTGCGGGCAGGCTGATAGGGAGACAGTAGGTCAGAGAAATAGGTGGGGGCAAGGCCGTGAATGGCCTTGAAAGTGGCCGTGAATGGCCTTGAAAGTGAGGACAAGGATCTTGAATTCGATCCTATGGGTGACGGGGAGCCAGGGGAGATGGGTGAGGGTGGGAGTGATGTGGTCGCGAAGCCTGGTGCAGGAGAGTACATGAGCTGCAGAGTTCTGAATGATCTGCAGCCTGTGAAGGGAAGAGCTGGGGAGGCCGACGAGGAGAGAGTTCCCGTAGTCGAGCCTGGAAGTGATCAAGGCGTGGGTGAGGGTTTTGGCGATATGGGGGGTGAGGTAGTGGCGGAGTCTGGCAATATTGCAGAGGTGATGGAAGGCTGTGCCAGTCATGGAGCGGATGTGGGGGAGGAAGGATAGCTCGGGGTCGAACAAGACGCCCAGATTCCTGATTGGCTTTGAGAGGTGGAGAGAGCAGTCTTGAACACTGATGTTGTCAGCCCCTGCAGTGCGGAGGCGCTGACGTGAGCCAATCAGGAGGGCTTCCATCTTATTGACGTTGAGTTATAGGAAATTTGCCCTCGTCCAGGACTCGATGTCAGACAGACATGCATCAGAACACCAGTGGTCCTGGAATTGAGGGTTGATGTGGATAGATAGAGTTGGGTGTCATCCGCATACATGTGGACATTTACCCCATGTCTATGGATGATGTCGCCCAGGGGGAGAGTGTAGAGGGTGAAGAGCAGAGGGCCAAGGACAGAGCCCTGGGGAATGCCGCATGTGACTGTGCGGGGGCTGGAGGAGAGGCTGTTTGAAAAGATGAAGTGAAGTCGGTGGGAGAGATAGGACCGGAATCATTCAAGGACAGATCCTCGAATGATCGAGGACAGAACCATTTGAGGAGGGAGAAGAGGCAGTGGAGGAGGATACTGTGGTCCACAGTATCGAAGGTAGACATCTCAAAGCCCTTCACAGAATATACTGTAAAGGGAATTGACTATATATTTGTGGCAAAATGCCAATTGTGCACAGCAGTGTCCTACAAACAGTTGTGGATTGAAATGACCAATTTATTATTGTATTTTCTTTCAGGGATTATTATTAGGCGTGTGGAGTAAGGAAACTTACCCAAAGGTTAGCCTGCCTGGAATTGAACCCAGGTTTCTCACTTGCAAGGCGAGTGCTCAATCCACTGAGCTACAGGACTCCACAGGTAGATGTTAACATGGATGAGATCAGATGAGCTGAAGAGCCTTCTTCATCCAATGGAGCTTGTAAAAAACACATAAATTGTATTGTCTGTATTGTCTGCATTCACATTGCCCTGTGCTTCCAGTCAACACATAAAGATCTTGTTTAACGAAGATTTTGGAATGGAGCCAAAGTCTGTAGCTGTAGAAAATGCTATTTGAATTACAATGGGTTTTATTTGATATCAAAGTGCCAGATTCATCACCACCCTAAAGAACAATGCTATTTCAATCCTGTTAGCTTTCCAAAATACAACTAAATGCAACTATGGGAGAGTTGATATACTAAAAGTGCGAATGCTAGAGATCTCAATGGCTTTGTTTTCATCTGACATCTCTTGACTATGTTATATCGTGGGTAGAAATTCCACTTTAGTTTAGATTTACAGTGCTCTATTTATGTAGCATTTCAAAGAATTTGGCAAATTCAGAACATTTTGTTCAGTTTTGTAGCTAATTTTTGTGAAGTTTTTAAAAAAAATAAACAATCTACAGAAAACTAACATCAAAGTTAAAACTGACATTAATAATTTGTAAAATTGTGGATGGTATAAAATGCCATATGAATAGAGTATATCTAGACTGAGTTGGAATTTCTCCACATATCAGTGCCTCGCTGAGATAAGGACTTAGTAACATGGAGGATCGTGAGTGTGCATTAAACCATCAGACCTCACCAATTTCTTGTGAAATTGCCATAATGTAAAGCATAGTCTGTAATTAATAACATGTGGCATTTGTTCAGGTTCTGTGGCTCTGTGTGGCTTTATATTTCAATTCAGGGTATGCATACAACTCCATGGAGGTATTTATGACATTTGTCTTCTCAGTTTGGGATCCTAAAGTGGGAGTTCCCTCTGCCTTATGGAGTTTATAAGCAGTGTTTGTTTTATTAATCTAAAAATGATGAGCCGACCTACAAGGATTTAAGCCCTTCCAAGTCTTGTGCTCAACCAACTATGTTATCCAGTAGTTAAACAATAATATACTAAACATTCAATCTTGACAGCATATTTCCACCTCAGGCAGATATTGAGTAGTAAAATTCTTAAATTAATATAAAGGATAGTAACATGCTTCTGAAGGCTAACAACTTTGAACCGTTCATCCCAGTAGGATTGTGTAGGGAAATGATTTGGTTCCTGGAGGCAAAAGAACAGAAGGAAATATATCAAAATGATTTATAAATACGTTTATTGCTACTCATTGAACATTGGCCCCTGCAATGCCTGAGTTACTGGATAAACCAGCATCTGTAGGAATCCTGTTTAGTTCTGCAGTTCATTCCTATGCATTATCATTCCTTTCATGAGTTTATAGATATTAGTATCTTCAAGCCCTTGATACCTTGTGCTTTAAAGTAATTAGCCACTTATTATGAATCCTCTAGTGGGTAAAATGCAGACATAATTCAAAAGTATTGATTTCTCCTGGGATAAGTAAATGAATACTGAGCCATCACGAGTACATGACTTTGCATTCAATCTAAAATAAATATGTGAGATACATGATAGAAGGATAAAGGGGAAACAAAGGTATCCTTAGAAAGTTTGAACTTCAGGATTTGGGACCTGGTCAGAGATACTGGCACTGCAAATGTTAACCATACCAGAGGAAAGGCCATGTTTGTGGACCATAACATTTGTACGTTACCCAGGGGGCTGTGTGAAAGACATAGTATGGAGACTTAGTTATGGAAGCTCAAGGAAAATGATAGCAAAAAACTGACATTGATAACTTGGCACCTCACAGGAATCACAACACGAGGTTCTAAGGATTCTGTAGTAAACAATGTTAGAATAGTTTTGGGATATAAGAGAGAGGTTTTTCCAGTAATTATTGAGAGATGAAAGGTAAAATAGGAGCAGATGGGGAGCTGAAGGGAGAATGCAGGAGATGAAGAGAGAATGTCAGAGAATGTAGGAGTAGAGGGGAAGCTGAAGGAAGCTGAGGGGAGCAGAATAGTCTGAGAATGTAGGAGCAGAACAGTCAAAAAGAAAGTTTGAAGGCGGCAGAACAGTCATAGAATCCTGACATGACCCTTACAATTTGTTTAGCTTGATCACCTACACCATTTGTAATAAAACCTTGATTCTAACACTCTACGTCTCGAGTACATTGTTCAGCACCAAACATGTAAGTCTTTTGGAAGGCAAGGGGTGAGGTTGACAGCCCTCACAAAACGGTGCAGCTAAAAAGTAACATTTCACAATTAGGCTTAGAAATGATACCAGAATACAAAATGTAATAACTTGGATATAAAACTCAATTTCCTCCAATTGACTATGTCCATATCTGAATGAATGCAGGTTTATTTAATAATAATAATTCTTCCACCGATTGACTATGTCCAAGTTTGAATAAATGCTGGTTTATTGAATAATAATAATTCTTGCATTTAAAAAAGTGCCTTATCACGTCATTGAGACATCTCAAAGTACTTCACATTATATGCTATAGTGTAAATTGACTATATTTTGTGCCAATTGTGCACAGCCATATCTCACAAACTGTCATAGATTTAACGACAAAATTTTGAACAGCCTGTTATAATTTAACAAAAAATGAAATCAGACCATAAAATTATTATTGCTGCGGCATCACACTGAAGAGAGGGTGTAGATACTCGAAACATTACAAATGTGATTAAGCGGCAGTAGTGCAGGTTTGACACAACACAACCAATTATTGTTTAAATCTAAAGAAAAATACAAACAAGAAATTCACAACTCATCTTACAGTTATTTTGATGCAACAACAAAAACATTTACAGCAGTAAGGGTAATGCGGGGAGTGGAATTTACCAGAAAATCTCAATCCACTCTTTATTCATCATCCATCAAAGCCAATTCTAGTGCTTCAACTACAAACCTTGCTCAGAACAGCTAATTATAATAATCCTTAATATTATATAGTGCTTTTCACATCTTCTAGATGTCTCCAAGCACTTCAGAGAATGTACTTTAAAATGAATTGACTATATTTTTTTGAGGGTGAAACATGGCAGCCAATTGCGCACAGCAGTGTTCCACAAAAGTCTGGATTGAAATGACTAATTTATTATTTTTTTTCTTAAGGGATTATTAATAGGAGTGTGGAGTAAGGAAACTTGCCCAAGGTTTCGCCTTGTAGGAATCAAACCCAGGTCTCTCGCTTGCATGGCGAATGCTCTAACTGCAGGACTCCAAATTCAGTTCAAACTGGAATTCATAATTGCAAACAGCTGGCTAGTATAGTTCTGTGCTGAACCAGGTGATGCTATTATTGGGCAATTCTTCTGTATCCAACTGATCTCACATTTTGCAATTATAATTCTCTATTTTGCGCTTTATCATTTTGTTCTGACATGCACTCCCCATAGCCAGGTGTGCCAGTTGCCATCTCCAACACCCAGATGGAAGAATAAATTAACTTGAGCAGACTTCTTATTTCCCACGTCAGGACTTTAAACTCACATAGTGTAGGCTATGCTGACACTCCAATGCATTGCTTCTGATGCATTGCATTGTTGGAGGTACCTTTCATTGGATAAGATGTTAAATCACAGTCTCGCTTGCCTGTTCAGGTGGACTTTACAAATGCCATCTCACTAGTTGAAATCAGAAGGAAATTTCTTCCGGTGTCTTGGCTAACAATCCTCAAAGTAAAATGGGGTCATTGACATTTTGCCTGTTTGCAGGGCATTTCTGTGTGCAAATGGGCTGCTGTATTTGCTTACAATATAAAACAGTCAGCTGGCACATCAGTGGGATCTGGAATGGCAGGAGTCATCCCACTTCCCTCCTGTTAACTCTGCAAGCCAAAGCCCTAACGAATACGGTGGTCTGAGGTGGACAAACAGCGGGAAAGCTTGCTGGACAGCAATATTAAATGCAAGCTACATTGCTACAAGCTACATGTATGTGGTTTTAGCTGATTAAACTAGAGCAGTTCATCAATGCATACTCTGGGGTCCCCAAGTCTTGGCTCTTGCCAACATGCGCCTAATGCTTTAGCTAATTAGGAATTAGGTAAACAGGATGTGTCCCTCCTGGGAGAGAGTGCACTTTCCATTCCAACAATCTATCTGCAGGGTTACTTAATATGCTAATAGAATCAGAGGAAAAGTCAACACTGAGCCATTATTGGAACTCACAAAGTCATGAACCCACATTCTGACTCAGAGCCAACAGTGTTACCAATTGAGCCAGCATGATGGCTCATATAAAAGAAAAGTGAATAGAAATCAGCCGTGAAAATCTAGATGGTAACATTTGTATTCATTGACTCTTCAAATTCTAGAGTTTTGATTACAACAACAAAATTACAATTTTATAGCGCCTTTCACGTTGGGAGGACATCCCAAGGCACTGGACATACAGTGTTCCAAACCCGAGCTGTGGGTAGGGATTGGGGAGGGTGGAGGGCAGGGGGTAAGGAGGTTGATCAGAGCAATGCCAAACAGGGGGACCTTGAGATGAATCTTGATGGAGGCGAGCGATGGTGTGAGGCACGAGGATGGAGTTCCAGATGGTGGGGGCAGAATGGCTGAAGGCCCATCCACCAATGGCAGGGGGCAGGAGGGAGAAAGGCAATGGAAGGCTTTGAAGTGAGGACCAGGATATTGAACTGTATCCTCTATGTGATGGGAAATCAGTGGAGTCAGGCAAGGTGGGTGTGATATGGTCAGGAAACCCAGTGCAGGAGAGGATATGGACTACAGAGTTCTGGATGATCTGCAGGCTGTGGAGGAAGCAGTTGGATAGACAGACAAGCAAGGAGTTCCATAGTAAAGCCTAGATGTTATGAATGCATGTATGAGAGTTTTGGCGGTCGGTAGTGTGAGACAGTGGCGGAGCTGGGTAATTGTTGCGGAGGTGGGGGAAGGCAGAGCAGGGCATAGCACAGATGTAGGAAAGAAAGGATAGTTGAGGGTTGAACAAGATGTCAAGGTTCTGGACTGGCTTATTGAAATGGAGTGTGCATCCGTGGAAGGTGATACTGTCAGCACCTGAGCTGTAGAGCCAATCAGGAGGGCCTTGGTCTTGTTGACATTTAACTGAAGAAAGTTAGCTCTCTCAAGGACATGATGTCTAACAAACATACTGTCAAGACAGCAGTGGTCCTGGAGTTAAGAGTAGAGCCATAGAAATACAATTGGGTATCATTCATGTACATACCGAAGTTGACCCCATGTCTTCGGATGATGTCGCTTAGAGAGAGCATGTAGATGTTGACGAGGACGGGCTCAAGGATGGAGTCTGAAGGAATCCGCATGAGACAGTGCGGGAGCTAGAGGAGAAACCATTTGTGGAGGTGGCGTGAGAGGTATTATCTGAACCATTTCAAAGACGGAACCAAGGACGGAACCATGGTGAGAGGAGAGGCGATGGATGAGGATGGAGTGGTTGATGATGTTGAAGGCAACAGAGAAGTCAAGGAGAATGAGGAGGCAGAGGAAACCCTGGTCATGGATGGACAGAATGCCATTTCTCACTTTGACCAGAGCTATTCCTGTACTGTGCGTGGAACAGAAACCCGATTGGAGGGTTTTGTGAAGGGAGTGAAGGGAGAGGAAGGAGCAAATCTAGGAAGCAATGACTAATTCCAGGACCATGGAGAGGAAAGTGAGATTGGAAATAGGATGGTAATTTGAAGGCAGGAATGGGTCCAGGGAAGGTTTTTTAAGGATGGGAGTGATGATGGCCGTTTTTAAAGGGGTGGGAATGGTGCCAATGGACAGTGAGAAGTTGATGATGTCTGTGAATAATAATAATAATAGAGGGGCAAGGATGTGGAGCTGGGAGGTAAGGAGAAGGGGTAGGGATGGGGACAAGGGAGAACGTAGTAGGTTTCATTTGGGTTGAAGTGGTAACAAGAGAGGAGTGGGAGACAGGTTTGAAGGTGTGGAGGGAGGGATGGGTAATGGCTGGGCTGGGAGGGGGAGATGGGGAGAGGATAGTAGATGGAAGAGCAGAGGCAGCTGAGTGGATCCCCTCAACTTTGGATTCTCGTAAGTCCAGCATTGCCTCTCAGAGAGCAGTGGAGGGTGCTTAGTAGAGTTTCTGCAGCCAATGTCATTATACTGTAACTGATTGCAGCCTCAGATATTCTTTAGCAGAATCTATATGGGTGAAGGTTAAAGTGAAATCATTTCCCAAGTGCACAATATGATATATTCCAGATGGCAACTAGTTATATCCCCTGCTACTTTTTCCCCCTAATACCAGCACTAAATGGTCACACTTGGTGTTGGCAGCATTTAGATGACATCCTGCCTGAAATATGTAACTGTCAGTGGATTTAGGGAAAGCATGAGTCAGATACAATGAAAGACAAACATGAAGAACTCATATTACCATGACTTCAGAATCTGGAGCCCTCAACTGCTCCATCTGATTCAAGAGGAAGAATTGATTACAAATTACTGGTCACAGCAGTAGTTTGTTTTGTAACATTGCAAAGATGTTTAAGCACGAAAATCACAAATGATTTTGGCTGCCCCTGAGTAATACAATATGCCCATATTTGTGGTCCATTTACCACCTGTCTGGCTACTTCGTACAACATTGAATACCAAATACCAACAATTTGAACTTCTAGATCATGCGCAAAGGATATCTGACATTTGATAAACATCACATAAGATTAATTGAAATTATCATGTACTCACAATGTTCCGGAAAGGATTGAGGATTCATTGAGTCATAGAATGTTAAAGCTCAGAAACAGGCCTTTCGGTACATTGAGTCTGTGCTGGTGATAAAGATTGGTATCATGAACAAATTAGGTGTTGGTTCCTCAGTCCATTAGTGCTCCCAAGTGTTCTCTTGCCCATATATGTGTGAGCTGGTTACATTCTGCCAATTCCCCAGGAAGAACTTGGTTTTTTTGTCAACCAATGCATAATACTTTCTGGGATCAGGTAAGCAGTTTGCATGCTTCCAGGGAGTCCATTAAGGAACAGAAACATTTCTATGTGTGGGTGTCATACATATGTGGAACTCTCAGTCTGGCTTGGATGTTTTTAAGAATAGCAATAAATTTCCACTGTCAGAAACTCGGCTGACTAAATATATTGTCATCATTGTCTATTTACTTTCCATTACTTTAGTATCATTGTATTACTATCCCGTTGTCTATTTCTAGCTGTCCATTGCTCTATTTTGCTTCTTCATTTTTTCATTATGTACTTCTTCCCTTATCCACCTGTGCTTGTTCCTTGCTAGCCTCACTTGCCTGTATTTTCCCATTCTTGCACGGTTGTCTAGGTATTTTCTGATGAACTCCTAAGTGTATTCTATCTGGTTGGCTCTTTATGACTGAATGAGTTGGTCAGTTCACTGACACAAAAAACATGAACATCACTGCTGCTCACAACAGCCCTGAGGAAAAGATTAGAATGGAAATTACATCAAGACTGTTGCTTGAATTCAGTCTCTAGTAAAAAGGAAAAATAGGATAACTACAGGTGAATGATACATATATCTATAGATTATATCACTAAATTTTCAACATAATTAATAATAGCTACAGTGAGCTCCTGGGAAGTTCTGGTTAGAGCACTCGCATTGCAAGCAAGAGACTTGGGTTTAATTCCTGGTAGAACAAGACCATGGGCAAGTTTTCTTACTCCACACATCTGATAACAATCCCTCAAGAAAAAAAAACAGTAATAATTTGGTCACTCAATCCATGACAATTTCTGGGACACTGCTGTATGGAATTGGCTGCTGCATTCACCCACAAGTACATAGTCAATTTACTTTACAGTATATTCTGTGAAGAGCTTTGAGATATCTAGAATTTGTGAAAAGTACTATATCAAATGTAGGGAATATTATTACTATTATTATCTTCCCCCATCCTGCCTACTTTACCATCAGTGATCAGACCTTCTACCCCACTCTCTGGAACTCCATCCCAGAGCGCCTCCATCTTGCCCTCAAAGCCCATCTCAAGATATTCCTCTTCAGTCTTCTTTCCACCTACATCCTCTAGCCCCCCAGCCCCTAGCTCGAGTGCAAGGAATTCACTGACCTTTGAATGTCGTCCCTATGTGAATGGCACTATACAAAATGCAGGACCAGATCAGAGACTCAACATTTCCAAAGGTCTTAAGGGATTGTCATAAAAAATAAGGTTGTGTAAAATTTTAGATAATTCTTCGTTTCATTCTTATTTGGAAGGAAGTGCAAAAGTGTAGCTTTCAAACTGAATTAAATCTTTCCCCAAATCGTGCAAAATTGAATGGGGGGGTGGGCTGTGGTAAGGGGAATTAAGACTAAAACCATGTACAAGATATTGAATCAATATCAATACAAATCAGACTAGGTGCATTTAGTTGGAGTCAGAGAGAAGATATTTGTATTATCATATCATATCTTATTTTCTCAGTATTATCATAGTATTCACCTTCAAGCAAAAATATTTATTAATTCCAATCATAATGCCCTGGCTGGATATTGGGAGCAAACATTAACAAGCATCTTAGTGAATATGGAAATGGACATTTTCTAACTTTGAATACTCCCAATTTTAGTAACAAGGAAGCCCAGTCCTTCCAGGTAGCTTTTTTTTACCTGGGTAATTAATGACTGCAACAAGTTGCCAGGAAAGTGGTTGAGGCAGGACACCGAATTGATTTAAAAGGCAGCTTCATGCTATAATGGGGGCCCACACAATAATAGAAGTTTACAGCACAGAAGAAAGCCATTAAGAGCAATCTTATTGGTTCAATTTCCCTACCCTTTCCTCATATCCCTAAGTTGATTCTTTTTAGGTGTTTGGTTTCTTCCCTTTTGAAAACAAAAATGGATCCAGCCTCAACCACTCACAGCACTGCATCCCATATCAATTCCATATCCTGTACGTGAAAATAACAACAATGGTTAATAACAACTTGCATTTATAATATGCCCTTCATAAGCAGTAATATCTTAAAAGTGACGGAGTTTGAGACTGAGCCATGGGGCAGATGGAGGTGACTGTTGGGATGGTCGAAGATGAAGGAATTCAAGTGTGATTTGAAGATAGAGAAGGAGGAGACAAGGCAGAACAGTTGAGGCAGAGAATTCCATAGTTTCTGGGCATAGTAGCTGAACAAGCAGTTTCCAATGCTGGAGAAGATGAGGTACGAACAAGGAGGCTAGAGCCAGCTGAGCGAAGCAGATCACAGGGATAAGGTGATGCCAGAGTATGAAATGATTTGTATAGTTGTGGAAGTATCTTGAAATTGATCTGTTCTATAATAGAGGAGGCTGGCAAAGATTGGAATGATGGTGGTATGGAGTTTGGTAGAGGTGAGGATAAGTGCGGCAATCTTAAACTTCCAGAACATGCAACCTTAATAATAATCCGTGCAAAAGAAAAAGCAAGAACAAAATTTATAATTTCAATCCACGAATGTTTGTGGGACACTGCTGTGCACAATTGCTGAATGGTGGAGCTAGGGAGTCTGGTGAGGGGGGTATCAGAATAATTAAAGTGGGGGGTGATGATTTTGTGGATAATGGTTTCAGCTTTGTTAGGTGTGAGGTATGTTCAGAGGCAGGCAATGTGCCAGAGGTGGAGGAATGCAGTCCTGCTTAGGGCAGGATGTGGGGTTTGAACCTGACACCTCAGTTTCTCACAGGTTCAGTAAGTCCGAGGGATAGGATAGGGAGATTAAGAACACCAGAGCCCCAGGTGAGAAGCCACTGATGGGAGCCAAGGATTATGGCTTCATTTTGTTTACATTCAGCTGCAGAAAGTTGACAGTTCACCAGGACTTGGAGTCTGAAAGAATGACTGGGCTTGGCATTGGAGGAGAAGTCAATTTGGGTATCATCCACACAAATGTGGAAGGTGACTCCTATCTATGGCTGACATCACTGAGATGGAACATGTAAATCAGGAAAAGAAGGGGGCCAAGAAAAAAACCTCGGGGTACATCACAGGTGACTGAGCAGCGGTGAGAAGAAAAAATGTTTGTGATGAAAAAGTGATGGAGATTGGTTAATTAGGATTTGGTAATATATAATAATAATCCTTGCATTTGATGTAGTGCTTTGCATGTCTTCTGAATGTCTCAAAGCACTTCGCAGAATATACTGCAAAGTGAATCGACTGAATATTTCTGGGATAAACGCGGCAAGCAATTGTGCACAGCAGTTTCCCACAAACATTCGTGGATTGAAATGATCAATTTTGTTCTTGCTTTTTCTTTTGCACAGATTATTATTAAGGTTGGATGTTCTGGAAGTTTAAGATTGGATAGGCCAAATGGCCTTCTTCAAGCAAACCATCCTTGTGATCTTGTGAGATACAGATAGAATGATTAAAATTAGAAAGCTACCTCCGCTCTTTTCTATATACGGTACTGTATTAATTATGAAGTTGTTTTTCCATAGATGGTTTAAGATCTATAAAAGCAGGCTTCAAAATTATAAGTGAATTCAAAAAAATTATCAATTTATGTACTCCATGAAATACAAAAAAAAAGACGAAAGTCTAGAAAAGGTATAATTTCTCCCTGGAAATAGTAATAAAGTAGTTGGTTTTCCTTCACCGGGGAAAGTCAACTGAGTCGATTATAATATCCCAAGTAAGGCTGACACCATATTCTTTGGTATTATTTTGCTAAAATGAAGCAGTACATTACTGTATATAGTTATCTATTTTTCAGCCCAGAATGTGCCTGCTTCAGTGGAGAAATCAATTAATTGTCTCAGTTGAAATGTATTTATTGTACTTGGCATCAATGGACTTTGACTAATGTCACCAGTCTAAAGCAATCCCAGAAGTTGAAAACTTGATGGCGCTGCAGTTTGGTTTAAGATTGGAATCCAACACAGACTGTTTTGTTCAAAGTCCTGTACATACAATAAATATATTGTTTTAAACTTTCAATATATTACAGTATAACAATTACTTTGTCTGCTATTCTTTTCTGGGTAATAAAAGAGCATTTATTTTGCCAATTTTCTTTCCTAACATCACACTTCAGATTGCCAGCAAGTCACCAACAACAATTTGCATTTATATAGCGTCCTTCATGTTGAGTAGTATCCCAGAGATCTTCACAGCAGCGGAGTCTGATAATGAGCCAGGGTGAGACGGAGCGGGGAGGTGACCGTAAGCACGAACAATAAGGAAGGTCTTTAGTTGGGATTTGTAAGTGTGGAGGAAGGGGGCAATGTGGAGGGATTGAGGGAGAGAGTTGCAGAGTTTTGGGGCATAGTGGCTGAAGATACGGCCAACATTGGTGGAGTAGAGGGGACAAGGGACAAAAAGGAGGATGGAGCCAGCTGAGCAGATGAAATGGGTGGTGATGAGGGGTAAGCAGGTTGATAGGTAGAAAGGTGCAAGGGCATCAAAGGATTTGAAAATAAATAATAAGATTTTTAAATCGACCCATTCAGGCCACCAAAACTCTCATAGGTTTTTTTTTTGGTGGGGTGGGGTGGGCGGTGGGAGGTTTATTCCATACAATGTTCCCTCACATATGCAATTAAAATTAAATTTAAAAGATGACTTAATGGCTATGCAACGTTTTGACTATAGCTTCTATAGAAGTTCAACCATTGACTTCTGCACATCAGAATTCTGCAGATCATATTTCTATGGTATTTATTCCCTTGCTCTTCTGCTGCAACATCACATCCTGGGGCTAATATGGTTGCTTTCTGTCAGTGCCATATATCAAGCTTTCATATATTTTGTTTAGACTGGGATAGGGGTACTTATTACTCATTGAGTTAAGTAAAAACACATACTGAGGTACACCATTATGAAGGATAATTGTGTTAGAGTTGGTGAAGAACTGGTTAAAATTGGTATAGACTGTTAAAAACAGAGAGTGGGCTAGAATGATGCCATGTGATGTTTTTGTATAACTGCTGTATAAGATAAGGGAAGTTACTACACATAGTTTGAGTTGTCAAGGTCACCATTAGAAACCGGTGAGAACAGACTGCGATAAGAAGAGCTCGTTTGCGAAGAAAGGCAGAGTTGGGTGTAAAAGAAAATGTGAATAAGCACGAGAGTAGCATGAGATGTTCACGTGAACACCATGTGTCCAAGAAAGGATAAAAGCGTTGAGACAAAGGAATAGAGCAGAGCGGAGACAGAAGAGAACACGAGCAGAACCTGATGGAAGAAACTGTAAACCGACAGTAATCAAGACGCTCTCAAGAAGGAAGAACCACTGATGGAAGAAACTGTACCACAACAGTAAGGAAGCCGACTGGAAGGAAAAGACAAGAAAAGGACTCTCCCTTTTAACCTAGAGTAATGTGTGCCGGGTATTGTTGTGTATGAGGATTATGTGTGCCCAGTAATGTAATATTGCTTGCTTTAGTGTCAGCTCAATGAGTATACCTGAGTAAAAGAAACCTGGCGTAAAAGAAATAAATCAGTAGTACCTGGTCAATCGGAGGCTGGCTGTAACCTAATTTTTGACCGGAGAAATTGATATTTCACCCTGAGAAATTAATCTCTAACAATTGGTTAGAAACTTTGCCATGTTTACTTATGGATAACAAACCCTTAGTGACATGTAAACTATATGTTACTCATTTGCTAAAGAGTATTAGGGATAGGGTTAACAAATGTTGACTTCCACACTATGAATTACAAAGGGTTCATGGGATTGTATAGCAAAAACGATTGCTAGCAAAACTATTATTCATGCCATTTTTGAAATATGGTTCAAAAATATAAATGACTCTCATGATATTTCCAATGATTTGATGAACATATATTAATAATGAAATGAAATAAATGTTCAGGTCTCAATATTTTATTTAGTTTTTTAAAATACAACTAGTGTTAACTTCACCTTCTTATGAACTATAAAATTTCTGATTGAGTGTGTCCTATGTCCATTATTATCTTTTACGTTAGTATTATATAGGGATTTATTCCATTGTATAATTGTAGAACTGGAAAATTCTTAAATACAAACTTTGTTTTGAAATTAGTTCTCTCTATACTCTTTTAAAAACCGTTACAATCTCAGTTTCTATGCTAAAATTGAATCCAAAATGTTGTCACATTTCGGAAGATCTAAAATGCTACATAAATAGATTAAAGCTTGAGTAAACTAGTTGGAACTTTTCCCCAATAGTATAACTCATTGGTTTAGAGGCCATATGCATATAATTGGAGGTCATAACTGCTTTGACAGGGAGCAGTGGGAGTGAGAATACCAATGGGAGATTCATATTATGACTGCTCGGTTACAACAAAAAACAACAAAATTACATTAATAGAGTGCCTTTCACGCTGGAAGAATGTCCCAAGGCTTTGGGTACCTCATTCTTGCAAGTGAAAAATACTGGTATGTAGAATTTGCTTTATCTTATGAAATGTTTAATGGTGCCCCACATTTAGTCTGAGTATCTGGAATGTGCTGAAAGTCCACAAACCATGAATTCATAACTCCTCATTCTATGATTAATAAACTATGCAACCAGCTAACCCCTTATCATATTTCAAGTTTATATTATTTATACAGTCGGTAATTTTAATTGCCTCAGGACTTTTGCATTATGTTTTTTGAGAAGAAAATTGTGGTATAATTTAAATCTGCATCACAGTGGGATGTAATTTCGACATCTGCAACTCCCGAACGCTATGATTACAACATGCGAATAATAGTCTCTAGGTATGGAGGCTATTTTTGAACTATTCCTGCCTTTACTTTATTAATGAAAACTTGAGCGAAGCCTCTGTGAGGTGAAAGAAACAACACACCCATATTATGGCGAGTTCAAATGTGAGTGAGTTCAAGACTGTATCTAGTGACAATGAGTTTCAGTTGCATCAAAACGCGAACCTATGCCTTCGACCCTTTGGTGTATTGAGTTAATGAATTTAAAATAGAATGGCCTTGATAGACAGGATAGCTTCTGCATACTATACTAATGTAATTTGTTGTCGTTGTAAATGACACAACCTGAGAGCGTTTTCATTATAAACGATAAATATTCCAGTGGAATCTGTCTCAATCCAATAATAATAATAATAATCCTTGCATTTGATATAACGCTTTTCACATCCTATCGACATCCCAAAGGGCTTCACAGAATATATTGTAAAGTGAATTAACTATATATTTGTGGGAGAATCGCAGCAGCCAATTGCGTTTAGCACAAAAAAAACACAATAATAAAATTGGTCATTTCAATTCTAAAATGACCAATTTTATTATTGTGTTTTTTTTGGAGGGATTATTATTAGGCATGTAAGGAGTAAGGAAACTTGCCCAAGATTTCACCCTGACCTGCCTGGATTCGAACAGAAGTCTCCCCAGCTTGGTGTCCCCAGCTTCCAAGGCAAGTGCTCTAACCACTGAGCCACAGGAGCTCCAATGCATTTAGCATTTACATTTGAAGTGAACCAGGAACATTTGATTGGTGGGAAAGGTTTGGGAGAAGTCCTACAGCAACTGCGAGATTGTCCCAATGTAACCATGGGAACATGTGATTTCAAAAGGATTGATATGAACTAAACAGATGGTTTGTGCCAAACGCTGTTGAGAATGAATTGGAGAATTTTACGAACCAAATAGTGATTATTATAAATCGTCAACATGATTTTGAATGATTCACATAAATATGCAACAGGATTATCTGCTGGATAATATATAATTATATAACATTCCGAGTTCATTGTCCATTTCAACCGATTGTTCGAAAGAGATAAAATAAACATTTGAGTAACTTTAACCCGTTTCTGTCCCTGGGCAACACTGAAACACTTGTGATGAAAATGCCTTGATAGAATAACAGGAATCCAGCTCTGTGGCTTCCTGGAAAATACCAAGTGACACTGAACCTACAGTTAACACAACATGAAATCTTACCTTTTATTTGTTCGAACTTGAATTTGCCTAAACGTGCCATAAACCTAGCAAAGTGCTCCAAACTAGTCAGGGTAGAAATTTGGAATTAAAATAATATCCTTACATTTGATATAGCGGCTGATCGCGTCTTCGAGACATTTCAAATTGCTTCACAGAACAGTATACTGTACTGTAAAGCGAATTGATTGTATTTGGTGGGCGAAACACACAAGTATTTTGCAAAGATAACTTTAACGCAAAGGTTACTTCAATGGCTTGTGAGCGGATTCAATCATTGGGTTGCAGTTCGATCACCTTGGGAAGGAATGATGTGCTCTAGGATAAACCCAATTGAATGACATATTATTTGCTGCATGTGATGTGGTTTGCATTGACTGGGCAGTTTGGCTGAGAGCCGGGCTGTGCAATCTGTTGATCTCCAGGTGGCAGTAGACCCACTTTGAGCTGTGAGCTGTCCAGGGTCCTGTAAGTCTAAGTTCTGAACCAGACAGGAATCTCATCGAATGTAATTCATTCACAACAATAGAGATGGATAGATGGATAGATGGATAGATGGATAGATAGATAGATAGATAGATAATGAAGTTATGGGGACGGTTTCCATCATGTAGCGATGGGTCATTTATTTCCTCTTCACTGTTCACTACGTACTTAACTCCTCCCTTTTAACACAGGATGAAAGCCACTCCATGTGTGTTCCTGTGGATGGAGATTTCTCGTTGCTTTGTTCCACACGTACAGAGAGTGGGAGAGGGAGAGAGAGGGGGGAGAGGGCCATCACTGCATAGCCATGATCCTCCTATCGTGACAAACACTTTTTTCCCTGCAACTATGCAAATATACTTCAGGATGCCACAAGCTGCTGGAGTTACTGATGCCATCGCAGTGATTGACTGAGATTGTTTGCTCAGCATTTCTTCAGAGGCGTTACCAATACCTGGAGCGTGGGAAAAGGCTGAGGCTGTCAGTCAACTTCAGTGATTGTATATATACAGTATATATATATATACAGTATATATACATATCTAGGCACGCTGGGTTCTCTACACGCTTGGGGATGATTTATTTTCCTCGGTGAAACCCCGTTCACGTTTCCTTCCTCCAGAGGGACACGTTGGAAATTGAAATTAAACTAGTTATCTATTTATTACCTTGACATTCCTTACACAGCGTGGACAGATCACCAGCCTGAAGCGTGTAACCCATCAGATTTTGCAAGACAGGGTTTTGTTTTTAATTGTTTTTTTTGGCACTTTCACACACTACAATATATATTATATATATTATATATTTGCTAACGGTAGGACGAGAGGACTTTGTTGACGTTACCTCTCTGTGAGATGCCAAAGCACATTTTCTTCTCCCTGGGTGTCATCACGTTGGCGGTAACGCACAGAGAGACAGCGATGATCTGAGCTGCGTGAACAGATCATGATCAGTTCCCTCCTGCTTCATTGGTTCCAAGAGTCAGACCTGGTCCTCGCACACGGTGTGTGTGAGTGAGTGAGTGAGTGAGTGAGTGAGTGTGTGAGGGGGGGAGGGGGGGAGGGGGGGAGGGAGAGAAATAACTCCACTAACAGTTACAGTTAAACACTGACCAGGAAAGTCTCGCTCAAGGCACAAGAAACAAAAGTCGACGGGAATCCGAGAGCGAATAGGATCCCAGCTGTCCCCACTTCCAGCTGCACCGCCAGCCAGCATCAGTCATGGACACACACACTCCAGACACTTATTAAACCATCTGACGAACCCTGAGCGGCGAGTATATATATTGTATGATATATCTATTATATATTGTATATGCATTGACTCTGTCACCGCTCACTGGGGGAAGGCGACAGTCAGAAGAGGACGAACGCAATGTGTGGATGTGGGGGTTCTGCGTGTTCAGCCTCCTGTGCGTGATGTTGTTGCTTCGCCTGGGAATCTGATCCCGAAGGAGTGAATCCTGATCCTGGTTCCCGGTCGCCGGCTCCCGGTCGCCGGGTCTCGAACTGTTGCTCTCCCGCCTCGGCATGGAAGTGTTCGACAACAGCACGCTCTCATACTCCGCTCTGATCCGGCAGCGGGGCCGGGGCAACTCCACCGAGGTGGCCACTCTGACTTACCAGTTGACAACTTCTTTGTTCATCGGGACTTTGATCCTCTGCTCCATCATCGGCAACGCCTGTGTGATCTCTGCCATAGCCAGGGAGCGCTCGCTCCAAAACGTGGCCAACTATCTGATCGGCTCCCTGGCCGTGACCGACCTGATGGTGTCTGTGCTGGTGCTGCCCATGGCCGCCCTGTACCAGGTCCTCAACAAGTGGACCCTAGGCCAGGTCACCTGTGATATATTCATCTCTCTGGACGTGTTGTGTTGTACGTCTTCGATCCTGCACCTGTGCGCCATCGCCCTGGATCGATACTGGGCGATCACAGACCCCATCGACTATGTGAACAAGAGGACGCCCAGACGAGCGGCTGTGCTGATCAGCCTCACCTGGTTAGTGGGGTTTTTGATTTCGATTCCCCCCATGTTAGGCTGGAGGACGCCGGAAGACAGAGCCGACCCCGACGCGTGTTTAATTAGCCAAGACCCCGGCTACACCATTTATTCCACCTTCGGCGCCTTTTACATCCCGCTGATCCTGATGCTGGTGCTGTACGGGAGGATATTCAAGGCCGCCCGGTTCCGCATCCGCAAGACGGTCAAAAAGTCCGAGAAGAAGAAGAAGAAGATCGCCGACACCTGTCTGACGGTGTCGCCGGCTCTGCCCGAAAGGAGAAGTAACGGGGAGAGCGGCAAGAACTGGAGGAGGAGCGTGGAGCCCAAGCCGGCTTCGGTCAACGGGGCCGTCAGACCCGGGGACGAGGGCTCGTCGTTGGAAGTCATCGAGGTCCATCACAACTCCAAGAGCCACCTGCACCTGCCGGCCGAGGACAACCCCCAGTCCACGCCTTGCTTCGAGGCCAGGAACGACAGGAACCTGGAAGCCAAGAGGAAAGTGGCTCTGGCCCGCGAGAGGAAAACCGTCAAAACTTTGGGGATCATCATGGGGACGTTCATACTGTGCTGGCTGCCTTTTTTCATCGTGGCCCTGGTCCTGCCTTTCTGTGAGGAGTGCGACCTGCCCATCTGGGTCCAGGCCGTCATCAACTGGCTCGGCTACTCCAACTCCCTCCTGAACCCCATCATCTACGCTTACTTCAACAAGGATTTCCAAAGTGCTTTCAAAAAGATTCTCAAGTGCAAGTTCTGAGAGCCGACCGACTGACCCGCGCTGAGCCGGGCGCCGTGATTGATACTCACTTGCAAATAGATTTTGCTCAGCGAGTTTATATCGTTCATCGTTATTACCAACCCGGGGCTTTTTTTTTCTTTCTTTCTATATATATATATATATAATATATATAATATTATATATATATATATTTACATGTATATCTATCTATATATATATTTAAAACAGAATGATTTGAATACATGATGTTTATATACAGATGTTGTATTGGTGGCAGGCAAGCGACTGGGTCTGTTCTTCACCCTGTAACGGGTTAGCCAGACTGGTATATTATGATGAGCACAACGACACCTATTTAAAATCGGCAAAAGGAAGGAAAAGTAAAGCTACGTTTCGATAATATTTTTGTCCGTAAATATCCTTGGATGTGGTTTTTTTTTAATTTAAAAAGAGAATCTGCAAAGTGTGTCAATGGCGATTCAGTTGCTTGTCCGATTAACTTGCCTCCCCCCCTCCCCCCCCCCCCCCCAGCTCTTTATGGCAGGGATTTCCCTCGTTGGCTTCACTATAGTTAATTGGTTTCAGTGGTTTGTCCATGACATCCCTGTGTGTTGTGTCACAGTGTCACAGTGTCACGGTGAGTCGATGCTGTGTGTTGGGTTTACCTAGTTGTCTCGACATTCGTCAATTTTTAAAGTTCGCAGATTCCTGATCGATTAAGCTCTGATCACTTCCGACCAAATAAAACTTATCCAATGAAGCTACAATGCGTGCATTTATTGAACCCACACACGATAACGGAGCAGACCTTACAGTGAGAGCAGACCTACAGTTTGTTTAACCCACTACTCGCCAACCTTGACACGTTGGCTGGCACTCTGTGGTGTTTATTGTACGAATCTGTGTTTTTTTCTCTCTGCCAAGATATTAGACGTTTTGTGTTGAAGATGATTTTGTTTTTATTTCCATTTTTTTTGTTTCAATCATTATGAGAGACGACTACAGTCAAATTGCGCATGCAAGTCTCAATAGGCCCTGTCTATAATACCCACAGTCGTTTATACACACAGCAACCTCGACATTAAAATTAATGTACACCGATTTGTGGGCGAAAATGTGCTAATCATCACATTAGAGCCGACGTGATAATTATCATATCAATTCTGTTCCGAAGCACTGCGCTTGTCTCTCTCCTACAAAGTGTCAAACGCAACCCGTCAATTTCAATCAGTTTGCCTAATGGATTGGGATTGTTTTTATCGATAAACCGTTTACGTCGCTCAGAGTGGACCCGCGCGCTATCCCCAATGCAATCCGCGCTGTCACAATCAGGATGGTGTTATTTCAGTAAACGTTTGAAAACTTTCAATAGATTCAAAGCACCGTTAAAATCCCCAGCAATTGCACGTTCGGGAGAGTGCGATTTCACACGGGTTTCCCTTTCCCAAAAGCAACCGAAGGTTTTGCAATGTCGGTGTCCGGGGTCATTGCAATTCCAGCCTGTGACTGATTCATTACCTGTGAATTCGGCGGCGGGATCCCATCGCTGTGTTGGTTTAGAGCCATTTTTGTGATTCGGTTTGGAGTTGAGTTGTTGTGACATATTCCACGCCAGTTATTTATTCACATATCGCAGTTTATTCCTTTCTCACATATTGTCGCTCTGGGCAATCTCGCTTTCACTCATCCTGAAGTCAATGTGTGTGTTTTTTTTGTGTGTGTGTGTGTGAGTGGGTGTGGGTGTGTGGGTGTGTGTGTGTTTGGGTGTGTGTGTGTGGCTGTGTGTGTGTGTGGGTGTGTGTATGTCAGTGTTTTCAGGAGTGGATGCATCAGTCCCAGCAGTTGGGGTAGAGAAGTGACGACTGTGATACTGATATGGAGAATGCCTGGGTTGGGGGCGGGGGGGGGGTATTTCCTTTGGTGCTTTGCAAGAATATTCTCAACCACCCCCCCCACCCCCATGCGTCGCCCCCCCACCCCTCCCAACAGTGAACTCCAGACATGTAACTACGGTATTCGCTGCTCAAATGTACTCACGTTTTATTTTAATCAATTAGACCAAGAGAAGCTTATGTGACCGATTTGCCAAATATCTCGTCTGTTCACTGTTGAGATGCCAATATCCCTGCGGATTGCCACTTAATTATCTCTATCGCTGAGTTTTTACCCAGTGCAGGGCTGAGCTCAACCTCAGCTCAACTCAGTGTTTAGGAGCCGTATCAATTTTCTGACTAAATACACCTGGCACCTTTAGCTATCGCCTCCACACAGATATTTTTACATGACAGAGTTGCACTGAAATTGAAACGATTTATTTCTCACCCATCTTTGCCTTATCAGCTTCGCCCAATGTATCCCCATCCCTGACCTTCCCAATTGTAGATGACGTTGAGGGACTTGTTATTTTTCCTCTCGATGCCTCCATTCGCTTGATCCTGATTCAATTTACCTTTCTACTTATAAATGGCATTGTCCAGCTCGGCTTTTCCTGTTACGATAAGAGGGCTCCAGCTCATATATTAATGTATATTTCCCTTTCATGTTGGATTCAGTTGACAGACTACCTAATCCCGATATTTTGAACCAATTGAAATACTGTCGACACCAACGCATATTCACAACTGGCGACTTCTGATTCTGGCCACTGATCTCCCCTAAACTCTGGGGAAAGTCTGGACAGACCAGCAAAGCTGAAAACAATTGTTTTCTAGATACTAATTTAGGTTGTATTTCAGTATTCTAGCGTTCAGTTTTGTTTTACAAATATTATATATAATATATAATGAATTAAATGATTTCATACACATATGAATCGTATGCATTATAATATATACAGTATATATTACACACACATATATTGCTTATCTTTCATATATATGATAATTATAGAATTCATATATATAATAGTTGTAAACCCAAACTGAATGTGTGTGTATATATATATTTACTGCATATATATGATCCCTGGAACCTAATAAAGCAAGGATCAAGTCCAAACCTCACTGTTGTACTTTGTAACCTGCCCAGTACTGTTTCTGTATGATAGCATTTTCGTCTATGGGGGGTCAGAGGGTTTGATGATTCTGGCTGCCTGTGGAGATTTGATCTGAGAATCTGGGAAGCTCTACACTGACTGAGCTGCGCTCTTTCGGATGAAATATTAAGACAAGGCACCTTGGTTCTTCAGGCGAATGTTAAAGGCATCGCCCGACACTATTGGAAAAGCAAAGGTCTGGAGCTTCAACCCCCCCTCCCCCACACTCGTGTCCTGGTGAAAATATCCAGAAAAAACTGATCAGTCAAGTTACAAGTGGGACCTTGTGGGAACCCTTGCTGCCGCTTTCACCGACAAAATAATCACCTCTACCCTTGACAATTACCATTTTAAAGCGGTTTGAGGCGTTTCATCCTGATAAGGGGTTACCGGTGACCTGCTATATTTCTCCCCCACGTTAACCAACCGTTTGGTAAATCAATCATTTCGGTTTGATTCCAGCAACTTTCAAACCAACAAGTGCGCGTTATTTACAATGTTACCAACCACTTACTGCCAACAGATGCGTTTTGACTGTAAATGCTGTTGATTTGAAGGGTGTCATTAATGAACGGCACTCACTGTTGGGTGGCATGCTGACTGTGAACATGTTCTGTGGGGGAGATCATTGTGTCAGAGGAAACATCCCGAACAGTGTGATTTGCGGGCATTGGAAGCGATTCAGTGAGCCTCTCCAGGACTCATTTCAATAGGTTGGCAGTAGACCCGTTAGCTCGCTGTGTATGTGGGGGAGGGAGGTCGTGAATTTTCCAGTTAACAAAACCGTGGGGAAATCACCAAAGCATTTTCTAATAAAATAATTTTTTTTAATGGGACGAGGTTGCAATGGAGTGACAGTCGTTTTATATGTTGATGAAAAGCGCTAGGAAAGAGGAGTACAATTTGACTGACGTATGTGTGTGTGTGTGGATGTATGTGTGTGTGTATGTGTGTGTGGATGTATGTGTGTGTGTATGTGTGTGTGGATGTATGTGTGTGTGTATGTGTGTGTGGATGTATGTGTGTGTGTGTATATGTATCTATGTGTGTGTGTGTATGTATTATCTATGTGTATGTATGTGTGTGTGTGTGGATGTATGTGTGTGTGTGGATGTATGTATCTGTATGTATGTGTGTGTGTGTGTGTATGTATCTGTGTGGATGTGTGTGTGTGTGTGTATGTATCTGTGTATCTGTGTATGTATGTGAATGTGTGGATGTATGTGTGTGTGTATATGTGTGTGTGTATGTATATCATGCCTGTAAAACGTTTCTCCAGGAACATCCATGTGGGTGAGGGGTGGGAGATGTTTGTTTTTCAAATACGTCTGCTAGAGTGGCACTGGCATAGTCTCATGGTGTGACCAATGATCTATAGAAATCATACAGATTTTGTTCCAACAACAAATTAACAACAAATTAAACTTATAGAGCGCCTTTCACGTCGGGAGGACGTCCCAAGGCGCTGAAACTTTCCCACTCAGTATCCAATTTTGGTGGTCTTCGGTTCCAATAAGGGTAATGTTTTGTTCAAGGAACGTCCTGGTAAAGTGGTCGTCTTAGAACCCAGGGCATTTCCTGGAGGGCAAAGCGTCTATTCCTTTCCGAGAAACATTGCTGCTGCTCACAAACAGCTTAAAAAAGAACAGATAACTGCAAGTAAAGAGTCGTAAAAGTGGATTATTCCACCATCCCTCTGTCGTTTGGCGTTTCTACATGTCCTTTCGAAGGGCATTTATGAAACCAGCTGGCATTTAAGTCTATGATCAGCTGTGAATTACGTTTTGGAAACAAAAAAAGAGACAGATACCCAAAGCACCGTGGGAAGCATTAATATACTTTGACATTCTTCTAATTTAAATTAGTGAGGCTCATTTGAAGTGTTCCTCCAGATCAAAATTGACAGATTAGCTATGGGTGTGCGGTCTTACAATAATAATTTCATAAGAATTATTCTATGATTTTATTTCTGAAAATTAGAATAAACTATTTACTAATCATAACATGTAACTTTGCTAATAGTACAGTACTGTACTCACCTGGACCAATTTTAATCGCTGTCACATGAACTGTCAAGACCAGTTGGAAATTCTTTCAAGTACTGTACACACTGTAACATTACATATGTTTTTCAATTAACCGATCTATAATTGGCATTTCAACTTATTGAATCAGATGGCTAGTTTTATGCATCGAATTTTAGGTTGCAGTGTTACATGGTGAAGCAATTTCCAAATGAATACAGTCATAACAATGAAGTACCGTTTACCCACTTTTGCAAGCCAACAAAATACATTATAACAGAACATCTTAAAGAATAAACTCAATGAAAATTATTAAACCATATTAAACTTAAATCATCAGGATTTCTTGTTCAATGGGATGTAAATCACAGTCAACCCTCTAACCATATAACCCTTCCCGATAGCAAATTAAAAACAGTTTCGTTTTCCAGTAAAACAATCATGAATAATGTATATTTCACGAACATTTATTCTGGATCTTAAACAGCAACGCCACAAGAGTCAAAAGACCATTAAATTATTCTCATCAGGTTGTGGGGGCAGAATGTGGTTAATTAAATGAGATCCACTAACGTGATTCACGTTTTCTACAATAATATGAGTTTATTGTTAAATTGGCCGGAGCAGGTCAAGATTGTTCACGTGTGATATTATTTTCTTCCGGCGGTGAGAGTAAGTGATAGAGATTAATGTTGCTTTCTGAGTAAGTCAGATAAGATCCTTGTCACTTCCATGGAATGGAGTCTGATACCGTAAAAGTGGTCTCAATCAGGTTAAAATTAAAAAGATAAACTTACATTAGGAATTGAGCGAACCGATTTGGAGTCCATGTGTTCAATTTAACATTAGTTAAATTGAGTACTTATTCAGCGCATAAACCACATATCGAATCGGTCTCTGCTGTGTAACATCGTTACAATAAAAAACTCAGCAAGGTTTACTCGCCTGCGCCTTCAAGCTATTTAATAATTAACCTAATTGTAAGAGACCGCTATCCAGTCAGATTTATTTAATACCATCACATCATAAAGAATTTGATTGCAGTTATTCTACAGTCGGTGAAAATCTACAGCGACTGAAGATTCCTTTCCTGAAAGTGGTTTACAAATTCTATACACTGGTTTGGAAGGACTGCAGTCAACGTATATAGGTATGTCACCTGAGCGTGAACATCATATCAAATCATTGCAAACTGCAGTGTAAGTGTGACTCAGTATTAAAACGACCGAAAGCTAATCCAACATAGAAGAAAAATAACAACATTTTTTTTGGGGTGGGGGGGGGGGGTTTGATACTGCTGTGCACAATTGTCTGCTGAGTTTCGCCCACAAAATATGCAGTCAATTCACTTTACAGTACGAAGCGTGAAGCACTTTGAGACATCTCAAAGATGTGATATGGTGGTATATCAAATGCATTTGTTATTATTATCATCACTAAAGTAGTCATGCAATTGTTTTTATGTGAAAAATACTTATCTAGCCTTATATGTGTGGCCGAGGCTTAAAAGGCAGGAGAAACGTTTTCCAAGACTTTAAAGTAACATTTGTTTGAGGGTGAAAAGGATGAATTGGGGCTCAGTTGAGGAATGTGGCAGTTGAAATCAGAATGTTTTACTTGTAAAATAAAAATTGTAAGACTTAAATATATATGAATGGTTAATTCGGGACTAGATACATTTAATTAAATTTAATCTCTCCTCAGTGCAAATGTAATGGAAGACTGGGATTGGATTGAGTTCATTGAATATTTAATTTCATCATAGAATCATAGAATTTTATGGCACAAAAGGAGACCATTCAGCCCATCTAGTATGTGCCGGTTCTTTGAAAAGAGCAACTCAATCCTACTGCCCTGCTCTCTCCCCATAACCTAGCAAACATGTTCTCCCTAAATAAAGATCTTGAAAAAGACTTGTAGAAAAGCAGCTTCCAAATTTAAATTGAATGAAAGATTTTCTAAAATTCTGCACAATCTTCAATTTTAAGGCAGTGCATATGTACACTTTTCAAAAGGATCATAGAGTTTCAAAATCCCAATGTCCTGGCCAACAATCCTCCAAATAAGGTTGGTTACTCACTTCATAACTGCTTGTAGGACATTGCTGTGTGTAAAATGGCTGCCTAATTTGTCTACAAATAAACAGTCACTATACTTCATAGTAAAATCTTTTGAGTCCTTCACAGTAAAGCACTTTGAGACATCTCAATTATGTTATATGGTGTCAAATCAAACACAAAGTCCCAGAGTCTCTAAAACTATATATACCTGGTATTCGTGCTTCAGTTGCCAATATTAATCAAATATACAACAACAACTTGCATTCATGTACAACAACAACAAAATTACATTTATCGTGCGTCTTTCACGTCAGGAGGGTGTCCCATATAATGCCCTTCACACAGGATAGAATCTCAAATTACTTAAGAGTGGCGGAGCTTGATACGTAGCCAAACATTCAACCGCACAGATACGTAAAATATTTTGGAACACAGCACATACCTGTAGATATGGTAATAACAAAAATGAGAAATCAATCACTGTTCTGGATCGTTTCATTCAATAAAGCACCTTATCACATTGTTGAGACGTCTCAAAGCCACAGAATATATTGTAAAGTGGATTCACTGTGCATTTTGTGGGTGAAGTGCGACGGTCAATTGCTCACAGCAGTGTCCCACAAACATTCGGGAATTGAGTGACCAAATTTTTTTGGGGATGGATTATTACCTCATGGAATCTATCGACAATCAACTAGCAGCTTGGTTCCTACTTACTGCAAGATAAACAGAGGCGTGTCGAGTAAGGAAACTTGCCTAGCGTTTCGGCCTATTTGCGAATTGAACCAGGTCATATTGCTTTTGAGGCAAGCACACTTACCACTGTGCTACAGGACTCTATGTGATGAATAATTAGTGAAAGAGATGAGACAGAGTGGGACATGCACCCAAATTTAATTAAAAACTGTACCTACTGTATCTAGAAAGTCAAAGTTTGAGGAATAATAATGATAATGATTATAATAATGATAATTAGGAAGCAAGTTTACACTCTGTGGGTGCTTTTCAAAGTCTGGTGAGGTTTTCCTAACTTCTGTCAAATGATAACTGCATTTTACTCATATTTTCAATGTTAATGAAAATTGATGAAATATGACAGTGATTGAAACTTTGCTATTTGTGAGATTCTAACAGGGAGAAACAAGGATATTAAAGCAGTGATATCTGCTTGGAAGGATCTGAAGATTTTGATGTGTAAATGTCAATGGCATGTGCTATGCAAAGATTTTTATCATCAGTTGTATCATTTCTAATGCCATCATTCTTTGCTAACAAGAATATGAAAGACTGAGTTACAGAAACAATTTTAATTTAAAATGCACCTTAATTAAAAAAATATTCATCAAAGTTAACAGAGCACTGTTGATATCTAAAACAACCCAACCATTTTGGAGCTGTGCCAGGATGGATAATGTGAATTTTCACCCCAACTCCAACCCCAACTAATCATGTTTCCATAGTAACCATAGTTTCCATAGTACAGACACAAATACAAGACCTGTATTACAATGTGACTCTTTGTACCCAACCTCGTAGGAGAATAGGGAATGGTGGAGTATTAAATGCAAGTTGTTGTTGTCAATTAAGAACATAAGAATTAGGAGCTGGAGTAGGCCATTCGGCCCCACAAGCCTGTCCCGCCATTCAATAAGATCATGGCTGATCTTCTAATCTAACTCCACCTGCCCTCCTTATCCCCATATTCTTATTCCCTTTATCCATAAGGAATACATCAATCTCAGTCTTGAATATGTTCAAAAACTGAGCATCAACAGCATTTTGGGGTAGAGAATTCCATAAATTCACTACCCTCTGCGTGCAGAAGTGTTTTTCTCAATTCAGTGCAAAAAGGCTAACCTAATCTTAAGACTATGTCCCCTAGTTACCATTTCTCCAACCAGGGGAAACAGTCTCTCACTGTCTACTCTATCATGCCCCTTGATAATCTTATAGGTTTCTACAAGATCACCCATAGTTTTTCTATATTCTAGAGAATATAAGCTTACATTACTCAACCTATCCTCATAGCTCAACTCCCTCATCCCAGGAACCAACCTAGTGAATCTACGCTAAACTAAGGCAAGTATGTCCTTTCTTAAATAAGGAGACCAAAACTGCACACAATACTCTAGGTGAGGTCTCACCAGGACCCTATCCAGTTGCAGCAAGACTTCCCTACTCTTATATTCTAACCCTTTTGTAATGAACACCAACATACCCTTAGCCTTACTAGTCGCTTGCTGTACTTACAAATTAACGTTTTATGACTGGTGTATACAAGGACACCCAAGTCCCTCTGAACGCTAACACTATCTAATCTCTCCTCTTTTAAAAAATAATCTGCTTTTCTGTTTTTACCTAGGTGAATAACTTCACACTTCCCCACATTATATTTAATCTGCCACCTTCTTGCCCACTCACCTAGCCTATCTATATATTTTTTATGTTATCCTCGGTGTTTACTTTCCCTCGTAGTTTAGTATCATCTGCAAATTTAAATATTTTAAGTTCTATGTCCTTGTCTAGATCATTAATATAGATTGTAAATAGTTGAGGCCCAAGCTCTGATCCTTGTGACACTCCACTTTGTCACATCCCCCAATCTGAGAAGGACCTGTTTATCCCTACTCTCTGTTTTCTTCCCATTAGCCACTCTTCAATCGACACCAGTACAGTATATTGCTTTTAATTCCATGGGCCCTAATCTTGTGAATCAGCTGTTTATACGGCACTTTATTTAATGCTTTTTGGAAATCTAAATAAACTACATCTACTGATTCCCCCCTATCTAACCTGCTAATTATGTCCTCAAAAAACTCTACCAAATTTGTTAAGCATGACTTCCCTTCTGCTTCATTCCCTTCAGACAGCTGAGATTACAGTATATGTCATTGCCTTGTGCTGGATTGCATCAATTTATGAAGACAGTCTTTCATGTGATACTTTGTCAAATTACTTCTGGACATTGAGGTGCACTCCTATGGTCCTATAGCTTCTTAAGGTTAATTTGGGATGTTACTTTCTCAAAACAAATCTATAAGGTCAGACAAGATCAACCCCAGCTAAACACATGCGGAATGTTTTTTATTAAGTTATTTTTATAGTGGTGATGTTCAGAAATAAAATAAAAATACACAATGTTTCCAATCATTGAGGTCCTATCCTTAAAATACCCTTCTGGACCCATCTCTGCTCTCAAATTACTGCCCTATCTCTAACATCCCTTTCCCCTTCCAAGGTCCTGGAATGAGTCATTCATTCCCTGCTTTGCTCCTTCCTCTCCTTCGACTCCTTTTACAAGCCCCTCCAATAGGGTTTCCATAATGCCCATAGCACAGAAACAGCTGTGGTCAAAGAAACAAATAACATTTTGTCTATCTGCAACCAGGACACCCTCTGCCTCCTTTCCTACTTGACCTCTCCGCTGCCTTCGATAGCATTGATCACTGCCACTACCTCTCCTCTCACCTCAATCTTCATGGTTCGGGATGCTGTAGCTCAGTGGTTAGAGAATTATACCTGGGTTCAATTCCAGGCAGGGTGAAAACTTGGGCAAGTTTCTTTACTCCACATGCCCAATAATAAACACTAAAAAAAATCATTTCAAAACATGACCATTTGTGGAACACTTCTGTGAATCATTAGCTGCTGCGTTTCGCCCAAATATGTACAGTCATTTCACTTTACAGTGTATTCTGGATAGCGTGATTTAGAGTTCTTCATGCTAATTTTTTCTCCAGAATATATCAAGAGTTACAAGGATTTGTAAAGAATGTTCAACAAGGAATCAGCTCTTTCGGCTCAACCACTTCACACAAGTCTCCATCCATTCTGTACTTCCTTCTATTTCCCTTATTCATATGAAATACTACCTTCTTCTTAAATGCATCTACACTATTTGATTCAACTATTCCTTCAGGCAGCAAGTTCTGTATTCTTGTTACCCTCTGGTGAAGTAGTTCATCCTATATCCTCTTTTAGATCCTTTAGTCCGAAACACTGACTGTCTTGGGACGTCCTCCTGAGGTGAAAGGCACTATACAAATGTACTTTTGTTGTTGTTGTTAGTCACCAATTTATATTTGTGTCCCCTGATTATGGACTCCCCAAATAGCCTATTTATGCCAACTTTATCAATTCCTTTTATAATTTAAAATACCTCCATTAATTGCCTCTTCTCGAGTGGAAAAGTCCTAAATCTATCCAGTCTATCTCAATAACATTGACCTGCCAGTCCTGATATCATCCAAGTAAACCTACACTGTACTTTTGCCATCACTATTCTATCACTTCCATTGGGATGTGTGAAATCTTGGTTGATTTGGATACTCTTAAGCATGTTGAGGGGTTTCCACAGGTGTCAGATACCCAGGTGACCAAAACAAAAACACTGCTCTCTTGTTATCTTGGGTCTCTGTCTTCTAGGTGACTAGATTTGGACCTGGTTCTCCAAATATAGTCTAATTAAGATTTTGCACAAATTCAACATCACCTCCACCCTTTTATATTCTATTCCTATTGATATAAAGCTTCAAACTCCATTGTCTGTTTATAGCCTAATCTACATGTGGAACTACTTTTAGAGATTTGCAAATCGGAATACCCAGATCTCTTTGCTCCTCTACTCCACTTAGGTTCCTGCCTTCTGGGCAAAAGCTTTATTTCACTGCTGAAGAGAATTAGCATTTTCCTACATTATACTTAATTTCCCATCTGTCTGCCTCTTCTGCTGGTCTTTATGTTTCCATGAATTCTTCTGCAACCCCCTTCACGATTTGCAATGCACTCTCCCCCATAGTTTGTGCCATCAACAAATTTTGACTCCACGATGTCTATACGTGAATCCAAAGTAGTTTTTGAATATGTCACTACCTACTTTTGATTCCCTTTTATAACCCATTTGGTTTCCTTAGGAATTTGATGGGTTCCTTAACTACCCTCTTACTGTAATAATATTGAAAGAATGTTTGGGCATTATGTTTTGGTTTCATTGCACTGTTGCTTTCCAGTTCTCTATTAGCTTCCTCAGTTTCTTTTTCAACCTCCTCTTATACAGTCTTGTATTCAGCCCAGTGGTCACCATTTCCTTCTCTGACCAAACTTTAAGTACATTTTTTCTAAACCTTTTTAATTTTTCTGTTGATTTAAAAAAAAATTGTTTGTACTTTGGTGTGCGATACAATACATAGTACCTTTCACAATGGAAGGATGTCTCAAAATGCCTCATATTCCTGGCCATCTGAGTCAAATCTTAGGAGCTGAAGAATGTGGGAAAGGGAAAGATGACCAAAAGAATGGTCAATGATGCAAATCTAAATATGGGATTTGAAACTGTGGAGGGATGGATTTTAAAAAAACGTTCAGTCTAAAATGGAATCCCTCTGAAATTTGCTTATTCCAAATTGTATACAGTACAGTATTATAATTTGTTGATTTATTTGATTTTCCCTGATTGATTCCCATTGTCTGTGTCTTTCTTCTCATCATTTGTTCTCCTACCACATCCTGGATCGCAATACAGGTATCCCCCGATTTATGACGTCTCTATTTACACATTTTCAATTTAATGAATGTAATTTTTTAAAACCTTTTTATCAATTTACAATATTTTGTTTTGTTTTAACAACAAAAAATTGTGCGTGTCTTTTTCACGCATGCGCAATATATGGTAAAATCGCAGTCGTATACTGTATTCAAGCATTTGAACTGGCCAATAGCACGTCTTACATCAGTGGTTCTCAATCTTTTTTTGCTGTGACCCAAATTAGCCTCCCACCACTAGAGGGCGATATTGTGATTGATGCTCAGGTCAGGCCAAAACGTTAGCTCCATCTGTTTTATGCACTCAGCTTTCTTGTAAGTATGCTCTTTATACAAATTGGTTGGCGGTGTCGCTTTTTTTTTTAGTGTTGAAAGCTTTTCTTTATTAATGTTAAAAGCTTTTATGTTTGCGTTTTAAAAGTCAGCTTCTTTTGATGTGACACCACACAATTTCGAACGATTTACAGCCTCTACCGCATTTTTACAATGTCAGAAAAGAAACCGGTAAGTGAAAGAAGCAGCAGTAATACCGCTAGCGGTAAGAAACGCAGCAAAGTCATTACATCCCTTGTAAAAAAGTACCATGATAATGGTACTTTTGATGGTAGTGATGGTACTACCATGGTAGTACCATGGTAGTACCACGGTACTACCACCATAACCATGGTACTACCACCATTAACATGGCACTTTTTTTTTTACAAGGGATTAGATATTAAATCTTGCCTATGTGTGTTATTTTGTGTGTTATTTTGTGTGTTTTATGTTTTATTTTGTGTGTTATTTTAGTGGGTTTAAGATCCAAAACTTTTGTCAAAAGAACGTATCTCAGGCTACATAATGGAACCACATGGGAAACCGCCTTCCGATTTACGACATTTCGATTTACATTACTTTTTCAGGAACGCAACCCTGTCATAATTCGGGGGTTATCTGTACATACCATATCATACCAAGCGTGAAATTATTCACCTAGGTAGCAAGAATAAAATAATAGATTATTTTCTAGAGGGGGAGAAGTTAGATAGTGTTAGTGTTCAAAGGGATTTGGGTATCCTTGTACACCAGTCCTAAAAAGTTAGTTTGCAGGTGCAGCAAACAACTAAGAAGGCGAACGGCATGCTAGCGTTCATTTCAAAAGGTTTAGAGTATAAGAGTAGGGAAGCCTTGCTGCAACAGTATAGGGCTCTGGTGAGACCGCACCTAGAGTATTGTGTGTAGTTTTGGTCTCCTTATTTAAATAGGACATACTTGCCTTAGAGGGGGTGCAACGTAGATTCACTAAGTTAGTTCCTGGGATAAGGGGACTGACCTATGAGGAGAGATTGAATAAACTAGGACTGTATTCTCTAGAGTACAGAATAATCAGGGGGGATCTTATTGAAACATACAAGATTCTTAAAGGGCTAGATAAAGTAGACACCGAGGGACTGTTTCCCCTGGTAGGAGAATCTATAACCAGCGGTCACAGGCTTAAAATGAAGGGTCAGCCTTTTAGAACAGAGTTGAAGAAACATTTCTTCACTCAGAGGGTAGTGAAGGCTGTAGATGCTCAGTCCTTGAACATTTTCAAGGCTGAGACTGATAGATTTTTGACAAATAGAGGGATTAGGGGATATGGGGATAGGGCAGGTAATTAGAGTTAGGTGAGAAGATCAGCCATGATCTTATTGAATGGCGGAGCAGGCTCGAAGGGCTGAATGGCCTACTCCTGCTCCCAATTCTTATGTTCTTATCTTCTTCCCCATAGGAATCCCGTGTTATGTACCTGTTTGATGCCTCCAAATTGAAATGTTCCGTAAATATAATAGCTGTTGAATCCATAGCAGCTTTTCTATCTCCCAACATTTCTTCAAGTGTTTTTGCTTGTTTTTTCTTGTTTATACATATGAAAAAACTCATAGATGCATACTAAGTGTGTATTGAGTGCCAAAATGTGGTATGATAAATAGTTTAAGCTCTCCTACTTGTTTGAGCTATATACTTTGGGACCACTCTAGGCTCAACCTGTTTGTGTATTCCCTCCTTGTTTGATCTGTACAAAAACAACAACAACAACAACAAAATTACATTTATAGAGCACATTTTACATCGGGAGGACGTCCCAAGGCACTGAACATTTAAGTCGGGACCCGAGCAGGGGGTTGGGTGGGGGGTGTCGGGGCAGGCGGAAGGAGAATAAGAGAGGGGGGAGAGTTAGGAGGGGAGCAGAAGACATGGTTGAAGAGAAAGGTCATGAGACCAGCCTTGAAGAAGGACAAGGAGGATGCGAGGAGAAGGGATTATGGGATGGAGTTCCACAGTGTGGGGGCACAGAGGCTGAAAGCCCGGCCACTGATGGTAGGGCGGTTCGGGTGGGGGATGTGGAGCAGGCCAGAGCCCGCTGAATGGAGGGGACGGGCAGCTGATTGGGAGACAGCAGGTCAGAGATATAGGCGGGATCAAGGCGTTGAATGACCATGAAAGTGAGGACGAGGATCTTAAATTCAACACTCTGGGAGATGGGGAGCCAGTGGAGACGGACAAGGGTGGGAATGATGTGGTCGCGGAGCCTAGTGTGGGAGAATACATGAGCTACAGAGTTCTGAATAATCTGCAGCTTGTGAAGCGAGGAGCTGGGAAAGCCAACGAGGAGAGAGTTCCCGTACTCGAGCCTAGATGTGATGAATGCATGGAGGAGTGTTTTGTCAGCATGGGGGGTGAGGTAGTGGCGGAGTCTGGCAATGTTGCGGAGGTGGTGGAAGGCTGTACCAGTCATGGCATGGATTTGGGGGGGGAAGGACATTCGTGGTCAAACAAGATGCCCAGTTTCCTGACTGGCTTTGAGAGGTGGAGAGTGCAGCCTTGAATGCTGATGTTGCCAAAAACAAGCTTCAGAAAGCACAGTCATATAAAATCAATACAATTTTATTGTAGTTTCGATGAAGTATACAACCTTCGTCATTAATTCTTAAATGACATGATGAATATCAACAAACACAACCATGAAATATCAAATACTAGTCATTGAGCCGGTCCCCAGTGGTAATTACCTTTTTATGGCCCCATCAAAATCATCGTTTAAATCACCCAATAAAGAAATGGAAGTGCTTTAATAACATTATATGCACCTTCTTATCCACTTCAGCAAATTATAGAATGTTTCATTCTCCAGCATCTACAGCACCTAAAAGCTAGCAAAAATCAACGCAAAGCGTAAAGACTCAGATAGAACCTTATATGAGATAATGTTAATTTTTGCATTTGATATCACGTCATTGAAATGTTTCAAAGGGATTCACAGACTATACCGTAAAGTGAATTATGTTATACTTTGTTGGTGATGACAGTCTCCAGACTACAAACAACTGCCATGTTAATTGGTAACCCCAGTGATGTAACTGAGACTGAGATTGACACCGATCCGATCCATGTCCCCACCCTGCCCGCCCCACCATTGGTCAGGCCTTCAGCCTCTCCATCCATCCCACATTCCCTTTGCCTTGTTTCCTCCCTTTCCTCCTTCAAGACCCTCCTCTTTGATCGTACCTTTGGCCACTCTCCTACCCTCTCTGGTCTCTTCCCTGATGCCACATCCCCCACCCATGCCCCGCTTGCGTCCTAATGTCTGAAGCTTCAGCGCCACAGGATGTCCTCCCCCAAAGTGAAAGGCCGTTACAAATGTAATTTTTTATTGTATTGTTTGTACACAGTGAGTCACAAGCGATGATTGAAACTTAGTCCTTAAATTGGTTCATAAAGATAGAGGTTCCAACCCATAAAACATAACTTTGACATTCATATGAGCAGAATTCTTAATGGCTACATTTAGTAAGGAACAAAGGATTATGAAATCTTATGAAGCAACAGGGGAAGATCTCATAAGCCTACTGAACCAGAGTTGATTGAATATGTACTTAAGGAAGCGGCATACAAATAAATTGTCATATTTTAAACGGGTCACTTCCGATCATGCATCTACTAACTATCAACAGGGTGAAAAAAACATAATAGCACCCTCTCAACATGTAGCTAAAGCTGATAAACTACAGTAGTTTCAAGTAGACACAGAAATAGCAACTATCTGAAAGCACAGCTTCTCACTTCAAATGCAGTCTATTCAGATTTGTCTCCCTCTTGCATCCTGCTGAGCAGCATTAGAGCAATCATGCAAATAAAGTGGTATATTTTAATTTTAATTCCATTTGTCAATCATCAGGATGGCAGCTCTTGGTGGAAAGGGCCTAGTGAGTGGCAGCAAATTTTTAATTTTTTTAAGTTTAGGTTGTAGTTTCAGCAACAAGGCCACTATTCTGCCATTCAAAAGAGACACAAATTCTTGGTCTTTCCTCAGTCGGGGAAGGTAGCCCTTTAACTTTATGGGGGTGGCAGAGGGGAGCACGACAAATTCTAGGTGTACAGTGACAGCGGCTATTTGTGTTTTAGTTATAATATTGATTGGGTCCTTAGAACAAATAGAATATTACCAATCATTGATGATGCATTTTATTTTGATGTTAGATGAGGCATTATTAATAATAATAATAATTGTTGCACTTGATATAGCACTTTATCAAGTCTTTGAAACGTACATCTTCAAACGCTTCACCGATATTGTAAACTGAATTGACTGTATTTTAAAAAATAACTGCGTCACAATAAAAAAAGATGTCTGTATGTTAGTTGGATGATTCTAATCTTCTTAATCTTATTAATACTCATTATTTCAGTGAGGGGGCAGATGTGGTCCTCATAATGAGGGATTTTAGCTCAGAGAATGGACTGTGGTGTTGGTATTGGCAGAATCAGCATTTTCTCCTGCCAACATGCGATGAAGCCACAGGAAAATGCCCTGCACTCATTGGTGCTCTAACTCCAACCTCAAAAGAACATTCACCTACCTCACCACCATGAATTTTTTCCACTGTTTCCACTAGGCATCATTTTGGCCTCTCTGAACATGATTGCCAGTTTAGTGCCAATATGTGATATGGATCTATGACCACCAGAAACGGAGTTGAGGCTGTCCAAACATGTATCATGTTAGGAATGTTACAGTCATTAGATAGAGGAGCCTTTCCACCCATCCGAGATCATCTTCGACCCAAGTCTCTTATAGTAAGATTTTCTCCTGAGTGTATCTTAAAGATAATTCTTCCAAATATTGAAGATAATTCTAACTATCTTCATTTTGCCCTTTGTGTGATGAAAGACTTTCTAACTGAAGGATTAACGTCTGAGTGAATGGATTTGGGAGACTTTAGAACTCGTTTGTTACTTTTACTTGCTGTTGTTCAAACTACAGGGAATCAAGAATTATACTGGAAGAAAAGCTATAATCCCATTTCATGAGAACTTAAATCCTGGCTAAATTTAGCCCCAAATGCCATCAGAAGAAGGTTTAACTATTTGCCCTTGGGAAGTTAAAATCCGTCCTGCAGTGTGAAATAAAACCAGTGAATCATAGAATTATACAACATGGAAGGAGGCCATTCAATATCAGTGACAGCTCTTTGAGAAGATCTATTCAAATCAATCTCAAGCCCCGGCAATACATGATGCTAATAAATATATTTATGTTGCTATTTAACATATAAGTATATTAGCTATTCTGAACAAGCTGTAAGATACATGGGTTTACCTAGATTTTCTTTCCCTTCTCTGAAGAATTAGCTCTCTAATCCTCAGTATCTAGTCCAGCCCAATAGCTGAGATCACAAATTCATCACAGAACTAGATAAGAATTCAGAAATTCAAAAGCAAACCATGAACTTTGCTGAGACATAGACTATTCCACGAATCAGGTACATCGCCATATCCTTTAAGGTTTCTTCTTAAAAGGGTCATCTTGAGTCTTTTTAAATGGAGGATTGCTGTTTGAAAATATTGAAACCAAGTCCATTACAGCATTTAAAGAAAATTTGATTCATTTTTTTTTAATTATTAAAGGAAATGCGAAAATAGGAAGGGAATTAGATTTGTAGGTAGCTCCAGTAAGGGAGTTAATACCTTCTTTTGTGCTTTAAGAATTCTTTGTATTAAGTGCAACTTAAATTGTACACCTGGAAAAAGAGATTTACAGACTAGAAAAATACAACAGTACAAAACCTTTATTGGTGTTATTTAGAAATGTATATTTGTATGTGAAATAAATATATTTGAGACGCCTAGAAGATGTGATAGGGCACTACAGTATATCAAATGCAATGTTTATTATTATTTGATTTGAAACACATGTTAAAAAAAAATTTATTCACTAATAATAATAATCCTTGCATTTGATATAGTGCTTTTCACAATTTTTTACATCTTCTAGACATCTCAAAGCGCTTCACAGAATATACTGTAAAGTGAATTGACTGTATATTTGTGGATGAAACACAGCAGCCAATTGCGCACAGCAGTGTCCCACAAACAGTTGTGGATTGAAATGACCAATTTTTTTTAGGGATTATTATTAAGTGTGTGGAGTATGGAAACTTGCCCAAGGTTTTTCTCTGCCTGGAATTGAACCCAGGTCTCTTGCTTGTAAGGCGAGTGCTCTCACCACTGAGCTGCAGGACTCCACTGCACTACGCTGTTAGACAAAAAAAATCTAAATCTAAAGTACTGTAATCTGCAGCAGTGCAGCTCCATTGTCTCAAAAAATGACATGTTGCTATGTGAAATGCTTTTTGGGAGGCAATGCTATCAAATGGTTGCCAAGGACTGGGGTGAGTGGGGAAATGACTTCCTGTGGAGGATAGCAAGTCAACAGTGAAGATGCCAGAGGAATAGTGAAGACATTAGGAGGATAATGAAGATATCATATGAACTGTGACAATGTCAGATTAATAGGTGAATAGTTGTATTTCAGAAAAAAACTGCCAACAGCTTTCGAGCTTTGTTTAACCTCTTGAGGATCATAGAAGCTTGAAAAATACACTTGTCATATAACTCTGAGAAAGTGATTTCAATATTAAAACAGGCAGTACAATCCGAATATAGTATAATAGGGTTGGCCATTGTAATATTACTGTCACAAAAAGCATGTAGAAACATGGTTACTTATTGTAAACTCTTATTGGAAATTCTAAGTAAATTATGCATTATGGATTTCACGCGAATCAGAGAAAGCTGGAGATTAAAATGAAAATGTGGAAGACAGGATATGAGGTATTGAGGGTAATGACATATGGTACATCCTCCCAAGTTTGTATTTAACAAAATCTGCTGGATACAATTATTCTTGACATATAACAATACTAATAATGTTTGCATTTGGTGGAGTGCCTGAATAGTCAGAGATTTGGTTTAGAGCTGGGGGTTGGAGTCAGGAAATGTAAAAGGTAGAGAGGGTAGTTTAAAGGGTAACCGAAGGCACGGTCAAAGAGGGGATGTCTTGAGACGTGCTTTTAAGGAGGCAAGGGAGGGAGTGTAGTATGGAGTTCCAAAGGGTGGAGGTAGAAAGTCTGAAGTAAACATACTTCTGGCCCCCAATTCCACTGCCACTGCAGTTTAGTGTCTGAATACCTTAGATCAGGTCTCTACACAGTAAGATTGAAACATGGATAGAGATTTATAATATAGTACTGTGATTTATAACCAAGACAAAATGAATTGAATACTCCCCCACCCACCCCACAATGTTCTTTGTTTAAATTGTATATTGTTACCCAGCTGGTGATCATTCCTGAAAATATTGCTTCTGTTTTCAGTGGTCTGATTAATGTGCTCTTTACTTTCATCTGGTTTAAGGGAGGAGGAGGACGCTGTCCACTGGGCTGATTCCGATAACTACAAACACAGCAGAGATGGATCATCCATTTGTAAAGATTTCCTTCGCTTGCTGTCGGCCTACTGATTAGCAGTAATTGCTGCATGATTAGCCCTTTTCAGGAAGCACTTGGTGCTCACGCTATCCGACCCTCAGTCTTGATCAGATCCTTTCACAGACTGAATGATTTCTTTTCTGAAAGAAAATATATTCCAGTGCCTGATAGCATTGCCTCTTGACGCCTTTGATTTGATAAATAAAACAGATGGATCTATTCAGAGGTTAGCACCCACGATTTGAAATTTTGATTGATTCAGCAATAAATAATTGGGTTGTTATCATCCAGCTATTTGATGTGGGTGAACCATCCAGTGCTGCCCAGTGAGTAGTGTCACTTTAAATCTAATGGGTCTGAGTAGCATCACCAGCTTTCAGTCCTAGGCTTTGCGCAGATGACAGGTTGGAGTGTCCACTCCAAATGTTTCAGTTGAATTCTGCAATATAGGACAGAGAATGATGGAAAGATTGCCAGATTTTCTCATTTGATTGATGTTATTGCCGACTCCAAACAAGAGCAGAATATTAAACTGAAATTCAGACTTAATGGGCATTGAATTTGTGAACGGTACAATACGCACTTTATTCCAGCAAGAAGATTTTATAACTCATGAGAGATGAGACTCTCTCCTACCAACGCAATAAGATAGTTTGCTGCTGTTCTCCATTCGCTTGTGTTCATTCGGCTATAAATGCTTTCACCAGACGATCAGAGGGTTGTTATGTTGGCAAGCTTTCCAAGTACTGTGATGGTTACAATGTACACAGTGCGCAATGACATCTTTATCCCGTTGCCATGTCAGGAGTGCACTTTGCCCTGTTCTATCATATATCCCAGTGATAATGTGCATATAACAAATCATTTCATTTTGAATATTATTTGTTTGTCACAGTCAGGGATAGCTTGCGGCTGAGAAGGTGCTATAAACCCACATGTGCTGTGTTCAGTTAGGTCTTAATCATGTGCTATAGTGTCAGGTAGTTATAACCTTCCCTCAGGGTGAGAACGACAGTTAAGGAGAAAGGCTTAAACCTTCTTTAAAGAATGCTACTAAATATAGTGAATGCAGGAGTTGTGACATCTGAGCATCCATACCTGGGGTTCTCAACAGCAAAGCATGCTGTTAGGCTTACTCCAATCCGCCGCATGCCACATTAAACACTCTATATCAAATGCCAGGATTATAACTTTTTTTGACAAGTTGATAAATTGAGTTTATAATTTTTAAGCTACTCATATACAATTCATGAAAAATTGGTTTAAAAATGAAGCCTCATTTTAGGATTTGTCAAATTCTATCAATCAATCAAATGCAAAGATTATTATTATTATAGATGCTCTGAGTTGCTAAGTAAATATAGTAAATTAGGATAAGGTATAATTTCTACCTAGGGTCTGGTATCTACTGTTGCTAGGGAATGGCTTTCTACCCTTTGTTCCTGAGATAGACAAAATTCTGTTCATAACTGTTAAAAGCAAACAGTATATTTAGGTATTCCATAAGTAGGAAAGTGTTACGTTAAATAAGTTTAAATAAGTTTAAACTTATTTAATGTAACAATAAAGTAAAAATAGATTTATTGATTCATAGACTGAGGTTCAATAATGTATATATGAAAGGGAAGGGGTAAAGAACTAGAATACATACTCCAGAAAAATAATCTCAATTTCTATAGAGTAAAACATAGCGCAAGGAGGTGCAATACCAGCTCTTTCATCTCTTCCCAGACCACTGTCCAAGACCCCAAGAATAGTTTTTATGTGAGACAGCGATTTACATGTACTCTACCACCACCAATGTAGTACAGTATATTGCATCCGCTGCTCACGATGTGGTCTCCTCTACATTGGGGAGACCAAACGCAGATTGGGTGACCAATTTGCTGAACACCTCCGTTCTATCTGCAAATACAACCCTGACCCACTGGTTTCGTGTCATTTCAACTCTCCTTCCCACTCGCCATCCACAGTCTCCATCCACAGATTTCTCCATCCACAGTCTCCTACACTGTTCCAATGAACCGCAGCACAAGCTTGAGGAGCAGCACCTTATCCATCTGCTAGGGACCTTATAGCCCTCTGGCCTTAATATTGATTTCAATAATTTCAGGCCATAACAGTTCACCTTCCCCCTCTTCTGTGACCATCTGATCTGCCTGTTCTTTAGCAATTTCACCCCCTATTTGTTTTAACATAATATATGAGTTTGCGATCCAATTTTGTTGCAATTCCCCCTGTGCACAGCCTTGGTGTCAGGTTCGACCCCCAACCGTCCTTCCTCCCCCACATCCGGTCCCTCAGCACCGCCTTCTTCCACCTCCGACGAATCACCTGTCTTCGGCAATACCTCACCCCAAAAGCTGCTGAAACCTTGGTCCATGCCTTGGACCACATGTCACCTCTCGGCTGGACTAGTGCAACGCCCTCCTCGCCAGTCTCCCCTCCACCACAATCCACAAAATCCAGCTGATTCAAAACTCTGCCAGCCGCCTACTCACTCGCACCAAACTTTGCTCCCCCATTACCCCAGTCCTTGCCAAACTTCACTGGCTCCCTGTTCCTGAGAGGATCGACTTCAAGATCCTCACCGTTGTTTTCAAATCCATCCTCTCCTCTGCACCCCCCTACCTCTCTGATTTGCTCCACCGGGTCAGGCCTCCTCCATGTCGCCTGAATCCTCTGCTCCACCCTCGGTGGCCGTGCCTTCAGCCACTACGCCCCGAGGCTTCGGAACTCCCTTCTTCACTCCCTTCGCCCCCTCTCTTCCCTGTTTCAGATCACAGCTAAAGACCTTTCTCTTCGACCTCGCCTTTAGTCACCTTTCAACCCCTGTCCCAGGCTCGGTCCCAGGATCCACTACTGTGAAGCACTCTGAGACGCCGTCTGGCGTGGAGGGCGCTATATAAATCTAAGTTGTTGTTGTGTTGTATTGTTTCACGACATTAAGAACAACAAAATTACATTTATAGAGCGCCTTTCACGTCGCGAGGACGTCCCAAGGCGCTGAACAGTTAGGTTGGGACCCAAGCAGGGGGGAAGGGTCGGGGTGGGGGCAGCTGGAAGGAGAGTAGGAAAGGGGGGGGAGTTAGGAGGGCAGCAGAAGGCACGGTTGAAGAGGAAGGTCTTGAGACTGGCCTTGAAGGGGGAAAGGGAGGAAGCGAGGTGAAGGGATTGTGGGATGGAGTTCCAGAGAGTGGGGGCAGAGAGGCTGAAAGCCCGGCCACCGATGGTAGGGTTCGGACGGTGGACATTGAGCAGGCCAGAGCCCGCTGAACGGAGGGGATGGGTAGGCAAATAGGGAGATAGCAGGTCAGAGGGATATGTGGGGGCAAGGCCATGAATGCCCTTGAAAGTGAGGATGAGGATCTTGATTTCGGCACCTGCTAAACACCTCTTTAACCTATCATCTCCTGCCCTCTACCCCATTTTCTCCTTTGTCTTCCTTGCCCTGCCTCACCATCTCTGTTAATCCTTGAAAACCTCTCCCTCCCAACACACCTCAGTTCTGATGACCCGGGAGAAAGGGCTCACTTTTCCTTTCTCCCTAGATGAGTGGTTTCCCAACCTCAGGTCCCGACCCAAATCAGAATCGTGAGGGTCCTCAGTTGGGTCGCGAAGGGTCATCAGAAATTCGTTTTTTTTGCTTTTTTTAATGTTAAAAATCCTTTTTTAATGCTAAATAAAGTGCCCGAAGTGACACCGCTGACCAATTTGTATGAAAGAGCAAACTTTCGAGTTGCGCTGAGTCCAAAAAGAGACAGAGATATTGTTTTGGCAGAGCTTCGCTTCAGTTTCAATGTCGCCTCCTGAGAGTCGGGAGGACCTGTTGGAGGCTAATTTGGGATGCAGCAAAAAAAAATTGGGTTGGGAGGATCTGTTGGTGGTAAATTTGGGTCGCAGCAAAAAAAGGTTGGGAACCACTGCCCTAGATGCTGCCTGATTTGCTGAGTGTTCCCAGCATTTTCCGTTTTTATTTGAGAAATAACACAATGTGGACATAGGTTTAACTTTGTTGAATTCTGATTATATGCTACTTATTTTGCTTTGCAACACATATAATTGACCCTGCAACTTTCCAAACTATACAGTTGCAAAAAGTGCAGGAGAACTGCGCAATAGATTTTACAGCTGCTGTAAATCGACACGTTGGACACCTATGCATCCTACCCCGTGCGAAATCTCGCTGAATTTCAAAGGTAAGCAAAATCATGCCTTCAGAAAATTTTACTTAATTTATTAAGGCGTGAGATATACTTTCCCCAAAAAATCCTCTTACGAATGCACCCCATTAGAAATGCTACATTTTAGACCATCATTTAAAAAAAAAGAAAGAAAATATTACAAAGATATATTTTGATGTACAAACAGGTTGTTAATATAACACAGTAATATCAAATGCAAGGACTATTATCACAGAATGTATTTTTCACAGCAGGTGCATTGAGTTTCATTCTGCCACCACCATAAAGTGGGCAGCAGCCCACATTCCTATCTATAACGGCTCATTCCAGTGGTTGACTTCTCAGTTTACCCCCAGGGATTCCTGTAGATTCAGTAACAACAATACCTAATAATTGAAGTCCTTGCATTTTGCTTTCACTAAGGAACATGCTGGTGCACTTGAAAAATAAAGAGCAGATGCCTGCTTTTTTATATTTGCTTAATGGTTTTTCTTTCTCATTTATGTGATAAATGTAATAACCCGGTATGATTGTCCTCAACAGAGCAGGAGAAGATGAACCAGAGTGGTCATTTGATGCTTTAACAAAATTGAAATTGACAGCAATTTTTAGAGTAGCAATTTTTAAATTTAATCCACAACTGTTTTTAGGACACAGCTGTGCACAATTGGCTGCCGCATTATGTCCACAAAAATCCAGTCAATCTACTTTAAGGAATATTCTGTGCTTTGAGTCTTCAACTACATGATAAGGTGCTCTATCAATTGCAAGGATTACTTTTATTATTTTAAAAGATCTATTACAGCGACAACAAATTTACGTTTGTAGAGCGCCTTTAATGTTGGGAGGATGTCCCAAGGCGTAGAACAGTTGTGGGTCAGGACCAAGCTATGCTGGGGGGGTGGGACAGGTTGGGATAAGGGAGGGCAAAGAGGTAGGGGTGTGGCTGAAGGCACAGTTGAAAAGGAGGATATTGAGTCGGGCCTTGAAGGAAGTAACTGAGGGAGTGAGGCGAATGGTTTGTGGGATGGATTTCCAATGTGGGGGGACAGAGAGGCTGAAAGCCCGGTTGCTGATGGTAGGGCAGGTCTGGAGACATGGAGCAGGACGGAGCCTGTTGAGCGGACAGGTTGATAGATGGTCAGCAGGTCAGAGAGTTAGGAAGGGGCAAAAGCATGGAGGGCCTTGGAAGTGAGGACGAGGATCTTGAATTCTATCCTCTGAGGGATGGGGAGCCAGTGGAGCCGGGCAAGAGCCGGGTGATGGGTTCATGGAGCCTGGTGCAAGAGAGGACATGAGCTGCAGAGTTTTGGATGACCTGCAACTTGTGGAGAGAAGAGTTGAGGAGGCTGACAAGGAGGAAGTTTCCATAGTCGAGCCTTGAAGTGACAAATGCGTGTGTGAGGGTTTCAGCTGCCTGAGGCATGAGGAGACTCCAGTGATGGAATTGGGTAATGTTGCATGGTGGTGGAAGGCAGTGCTGCTCACGGGATGGATAGCTGAAAAGCTGGAACTATACTATTTGGATAAAGAAAGATAAATAGGATTTAGAAAAAATTTAAGGATTTCAATAGGCTAAATAAAAAGTAAAAGTGAATCTAGATTTGATGAGTGCCATAAGATGGGATCAGTGCATTTACAGACTGACTTGACTGCTTGTGAGCTGTGCACACATTATTGTTAGAAACAACCAAGGTAATACTGGTTGAACACCTTCAAGGGTGTTTACCACCTTTGAAGTCCACATGCAGTTTGGGGTTGAAGGGATTCTACTACCGTCAGGTTTTAGTGATGTGCTGAAGTTGTAACTTACTTCTGGCATGCATTTACAACATTTAGTAATGTCTTTATTAAATGCCTTATGTCTCAAAAAGTGTTGTGCCATTGAAATTCATTTTTTTTAATTGCAACTTAAAAATTGCTGTCAATTTAAACTTTGTTAAAGGTTCCCTTATTAAATGTTCATTTATATTCCATTTGTGCCTTCCTGTGTCTCTACTGCCATTCCGAGTGCCTTTATCCACCTTGCATCCAAAACCTGTCCACTTCTTCCTCAGGGCTGATTGAAGCCTAAATTTTTAAAATCCATTTGGAAAAAAGTTTAAAACAAGTTTTTTTGATTCAAACATTGTAATTGGCATTAGTTCAGATCTCTCAGTTAATTTGATATGCCAGAAGGGATGAAAATAAATCTAACAGACTCAGTAGCAATGGGACCCAGATAATTGGAATTGAAGCAAAATATCGCCAGCACAGAATCATGTTTGAGGCAAGTGGTCATCAATATGGATTTCTTCATATCTAGTGAGATTTAATTGTGGCTACAAGCAATTTAGGAGCAAACACAATTAAAGTAGGAGAAGGTAATTCCTTGGTGACGGTCTATCATTGGGAAAATAAGAACAATTCCCATCTGTGTTTTGTATAATTTTTGTTTAGAAAATGTAATAAGTGGTGCATGTTAGCAACATATTAACATTTTTGGGCAGCATTAGACCATTGGTTGATCTAGCCTACCCATCCAATTTCACAAGGGATTCTTTCAATATATCTGTGGAGGCTTGTAGCTCAATGATTGAAGCACTCGTCTTACAAGTGTGAGATCTTTATTCGAATCCAGGCAGGTTATGGCGAAACCTTGGGCAAGTTTCCTTACTCCACATGCCTAACAATAATCCCTCCAAAAAAAACACAATTATAAAAACATTGGTCATTTCAATCCACGACTGTTTGTGGGACACTGCTGTGAGCAATTGGCTGCCACGTTTTGCCCACAAATATACCATCAATTCACTTTACTGTATATTCTGTGAAGCACTTTGAAATGTCTAGAAGACATGAAAAGTGCTATATCAAATGCAGGGAGCATTATTATTATTATTAAAGACCACACAAAGCATGCCGTAATACAGTATATTGTTTCTGTCTTGATTGTGTTAGCACCTCAACCAAACCCTGCTTGTGTGCTGCAAAATGTTGCTCACAAGAAGTGTGCTACATAAATGTATTGATAAAAAGTTATTTAAAAATTTTTTTTTTTTTAAATTTGCAATGTAAATACTGGACATCAAAACGCCTAAGCTGTGAGGGAGAATCAGTTTAGAGACTAAAAGCTTACAACATCAATAGCTGACCATCATCAATTTGTAAATAAAATCCTCTATAACTACATATGAATATAATAAAAGCCAGGCGAATTGTATAAATTATGACATTGGTGAAAAAGAGAGTTATTTGGGGATGGGAATTGGCTGCAGAGCCCAAAGATGAAAACAGATATTGACAGTACAGAGTCGAACATTCAGAACATTCAGAGTCTTGAATGTTCAACATTCCCAGAGGGAAGGATAATATCGATCACTGGTGAGGTGGTATGAGGACAAGAATGTAAACCCGACAGATCATCAACTGAAAGACTATTTGAGTAGCCAGACTGCAATCACCTTGGTTGTCACACAGTCCTCCTGGAACTCCTCTACCAGGCAACCTTCATGCAGGAGGGCTCTAAGACCCTAATCACTCTTAGCAAGATGCTGTGCTTTGGGCTGCAACAGAAATGATCTATGAGATTTGGGGAGACGAGGTGTTCAGTACAGAGTTGATCTTCAGTGAGAATTTTGAATAATTAATTGTCAGGCAAGGTGGTGGTTATTGCTACAGGGCTGATATTGTTTGCTTCAAAATTCTGCTCACGGCTTATTCATCTCTAAGAGTTGTGAGAGAATTAGCTACTGTAATGTGTTTTATGGAGTAAATTACTGCTTTTGCTTCATCTTCTTGAGCACATATGCCAGAGGCTTTCTGTCTCCCTCTTCACAGAAATAAATTCTAGGCCTCAATATAGCAAATTTTGCTTCAGTTGTTAATAGTGTTATAATCATATTTAAGCATGAAAAGACAATTTAATGACAGGGAGTCAAGAACAAAGAGTATTCTGTCTCGCTCCAGCTTTAATTTGACATTAGGGCTTTCAATTTCTTCACTGTTGTGGCTTGTTCTTGTGATGTTAGTATGTGTTTCAGTACAAGATCTCTCTGCAGCTTTGAGACGTTCTCCTGATGTGAAAAATGTTATACAAATGTAGCTTTGTTACTTTTTGTTGTTGTATCAAAAAAACATTCTTCACTACTCACTATGCTGACATTTTTGAAGCATAGTTGAGAGAGGTGTTTACACCCAAATCCCGGTCCCCTGATATTCTATCAGCTTATCTGGCAGACCTCAGGCACCAGATGAGAGCAAATGTCCTGCAGCTGAATATAGACAAGATGGAAGCCATACTCCTTGGCTCTCATCACTTCCGCAGGACCTGAACTCAACTTCCTTGGACTCACCCTCAAACTCAACGAACCAGTGTGCAATCTACATATCTGGTTTGACATCTAGCTGTCCATCCGGCCCGACATCTGGTCCCTGACCAGGGCCATCTTCTTCCACCTCCGCCACATTGCACCTTACCTCAAATGCAGCTGAATCTGTCCTGCGTGTGTTTGTCACCTACCAACTTGATTACTCAGACACACTCCACACCAGTCTTCCCAGCTCCAATATACAAAAGATCCAGCTGATTCAGAACTCTGCCTTCCGCATAGTTACCCAGACCAACCTCTGTACCCATACCTCAGCAGTTCTGCCCAGTCTCTGCTGGCTCCCCATCACCGAACTCATCAACTTCAAGATCTTCACACTCGTGTTCAAATCCCTTCACTCTCCAGCACCTCCCTGCCTCTCTGACTTCCTCACACACCAATCTACCACCCAGTGCCTCGGCTCGACCTGCACCGGCCTCCTGCTCATCGCTTGCTTGTCAAAGTACTCTGAGATGCCATCCAGCATGGAGAGCGCTATATAAATCCAAGTTGTTGTGGTTGCACACTATGCCCCACCATTGGAGGTACGCTTTCAGCCATTATGCCTCAAAACGCTGGAATACTCAATCTCTCCGCCTTGCCCCCCCTCTCCCCTTTTTCAAGTTCCACCTGAAAACCTTCCTATTCGACCATACTGACAGCCACCTTCCTGCCTCCCACCCCTCACCGCCCAGGTTCAGAGTCAGGCTCTGGCATTGTTAATTGCTCTGAGATGCTACCCCGCACGGAGGGAGCTATATAAGTGCAAGTTGTTGTTTAGATTATTTCATGCAAATTTGGAAATACTCCCAAATTCCTAATACCTTTTAATCTTTGCATTGTCGATATGTATTACAATACAATATAATTTACATTAATGTTGTACCTTTCACGTTGGGAGGATACCTCAAAGCTCTTGAATGTAACAGAACTTGAACATAAAACAGGTAACAAATATGCAGTGAGACAAGGTAAAGTAAGAGAAATGTCCCATTGAGTGACAATGCAAAGAATGATAAATTGATTAGCTTTGCACCATCCACTGGTGGGCGCTGATTCAATCTCTTATTCATAATGTACCAATACACTTCACAAGTGAATTGCTCTCAAGGTTAAGTGATTCTTTTTGTAAACCAATACACAATGTGTCAGTTTTTTTTAAGGGAAATGCAATCACCTCGCGAGACAGTATATACAGCATGTATAATCTGTACATGTATGCATGTACAGATTATAGCACTATTTCAATCTTTCTACCTGATTGGTAAAGTTAGGAAGATCTTTAGACAAAATAAACCATTATGGTTCTCCCGTGGAGTGTGCTGCACTGTGATTCCAATGCTATTCAGAGTCAAAGCAGCCTGGCCAGGATGGTTCATGATGTTGTGAACTAACAACAACAACAACAAAATTACATTTGTATAGCAACTTTCACGTCAGGAGGACGTCCCAAAGTGCTGGACAGTTATTGATTCAGACCCGAGCTGAGGACTGGGGGTGGAGGTGAGGGGGGAAGGAGTTGCCGATGAGGAAAGTCTTGAGGCGAGACTTGAAGGAGGCCAGGGAGGGGGCAAGGTAGAGACACTTCGCGATGGAGTTCCAGAGGTTGAGGGCAGAGTGGCTGAAGGCTCACCCGCCAATGGTTGGGTGGGTGGGTCGGGGGACATGGAGCAGGCCAGAGGCTACTGAATGGAATGGGTGGGCAGGTTGGTAAGGGGATAGGAGGTCACAGATGTAGGGTGGGCCGAGATCATGGAGGGTTTTTAAATGTGAGGACCAGGATCTTGAACTGAGGTATAATTAGAGAAGTAGAAAGACACGTAGCCTTTGACTTTATTGTAAACTCCATTATTTACAATGCTGCAATGCAGGACAGATTGAAATACTGCATAATATATTTCAGGATCTGTCATGCAGTTTCTAAATTGATATTTACGGCAGAAGATAATCAGTTCTAGGGAATTCACATGACTCTTCAATGATAGCAAAGTCCTTGCAAGTTAAGATTGCATGTCCAAATACTGTAGTTTGTTCTCCTTCATGGATCGCAGCTTCTGGGCATACAGCAGAAGTGTTTCTTTCAGCCTATTTACAAAGTACAGAACCGAATTGTGAAATTAATTTGTGGTAAAATTGGGAAGAGGCTGTGAGAAGGGGCAGTTCCAATTTACACTGACCCATAGATGACCACAATAGAAGCAGTACAGTATCTGCTCTGCATGAGACATGCCTCTTAGTCAAGACACCTCACTTGAACAACTTGTTGCAGCAAACCTTGGTGCAAGTCATTAGACTTTTTAGAACATCAAGGTGTCCTGAATACATAGTTTCAACAAGCTGAAGGTAGATGGCTATCAAGTAGCTGATGAAACAACAACTATAACTTGTATTTAAATAGAGTGCTTAACAGTGGTGTATCTTGACACTGAGAGAAGAGGTGATTGAAGGCATTATCAAAGAGGAAAGTCTTCAAGTATGATTCGAAGTTCAGCAGAGAGGAGACAAAATGAAGGGATTGAGGCAAGGAGTTCCAGAGATTCGAGGTGCAGTGATTAAAACACATATTGTGGAGAGGAGGGGATGAGGTATGTGTAGCAGACCCATCAGGATTTTGTTTTAAAAACAAATAAATATATACATATTTTTAAACTAACAGATTTTTATTTTTTGTTTAAAAAAGGAAGGTTGAACATAAAGAAGAGTAATGCACCACTGAATCATAATGCAAAATAACATGTTTGTAAAATACCCTAATGGTTTAAATTTTTTTTAATTCAATTATTATGTTTCTAAGCAATTTATAGGGATGTCCTTGGCGGTGATCCAGGTCTTGAATTCAGACAAGTAGGCAGCCAGAACATCATTTCTGGGGTTGTGACTAGAGGAGGGAATATAGATTTGGGTGTCATCTGCATACATGTGGAAGTTAACCCCATATCTGTGTGTCCGGTAGCTTCTACACTATAAACAAATTCACACACCCAGGTGTTCACATTGTGTTAACTTCTGATAGGAAGTACAACCATAGTTGTACTGTATAACTAATTGGAAACTCTGATAAGCTTATACTCAAAAAAGTAGGACGTGAACTTTGTGCCTATGAGTTTCCAATGTATTTGTCACTGTTGAGTAGTGGCCAGGCAAATCCTCAAAGGGAAAGAGGAAACGTAATCAGAGAGGAAATCATCCCTGGCTGCTCTTTTGTGGCAACAGATGCGTTGATATGAAACATTGGCAGTTGTAGATGAAGGAGCAGGTTAATCAAAATATATTTACTGTCGGGGAAAAGAATCAAATGCAAGAGACAAAATGAAAGCAGAAAAATTCACAAATGCAGTATCCGCTAGAAATAATAATAATAATAATCCTTGCATTTGATTATGGCACTTTTCATGTCTTCTAGACAACTTAAAGCGCTTCACAGAATATATTGCAAAGAAAATTGACTGCATATTTTGTGAGCGATACGTGGCAGCCAATGATGATATAATTATAATCAAGTTATATTAGAATACCTTCAATGTTTGTTGCAGATAAGCATATAATCCAGCTCAGTAGACATGTAACTGTAACATTTATATAACGCCATTCATGCGGGGTGCATCCCGGAGCGCATGACAATGGCAGAGACTGACAATGAGCCAGGGGGAAGGGGAGGTGAGCTTAAGCACGATCAAAAAGGAAGGTCTTTAGGTGGGATTTGAAGTTGGAGAGGAAGGGTGCAAGGCAGACTGATTGAGAGAAACCATTCCAGAATTTCGGTGCACAGTGGCTGAAGGTACAGCCACGAATGATGAAGCAGAGGGGATGAGAGACAAACAGGAGGTCAGAGGGAGCTGAGAGGGTGGTGGAGTGGGGCTTAAGCAGGTCGAATGGGTAGTGAGGTACAAGGACATGAGGGATTTAAAGACAAGTGAGAGGATTTTTAAATCAATACATTCAGTAATTAGGAGTCAGAGGAGCCTGGCAAGAACTGTTGTGATGAGGATACAGAGTTTTGTATGGGTGAGTATTCGGGCAATGAAGTTTTCATTTAATTGGATTTTGTGTATGGTGGAACTGGGAAGACCAGTGAAGAGGGCATTGGAATAGACCAGCTAGGAAGTGATGAAGGATGAGGATTTTGGTTGCGTTGGTTGTGAGGCAATGTGGCAGATGTAGCAAAAAGCATTCCTTGTCAGGGATTGGATGTGTGGTAGAAAGGAAAGCTGAGGATCAAACCTGACTTCTAAGTTGTGCACGTGTTCGGTGACAGACCCCGAGGAGGTTGAAGAGTGGTGACAGGAGCTAAAGAATATGGCTCTGTCTTGCCGACCTTCAGCTGCAGAAAAGTTGCACTCATCCAGGCCTTGATGTCCGTCAGACAACAGGACATCAGTGGACTGGGAGTTGCAGCTAGAGCATGAGAAGGAGATTTGGGTGTCATCCCCATGGATATGGAAGTTGCGCTATGTCTGTGGATGACATCACCGAAAGGGATCAGGTAGATGAGAACAAGATTGAGTCTTGGGGTACCTTGTAGATTACTGGCCGGGGGCAGAAGGAAAAAACAGTTGCTAAGATATATTGTTGGAGTTTATAGGATGCGAACCACGTGAGTGCGGTCCCCAAAGATGGATGAGGGAGGAGAGGCGGTGGATGAGGATGATGTAACCGACTGTGTCAAATGCGGCAGAGAGATCCAGGAGAACGAGGAGGCAGTTATTTTGATGAACGCTGTCTCTATGCTGTGGGCTGGACGGAAACAGAACTGGAGGGATTTGAGTAGGGAGTGGAGGAAGAGGTGTGAGCAAAGTTGATCCATAAATAATTATAATAATCCTTGCATTTGTTATAGCAAGGATTTGCAACAACACATTCCAAAACTTTGGCCAGGTTAGGCAGGTTTCAAATGGGTCTGAAATTTGTGAGGCAGGTTTGAGATGGGTCTGAAATATGTGAGGGTGGAGGGATTGATTAAGAAGAGTGATGACAGTGGTTTTGAGGGTGAGTGGGACAGAGTCTGAGGAGACAGACTGGTTGATTGTGTCAACCAGCAGTGGGCAGAGGAGGGGGAATTGAGTGACTGGAAGCTGCATGGGATTGGGGTTGAGGCAGCAGGTGGTGAGCTTCATCTGAGTGTTGCATCCTTTGGGTGTTGCTTCATCTGGGTGGCCCTGGAAGAAGACTATGAATTAAACCCAGTTGCCAGATAGTACTGGCTTTTGTGCTGGGGGTTTATTAACTGCCTTTTATTGCTGACCATATGATGTGGTACCATCTTTGTCTGCTAGTACATGTGGCTCCTTCGTTCTGTGTTGGTGCTGTTTGTATGCTTGTGTGCTTATGATTGGTGTTAAGAAAGCCACCATGACAAGCGTACCAGTTTCTAGCATCCTGACATCCTCCAGTTGCATTACATTATCTCAAATGTATTGTTAAACTAAAGCTTTAGAGGTGAAAGAATAATGTGCTCATCCACTGAGTCACTCAGTCCTGTTATTTGAATATTTTATAAAATAAATAATGTATTTGACCCAGGGATATCAGTGACTAATATTAATTTTGAATGGCATTGCAGAAATGCTAATATTGTATTTCGATTATCACATTAATTTCTGCATAGCACAGTGTGGTTAGCCCACTCGCCACACAAGCAAGAGCTCTCGGGTTTGATTACCGGGGTGAGGGATGAAACCTTCGGCAAGTTTCCTTACTCCACACGCCTCTATTTATCTAGCAGGAAGCAGTAACTCGGTTGTCAGCCAATTAGCGGATCACTTTGTGAAATAATATTTTCTCAAAAAAACAGTCACTCAATCCATGACTGTTTGTGCCACATTAATGTGTGTAACGTATTTCGCACCCCCAAATTATACGGTCAATTTCCTTTTCAATATATTCCTTGAGATGTCTCAACAACATTATACAGTGCTATATCAAATGCAATTAATTTTATTATTTATTATTGTATCTAAAGATGTATTTTAGAAAATATCTACAAAACAGAGTTGCCACGGTAAGTCAAAGTGGTGCAAGTAGCGATGTGTGCCTTGAACTCCTCATTGTGTGAGTTTCCAATTTCAACTGAGCTGCCATGGGGAAATGCTTAGCAGAGGCTTGGGAAGGGCGGTAACATCAGGAAGAGCATAACCCCCAGGTATTTACTAATGCAACTCCCAAGGGAAGTTTCAGAGTTATATTGGTGAAAGTTTGGAAGGCGAATCCTTAACTACCACTTGATACTGGGTGGGTGTTCTGTGGAGTGAACAGAAAGGAAGAAGAGATACCATGTAAGGGATAAAGAAGCCTCAATTCAGCAAAAATAAAACAGAAATAAAGTCTGGTGTTCAGTCTAGCATTTTAGGTCCTTAAAATGTAACATTTCATTTTATACATCATTAATCTCAATCACTGGTGCATTTCAATATAACTGCAGAATATGTCCGCATTGGTAGTCACTTGACATTTGAATTAACTCTTGGGCAAACTTCCAGTCTACCACATCTTTTGCTCTTGGCAGAACAACTGAACAGTTGCTACCTTTGTTTGAATCCAGGCAGATCAGGGCGAAACCTTGCTTACAACAACAACAACAACATTGCACTTATATAGCGCCTTTCACGTTGGGAGGATGTCCCAAAGGCTGAACAGTCAGGTCGGGACCAGAGCTTACTCCATATGCCTAATAATAATCTGTGTGAAAAAAAACATAATAATAAAATTAAACACAAAATACTACAGATGCTGGGAATCTGAAACAAAAACAAAAGTTGCTGGGGAAACTCAGCAGGTCAAACAGCATCCATGGAGAAAAGGAAAAGGAGTCAACACTTCGGGTCTACAACCCTTCGTCAGGACTGGGGCTTGTTTGGAGGGAGAGGTTTTTTAAGAATGTTAAAGGGGGGAGAGGCAGAACATTTAAGACAAAGAAGACGAAAAAGACAAAGGAAAAGGAAAAAAGAGTATATTGACTGATGGGTTGAATATGTGTTAATGGTTTCAGGGGGAGAAACAGCAGTGGGTGGGTTTTAATGAAACCGGGTAGAAGAGATGTTTAGTGGTGATAGAATAAACAAAACACCAGAGAGGCAAGGGGTGTCTAGAGTTATGATTGTGATGGGGGGAGTGGGTGTGGGGGGAGACTCCTATGGCCTGAAATGGATGAAATAGATGTTGAGACCAGCGGCTGCAGTGTCCCCAGTAGAAAGATGAGGTGCTGTTCCTCAAGCTTTCGCTGTGAGTCACTAGAACAGCGCAGAAGACCATGGATTGAAAGAATTCAACTTCATCCAATATTCAAATCTTTCTCCCATCTGGTTCTTCAAAAACTTCAATTTGATTATGATGCTGTTTTAAATACAACCCGGTATGTCACATTGGGCCTTTATTAGATCAAGTAGCACTGGCCAAGTATGTTGCAACTTTTGCAAAAGAGAATTGCTATGAAAAACTTATTTGCTTTTTGAGCCATGTGCCAGATTTAATTATCTAATGGTTCAGTTGTTTTCTGCATGCTAAGGAATTAGCTTGGCCTTTCTCAATGTTCTTTGTTCATATATATCACTTATGAATATTAATAATCCTTCCAGTTGATACAGTGTGTTTTGTGCTTCTACACGTCTCAAAGCACTTCACAAAATATACTGCAAAGTGAGTTGACTGTATATTTATGGGCAAAATGCGGCAGCCAATTGTACACATCAGTGTCCCACAAAGAGGCGTGGATTGAGTGACCAAGTTATTTTTTATTTTTAATGGATTATTCCCGGTAAAGCGATCTGCCCATCGACTGACAATCAGGTTCCTACTTAATCCTAGGTAAACAGAAGTGTGTGGAGTAAGGAAACTAATCCATTTACAAAGTACCATACAATCTACTCCTTTAGAAACTGATACCACAGAATATCACATGTAAGGCATTGATGTGGATCAGTAACTAACTGAAGGTAAGGCTAATGGACAGCATAGCCAGTATATGGTGTCAAGTGGTGTCAAGTGGCGAAACTATTTGCTGGTTTCACAGACACAGAGCAAGGTAATTAATCTTCAGGATAACACCAGAGAGAGGGCACAGTAGACTCAGTTGAGGCATTCAACAAAGAGAACTTGACATAGTCTAGTCTAGGGATGACCAACAACAACAACAAACAACAACAACAAAATTACATTTATAAAGCGCATTTCATGTTGGGAGGACATCCCAAGGCACTGACCACTGGGAAATTAAGGTACTGGACTGTTCTTCATAGATGAATTAGAACTTATTGGGAGGGATAACAACAACAACAAAATTACATTTATATAGCACCTTTCATGTCAGGAAGACATCCCAAGGCATTGGACAGACAATATTCCGAGTTGCGGGTAGGGATTGGGGAGGATGGAGGGCAGGGGGGGAAGGAGGTTGATCGAAAGCACAGTCAAAGTGGAGGGCATTGAGGTGGATCTTGAAGATGGCGAGGGATGGGGCAAGGTGGAGGGACTGCGGGATGGAGTTCCAGAGGGTGTGGATAGAATGGCTGAAGGCCTGTGCACCAATGGTGGAGCGAGTGAGGTGGGGGACGTGAAGCAGGCCGGAGCCGAGCGGAGTTTGCGGGCTGGTGGTAGTGGGTTAGGAGTTCGCAGAGGTGGGTGGGTGCGAGGCCATGGAGGGCTTTGAAGGTGAGGATCAGGATCTTGAACTGTATCTTCTGTGTGATGGGAAGCCAGTGTAGTTGGACGAGGGTCGGGATGATATGGTCATGGAGCCTAGTGCGGGAGAGGATATGGACTTCAGAGTTCTGGATGATCTGCAGCCTGTGGAGGGAGAAGTTGGGGAGACCGACAAGCAAGGAGTTTGCATAGTGAAGCCTGGATGGTATGAATGCATGTATGAGTGTTTCGGCAGTCAGAAGTATAAGACAGTGGTGGAGTTGAGCAGTGATGGCCTTACCTTCAGTTAGTTACTGATCCACATCAATGCCTTACATGTGATATTCTGTGGTATCAGTTTCTAAAGGAGTATGGTACTTTGTAAAGTTGCAGTGATGGGGTAAGGCAGAGTAGGTCATGACACAGATGTGGAGTAGAAAGAATAGTTGAAGGTCAAACAAGATGTCTAGGTTCTGGACTGGCTTACTGAGATGGCGTGTGCACTGATAGAATATGATGCTGTCAGCATCTGAGGGGTTGAATTTCTACTGAAGAAAGTTAGCTCTCAACCAGGACTTGATGTCCGACAGACATTCTATCAAGACAGCAGTGTTCCTGGAGTCAAGGGTGGAGGTAAAGAGATACAGTTGGGTGCATGTGGAAGTTGACCCCATGCCTGTGGATGATGTCATCAAGAGGGAACAGGTAGATGTTGAAGAGGAGGGGATCAAGGATGGAGCCCTGAGAAACACTGCACGAGATGGTACAGGGGCTCGAGGAGAAACCATTTGGTTATTATTATTTATGATTAATTATGATTAATAATCCTTGCATTTTTCTATAGCGCTTTTCATGTCTTCTAAAAGTATATAGTAATAAAATGAACTGACTTCATATTTGTGGGCGTAATGGTAGCTGAAAGAATCAATAGAAAATAAAGCTTGATACTTTAAAGGGAAGATACTATAATATGTATGTGTGAGGGTTGGGGGGTTAACACATGCTTCGTAGGGAGGGTTAATTTGGAACGTTGAGATTAAATGGGCAATGGCTTTATTTATTTTACCCCTCTCTTGTGATCTTATAAAGAAATCCCAGAATATTGTAGGAACTGCTATTAGGCATTGATGAGTAGTGCTTTCCTATTAAATGGATCAGTTTATTGTGAATCTTCCTCCCACACTAACACAACAACAAAATAATAAACCATCATTCTGTGCATGTTCACCATTTATTATTTAGCTTGTAATAGCACAATTTCTCAGTTATATATTGTTGCATTAAAAGTGCAACATAGAGTCCATTATTCATAATGAAAGATTTCCGAGCACTATCTTCATTTCAAAGCTGAAGTTGGGATCTCCGATCCCCAAGATTCGAATCAAATAACCAGACAATTCAATATGATGCAACTCAATTTTATTAACAATTACATTAACAATTTTATTAACAGTTACATACTCATTACAAAATACCTTGCAGCCCTTAACTGCACGCATACATCACCTCAAGGCTGGACTACGGAAACTCTCTCCTCGTCGACCTCCCCAGCTCCTCCATTCACAGGCTGCAGGTCATCCAAAACTCTGCAGCCCGTATATTATCCCGCACCCGCCTCTGCGACCACATAACCCCCACCCTCGCCCCCCACTGGCTCCCCATCCTCCAGAGGATCGAGTTCAAGATCCTCATCCTCACCTTCAAGGCCTTACATGGCCTTGCCCCGCCCTATTTAACCAATTTACTCTCCCCCTACAAGCCCACCCGGACCCTCCGTTCAGCAGGACTTGGCCTGCTCCAAGCTCCCCGCCCGAACCACCCCACCATCGGAGGCCGGGCCTTCAGTTTCTTCGCTCCCACCCTGTGGAATTCCATCCCCCAATCCCTCCATTTCGTTTCTTCCCTTTCCTCTTTCAAGGTTGGTTTGAAGACTTTCCTCTTCGACTGTGCCTTTTGTTCCACCCAGAATTTTTCGACCTCCCCTACGTGTTTCACCCCTCCCCGTACACTCCCCTCCCAGCTCGGGTCACACGCCTCCTGTGCAGCGCCTTGGGACGTCCTCCCGACGTGAAAGGCGCTTTATAAGTGTAATTTGTTGTTGTTGTTGTTGTTGTTAACACTGAACCCTTCAGGCACGGATAACAACCCTGTCTACCTTATGACATACAGCATACAACAGCAATATTCTTGTGCCCCATTAGCCTATTCACTGAGCGTAAGACCAGGAACTTGCTTCTGTAACTCACCCTTCCCTGCCTGTAAAACAGGAAAAACGGAAACCATACGATCTGTTCCAGTAGTTCTGAACAACAGCAGCAGGCTGGAGATCTCAGCTTCCACCTTGAGATATTCCCCAACTGTTGTGTTGAGGAATATCTCATTCCTCCTATCTTTATACGGGTGGACCTCACTTAACGTTGATTCGGTCAACGTTTCGTTATTACGTTGCTGATACATAGGGGAACATATATCCATTTAACGTCAAGACATTCACTATTATGTCGTTCGCCGGCGGGTGGAAACTAACTACTTTGGGTGGCATAGGCGTATATAGACATTGAACGTCCGAGATTCTTATGCAGCGTCCATCCTGATCCTGCCCCTTCGTCTCAATAACTCCACCACTCGCCCCGCCACCCCAACCCACCTCTACAAGCAAGCGCCACAACCATCTCACGTGAGTGTTATGTCATTTAAATTCATATATTTTTATACTTTATATTTTACATTTATGAATGTATTTTGTTTAATACAAAATCTTATTTTGTTTTAGAAAATTTTGACGAAAAATGTCCCAAAAAACCTAACTCCAGTTTATACATTAATTCTTATGGGAAAAATGCGTTCGCTTAACGTTGCACTTTTCAAGAACACAACTACAGCGTTAAACAAGGACTAATTGTAGTTCTCCACCAGCCTCGCTTACTCCAAAACATAAGACCATAAGAATTAGGAGCAGAAGTAGGCCATTCATCCCCTCGAGCCTGCCCCGCCATTCAATAAGATCATGGTGATCTTCTGACACAACCCTAATTACCTGCCCTATCCCCATATCCCCTAATCCCTCTATTTTAAAAAAAAATCCATCAGTCTCAGCCTTGAAAATGTTCAAGGACTGAGCATCTACAGCGTTCTGGGGGTAGTGAATTCCATAAATTCACTTGAATTCACGTGAATTCACGTGAATTCCATAAATTCACTTGAATTCACGTGAATTTCATAAATTCACTTCCCCCTGAGTGAAGAAATGTTTCCTCAACTCTGTTCTAAAAGGCTGACCCTTCATTTTAAGACTGTGACCCCTGGTTATAGATTCTCCTACCAGGGGAAACAGTCCCTCATTGTCTACTTTATCTGGCCCTTTAAGAATCTTATATGTTTCAATAAGATCCCCCCTAATTCTTCTGTACTCTAGAGAATACAACCCTAGTTTATTCAACCTATCCTCACAGGTTAGTCCCCTCATCCCAAGAACTAACCTAGTGAATCTATGCTGCACCAGCTCTAAGGCAAGTATATCCTTTTTTAAATAAGGAAACCAAAACTGCACACAATACTCTAGGTGCGGTCTCACCTTTTGCAATGAACGCTAACATGCCTTCTTAGTTCACCTTCTTAGTTGCTTGCTGTACCTGCAAACTAACATTTTGCGACTGGTGTACAAGGACACCCAAATCCCTCTGAACGCTAACACTATCTAATCTCTGCCCTTCTAGAAAATAATCTGTTTTTCTATTTTTGCTACCTAGGTGAATAACTTCACACTTACCCACATTAAATTCCATCTGCCACCTACTTGCCCACTCCCCTAACCTATCTATATCCCATTGCAAAACAAAACCCTTTTACATGTGATTATTCCCTCATTGGTCATCCTGGAGTCTCCTGATTCTTGATGATCCTTGGCCGGTTTCATCAGCCCTTTCCTTATCTTGACAAGCAGAGTGGTTCTCAAACATTCCTGTTTTCTCAATCTCCTCCCCATTTACACACGCCTATTTTGTTTATCTCCTCGTTTATCCATGACTCCCCACCCTTGAGAAGACAAAGAGTAGTTATATTGAAACAAAACACAAAATACTATAGATGCTGGGAATCTGAAACAAAAAGCAGAAGTTGCTGGGGAAACTCAGCAGGTCAGGCAGCATCCATGGAGAAAGAAAAAGAGTCAACATTTCGGGTCTACAATCCTTCGTCAGAACTGAGTAGTTATATTGATGTCTTTAACTGAACATGTTTTCTGTTCTCTGTCCTTCACACTTATCAAATCTACTACAAGTAGTGCCAACCTGGCTACAATCCCTTTTTTTTTTACAGATGGGGCTGGTTTCTGCAACTTTGCAGCCTTCTCAGTTTTATACCTAAGTTTCTAATGTTATACTACTTGCTATACACATTGATTTACTTATTAAACATAAAATAAACTTAATGATTTGACTAAACCTAACACTGTGTGGGTAGAAGGTGGTAATGCAATGAACATTAAACGTGGCATTTTCTAACATAGTAGAACTTTTATTTTTTACTGCAGAAAGTACTGCGTAAATAGAAGAAATAGCATGCAGTGCAGTAACAACAGCAACAATGATTTACAAATAGATAAGACCTTTTAGGTCAAAAGAACATCTCAAAATGTTTTACACAGCTACTGGGCACCCAAGCAGATGGGGGATGGAGATGAGTAGCTTCAGAGAAGGGAAACATTACAAAATGCATCGTCAAGAAGATAGATCTTAAGGTGGGGTTTAAAGGCACTCTTTACTGAAACGCACTCCACGCGAGTCTCCCCAGCTCCACTATTCAAAAGATGCAGCTTATTCAGAATTCTACCACTGCAAACTCACCTGTGCCAAATTCTGTACCACATCTCTCCAGATATCCAGTTCTGATTCCTCATCACCGAACGAATCGACTTCAAAATCCTCACACTCATATTCAAATCCCTTCACTCTCTGGCACCTCCCTACATTTCTGACCTCCTTGCTCCCCAATCCAACACCTGGGGCCTCACTCAACCTGCACCGGCCTCCTGCTCATCCCTCGCATACTGCACCCCACCATCAATAACAACAACAAAATTGCACTTATTTGGTGCCTTTAATGTCAGGAAGATGTCCCAAAGCACTGAACAGTCAGGTTGGGACCCAAGTGGGGTGGGAGAGTCGGGGAAGAGGGAAGGAGAGGGGAAAGAGTTAGTGGGGGAGCCGAAGGCGCGGTCGAAGAAGAAGGTCTTGAGACCGGCCTTGAAGGAGGAAAGGGAGGAAGCAAGGCGGAGGGGCTGCGGGATGGAGTTCCACAGTGTGGGAGCAGATAGGCTGAAAGCCCGGCCGCTGATGGTTGGGCGGTTAGGGCGATGGACGGGGAGCAGGCCTGAGTCTGCTGAATGGAGCGTGCGGGCAGGCTGATAGGGAGACAGAAGGTCAGAGAGATAGGTCGTGAATGGCCTTGAAACTGAGGACGAGGATCTTGAATTCGATCCTCTGGGTGACGGGGAGCCAGTGGAGATGGGCGAGGATGGGAGTGATGTGGTCGCGAAGCCTGGTACGGGAGAATACATGAGCTGCAGAATTCTGAATGATCTGCAGCCTGTGAAGGAGGAGCTGGGAAGGCTGTTGAGGAGAGAGTTCTAATAGTTGAGCCTGGAAGTGATAAAGGGGTGGATGAGAGTTTTGGCGACATGTGGGGTGAGGTAGTGGTGGAGTTTGGCAATATTGCGGAGATGATGGAAGGCTGTGCCGGTCATGGAGCGGATGTGAGGGAGGAAGGATAGTTCGGGGTCGAACAAGATGCCTAGATTCCAAATTGGCTTCGAGAGGTGGAGAGACCAGCCTTGAGCACTGATGTTGTCAGTGCCTGAGATGCGGAGGCGTTGACGTGAGCCAATCAGGAGGGTCTCTGTCATGTTGGCATTGAGCTGTAGGAAATTTGCCCTCGTCCAGGACTCAATGTTGGACAGACATGCAGTCAGAATGCCAGTAGTCCTGGAATAGAGGGTGGACGCGGAGAGGTAGAGTTGGGTGTCATCCGCATACATGTAGATGTTTACCCAATGTCTGCGGATGATGTCGCCCAGTAGGAGAGTGTAGAGGGTGAAGAGCAGGGAGCCAAGGACAGAGCCCTGGAGAACGCTGCATGTGACTGTGCAGGGGCTGGAGGAAAAGCCGTTGGAGGAGACAAAGTGAAGGCGGTGGGAGAGATAGGACTGGAACCATTCGAGGACAGAGGCTTGCAGGTTGAGGAGGGAGGAGAGGCGGTGGAGGAGGATTGCGTGGTCCACGGTATCGAAGGCAACGGATAGGTCGAGGAGGACGAGGAGGCGGAGGGAGCCCTGGTCACAGATGGTCAGGCTGTCGTTTGTGACCTTGACCAGGGCAGTTTCCAATTCTGTGGGAGGCACGGAAGCCCGATTGGAGGGGTTCGAGGAGTGAGTGCTTTGTGAGGAAAGAGCAGAGCTGGGAGTCAACCATTCTTTCAAGGACCTTGGAAAGGAAGGAACCATCAGAGGTCATGCTTTCAGCCACTATGCCCCCAAACTCTGGAACACTCTCCCTCAATCTCTAAGATTTGCCCCCCCTCTCTCCTCTTTTTCAAATCACAAGTGAAAACCTTCCTCTTTGAGGAAGGGATTAGAGCACTCACCTTACAAACGTGAGTCCTATGTTCAAATCCAGGCAGGTCATGGCGAAACCTTGGGCAAGTTTCCTTACTCCACGCGCCTAATAATAATCTCTCCGAAAAAAAACACAATAATAAAATTGGTCATTTCAATCCACGACTGTTTGTGGGACACCGCTGTCAAAATTGGCTGCCACATTTCGCCCACAAATATACTGTCAATTTACTTTATACTATATTCTGTGAAGCACTTTGAGACATCTAGAAGACGTGAAAAGCACTATATCAAATGCAAGGATTGCTATTATTATTATTATTATTAAAGGTAATGGGGTGGGAGAGGAATGGTGGAGGGTCATTGAGACGGAGTTTCAGAGAGCCGATAGGTTCCTCATTGGTGGTGTGGGCTTGAAGCAGGTTTGTATTAGTTGAGCGGAGGGAGCAGCTGGGTTGGTAGGGTTGCAGGCCGAGGAGATAGGATGGGGACTGGTCTTGGAGGGATTTGAACATGAGAACTAGAATCTTCAATTCAATGTACTGGGGGACTGGTCGTGAGTGGATCTGAACAAGGATTGGAGTGACACATTCATGGAAGTGGAGTGGATGAGGACATGCATGCAGAGTTGTGGTCCCTAAATTTCTTAGCTTCAGGGTGAAAATCAATTATAAACTTTAATGGCAACTGACCACTCTTTAACTGATAGTAGCTATGAGCCATGGCTTGCCGCAGCATTTTAATGATACAGAAAAAGCAATGATGATACATCCTCAGCATGAGTGAACATTAATGGGAATATACTGTTCCTCTCTTTGTTATGTAGTCTGCACGCATCATTTTTTAATGATTGCTTTGGACTAGTAGCAGAAATATCGCCTCATCCATAATCTGAACATGTTGAGGTACTAAGCAAATGCCGATTGTACTTTAGGAGAGAAATTGTGTTCCGTTCTTATATATAATAATAATAATAATCCTTGCATTTGATATAGCGCATTTCATGTCTTCTATACATCTCAAAGCGCTTCACAAAATATACTGTAAAGTGAATTGACTGTATATTTGTGGGCGAAACGCGGCAGCCAATTGCGTACAGCAGTGTCCCACAAACAGTTGTGGATTGAAGTGACCAATTCATTGTTGTTTCTTTTCTTGATGGATTATTATGAGGCGGGTGGAGTAGGGAAACTTGCCTGAGGTACTTTGATTTCTTTTAAAATCTGTATCTTTAGGTATTTTCTTCTGTTTTGGGCTCTTCCATTCGTTGGAAAAGGAGATGATTCAACTTGATTCTGCTTGGTAACTGGCCATGAGTCAGAGTACAGTACAAGAATGACTGGGTTTACTCACAAATTATGTTATGTTTTCCTGCCTGAAGTCATGGACTTTGTGTTTTTCTCTTCTATCTCTGTCTGACTACAACTGTGAATTTGCTTCGTTGAGAATCCATGGATCCAAATGCAGGACTATACCAATGCAAATTGGAACACTAATGGACTACACCAATGTACCCACATTCTTGAGCATGTCTATGTATGTATGCGTGGATGTGCATATAGTTACTCCCCACTTCTCACAGCATGAAACTATGCCATTGATCAACACATTTTGTGACGAGTGCCAAATAAATACATGTTATTGCAGTTCTGGGTAGGAAACAGTAAAATAAATGTCATCACTTCTGAATGTCATCTTCTCTCTCTTCATTTAATTTTTCCTGGATCTCTGTTTTATGTTCTATGATCGTTCCTCCTTCAAACTATCTTCTGTTCTTTCAAAGTTCCAAATATATTGTCCTATATGCCTTTCCCTTCATCTTTGCAATGTCACTATATTTTGGTAATTAAAGTTCAATACACTCTTTGTCTAATATGTTATTCGAAGGCCCAAAGTCCGAACCTTTACTTCTATCAATCATTCCTTCAAGTATGATATGTAGGATATTGAAATTAAAACTTCGGGTAATGTAGAGAAATTTAAAATGATCTTGTTTCTCGCTATTCTTTTCTATCTTGATTGTGAAACTCTAAGGGGTAGGGTCCTTCCCCCAACTTCTCCATAGAAAACTACTAAGGCAATAAATGGCAGCCTATTCCATAAATGAAGGCAGCCCTCTAAAACCTTGTAGAAATAAACCCAGGACACTCAGTTTGCTGGATAATAATAATCCTTGCAACACTTTTCATATCAGAAAGATATATCAAGTAATTTAACAAGAGATATTCTAAAGTGCAGTGACTGTATTTGTAGATACATGCAGTGGCCCATTTGTACACAGTAGTGTTCTACAAATAGCTAAGTAGCAATTGATCAATTTTATCTGGGGAATTGTTGTCCAGGACACTGGGAAAACGTCCCTTTGAGTAGCGTTATGTCACCATTGACCTGAAAAGGCACATAACACCTCATCTTGTGTCATCCAAAGGAAAGTACCTCCTAAGAATGCAATGCACCCATAGTGTTTCATTGGAGTTTGAGTTCCAAATGGGGTTTTAACCCATGATCTTCGACTCAAAGTACTACTAACTGAGCAAGGCTGATAACACCATGTCCCATAAGCATCTCTACATTTTCTTTATTAACTCCAAAACCATGCTTCCCAAATTGTTACTGGTTAGGGGGTATAGTAATATTAACAGGATGTAACTTAAGTATACTAATTGGGTATAATTTAGATGTATAAAAAAGTGGCATTGGCATACATTTTTAAATTGTTTACACAATTTAGGTTAATTACTTAGACATTTTCCTATGACTCAAAAATAATAAGGTCTGTCATCATTAAACTCTGAGGGTGTACTCAGAAAGGAAAACTACATTACTGACTCAGGCTAAGAGGAGAGGATTTGCATGTCCAAATAGGCATAATTGCAAAACAGGTTTGATTACACAATTCCAAACCTTAAAGAATAAGGAAAGTCCAGAGGGAATTAATTTCAGTACAGAATATTCTAAATTTAAAAATAAATTTGGCTAGACTTTTTTACTCCCTTGAAACCTTCAATATTAGTATAACAACAACAACAACAAAATTACATTTGTATAGTGCCTTTCATGTCAGGGGGACGTCCCACGATGCTGGACAGTCGATGTTTCAGACCTGAGCTGGGGTCGGGATCGGGGAGGGTGGAGGGAAAGGAGGGGATTTTGGGTGACCAATGGGACCGTAGAACAGGAGGAACTTGAGGTGGGATTTGAAGAAGTCTAGGAAGGAGGCGAGGTGGAGGGACTGCAGGATGGAATTCCATAGGTTGGGGGCAGACTGGTTGAAGGCTCACCAGCTGATGGTGGTTGGATGGGTCGGGGAACATGGAGCAGGCTGGAGCCTGCTGAATGGAGGGAGTGGACAGGTTGGTAGGGGGTTAGTAGGTTGCAGAGGTAGGTTGGGGCAAAGCCATGGAGGGCTTAGAAGATACTGTATGCATCCTAATCACAAACCTAGACTCGTTTTGAAATTATATGTTATGGAGCTTCCTAGAACATTATTCATTGAAGCTTACAAAGATTCATCTAATGTTATTTATTATTAATAATAACAATCCTTGCATTTGATATATTACCTAATCAAGTCATTGAGATGTCTCAAAGTGATTCATAGAATGTACTGTAAAGTGTACTTACTGTGCAATCTGTGTGCACAAAGCTGCAGCCAATTATGCATTAGCAGTGTGCCACAAACAGTCGTGGATTGAGTGACCAAGTTATTTATTTATTTATTTGTTTATTTATAAAGGAATTATTAACCCTGGAAAAGCAATCTGTTAATCGACTAACAACTGGGTTCCTACTTATTGCTAAAAACAGAGGCCTGTGCAGTAAGGAACATTGCCCCATATCTTGCCCAGCCCGGGATTCAAACCCAGGTCACTTGCTTGCAAGGCGAGAGCTTTAACCACCGAGCTCCAGGACCCCACTAATTCCATGCAAATGGTAGCATGAGAGAACCAAAGTGAGAACAATAACAACAACAAATTGCATTTTGTATAAAGCCCTTCACATGGGGTAGGGTCCCTAAGACTGACATAGAGGATTGAAAAGAAAGTATCAAAGAGATAAATCCAGAATTAGGGGGCTGGGTCACATGCAGAAATGGATTCAATATTTAATATCGTAAAATATGGAGAAACATTAAGTGTTGAGATTGTTGATAAATGTTCACCAGCAGAAGTGAAGAAATGTCAAATTATGATCTAATTACTCTATCCACCACTCTGTTTCTCTCCCTGTTTTTGTGCCACACACATGTCCTGCCATGTTTGAGTTCTCAACCAGGCCAACAATGACAACCCCCAGTGTCAGGTTTGTGTGTTTAGCTGAACAGGATTTGAAAGATGGAAGAGAGGAAATTGAGATGGTGGCGAAGTTGACAATATGCCACCTGAGAAAAATATTTTAAACCGCAGAAGGGGAAAGTGTAGGACTGTCAGTGACAAACTGCAGAACTGTGCACTAATTGAGCTTGTTGCTGTATACGAACAAAGAAGGAATCAACAACTGACTATCAATGTGACAAAATGTCATTCTAAATTAACATCATTCTGGTGGAAGGGAACACAATATGCAGTGCCTGTATAATGCATATACACCCACAAAACAAACAAGATTCTGGGTATAACATGCCCTTATGTTTTTAGCAGGAATTTGATTTAATTATAATAATAATAATATTCCTTGCATTTGATATTGCGCTTTCCACATCATATCAACATCTCAAAGCACTTCAGAGAATATACTGTAAAGTGAATTGACTGTATACTTGTGGGTGAAACGCAGCAGCCAATTGCACACAGCAGTGTCCCACAAACAGTCGTGGGTTGAAATGACCAATTTTTATTATTGTGGGTTTTTTTGAGGGATTATTATTAGGTGTGGGGTGTAAGGAAACTTGCCCAAAGTTTCGCCCTGACCTGCCTGGATTCAAACACAGGTCTCACGCTTGTAAGGCGAATGCTCCAACCACTGAGCTACAGGAGCTCCACGTTATTATAAGGCAACCTCATACACTGCTGTATTTTAATAAAATCAATATTAACCTATTTCCAATGTCCATGGTCAATCTGAACAAGCATTCTAAACATGCCATTACTCACCTTACTGCAATCACACACCTACATCTACTTGCATTTAGATAGCAGTTCTCCCTTAAAACAAGTTGCTCAAACCATCAGATGTAATTCAAGAGAAATCAACAACACAACAACAACAATTTAAACTTATAAAGCGCCTTTCACGTTGGAAGGACGTCCCAAGGCGCTGCACAGGAGGCGTGTGACCCGAGCTGGGAGTGGAGTGTTCAGGAAGGGGTGAAACACGTAGGGGAGGTCGAAGGTCGAAAAGTTCGGGGGGGAACAAAAGACACGGTCGAAGAGGAAAGTCTTCAAACCAGCCTTGAAAGAGGAAAGTGAGGAAACAAAGCGGAGGGATTGGGTGATGGAATTCCACAGGGTGGGAGCGGAAAAACAGAAGGCCCGGCCTCCGATGGTGGGGCGGTTCGGGCGGGGGGCTTGGAGCAGGCCAAGTCCTGCTGAACGGTGGGCTTATAGGGGGAGAGTAAATCGGTTAAATAGGGCGGGGCAAGGCCGTTTAAGGCCTTGAAGGTGAGGACGAGGATCTTGAACCCGATCCTCTGGAGGATGGGGAGCCAGTGGAGACGGGCGAGGGTGGGGGTTATGTCAAGAATTTGGCACAGGTGAGATACCTAAGCTGGTTTCAGCTGTTTCTTGGTAATTATCATCAAGCATCATCCTCGCATTTGATATAATGCCTTATCACGTCATTGAGATGTTCCTAACCCTTTCGTAGAATATACTGTAAAGTGGATCGACTGTGTATTTTAGGGAGAAATGTGGCAGCCAAGTGCACACAGCTCATGAGCTACAGAGGGAGAACCTTGGTATCAGTAACACCACTTTCACTTGTGCCAAGGGAATATTGCGCAGCATGGAGGCGACAAGAAGCAGTAAATGTCTGAAATAATTGTACAAATAATGATTTGCATTTGATGTGGTGCTCAAATGTTGAAAGGGCTTTGTGGTTTAATGACTGTCAAAATTATTGCCTGTGCATTTATAGTCAAGCATTGCAGCCAGCAAGGCCACACAAACAACCATGAATGAAAGCAATTTATCTGGTAGATTTGTTGATCAGGACACTGGGAGAAATACTATTTTTTTAAAAAAAACCCTGTGTTATTGGAATCCTTAATGTCCTCCTGAAGATATGTACATGACATGTGTTTAGCCTGTTAGCTGATGGTCGCATGCGGATTACATTAAATATCAAAAACAAATCCAATATATCTTGCTTTGTGAGAATATTTGTGCCATCTAAAACCTGTATTGTTGCAATGCTAATTCAGTTAAAGCACATGCAGGTAAGGTAACCCCAGCAATTATAATATTACCGTAATAATAATTCTTACATTTGGTATATTGCCTTTCATGTCGGGATATCATGAAAGATGCTATACCAAATGTAAAGATTTACTGTAAAGTACAGTGACTGCATTTTAGAGGCAAACATGGTAACTAATCTGCAAAATGCAATGTATCACAAATATGAAGAAATACCGGAAGAAAGCATGTCACAGCTGCTAAAAAACAATCATTACCCAGTTGGATATCTAAAAATCCATCTCAAAACTCAACAGAAATAATACGTACCATGTCAAAGACTATCAAATGCCATAATGATATTTTGCTCTGAACTCAAGTACGTAGGGATTCAGAATTTCAACTCAGAAAATACTTTTGGATAGGATACAGATTCAGGGTAGCAATAACAACAAAAGATTAACAAAAATATTACATTTGTAGAGCACCTTTCACAGTGGGAGGACGTCCCAAAGTGACATCGGGGGTCAGGTCCCAAGCATGGGGAGGGTGGTGATGGGGCAGGGTTGGGAAGAGGGACGGCAGAGAGGTAGGCGGGTGACTGAAAGCACGATCGAAGAGGAGGATCTTGAGACAGGTCTTGAAGTTAGCAAAGGGCACTTTCAGTACAAACAACAGAATTTTTTTTTACCCAGACGGTAATTAATCACTAGAACAGGTTGTCAGGAGGCCAAGACTCTGAGCTCGTTAAGAAACGGCTCTGATGCTCTGATGGGAGGATCATAAAATCATAGAATTATGTAGCGCAAAAGGAGGTCATATGGTCCATTGTGTGTGTGTTGGCTCTTTGAAAAGATCATTCCAGATCAGTCCTACTCCCCCACTCTCTCCCCAGAGCCCTACAAACTCCGTCATCTGCATACTGATCAAGAAAGTTTTCCTGCACACATTTCAGGAATCCTTCCCCCTCCTTGCCTTCACACTATTATGTTGCTAGTTCATGTTAGGATAATTACTTATCAGAAATATCTTTCTGATATTTGCTTGTTGTTGAACGGAGCTCCCCGGCCATACCTGTTCAGGTAGTCATTAAAGACTTGGAGTCCTATAGCTCAGTGGTTAGAGCACACGCTTCACAAGCAAGAGATTCAGGTTCAACTGTCTCAACAGAGCAAAATCCTGGGCCATCTTCCTCACTCCACATCTCCGACAATAATTCCTCAAGAACAAAACTGAATATAATAATAATTTGGTCACGCAATCCACGACTGTCTGTGGGACATCGATCTTTGCATGCAATTACCTGCCATGCCTCGCCTACACAGTTAATTCACTTTACACTATAGGAAGTCAGAGCAGTGTGCTGATAAAATTAGATCAACAACAACAACAAAATTACACTTGTGCAGTGCCTTTCATATCAGGAGGATGTCCCAAGGCACTGCAAAGTCATTCAAAGAGGCCAAAAGCCTTCTTCATCCGAATTGATCAAGCACCCCGAGACACTGCTCCACAAGTGCCTATATAAATGCAAGATGTTGTCCGTGTTGATCTTGTGATCATATGGTCTTGTGGACAACAATATAAAAAGACGTTAAGATTTCAAGAATTCGCACTAGAATCTAAGGACCCAGTAAATAAAAACTTGTTTTGTAACCCACCACAAAGAATTTAATGGTAATCTGCTTGGTTGCCTTTAAAAAGGAAATCTCATTCACTTTTATTGAGTCCTGTAGTGCATTGGTTAGGATATTCACCTTGCAAGCGAGAGGACCTGAGTTTGATTCCAGGCCGGGTGAAATCTTTGATAACTTTCCTCATTCCACATATCTCTGTTTACCTCGCGTTAAGTAGGAACCCAGTTGTTGGTTGATTGGCAGATCACTTCCCATGGGTTATAATGATACATTCAACAAAACTTTGGTCACTCAATCCACACTGTTTGTGGGACACTGCTGTGTGTAATTGGTGACACGATTCGCCCACAGAATATACCATATTAAATGCAAGGATTATTATTATTTGAAAGAAACTGATTGGAATTAGACTTCAGAAATCACTGCCTAAAGAGGCTCTCAAATCTACTTCCCAAATGGATTAAGGAGGCAGAATACTTTCATTCGTGCCACCTTTGAGTTGGACCTTGTTTATAAAGGGGATCTGTTTATGACAAAATATAAAGAATCACGTCTCTATGTTAAAACAAACATCTCAGCTAAAAGTTTCAAGAGCTTTCATTACCAATACTAAGAGATAACTATTAGCTCTTTTCTAATCTGAAACCTTGCTTGAAGTTCACATCTTGGATGTAAGTTCTCTCCTAACTCAAAGAACATGGATGAATTGAATTGAAACAATCACCCATTAAAATGTTATATTCTGGAACTCGTATCACAACATAACTCAAAAAGAGGAGCGTTTCTGCGAACCTCAAAAATGATTGATATTTCATTAAAGAGAAGCTCAAAGACATTATTCTGCATGAGGTACTAAATAAATGCTAATTGCTGTTGATAGTAATTTCTACATTTATACTATTTTCACAAAGAGATTAGCAATGCCTTGAATAAAATAAACAAAACCTTTGGATTCTTTCCTCTTCAATGTGAGCACAGCATGCAGAAATATAAGGAAGGTTTCAGACTAGAAGAAATTGCATCTCTTTCACTCCCCACTGTTTTCACCAAAAGTTATGGTTGTGCGTAACTGATGGTGAGCTTAAAAAAAATTAAAAGTTGTGTTGTATTACGGAATATTTTGAAATAGAATTGGGCAAATGTCTGGTTCCAAACCCAATTAATTATTGTAATGATAGAGAGAGAGAAGATTGAATGGTGGATGGGACATGATTTCTGAACTGCAGAGAGCATGGAAATATCATGCAAGGAAGACAATTACTCTTGAATAAATATTTTAGAATATAAATTTAGATATATGGTATATTTTAATGTTAAATAAATAAATAATAATCATTGTATTTTGACACAGTGTCTTTTTTGTCATTCAAATCTGCCAAAGCGTTTCAAAGAATCAATTTTAACATGTTCTGACTCTGTATTTGTAGGTGAATGTGTCAGCCAATTTCCACACATAGTAATAATCCTTGCATTTGATATCGCACCTTATTGCATCTTCAAAACATCTCAAAGCTCTTCTCAGAATATACTGTAAAGTCAACTGACTTTATACTTTGTGGCCAAAACACGGCAGGCCAATTGTGTACAACAGTGTCCCACAAACAGTTGTGGATTAACGTGACCAACGTATTATTAATCTTTTTGAAGGATTTATTATTACCCACGGAAACGTGATCCGCCAATCGACTAACCACCTGGTTCACTTTCCAGGTTGGAAACATGACGAACATTTTGCTCTGTTGCTCTGTTCTGCTGGGAATCGAACCCCAGTCTCTCACTTGCAAAGCGAGTGCTCTCACCACTAAGCTACCGGTCTCCATATGTATCAATGTGCTAAAAACAGAACCATTGGCCAGATCACTGGGAGAAACTTCTCTCTTTCAATAGTGCCATGGGATCTTTCAAATTAATTTCTGGAACAACAAACCTCTGTTTGATATCTCATCTTAAAGGTATGTTTTGCCTGATTTACGTTTAAGGAGCTGGAGGGAAACTATTAAGAACTTAATTACTGGAGCAGAAAGGTGCGCATAAGCACAAACATCGATACCAAATATAAAATCAAGGACAGATTCTAAAAATGAGTTAGAGTAAGACATTTATTTTAAGGAATTTATCTGGGCAATGAAAAAAAGTTCTACACTGTGAACATGTTGGAAAGAAACTTGTATTATAAGGGCCTGAATGGTTAAAGATAATGAGAACATCAATCCCTGAAATGGCAATTGCCTATTATTGACAGAGAGGGGAATTCATCTTGGGGCATGCCATCTCTCTAAACTGTCAATGAGATTCTACACCCAGAGTGCATCTGCAAAATGAATCTAATGCTGACTGTTTAAAGTCCTATATCATTGACGTAACAAAAAAGACTTAGCAAGAATCGATTCACAATGTGTATGCATGCGACTTTTGTAATGTTGTGTTATTATTCAGGCACAAGATTATGTTGCAATTCGCTAGGAGAGCAGGAAGCAGCACCAAAACAGTCGTCAATATCCCACCTGACTTCCCTCCTCTCTCTCTGCTTCTACCCATGTGTGTATCTCTTTATCTTCTGTATGCGTATCTCTCTGTGCCTCTACTATACATGTGTGTCTCTCTCTGCCTCTTCTGTCCAGTGCCTCTGGACGTTCTCCTGAAGTGAACAGCGCTATACAAGTGTAATTTTGTTGTTGTCTTCTATCTGTGTGTGTGTGTGTGTGTCTCTCTGTACCGTAACTATCCATGAAGCTGACAGGCACTTCTTTGCTTGATGCCCAACCCCACCACTGTGCAGTGCTCCAAAACCTTGCATGAAACAACTATATAAATGTAAGTTGTTGTCATTCTGTTACTTACTTATGAGAGCATAGGAGTGGACGTTTGGGGAAATAGCAGTTGCGGGCTGCCCTGGTCTCTGAAGGAATACGTATATCCCTGGGGGTTAAGACTAGTGAACAACAAGCTCCAAAATTGAGAAGAATGCATTAGAATGATTTATAAATATCAGAAAACCCTTTGCTCATTTAAGTAATTAACTCAATCATTAAATCGCATAGGTGATACAAAATAATAATTTTCTTGCCCTAGTCTCTTGAAGACGTATAATTTACAATGGAGTATAGATCCTCAGATGACAGTTCCTCTGGTACTTCACACAAACACTCACTCTTCATATCTGAGCCTCCTGACACAGTAAGTGTCAGGAGCTATTTGACTGCAGCCAGTATTACAGCCAAGTCCAATTGCATCTTCATCTAACCAGTCAACTCCTCTCACACCTTCCAGAGTTGTTGAGTGGATCATGCTCACTGGACACTGCTCCATTTGGTGATGAATTTTTCAGAGAAAGTGTCAGCCTTACCTTTATCCTTCCTACTCTGTCTAGACCTTTGGGACATCCTCCCAACGTGAAAGGTACTACCCAAAGTAATTTTGTTGTTTCGTCACATATTTACAATTTTAAATGGGGAAGAACTTTGAAGAGGGAAAATGAGACACCATGAGGATGAAATTTAACTTGCCTGTGAAATTTAACAGCATTGTTACGATACATGAAATGAGCAGTAATTGAGAAGTGAAAGTTATTTATTTGCAAATGATATCCCATTGTATGATGTGACATTGGCTTTAAATTTAATGTTGCGGATGTGGAAGCAATTAAGTTCCCATTCAGTGAAATATCGGAGCTGCAGCCTCAGCGACTTTCGTGGTGTTGGAAGAAGAGGAACAGCAGTACCAATAGAACTTACATCAAATGCCAGAACTTGAAGCAGACAAGAAAAGAAGACATCAAGTAGAAGTGTATCCAAGGCAGCAGAAGTTATCCTCAGACATCATTAGAGAGCTTGTTGTTTTGATTTCACTGATAATAATAATAATCAATGCATAATACATAATAATAAACCTTGCATTTGATATAATGCCTTATCTCGTCGTTGAGACATCTCAAAGCACTTCACGGAATATACTGTAAAGTGAATTTACTGAATATTTTGCACACAGGTAACGATAAACAATGCATTCAACTTGTTTAGAAAATCAAGCCATTGCATAATTTGGTGACCTTCATTTGCCATAAACTGGAACTAATGAATGCAGGTAGCAATAACTTTACTTGCAGAGAATTGACTCCCAGGCATTGAACGGCTAAATATCCTCGGTTTCGTTGGAGACCTGCTGGGGACACTAGAGGGATTAATCAATATACTGTCCACGTAACTATTTATCAAAAAAACAACTCAAGGGAATCACAATACATTTAGTGAAATAATCTACCATATGGTGGAATGTTTGCAGAATGTTTTCAAAGTTTGCTCAATACCAGTGAAAACAAATAATGATTGATTGCACACATATAATTATGTACATCCCAGTAGTAATCCAATGGTATATTTAAACAGAGTTTTCTTCAATGAATGCTCAAATATGACAACGATGAGAGGATATAATAATTGGTGTGATCCAGTTTTCACATTTGGGTCACACTTTTGCATGAATAAATCTATTGAAAATAGAGAAAAGGAAGATTTTCCCAGTGTTTTGGCTAATAAAAATTTTGTAATTCATAAAATGATCACAACAACAAATTTGAATAGCGCCTTTCACGTCAGAAGGACGTCCCAAAGTGCAGATCAGTGAGACTGTTAAAATATTAAGCATTAGCATGGTTATTTTGGGGGAAAGAATAAAAGGTTTTACATCACCATATTCTCCCTGAAAGTAAGTGCATTTCCATTGCCTTTGGTTTCTGAAGGCAAAAAACATATTCAATTTAGGATCTTGACAGCAACTAGACAGACAGAAACTATAAGATAAAGTCCCAGAGGTGACAGTTCAATGCACTATATGCAGTGTGTCAAAGAAAAAATTATATTAATTGAGAAAGTTCCACTGAAGCTAAAGTAAATGCTGACATTTTGTGACTGTGCATGTGAGGAAGAAATTGCAATATTGTTACTAAATGCATACCTAATATGTCGCATAAATGATTTAATCTAGTCCTCAGAAATAACAGAACAGATATGAAATATCTATTTAACATATGAACCAAAAGCAATTGTGGAATTGTGAATATATAAAATTACATATAAAATCAATCGCAATTAGTGAAGGATATGTTATCAGCTGAAAGGCAGATTTATTTTGGCAGAATCTGACAGTCCACCAGCTGAGTCCAAGAATAATTATGAATATCAAACTACGGGGTGCTCCAACCATATATGGGGAAGGGCAGAAATTCAATCCAAATCCAAAGAGATTGCTCAGGTAGAGTCCTGTAGCTCAGTGGTTAGAGCATTTGCCTTACAAGTGTGAGACATGTGTTCGAATCCAGGAAGGTCAGCATGAAACCTTGGGCAAGTTTCTTACTCCACACTCCTAATACTAATGCCTAAAAAAAAACTGGTAATTTCAATCGACGACTGTTTGTGGAACGCTGCTGTGCACAATTGGCTGCCGCGTTTTGCCCACAAAATATACAGTCAATTCAGTGTATTCTGTGAAGCACTTTGAGACGTCTGGAAGACGTGAAAAGTGCTATATCAAATAAAAGGATTATTATTATTGAATCATAAATCATTTATTAAGTTTGTGATTTTCTGTGACTATTTTAAGCTATTCCTTTATTCATCTTCTCTTGGGGTGATTGAATCTGGAATACATCTTGATGGCCCTGGGAACCCCTACCTAGACCAATGTGACCATTACGTAACATCCTGGCTCAGTTGGTAGCATTTTGTCTCTGGGTCAGAAGGTTCTGGTTTCAACACATATAATCTAGGCTGACACTCCAATGTAGTATTGGGAAGGGCTGGTGGTTGAATTGTTGTAGGTGCCATCCTTCAGATGAGACACTAAACGAAAGCCCCATCTACTTATTCAGGTGGACATTAAAGATTACATTGCACTATTTAGAAAGAGAAAAGAGTTTCCCCTGGTGCCCTAGCCAACAACCCTTCAGATAAAATTGGTGGTGCATTTTGTGGCTGTTTGTGAGACATTGCCTCGCCCCCTCCCTGGCCTCCTTCAAGTCCTGCCTCAAAACCCTCCTCTTCAATGGTCCCATTGGTCACCCCAAATCCCCCTCTTTCACTCTACCCTCCCTGTCCCCAACCCCAGCTCAGGTCTATGTGCAAATTGGCTGCCTCAATCACCCAGAAATATACAGACACTCCACTTGAAGCGAAATTCTGTAAAGTGATTTGGGACATCCTCCAGACATGAAAGGTGTGATTTAATGTGTCAAACGTGAAACATCTATTATGATATTCAACTAAGAAGTCTGTTGGGAATTTAGAATAATCTTATTTGTGTGAGGATGTTGAACTGAATCTGCACTTATTTTCTATATATCAGTTTGGGATTAAAAAGAATAAAGAGAATTGAAGAATTGTAGAAATGAAGAGCAAATCTCATACAAAGCCCTCCATGGCCTCGCCACAACCTACCTTTGCGACCTCCTAACCCCTACCAACCTGCTCGATCCCTTCTCAGCAGGCTCTGGCCTGCTCCACGTTCCCTGACCCACCTGCCCCATCATTGGCAGGTGAGCCTTCAGCCACTCTGCCCTCAACCTCTGGAATTCCATCCTGCAGTCCCTCCAACTTGCCCCCTTCTAGGCATCCTTCAAGTCTGCCTCAAGACCTTCCTCTTCAACGGTCCCATTGGTCACCCCAAATCCCCCACTTTCCCTCCACTCTCCCTGTCCCCGACCCCAGCTCGGCTCTGAAACATTGACTGTCCAGCGCCTTGGGACGTCCTCCTATAAAAGTGTAATTTTGTTGTTGTTATTGTTGTAATCTCTCCAGGGTGATCACATCCCTGATGATTGCACGTTATTAGCATTGTCTCACTATTAACTTGTTTTCCGAGTTAGAATGTCAATGATTATTTGGTGTGTTAATATCCTATTCAAAGAATGTTGCCTTTATGAAGAGAATTACTTTTTCAAAATCTGAGGTGTGTGAATGGTTTAGCAATTTTCTTGTCTGGGATTAGATGTATTTTGCTAAAATCCTTCGCTTTGTCCTATAATTCCTCCCTCAAGGAAAGATACAAGGACTCTCAAAGGGCTTCATTTTTTAGAGCAGTAAAGAAAATTACTGTATAGCCTCCAGTAAATACTTTGGTGATGTTGCGTTTACTTAATGCAGAGACTTGAAAATCCCTATTCACTTCATAAGAATCTGTGATTCATGATAAATGCAGATTACAAGGAGAGTTTAACAAGGATATAATTTTGCTATGCCACCCATAATCCACAGCGTATTCTAGCTACACTGATTTTGGAAAAGCATATGCATAGTGAATACCCTTTACACTCAAAGAAGGACTCAGTAAAATGTAATGATTTTCCAAGAATGAAATTTTTTCAGTATTGGATTAAAACGTACAATCTTTGCTCCAAACTGCATAAACCTCCATGTCAATTAATCCTCTGTTATCAACATGTCCAGCATACATCTGGAATAATTTGTAGGACAGAACTTAAAGAATCAGCACATAGTTGGTTTCTTGCAAAATTGACCCAATTTATTGAGAGTGAAAATATTCTTACAAAAAATCCCAGAGAATCAGAAATCAGTATATAAACATTAAATCAAGTTATATTAAACTTGCAGGAAGCTTGCTGAAATGACATACTGAATGTCAAAGTCAAACATTTGCTTCTTTGCACTTATGTCTGTTATGATAGATGCTTTGCAATATAATTTGAAAACATATTAGCTTTATAAGAAGAAGTTTCTAAAAGAGGCAGAGGGGAGGTGAAGATAAATTTTCTCAGTTCACTCAGTGAGTTGTTCGAATCTAGAATGCATTGCCTGAAAAGGTGGTGGAGGCCGATTCAATAACAACTTTTAAAAGAGAGGTAGATGTTTATTTTGGGGGGACGGGTTTGCGCTGTTATGGGGAGAAAGCTGGGGAGTGGGATTGAGTTGCTCTTTTCAAAGAGCCGGCACAGACTCAATGGGCCAAATGGCCTCCTTTTGTGCCATAAGATTCTATGATTCTATGAAGTAAGCAAAATCATTATTTAGATAACCATGTAGTTGTGCGTATGTGCACACACACACACATAATTAACAGTCAGGTTTCTGCAAGTGTTCCCACTTATTGCGCACACTCCCCAAATTGCTAACTGATGAGAGAATTTCAGTAATTACTTTATCTTTAGTTCAGTTTAAACTGGCCTTGATGGATTGTGGATTTATAGATGAAAAGAAAGCAGGAGAGCACATTGAGATTGATATGAGCTGCTGAGATAAGATATGGACAACATTCCATGCAAGTTTGACATATCTCATACTTTGCATAAGTCATATTAAATCTGTGGTCCCAACTGATACGACTTATGTGAAGTTTACTCTATTCGCCTTTTGATAACCCAGTACTATTTTAAAATGTGAATACATTGGACTAAAAAATACAATATTTCAATGTGACAATTATCATATCGAATCTGCTATGAAGCCTCACATTTTTCACTCCATTATTCTGAATCCTATATTGTGGTCTTGCATTAAAGGCAATACAAAGCCTTTCTTTCTTCCAACTCATTAGACTTTCATGAATCCTTTGACATTCCAAGAATAGGAGAGCACTGTATCTTTGCACAGGATAACCACATTTCCATTTACCTTCACTGGGGCTGAAATCTCAGAAGTGAAGTTCAATATTCCAGACAAGAACAACTTGCATTTATGTAATGCCCTTTATGCAGGAGAGACAGAACAATGAACAGTTACAGAAACAGAGATAGAGAGTCAATCACAACGGGGGAAGACTAGCTCATCCTGTACATTGTATTTCATGTGATCGCCTGATGACTGTGCTGAATTCATACCTACTAAATTAGTGCTGTTATCAGGCTCTCTGTTGGAGTACAATGCAAGCATCAAAATCCAATAAAATAAAAACTAACAAAAACTTATAAATACAATAATGATTAAACGATTTACCACTTTTAATCCATCAAGGTAAAGAAAGGAATTGTAATATTTCCTCCACCAAAAAATCTCTTATTTAGGTAAAGGTTCCTTGACATGACAAACAACAACAACAAAATTACATTTGTATAATGGCTTTCAAGTTGGGAGGAAGTCCCAAGATAAATAGATAGATGGTGGGAGAAAGATGACAAATAGATAAATGGTAGGGAAGAAGTAAATTATTCCTCAGTAGCTCAACAGGCTACAAAATAAATTATTTTTCTCAATATCTTAGAATCATAGAATCATAGAATTTTACGGCACAAAAGGAAGCCATTTGGCCCATCTAGTCTGTGCTGGCTCTTTGAAAAGAGCAACTCAATCCCACTGCCCAACTTTCTCCCCATAACCTAACAGACCTGTTATCCCTAAATAAAGATCTAATTCTCTTTTAAATCTTGTAATACTTATGAAGGAATAGAAACAATAAACATATTTGAGAATAAAGTTAATTGAGGACAATTTCAATCATTGCAAAATAAACCTATTAGCCAGTCGCCCACAAAATATACAGTTAATTCATTTTACAATAGACAGTATTCTGTGAGGTTTTGAGACTTCTTAATGGTGCAATAAGGCACTATACCAATTGCAAGGATTATTATTATCATTAGTTTGTTGGAGGAAGGGTCCCATCAGTCTGTGTTTCTGGGAGTTAACACCAGGTTGAATTTGGTTTTGGGACTGTTGTTGTATTTATTATGTCACAATAACTGTGTCCAAACTTCAGTGTTGATTTCTGCCCAAACATAAATGGATCTACATGGTGCAATTTGAATAAGTTTTAATTGCTGAGTTCCTTCTGTTGATTCTAGGGATCTCTTTGGTCTCAGCGGAGAGCAGTTCAGTCCAGATTTCTGTATTTTTTAGAAGCTCACAGATCATGTGTGAAGGTATTCAAATCAGACTTCAGAGATTGGCAATGTTGAAAGCCAGATTCTAACTTCAAAGTCTGAATTCTCATGTTGTGGATATGCTTAAGGCTGGTTATGCCAGATAAGCACCTCAAGTAGACAGGAGGGAATCAAAGTTTATGGATGTTGGAAATCCTCCTGGTAATTTGACAGTGCCTCAAATAGCAATTCTGCACATTACTATAAATCCCGTAAAATGTTTTGAGATGTCTTCCTGACATGAAAGGCACTATATCAATTTCAACAACAACAAAATTACATTTGTATAATTCCAAGGATAATTATCACACAACTATGCTCATTTGATAGGAAATTGTAAATTGCAAATAGAATGATATGCTGCTATCTATGACTGTTTGCTTTATGGAAAAATAATAATATTATGATAATAATCCTTGCATTTGATATAGCGCTTTTCACATCTTCTAGACGTCTCAAAGCACTTCACAGAATACACTGTAAAGTGAATTGACTGTATATTTGTGGGCGAAACATGGCAGCCAAATGTGCACAGCAGCGTCCCACAAACAGTCATGGATTGAAACGACCAATTTTATTATTGTATGTTTTTTTGAGGGATTATTAGGTGAAGCAAAACAATACAGAAAACATGCCTACATGTAACCTTCAGGTGTTTAACTGTTGGAATGGATTACCAGGAAAAGTGATGGACACCAGAACACTGGACTCATTTAAGGAACAGTTTGGTGCAGTAATGGAAAAGTGCTCAGACTGGTATTCTGTAAGAACGAGATCAATGAGCCAAAATGACTTCTTCATCTGTACCACCGTCGTGATCTTACATTTCACCTTGACATGACAGCACTATTACGCTCGAATTACGCTCACTGACTGGTGATCAGGGAATCTTCTCGGGCTTCTATTAAAGTAAGCCTCAATGCAGTACTTGTACTTAGAAATATTTCAGCACCTTCTTGAATGCATCAAAAATACTTTTTATTATCTGCCAATTATCAGACAGATTATCTGCCTTGTGACATCATACACATGAACAATACTTTTTCACTATGAGAAACCACCTCTACAGGCACCCTACTAATAGCTACCATTGATTTTTTTTTAAATGGTGTAAAGCGTTGCTTTGTCACACCACGCCAGGTACACAATCACCACTACTGTAATGGATATCGCGAGAGGTGCAGAAACAGCAGAACTTCCACAACCCACCGAATCACCAACAAAGGAGCATAACCAGAGGGAATACCAAGAGTTTAGATCCAAGTTGATGCATCAGTGACGTATGCATAATGACATGATCACCCTTCAAACTGTGTTGGATATGAAGCAGGAAAAGACGGAAATCACAAGATCCCAACCTTAGAGATCACTAATTGCTGGATCAGCAAATGAATTGAACGATCCCAAAGATGAGACAATTTAGAGGCATTGTCTAAATTACAGTGACTGCAATTCAAGCAATTCAAGCAATTCGATTCAAGGACACTATTCAAGCACCAGCACAATTAGTCCAAAGAGGCATGAAGAGAGATTATAGTTAATCTTGTCCGCCTCAATCGCTCAGAGATGTGAGTACGACCACTGAGCCTGGCTGATACCTAATGTACAGTAATGGAAAAGACCAGTGAAGCCTATCAGGCTGATTTTGGGTCTAAAGTCGCCCATTCTATTCATTGGTACCAGTTCACGAAATATTATTCAAATGTTTTTGTTGTTGTTTAAACTACCTTATAGCCCAATTATTGTGACAGAACGACTAGTTGAGAGAAAGAGACCACACCTTTGGTCAGTCTTTCGTCACTGATTATCTCAAACACATTTGTCAACTATGTGATAATCATACTGGTTAAGAATGATCATATCACACGTCACACTTTTCACCCCAATATGCAAACTATAAAAGCCAATGAACTTACCTTTAACTAAAGAATTTTGAAGCCACCCTTTGCTTACCTCCTCAGTAAGCCAATTTATCCTCTTCAGTTTATCAAATTGATTTCCAAGCCTGAGAGAATAAATCACTACCGATGAGGATAATGGAAATCTTTTTAGTACTGCTTGATTTGGAATTCCAGTTTACAGTCCAGCAGTTTAATCGAAGGACAATTGAGGCAGAGACAAAAGATGTACTATTGACCAATAAATAACCTATTGCTACCTTTAATAATCACAGATTCTGAACATTAATTAATATTGTATTGAAAATAATCACTGAGGTTTAGTTTTAAGGCATAACTGATTTTCATTTTCTGCTAATATACTACAGGTTTGGATGTTTATGACAATTAAAACCGTGTCCATGTACAGTACTAGGTGATTATTTAGCACATAATTCCTGTTCTGTAGTTTCTGTTTCTTCTGTCATTTTTTGCACTCTCCTTCCCCTTCTCCTGAAGGTGTTTGACTACATTTTCTTTATATTTTTACAGGACCTTTCCAAAGAGCCATCTGCTTCATGTCCCCTGCCCACCATGCCTCACCATTGGCAGTCGGGCCTCTCTGCCCCTACACTTTGGAACTCCATCCCACAGTTCTTTCGCCTTTTTCCTTTCCTTGCTTCCTTTAAGGTCTGTCTCAAGACTTTTCCCTTTGACTGTGTCTTCCTAACTGTAATCTGGCTGCCCTTTACCACTCCTGATCCTAACCCTCCAGCTAGGGTCCAAATGTGATGCTTTGGGATATTCTCCCAATATGAAAGGCGCTATACAATGTAATTTGTTGTTGTTAATTGTGAGACTTGATAGTCAGGGTGAGTTGACAGTGGGCATTGTACTTGAGACTGATCCTGTCCTCACCTGCCTTCACATGAGCATATTACCAGCAGGGAAGCAGATAGAGGGGATATGGCTCTGGTTAACAATCTGGCTTCCGTGCTGCCCACAGAATGGCGAAAGCCCTGGTCAAAGTCTCTAACAACATTCTAAACATCTGTGACCAGGGCTCTCTCTGCCTCCTTGACCTTCGACACTGTCGACCATTCCATCCTCCTACATTGCCTCTCCTCCCTCTTCAATCTCCGTGGACTTGCCCTCGCCTGGTTCGACTCCTACCTCTCTCACTGCCTACACTTTGTCGCTACCAATGGCCTCCGCACTGTCACCTGTGGCATCCCCTAGGGCTCTGTCCTTGGCCCCTTATTTTTCAACATCTATATGCTCCCATTTGGTGACATCACCCGCAGACATGGAGTTAGCTTCCACATGTATGCGGATGACACCCAACTCTATCTCTCTGCCTCTACCCTCGACTCCAGGACTACCAATGTCCTGACAGACTGTCTGTCAGACATCAAGTCCTGGATGAGAGCTAACTTTCTACAGTTGAATGTGAACAAGACCGAGGCCCTCCTGATTGGCTCTCGCCAGCGTCTTCTTGCTTCAGGCGCTGGCAGCATCAACCTCCATGGCTGCACACTCAACCTCACCAAGCCAGTCAGGAACCTAGTTGTCTTGTTTGACCCTCAACTGTCTTTCCTCCCACACATCGAAGCAATGACCTGTTCTGCCTTTCCCCATCTCCACAACATTGCCCGACTCTGCCACTACCTCACCCCCAAAGCCACTGAAACCCTCATCCATACTTTCATTACATCCCGACTCAATTACACAAATGCCCTGCTGGTCGGCCTTCCCAATTCCTCCCTCCACAAGCTGCAGATAATCCAGAACTCTGTGGACCATGTCCTCTACCATTCCAAACTCCATGACCCCATCTCCCCCATACTCGCCTGACTCTACTGGCTCCCCATCATCCAGGGGATCCAATTCAAGATCCTAGTCCTCATATTTAAAGCCTTCCACAGCCTCGTCCCACCCTACATCTGTGACCTCCTATCCGCTTACCAACCTGCTCACCCCCTCCGCTAAGCAGGCTCTTGCCTGCTCCACGTCCCCGACCCACCCATCCCACCATTGGTGGACGAGCCTTCAGCCACTCTACTCCCAACCTCTGGAACTCCATCCCGAGGTCCCTCCACCTCAGTCCTCCCTGGACTCCTTCAAGTCCCACCCCAAGACTCTCCTCTTTGATGAACCCATCGGCATCTCCTAATCCCCTCTTCCCTCCCTATACCCTGTGCTAAGCTTGGGTCTGAAGCAGTATCTGTCCAGCGCCTTGGAACATCCTCCTGACTTGAAAGGCGCTATACAAGTGTAATTTTGTTGTTGCTGTTGTTGTTGTTATTGTTTGCCTCTTCCTCACTTTCAAGACCATTCACAGCCTTGCCTATCTCTCTGACCTGCTGTCTCCCTATCAGCCTGCCCACACCCTCCGTTCAGCAGACTCAGGCCTGCTCTGCGTCTACCGCCCTAACCGCCCAACCATCAGCGGCCAGGCTTTCAGTCTCTCTGCTCCCACACTGTGGAACTCCATCCCGCAGTCCCTCTGCCTCGCTTCCTCCCATTCCTCCTTCAAGGCCGGTTTCAAGACCTTCCTCTTCAACCGCGCCATCGGCTCCCCCACTAACTCTTCCCCCTCTCCCACTCTCCTTCCCCTTCCCCCTACCCCGACCCTCCCCCTCCCCACTTGGGTCCCGACCTGACTGTTCAGCGCTTTGGGACGTCCTCCCAATGTGAAAGGCGCTATATAAGTGCAATTTTGTTGTTGTTGTTGTTGAAACGTCTTCCTTGGCTTTAAGGGATATTCCCTGCTCACTCCCAATCTTTTTAAGAATATGTTTTAAATGCATTTTCTGAGCATTTTCAAATGTCAAAACTATAAACATCAATAATATTTAACATGGGACAAGGTTTTTTTTTGGTAACTTAATATACACAAAATGGACATCATTCTGTATGACTCAAGTCAACACCTTCTCGCTTCCACTATGACCACCCCAACCTCCTTGACCTCTCTGTCAATCTCACTGAACCGGTACCCACAAACCTTGATTTGATTCTCAGCTAACCTTCTTTCATCACGTTCAGTCCCTGAGTATGACTGCTTTCCTTCACCTCTGCAACCATCTCCATCCTTATCTCACATCAAATGCCGTCAATGCTCTTATTTAAGCCTGTGTTACATCCCACCTCAACTTTCAGATGTAATCCTCACCAATCTCCCTATTTCCACCATTTACAAACTCACGCTATCCAAAATTCCACTAGCCACTTCCACACCCACACCAAATTTTGTTTGCCAATCACCCCAATCCTTCATCCGAGTCTCCTGTTTGTTAATGGATTGATTTTGAAACAGATCATCCTCACCTGCAAATCCCTTTATGCCCTATCACGTTCCTATCTCTCTGATCTTCTACCCTATTGCCCCGCATCCCCCCTCTGTGTGGCTAACCTGGGCTTGCATCGAGTGCCCTGCCATTGTGCCATCGGGGGTTGAGCTTTCAGAGTCAGTGTAATAATTAATTTAAATATATTCCGTGATTTTGAATTGAAACACCTGCATTTCAAATATTCAACTTGAGACTAGTTAGAAATCTTTGACTACTTTATTTATTGCCATATCATCAGTAAATTTCTTTGGCAATTAGCTCTGGCTTTTCACTTTTGGCTGGGACTTTAAATCAAATTCAGACTGATGGGATAGAACCATAGAAATTTATGACACAAAAGAAGGGCATTGGGCCAATCATGTTTTTACTCCATGCTTAGCTGTAAATACAGTCACAGTATATCCTATGAGCCTTTGAGATGTCTCGATGATATAATGGGGCAAATGCAAGGATCATTATTATTGTTAGAATAAAATCCTGTGAAATGCATTGAGGAGTCTCGTTGATGTGAAAGGCACTGTGTAAAAGGCAACATTTGTTTGTTAACCTGACATTTAATTTACATGAGGAATATTTTTTTCTTTCATTACATATTTCACTTCATTGTTCTGAAACATGATTTAAAGCCAGTGTACGAATATGTACAACTTATGCACTTCTTGAATCATTAGTTTCCAAAGTGAACTCTGGTTCCTTATTCCCATATATTTGCTTTCACGTTGCAAAAATAATTCACACATTATTTCATTCTGTTAACTATAGTATTCTATATACGGTACTACATAATGGACTCTACATACTCCATTACAAAAGCCAGACAGGGTATTTAATTATTGAATCTACCACATTAACAGTAATTACAAACTGCCCTAAGTCACTCTGGCAAAATACCAAGAAGTGACAGTCGTTGGTACAGCAATGGTGGTGTGCATGCATATGGGGGGGGAATGATGCGCTACAAGAATAAGAACAACAACTTGCAATTGTATAGGACCCTCCATACAGGGTAGCGTCTCAGAGGGCTTAACAGTGGCAGAGCCTTACTCCAAGTCGGGGAAAAGACAGAGTTGGCTGTAAGAGCGATTGAAGAGGAAAGTTTTCAGGTGGCACTTAAAAGAGGGAAGAGATAATGCGATACAGTAATTATTATGTGACAAAAATTGCATTTAAAACATGTCCTTCACAATAGATTGACAGTCAATTTTTTTCTCCCCCGGGCATTTTCAGAGTCAATCTCTGTTCATTTTAGATGGTTCGTGAAGGTATTTTATTCACAGTGGCAGGGACTTGTGTTATAATTTAAATTTTAGTTTTTATTGATGCAGATATGCCATCGCTACACCTCACAGAAGCTCTGTGTGAAGCATTTTGAGACAAATTAATATTATAAGCAATGCAGATGTAAGGATTATTATTCACTTTCAGACAATGCTGGTGCAGCAGGGTTGAATCACTGCCCTCGTGGCTGGGAATAATTTAAAACCCCAGATCAACCACCATGTTCTTCAGTGAAGAGGATCAAACTCTGAAATTATTCTGAGCTGTGGGCACAGCAAGTTCAATCCGCTTTACCAGATGCTGTTTTAGTTTCCATTTTCATTTTCCACAGCGATCATCTCGTGGCCTCTCCCTGTCAAATTTTACCTTTCAGGTCAGTTGCTACTGAATTAGAAACCTTGTTTGTGCCTTCAGAACCTTGGAATGTGGATTCAGGACTGACTAAATAAATTTTCCGTAGTAAACCAAGAGAGACGATCTCCATCTTGGGAAGGCAGGACAAAGCTGTCAAAAAAGCGAATGGAATCTTAGCTTTTACAAACAGGGGTATAGAATCAAAGCAACAAGATAATGCTAACCTTATTTAGATCAGAGTTAGAATACTGTGTCCAGTATTGGTCACTCCACTTTAGGAAATAAGTCAAAATGATACAGAGAGTGCAGAGAAGATTTACTAGGATAATCAGAACAACAACAGCTTGCATTTATATAGTTCCCTTCATGCAGAGTAGTATCTCAAAGCACTTAATAATAATAACCAATAATCCTTGAATTTGGTACAGCACAGTTCATATCAGGAGGATGAACTAAAGCTCTTCATAGGATTTTACTGTGAAGTGGTGTGACTGAGTATTTGTGAGCAAATGCAGCAGCCAATTTGTGTACAGCAATATAATAATAATCCTTGCATTCGATGTATCACATCTTCGAGATGTCTCAAAGTGTTTCGCAGAATTTACAGTAAAGTGAATTGACTGTATGTTTTGTGGGCAAGGCACGGCAGCCAATTGCACACAGCAGTGTTCCACAAACAGTTGTAAATTGAGTGACAAATTTATTTTGTTGAAGAAATTATTATCCCTGGAAAAAACGATCCACTAATTGACTTACAGCTGGGTTCCTACTTATTGCTCACCTTGCGAGATGAATGTACCTGCACTGGTACTATGCACTGAGCTACAGGATTCCACAGTATTCTACATAGAGCTATGAAATCATAACCATTTTTTTTATTTGGGGGAGAAACTCCCTTCTCTTTTGAAATAGTGCCATGGGATCTATAACATCCACCAAATAGGCAGATGAGACCTTGGTTAAGAGTGTCATAGCGCCTTGGGACGTCCTCCCGACGTGAAAGGCGCTATATAAATGTAAATTGTTGTTGTTGTTGTTGTCATCTTAGAGGCGAGGGTGCTATCAATGAGCCAATCTGACACTTATAGTATGTGTATTTTGTAGCTGAATCCTTCCATTTGATGCAGCACCTTATCATGTCTCTGAGATGCCTGAAAGCACTTCACAGAATACACTGTAAAGTGAATTGACTGTATATTTAGTGGACTGAATTACTTGTGTAATTCTGCATTGACAGGGGATCATTGGATCGTTACACAAGCTGCCATTCCGATTTGCCCTTCTTTGTTGTTGCACAAAAACTGCCTTATGGCGTGAGAGGGACAACTGGAAGTTCAGAGATAAACAATGAAATGTAAAATAGCCTTTGGTGATTCTAAAAAGCATGTTTGCCAGTGGGGAGGGATGCTCTTAACTTTCTCAAGATCACAAGAGAAGTACTAATGAAAAAGACCTTTCGAGCCATTTTGAGCCATTGATCCTGCTGATGTGTGGAGGAAATGGCTTTCACATAGCACGCATGCCCTCTGAGACATCTGTGGCCAACGCTTGAAGAGGTTTGCAGAATGGCCTCTCTTCATCAATGGAGTGAAAGGTGTGCTGCCCATGAAACTCTGCTCCTGCTACAATTTCACTCATCTAAAATGTTGCTAACAAAATCCGTCTTCACACCACTACATATACTATTTTCTGCTTCTGCTAAATGTATAATAATCAGTGTCTTCATGAAGAGCCGATTCTGAACAAGTAAGATTTTTTTGCTATTTTTAATGATCAGTGTCTGTGACGAGAGGCAGAGATTGAATACTGTAAATCTGGGGATGGATGGGCAGTTTAGTATTTGATTAATAATGGGGCTCTGGTGGTATCTGGAGCTCCTGTGGCTTAGTGGTTAGAGCACTTGTCTTGCAAGCTGGGGAGACCTGTGTTTGAAACCAGGCAGGTCAGGGCGAAACCTTGGGCAAGTTTCCTTACTCCAAACGCCTAACAATAATCCGTCAAAAAAAACCACAATAATAAAATTGGTCATTTCAATCCACGACTCTTTGTGGGACGCTGCTGTGTGCAATTGGTTGCCGCAATTCGCCCACAAATGTACAGTCAATTATCTTTACAGTATATTCTTTGAAGCGCTTTGGGTCGATAAGATGTGAAAAGCGCTATATTAAATGCAAGGATTATTATTATTATTTATAGGGGTTGGATCAGGTGGTGAATTCGATTTACATGGTAAGGTATATCCATAATCAAATGCTTTGGGACACTACCATGCATAAGGGGCACTATATAAATGCAAGTTGTTGTTGTATATCTTGTGCAGTTTGTGAAAGAAGTAGGCTTGATAGATTGCATGGCCTCTTCTCACTTCGTATTGTTAGGAAATGACCCTTGTTACATATCCCTGCTGTATTTTTATTTTCTATGTAAATTTTTATGAGCTTAAAATTCCTGTGGTTAAAAACTAAACACCGTATTGAATATCAAATAACATCCTCTGGTATTTAGTGAATGGATTGGTTTCTAATTAGTTAATTTAAATAAAAATTATATTGTAGTCGCAGTCCCTGAACTTAAAAAATGGGTTAACTGGAGCAGTGAGGCCAGACGGTTTTGAATGTTTATAAGAAAGGCACTGTAAGGGAGAGGATGATTTATGTGAAACGCTAGCCTTCTTATGCAACCTGCAGTATTTGTATTGAATAGATTTCAATTGTTGCAGAGCAATTCTTGAAAGCAGCTCTCTGTATAGCACAGGAGTCAAGTTCAGTGTTCACCTCAGTGGAGGTGAAGTGTGATACAGTACTAATTTCCACCTTAATTAACCATCACTTGGTGAAACAGATCTATGTGAGCATCTCTGTGACTAGCCCACTGATACTACGGTACCAAGTTTTCCAATTTTTTTGTGTTCACAGAATCATGAGACGTCTATCCTCAGTAAAGTGGTGTTTTGCTGCCTCTGTGCCACACAATATACAGGTACCCCTCCCCAATCGCATGGTTGGTAAAATTGCAGTTGGAAAATGCAGGGCCCTATGGGAAGCATGGGGATAGGGGGAGTAAGTTTGCATTTAGTAAAACTAAACACAAAAAAACACATACAGTTATGACATACATGGGGATAGGGGGAGTAAGTTTGGGCGCATTGGCTGCCAGGATCTGCAGCAATCCGCGAGGCTGTCTGACTGACTAATCTACACAGAGAGAGAGAGAGAAATCATGATGGGTGACATGAAGGGTGGGGGGTGGGGGGGTGGGTGGGGTGGGGTGGGTGACACGGGAGGGGGATGACACGGAGGGTGGGGTGGGGGGGGCGACACGGAGGGTGGTAGTGGGGGGTGTGCAGAAGGTGGTGTGGTGGGTGACACGGAGGATGGAGTGGGGTGACACGGAGGGTGGGGTGGGGGGTATGCAGAAGGTGGTGTGGTAGGTGACACGGAGGGTGGGTAGTGGGGTGACATGGAGGGTGGGGTGGGGGTGGGTGACACGGAGGGTGGTGGTGGGTGACACGGAGGGTGGTTGGGGGGGTGGCATGGAGGGTGGTTACTGAGGATAGCAAACCTGCGTGAGTTTCACAGTTGAAGAAGCGGTTGGGGCGAGGTACCTGTACTGTATATTCAAAAAACACAATTGTTGGATATTCAACCCTGATTACTGGCCGTCTGATTTTACAGTCCGTCAATAAGTTACTTTTATCTTTTTAGCATACAGCAGTTGTCACTGAGGTTTGCTGTAATGATCTAAGGTTTTATTGTCGCAGCTTCCATTTCTCAATGCAAATTAAAGGGATTAAAAATTACAATGGTGTTCATTCCATCCAGCAATAAATGGGCGCATCAAGCCATCATACATTATTGCTCCTGCTATGCCACATTCAGTATATTTGTCATTTTCAAGCGACCTACCCACAATGACTCCACCACTGCTCAAAGCACTTCACAGAATTTACAAATCCCTTCAATCTCCGGCAACTCCCTACCTCTCCAACTTCCTCACCCCCTAATCCACCGCCCGCTCGACTGGCAATGGCCTCCTGCTCATCCCTCACACCCTCCATCTCACCATTGGAGGTCGCGTTTTCAGGCCCTTCGCCCCAAACTCTGGAACACTCTCCCGCAATCCCTCTCCCCCTTTTCAAGTCCTGCCTGAAAACCTTCCTTTTCGATCGTGCTGACGGCCACCTCCCTCCACCCCCCAGCCCCCCCCCCCCGCCTCCCCCCAACCGGCTCAGAGTCAGGCTCTGCCACTGTTAAGCCTTCCGACACACTACCCTGCGTGAAGAGCAGTATACAAGTACAAGTTGTTGTACCGTAAAGGCAATTAGAATGCAACAATGCCTCACAAACAGCCATGAAGTCAACAACTCATTTTCATTTGCAGCATTGTTCACCAGGGCACTAGGGGAAAATTCATTTTCTTTTCGAACAGTGCCATGGAATCTCTAATAGCCACCAGAATAGGCAGACAGAAATTTGGTTTCATGTCACATCCAAAGGTCAGCAACTCTGACAATGCAGCAGTCTCCCAGCCTACACTATGTGAGTTCAAAATCCTGATATGGGTTTGAACGCAGAACCTTAAGACTCAGAGGCAAGAATGCTATCAAATGACTTTGTATACAAACTAAGAATCAGCTTTTACAACTTAGTTGTTATCATCCTGGACAGTTTGTGAGCCTAATAATAGAGTACAATACTGGCTGATTCTGTGAGAAGCTTGTGAATGAAGCTTATGAGAATCACATGAAGCATATTGTTTACCTGTAAATTTATCTTCTTTCCTCAAATTCATTGTCAGGAAAAAATTCCATCAAGTGTTACCTGTACGGTATTGTCTTTGACAATATCAGCCATTGATGATATTTCCCATTATAGTCACACAATGAATAACAGAACAGATGTTTTCTACCCAATGATGGCTAATTTTAATGGCAGCTAATTTGAGGTTTCTAATTGTATTTCAAGTTATCACCACATTGACTGTGTGCCCCCCCACCCTCCGAGGGAGATTATATTTTCCAGAACTAACAAACAGAAACATTGCTCTTATGAATTTGCAACAGTTGAAACTGGAGACTCTTAATGACAGCTAAAAGCTTCTGCAAGTGTCAGATTCCCAGCTGACCAAAACCATTGTTAATTTTATTTATTACCCAATGACTTCGCCTAAATTGGCTAAAAGTAATTCCTTCTGCAATAAATGTTTTGCATACAGAACAAATGCATTTGTCGCCAGCAAAGCAATTTGAGATATTCTAACCTTAACAAACTAATCTGCTGAAATTCCTATTAACATTTGTTTTGAAGCAAGGATGCCTCAATCCTTATATTGTGGTATCATCAGTGTTCCAGAATTTTGCCACCAGGGACATTGACTCATTTAAATATTTATTTCCTGTGAGATCCATGGAGTGCATACTAAATCCATTATTTTGATAAATGTCATCTTTTTTTAAATTAGCATTTTTTCCTCATATTTGTCTGAAGTTTTGTTCTCCAAAGTAATGTGACTAAAATCTGAGGAGTAGGCTGCTGTGTTGCTTATACTAAGCCTTGCATTTGATCTTGCACCTGATGACGCCCCAAAGAGCTTCACAGGATGTACAGCAAAGTGTAGCAATTGTGTATTTGTAGGCAAACGCAGCAAACAATTTCCACACAGCAAAATACCACAAATAGCCATGAAGTGAATAATCAATTTTACCTGATGGATAGTTGGCCAAGGCATGAGGAAAAACTGCATTTGCTATTCGAATAATGCCTTTTAAACAAACACTTATTTTGCTACAGTGGAATGGCCAGAAATAAAACCATGACCCATAATACCTGATCATCAAAAGCAATCTTCAGCTGACTTGTTGAAGTGCCAAACTGCCTTTTTGCCTTTGCAGCATTTTCTGAAATTAAACTATTCATATTGTTGAGATGTGCTGGGAATGCATTGCAGGTGAATGAAGATTTGAACCAGAAAGATTATTTGCAGCACTTTCTGTTTGTGTGTCTGTAGCTTTCATCCCTTTTCTTTTATCAATACGAGCTGGCATGGATCAGGAAATAAAGAGAAATAAGGAGAATCTATCACCTTAACAAAATTCACTTTCTTTATCATGACAAATGGAAGCACTTGAATTTTTACTGCACCTTCTCATATCAAAACATCTAAACATGTTCTACTCATATTTACTGTCAAGTACTGTACAGTTATAATCATAATCCTGGCGTTTGATGTAGAGTATCACATCATTGAGACATCTCAAAGTGCTTCACAGAATACACAGAATGGGAACACTCAGCAAGTCAAGTAGCATCTATGGAGAGAAGAAAATCGATTAACGTTTCAGATCAATGACTTTCCATCAGAGATTTGACGATATACCGTCAATTCACTGTAAAGTGAAGGGAGACTATATTTTGTGGGCGAAATAGTGACTGATACTGCAGGCAAACATGTCAATCAATTCTGCCACCGAAGTCCACAAATAAGGATGATCCCCATTGTTAATAATAATCCAAGGGATCTTTTTAGATCACCTGATGTATCTCTAAAAACAATGACTTGTTTTACATCTTAACTTATACAATGGACAGGATTCTTTAATCTTGAAGGACTCATCTTATAGAGATGGACACAATTTTTTATGGGTTTGGCAATATGAACTCAACAACATTTTTAGATACTGTACACTGAGACAACAGAATCTCAGACAAGATGATATCTCCTCTTTTGTGGACTCAACGCAACTCGCTGGTACAGTCTTTCATACAAATTGGTCGGCGGTGTCGCCTTGAGCACTTTTCAACGTCTCCACAACCCTACTGAGGACCCCCGCGATGCTGATTTGGGTTGGGACCCGAGGTTGGGAACCACTACTCTAAGGTGACCTTGTGATCTTGCTTTTCTTTCCTTTCCTTTATCTCTTTAAGCATCTTATGTATCTTTTAATCATCTTTTCTGAAACGGGTGATGAGCCCTAATCCATTTAGTCGTACCTCATAGTTCATCGCTCTTACACTGAGGATCAATCTCTTGCTTTCCTCTATCCTCTCGCTAAAGGCTGAGTTACCCCCTTATATCACAGCAATCAAAACTGTAGGCAGTACACCAGATGTGATCTGACTACAGCACTGGTTTCAGGGGATCTGAATTTAACCAATTTGGTAATGTAGTCCAGCATCCTGTCTCCTTTGCCAAGGACACAAAGAAACAAAAGCGTGCATACATATACTTTCATTGGAGGATGGTGGAAAAGGGAATGGTTGGTTATAGGTACATTGTGCCAAGTTTTCACAAAAGACATTCTTTGGTACTCGGGGCATTCCCAGCCGTGTCTTCTCTTGGGTGCTGAACATCCCTCAATGACTCTGAGCCTACTGATAGTAGTTGCTTTGAGGGGCCTTATGTCCTACATGAGAGAATTTGATGGTCTTCCTCCAGGCCACACAGCTGTCACTGTATACCTCTGATTAATGATTCACACGTGTCTTTTCCAGCAACATGGATTTGAGTACCGCTGGCATCACTAAAGAGTGTTGGAATGAGTTTTGTTTTAGGACCCAGACTATAGATACATCCACCATCATCACTCAATTTAATTTTCATATGGTTGAACTGAGCTAATGCAAGACAAACTGGGGAGAGTGAAACTGAAATTGCTTTTCCTTTGAACAGAATTGCCTTCCTTCTTCCACTCTGAGTCAGATGTTCTGAATATTTAAACATTGTTGTCAAGGGGTTGTGTCCTAATGTCATTCCCATGATCTACTGTTGTCCAAATTCTTCAGAAGGTATCCTTAAGTATACTTAGGTAAAGTAATACTTTGCTTGTTATTTATAATTTCCCAAGTTTAACATAGGGTTGTGATTCCCCAATTTCTTGCCCTATTTTAACTTTCTTTCACAGCTTACTGCCATTGTGCTGACGACTGAGTATTGGAAAAAATAACATCTTCTCTTTAACCTCATTATTTAAGACTGAAAATATCTCCTAGCATTTGAATCAGTCAAAATGAGAAGGAATTCTCAGGTAATCTCAAGAGGGCTATTTTCAATTTCTAGTCCTTTTTATTGGGATCTCAACCTTTTCTGAGACCTTACCTTACAATGTGCTGTATAAATGCAAGTTTTCATTGTTTTATTTACTGAATAAACACTTCATCCATTTGGTCAATTGCCTACAAAAATCTCTTTATGCCAAGTCACTCCTTTAATGACTAAGGCTTAAGGAAACCTGTTCATCAAAACTTTACTTATGCATAGAGATGTTTAAAATTATAATACGGTTTAATAAGGTTAGCTTTAATGGACCATTCTGACTTGTGGAGTCTCTAACTAGAGTACATCAGTATAAGGTAGAGATTTGAGGAATTAAAATCTAGGAAAGGCTAGATAGGTGAGGTTTATTCTCTTTAGAATAGAGAAGGCTGAGAGGAGACCTAATGGAGGTTTATAAAATCATGAGGGGATTCGACAGGGTGATCAAGGAAAAACTGTTTCCACTGGTTGATGAATCATAAAATTGTGGTCATAGATTTAAAATAGTTTCAAAACGAAGCAGAAGGGAGCTGAGGAGAATTTTTTTCACTCAGCGGGTTGTTCGAATCTGGAATGCATTGCCTGAAAAGGTGGTGGAGGCCGATTCGATAACAGCTTTTAAAAGAGAATTAGATCTTTATTTAGGGAGAACAGGTCTGTTAGGTTATGGTGAGAGAGCTGGGCAGTGGGATTGAGTTGCTCTTTTCAAAGAGCTAGCACAGATGAGATGGGCTGAATGGCCTCCTTTTGTACCATAAAATTCTATGATTCTATGATAAAAGAGAATTTTGGAAGAACTACTTCATGCTGAGTGGATGAATACTACTGGGGAGCAGAGAGTAGGAATAGAAGGGTATAGGAGAGAGGAAACATTGGCTGGAGTATAAACACAAGCACTGTCTAGTTAGGCTGAATGGTCTTTCTCTGTGCAACAATAGCAACAAAATTACACGTGTATAGTGCCTTTAACGTCAGGAGGATGTCCCAAGGTGCAGTACAGTCTATGCAAATCTGTACAGTCTATGCAAAACTATGCAAGTCTATGTAAATCACAGGAAAAGTACTAACTGAAAATTATATCATCTTCACTGTAATGTGGTCTGGTGTCATTTTTAAAGTACACATATTATAATGATCAAGATTTGAAGAGATTGTAGTCATTAGAAAATCAGAATAATAGACAGTTCGGACAGATTTCAATGACCTTATCCGTTCTCTAAAGATATCTGCCCAATCATTTGTGACAATAATATAGGAAATCAATGCGAACTCTCTTGGCATTTTAATGCTTTGTTTCTTTCATTATCCAATCTTAATAGCCTTTGAGCTTCTTTGTTCTACCTGAAGCTGAGACAGTGAAAGACTTAATTAAATCCTAGTGGCTCCTCTATGAGCCTGTCATCCATCTCATTTTTTTGGATAGATACTGTATCTGAAATCCTCAGAAGCATATCTGTTTTTTTTCCACTATCCTTTATTACAGGAATCTGATATTGCCTTTGTTTCAGGCGAGGAACTGCAGCCAGTACCAATCATTGGGCCAATAAAGATCTGACCTGATGAGTTGACATCTTATAAGATGCTTCATGGAGAAACATCTTAAAAAGGAAACACTAAAAGATGGAGATGTTGTGATGCTGAGTGTTGTCTTATAGTGAAGAGAATTATAATGCTAGATTATAAATTCATTCACTTAAAATTGTAAAGATTTTTATTGATACACACTAACTGGGGCATACTGTGATGTACACTAACTAGTAAACATTGCCAAGTCACTACAGTCATATAGTTCTCAAATTATGAAATAATATTTGGACAAAAAATAGAATTTATTGTAAGTGGTTTCCATTGTACAGTACTTGCTTTTATCATTTCAGAGGATGGCTCATTCTCATGTCAAACACCACTAATACCGGATAGTATATCAATTAACTTATAGTACACTCACTGACCCATTACAATTAGCAGCCCAGATTCTGAAAATTGAAAATGAGATGGGGAGAGAAGAATAAGATAATGGGAACAACATTTCTCTGATCACTAATACAGTAGTAACAACAATATAAAACTGCATGAAAATAGGTGGAATGGAAGATCATTCCATTGGAGGTTCATTGCTTTTACAGATCTGAAATGTGTATAAAATGTTACTGCATGAACAATTTACAATTTAAGAAAAACTGCTGAAACCTTTTTTTTGGACTGTTTGCAGGCACAGCAAAATCCGTTATTACACTTTGCCGTAACACAGGTTGGGATTTTATGGATCCCAAACCCTATGTTATAAGAAGGTTGCATTGTATTTACACTAGGAAAATTGAACAACATAATCAATCCATAGTGTTGACAGCCATGAATTGAACGCAGGAGATTACTGCCTGAATGCTTGAGTATGGCAGCAGTTTGTATGTCAAAAACAGTGATTGAACTGTACACATTCTGTGTTGATGGATTGATTGGAGCATATATTTCAAGTCATACAGCGAATATTTGTTTTATTTGCAAAATAGATTAGTTGGGTCATGGCAGCCTCCAGTTTGCAAAATTTATGGTCCTGGAATCCAAAGTCAGCAAACATTTAATAAATGTAAATATACCGGTGGGAAAATGCAGGATGCCTTTTTCATTCATTTTGATTCACAAAATATGATATTCCCATTAAGAAAGGATTCAGATTAATGAATTAACTGAAATTCCAGAAATAATGGCTTGAACTCAGTGGCATGTCGTCATCCTGCTGAGGTGAACTTTTGAAATGAATACAAGAACAACAACTTCGATTTATATAGCGCCCTCCACACCGGACGGCGTCTCAAAGCGTTTTAATAGAACGGGGAATTAGTTCCTCTCAGTCTTCTGGCCAACAATCCCACAAATATAAAATTGGTTATTCACTTCAAGGCTGTGTATGGGACATTGCTGTGTGAAAATTGGCTGTCCTCCACAAAATCAGTCACTCCACTTCAAAGCTTATCTTATGAATCACTCTGTGAAGCATATCTGCCCAAGGTGAAATGCAAGCATGGTTATTTATTTAAGTCACATTTACCAATTTGCTGTTGTAATTGCTAGGAACCTGTGAATCATATGTAGGTACTTGCTTTCTCATCTCTCAAATGTATGTATGGAAATTCTGCAATAACATAGTCAGCTCCTCTTTTGTCACTTTGTTTCTCTTGGCATACAGATAATATTTGAATGCATTTGAAGAGTGCAAGTACATTATTACAACATAAAAGGCAGAGCACATCATTTTTCATTCAATGTCTCTTTATCAATTCATATTGCTTATGGACCTGATAGTATCAACATTTTATGAAATACAGTAAGCACAATATGATGACTACATCTAACCACCATTTGTTGCAATGTGACATCTGCACTGCAGAGAATTCTGAAACAACAACAACAACAACAACAACAAATTACATTTATAGAGCGCCTTTCACGTCGGGAGGACGTCCCAATGCGCTGCACAGGAGGCGTGTGACCCGAGCTGGGAGGGGAGTGTTTGGGAGGGGGTGAGACACGAAGGGGAGGTTGAAAAATTCGGGGTGGAACAAAAGGCACGGTCGAAGAGGAAAGTCTTCAAACCGGCCTTGAAAGAGGAAAGGGAAGAAACAAAACTGAGGGATTGGGGGATGGTATTCCATAGGGTGGGAGCGGAGAAACTGAAGGCCCGGCCTCCGATGGTGGGGCGGTTCGGGCGGGGGGCTTGGAGCAGGCCAAGTCCTGTTGAATGGAGGGTCCGGGTGGGCTTGTAGGGGGAAAGTAGATTGGTTAAATAGGGAGGGACAAGGCCGTGTAAGGCCTTGAAGGTGAGGACGAGGATCTTGAACTCGATCCTCTGGAGAATGGGGAGCCAATGGAGACGGGCGAGGGTGGGGTTTATATGGTCGCGGAGGCGGGTGCAGGATAATACATGGGCTGCAGAGTTTTGGATGACCTGCAGCCTGTGAATGGAGGAACTGGGGAGGCCGACGAGGAGAGAGTTACCGTAGTCCAGCCTCGAGGTGATGTATGCGTGCACGAGTGTTTCGGCAGCGCTGGGGGTAAGATAGTTGCGGAGCCTGGCAATGTTGCGCAGGTGGAAATAAGCGGTGCCGATCAAGGCACGGATGTGGGGGAGGAAGGAAAGTTTTTGATCGAACATGATGCCGAGGTTCCTGATTGGCTTTGTGAGGTGGAGAGTGCAGCCTTGGATGTTGAGGCTGGCAGCGCCCGATGTGCGCTGTCAACTAGATGGACCACTGTAAATTAGTTGAGTTGAATGGTCCATTTTTTTTTGCCATATTGTAAATCTAAAAGCATCAGGTTCAAAGTTGCCAAACTCATTTCAGGACAGAGACAAATGATTTTCACTTCATCTGGCGTATTGGATTTAGAACCACATCCCAGAAGAATAAGGACAGGCAGCCAAACTCATTCGCACACTTTAAACAATACAAACTGTAGTTGCAGAAAATAAAATGCAATTGAAAATCTTTGTTGTTAGAAAGCTTCTGGGCACTATACCCCAGGTTCTTGGGCTTGAGGCCATTGTCTTAAAATTTAAGATCACATAGAATTTGGACAAAATAATTTTACAGTCAGCCATTTAAATTGGAAGCACACTATCTTCTGAGTCAGAATTGAGATTGCTATTCCTGAGCCAGGCTGACTTGCATATACCGTACTGTAGGTTCCTCAAACTGAAGGTTGACAGTGTTGGGAAATGGGCCATTATTCTACAATTTATTCTGCTGATGGTATCAAGTATTTCTGGATCATTTGCTACATGATTGTCTTTTTATCTCTGGGACTGAAATTCAAATCTTCTTACACATCTCTATGACAAATGGCTTATGTTCCATCATCAGAAGAATTATCCCTATTGCCCTAGTTTAGCTTTCTTGTTCACTTGTTCTGTTGCATCCAAATTAGCTGCATTTGTGTCATGATCATGATTAGATGTGTGTTGTCAGCGCCTATAAACGAGAAGTGGATTGACACTGCCAGCATTGATTTCATGTACGCTCCTTAATATTTACTAAAGAAAGGAAATTATCCATCCTCCTTGCCTTGGCTTCATTACAATTTGTGTCCCAGAAATGAAAGTCAATGTGGTAATGCACTAATATTCTGTATTGTAAATGACCTGCCTTCCTGTAAACAATTTCTCTTGTGGTTTTCTTCTCTTCCTCCTCCTGTTCCTCCTTCTATTTGCTCTCTATCTGTCCTAAAAGCACTGATGCATGTTGAGATATTGTTCCATAAATGCTGGTCTGGCTTCTCACTTTGGGCAACTGTAACAACAGAAATTTATACACCAATTTTCATGTTGGGAGGACATGTCAAAGCACTTCACTCGGTGACTTAGAATGTGAGTTGTTGTGGGTTAGGTGGGTGGGGGGATTGGGGTGGTGTCAGCTGAATAGGTTGTAGGAAAGAAAGATTAAATCAGAGTCTTAAGGTAGGCTTTAAAGGTGGGGAGGCAGGTGAGATGAAGTTACTCCAGGATGGAGTTCTAGAGAGCAAAGACAGAATGGTTGATTTTGATGGGGCCATGAAGCAGGACGTGCTCTAGACCCTGGTGTATTCTTATTTTCAAGCATCTATGGCATTTTTCTTTTGAAAGGCTCTTTGCCTTCAGCAACAGAAGACTAACAGACAAATGTGACCGATTAATTTCATGAGAAACAAAATTCCACTTTCATTTTCCTAATGAGTGTAGATGGCAACATTAAAGAAAAAAGTTTTTTTCAGTTGACTGTGAATGTTATAAACAATAACATTTGTACATACTTCAGTAGCTCCAGTTCTCTCATCTTTATGCTTTCGGCATCTTTACTGCTAGTTAGAGACAATCAGGGAAGTATAACCTTCCCTGAATTAGTATCATGACGTTCTATATCAGATACTTGGTGAATGGGGAGCATTGGCCATGGTGTTCAAAGGAGAATCCATCCTATGCTGTCAATTATAGTCTTATCATGGGTTTTATCTGGTTTCAACAACCTCACCTGTGTTAAAATACAGTCCATAGTAGTTCATCACTGCAACCATGATAAATGGTTTGTACTGCATAAATGAAATGATGAAAATGAATTAAGGGTAAGAACTGTGCACTGGATGAGTGCATCTTGTGCATTAAATGGAAGCCGCATAGAGTGCAGGCAGGGATTTCTTTGAAGTAATTAAAATAAACACGGTTAATGTGGTAAATGAGAATAGAAAATTATAAATGCTACAGCAGCCACATGTGCTTAATAATCATGTTAAATTACTGGCAGATGAACATGTAATAGATTTGGCGATATAAAATCCCAAGATACCTACACAAAATCATCTTGGGATGAATGCCTTTTTTAAAAAAAAACTCATCTTGTGGTGAATCACCGTACCAGACATTGTGGTGCTGACACTTGGGGCAGTAAAATGAAGGACACGCAATTTGAAGACGTTGATCTCATCTGTATAATGTGGAGAAGTGGCAGGCTGGTTGATGGTAACATTGCTTTAGACTCTGTAACAGCCCCTGTCTGAGAAATTTATCTTTAGAATAGTCGGTAAACTCAGCCTGAAAATGGTCCATAAACCTGTTGAAGAATAGACCGTAAACCTGGCCAGAGTTCAGTCCATAATCCCTGCACCAAACTGGGGCGTAAACAATGCAAAGTAGCTTCGGTCATGCGTGGGATTCTCAAATCCCTTCTGGAAATAAGCCACATTCTCATTCTGAGGTTTCGGCAGCGTGTCCCATCTGAGACATTGTGAGTGGTGCAATACTCTGTATGAGAACTTAAACTGAGAATGCATCTGTCTGTACTGGGAAACAGATGGAAGTTATAGATCCTATGGCATAGCTCCCAGGAATCATCCCAGTATCCCTCCCTCATTCAATCAATCATATTTTTATTATTATTACTAACAGAACAATGAAATTATCAGTCATATTATCGCCAAGTGCTGCTACAGATTGGCTGCTGTGTTTACCTATGTGAGTCATTTTACTTATAATAATCTTTGCATATAGTGTAGTGTCTTATCACATTGGTGAGATGTCTTAAACTGCTTCATAGGATTTTACTGTGAGGTGCAGTGTCTGCATTTGTGGGCAAAGTTGGAAGTCAATGTCCTTCAAATCGTAATGAAGTGACTGACCAATTTTGTCTTTTTTTCAAAGTAACTCACTGTCACAATAAAATCCACAAACATTTTTATAGCTCCTGCCACAGATGGCAGCATCCCAAAGCACTTGACAGTGGCATAGCACAATGCTGAGCTGGAGATGGTGGAAGGGAGAAGGGGGAAAGGGATAGGTGACTGTAGGGATGGTCATAAAGGGAGGTCTGCAGGGGAAGGAGTGAGCAAGGTGGAGGGATAGAGGAAGAGTTCAGGGCATAGTGACTGAAAGCATGGCCACCGATGGTGGCACGAGGGGCAAGCAGGAGGCCTGAAGAATTCGATTGGAGGCAGTGAGTAATGTGTTTGGGAGTAAGTAGGTCAGAGAGACAGGGAGATGCCAGCGCATGAAGGGAGGTAAGACAAGTGTGAGGAGTTCATTTGAGTAGTCGAGGGGTGGGAGATGACAAACCCATGGATGTGTGTTTCGACTATAAGGCAAGTATTATTTTGATGCATAAAATAACACTGAATGATAATTCCAAACCAAGAACATATAAATGCCTGGGATCCCTTTTCATTGAATTAGTAGGTTTTTTTTTAATGTACTCCTACAGGAACATTATTACATACATTGAAAGAGCACTATACTTGTTAATAACTTAATTCTGCACATACTGATATAGCAGCTGCCTTTTGAAGAGTTTGTGCATATAATTATGTGAGTCAGTTTGCTTTAATATTGGCATCTTGGACACCATCTGTCAGTTTTACAGTCCCAAATGCAATTTAGGATTACTGAATCTATCTTCATTCACTTTGAGCTGGTGTTTTTTGCCCTTTTATAAGTGGTCTTGATGTGTCTCATCAGAAGGGAGACAAATGGCGCCACAGACTGCTTGAGTTCACCATTATCAATGACACTGTATGGATCACCTGGCAGATGAGTATTGCCAGATGAGATGGATGAATGGTTACTGCACAGCTAAAGATACCTTTGTAAATGCTTATTTCACCCAAGGCAGCAGCATTTGAGTGTTGGCCTCATCTTAACTGATCTACATACGTAATTTAGACATTTCATCATTACTTTTCTTTTAGTTTAAACTAAGTCTAGCAACAGTGATTTCATTCCCCAGAATGAACTTAACATTATTATTCAGCACCACAATGCACGACTCTACTGTAAATTACACTATTCTTCATCTACTCTTTAGTCTCTAATGGTGTGAGATCCAATAATCTATTGGGTTTTCTGTAGGCAGACAATCTAATTTCTTTTTGATCTGATATTTTAATTGGTTCCTAAATCAAAGAAAAGGATTGTTTCATTGACTCAGTCAGTGAAAATCAGTTCCCTTTATTTAGATCTTCTTTTTGATTCTGGGGTTATCTATGATAGCTCCCAATGACATCTCTTCAAAATTAGTGTGTGTTAAGTATGCAGTGGATGGAAGCAGTGTAACCAGCAGTAGTAAGTAATGGAATCTTAGAGTTATAGTCCTATAGCTTAGTGATTAGTGCAATCGCCTTGCAAATGAGAGGACCTGGGTTCGATTCCCAGGCAGGGCAAAATGTTGAGCAAGTTTCCTTACTCCACACATCTCTGTTTAACTAGGAATATGTAGGAACCCAGTTACTGGATTGCTTTTCCAGGAAGTAATAATCCCTTTAAAAAACATGGTCAGTTAATCCATGACTGTTTATGAGACACTGATGTGCGCAATGTGCTGCGGTGATTCACCCACAAAATATACAGTCAATTTACTCTACAGTATATTCCGTGACACGCTTTGAGATGTCTCATGATAAGCTGCTACATCAATTGCAAGGATTATTAGTATTATTATTGTACCCCAGATAACTTTACCATTCACTTTTTAAGAATGGGGAAAACTGGCTTCTGAATTAAGACTGAATTTAAGAAGACTCTGAAATTCTGCACAATTTTTAATTTCTAGGTAAACGTCTTATCAACTTGTAGTTGAATAGAAACATTCACATAGGATGATTGTCTTGAAGTGTTTCACAGAGATGATAAGATTCACAGAGCAGGGAGAAGAGGTAATAATAATAATAATAATCCTTGCATTTGATATCGTGCTTTTCACATCTTATCGAAGTCCCAAAGCGCTCACAGAATATACTGTAAAATGAATTGACTGTATATTTGTGGGCGAATCGTGGCAGCCAATTGCGCACAGCAGTGTCCCACAAACAGTCGTGGATTGAAGTGACCAATTTTATTATTGTGGTTTTTTGGACAAATTATTATTAGGCATGTGGAGTAAGGAAACTTGCCCAAGGTTTCGCCCTGACCTACCTGGATTCGAACACAGGTCTCCCCAGCTTGCAAGACAAGTGCTCTAACCACTAAGCCACAGGAGCTCCACTACCAGAATTTAAGGGTGTTGATGAAACATGTGGTCAAAGAGCTCGGTCTTTAAGAGAATTGTGATGGCAGGAAGAGAGAAATCAAACAAATCTAGTGCCTATAGCATAATGGCTGAGAATGGAGAGAGGATAACAACAAGTAGACCAGAAATAGAACAGTAGAGGGCACAGACAGGAAAATTGAACTGGAGGTGAATGCATGGATTGAGAGGGGGAAGACTGTGAATGTTAGGATGAAGATTTTGATGTTATTCCATTGGGATACTGGCAAGATAACAGATAAGACATAGATAAAAGTTGTGCAAAATTTAGAGAAGGAGAGAATATGAACTGAGAGTTTTGGATGAGTTGGAGTTTGTGGCAGATAGAGTAAGGGAACCTGACAAAGAAAAGTCTAAGATGGAGATGATAAAGCCATAGATAAAAGTTATTGGCTGTTAGGAGAGCAGTGTGCATAAAGCACTGCATGCAAGAAAGCAATTTTGGTGAAAGCCCGGAAGTAGGGATTAATAAATGATAATAATCCTTAATCCTTGCAGTTGGTATAGTGCCTTTCACATCAGGAGGACATCTCAAAACGCTTCACAAGATATACTATATATCTGTGAACTTTCCTGTCAAAGTCATCATCTAATTTAGAAAGTTAGAAGTGACTGGATTGCTGTAGAATGAAACCAAGAAATTTCTAAGTCATCTAACTGAATTTGTACCACTATTAGCCCCAGGCGGTTGTTTTCAAACACCATCACTGATAAACGTCTCAATACGCTACCCAATGTGAAGGGCACTGTATAAATGCAACTTGTTGTTTTCAATTCTATGATTATGATTGGGCATAACAAGAGTAATAGAAGCTGAATGGAAACTCCATCAGAAAAGCATGTCAATACATTATCTTATTGACTCTCATACTCATCCTTTAGATTATAACTAAAACCACTCCTGTCGAGTATTCTCACTTTGTGAAGTTCTGTAGCTCAGTGATTAGAGCACTCACTTGCAAGTGAGAGACAGGGTTCAATTCCCGGCAGTGCGAAATCTTGGACAAGTTACTTTACTCCACATGCCTGATAATAATTCCTCATGAAAAACAAACAATAATAAATTGGTCACTTCAATCCATGACTGTTTGTGGGACACTGTTGTATGCAATTGGCTGCGGTCTTAAATCAGATGCGTAATGCCCACAAATATACAGTCAATTCAGTGAAAAGCACTATATTAAATGCAAGGATTATTATAATTACTATGACGTGTAGTGACAGTGCATTTTGTCGGCAAACAGCAGCCCATTTGTTAGCAAGGACACTGGGAGAGAGAAACTCCCTTCTCTTTTTGAATAGTACTATGGGATCTTTGATGTCTACCTGAATAGCCAGAAGGACCTTGTTTAACATCTGATCCAAAGGATGGCATCTCCAATGATACAACACAAACATTTACTGCACTTTATAGTAAATCTTGAGAATTCCTTTGAGGTGTTTCAACAATGTGATGAATTGATAAGGTGCTAAATCAAATGTTAGGCTTGTTACCATTACAATCAGAGCTGAACTAATTGAGCATAATGTTTGTTCCAATTAATTTTTACAACAATTCTTGGTGCTACATTCCATCGTAGTTTTATTCTTGTAAAACTGTCATCATTGATACATCTTAGCAATTTCATGTGGTTTGTAGAATATTGCAAATTTGCTCCATTTTTATATCACAGTCCATGAACATTTTCATCCTTTAGTAAGAATAAGTTATACTAATGTTTGTATTTCATTATGTTGCTTGCACCCTATCTTCTTGAAACATATCAAAGTGCTTCACCCATTTTTTAAAATTAAAAATATCCACTTCCAACTATTAAAATATATTAATATTAATGTTAATATTCATTGTTAATTTGCTAAGACTAGAAATATGGCAGATAATTTCCACTACCAATGTTCCTCATACAATAATGAAATTAATGAGTAATTCATCTGTTTTACTGGGGTAAGTAAGAAATGTTGGCCACTATATCAGGCATCATAAAATTATACAGCACAGAAGAAGGTAATACCATATTTCTCTTTGTTTAAAATGCCATTTCAAAAGGTTCATTTGAAATGTGGACAAATGGGACAAGCGGAACCTAATTAAACATGACTTCAGATGTCCTCCCAATGTAAAAGGCACTACATAAATGTAAATTGTTGTCGTCTTTGTTAGGCGGCCAAACAAGTTTTCAAAATATACTTGATAATAATAATCCTTGCATTTAATATAGCTTTGAGACATCTCAAATGTTTCGCAGAATAAACTGTAAAGTGAATTAATTGTGTATTTTGTGGGAGAAATTGTAAAATGAGCCCAACTGGAGATTGACCATAAAACTCTCAAATGAGCAAACCATCAGCCCATCTTTCAGCTACGTGGCAATAATCAGTCTCATTCACAAAAGGAACCTTCACTTCTGTGCTTTGAGATAAGGGATTTATTGCAAAGAATGTTGCAGCATGGAAATAGGCACACTCTATTGTCTGTAACAATGTTTATACTCACATATCAGCTCCCACCCTTCCTCCTCCTCCTCTCTCATATAGCTTCTATTTTCTTCTCTAGGGTCAGTTGATATGGAAATTTTCTGATATCGATATATCGGTTTGCCATTATCGATATATATCAATATTGCGGGGGGTGGGGTGGGGGGTTTGTCCTGCGCATGCGCACGCGCATTCCGGTGTGGGTGCGCATTCGGATATCGACAAGGTAAGTTGAAAAATCCGCATTTTACCGATATATACCGATATATCAATATATCGCCAAAACGATATATCGATATTTTAAAATTCCGATATCGGCATATCGATATGAAAATTATGTCGGATACAACCGATATATCGATATATCACCGGACCCTACTCTTCTCACTCATGTTTAATCAAGTTTCCTCTTAAAGATATTGAATGCTTTCTGCTTCAAAAACAGCTTCAAGCAGTAAGTTCCGCATGCTCACTTGCCTCTGTGTGAAGACATTGTTCCTAAACTTTTAGATTGAGTACTCACTATATTATATTTATGTCCCTTGTTTTCTACAAGGTCCTCTCTTAATTGCCTCATCTCCAGATAGAAAACACCAACCTGTTGAATCTGTGTTGAAAGCTGCATCCAATTATCCCTGGTAACTTGCTCGTAAATCAACACTGCATCACTCCATTGCTATAATATCCTTTGTGTATTACGGAGAGAGGAGAACTGCACATAGTACTCAAAATACTATCTAACCAGGGTTTTATATGCATACAATATTACTTTTCAACTGTTGTAGTCAATCTTTTGTCTGGTAACAGAATTGTTTTTCCTATAACCACTGTCTTATAAAATCAGCCAGCAAAGTCTCCCTCAGCTAGGCACTAGGGTCCGGCGATATATCGATATATTGGTTATATCCGATATAATTTTCATATCGATACGCCGATGTAGACATTCTAAAAATATCTATATATATCTGAAAACCGATATATCGAAAAAATTCAGAATGCACACGCACTGAACTACAAGACCCAGAATGCTCATCTCTATACACAATGCACAGACCGAGGTGCAAGCCGCCATATTGTATTCATAGTCCTCGAATACAATATACAGGTATGCAAGGGGTGAGGGGAGAGAGACGGGGGGGTGAGGGGAGAGAGACCGGGGTGGGGGGGGGGTGGTAGGAGTGAGAGAGAGAGAGACTGGTGGTGGGGGGGGGTGGAGGGATGGAGAGAGGGAGACCGGTGGGGGCGGAGGGAGGTAGAGAGAGAGACCAGGGGAGGGGGGGGGGGGGGGAGAGAAGAGAGAGAGACCAGTGGGGTGGGGGAGGTGATAATATACAGATAGATAGAGATGGGGGGATGTGAGAGGAGAGAGAGACAAAGAGACACAGACAAAAAAACACAGAGATGGAGAGAGTGAGTATGAGAGACACAGAGAGAGAGATATATTCACCTCCTGAGGAGATAGGCTCCGGATGCGCGCGCACCTCCGAATGCGCGCACATGCGCAGTACGAAAACCCCGAAAATATCGATATTTCGGTATATCTCGATATGAGCCCGTCGCTATATCTAAATCGGAAAATTTCCATATCGACGAACCCTACTAGGCACAAAGTCCATAGTTCTATAATATAATAACAATCCTGGCATTTGATATAGTGCCTTATCCTGTTATTGAGACGTCTGAAAGCTCTTCACAGAATGTACTGTAAAGTGAATTGTCTCAAAGCTATATTTTGTGGGAGAATCACTGCAGCCTATTGTACACAGCAGTAAACAAATAAACAAACAGTCATGGATTGAGTGACCAATTATTGTTGTCATTTGTTTATGTTGATTATTCTTTTATTTTAGGGTGAAAGAATGTCTGTATGGCTTCACTAACACTTTCACTGACAAGTGTTTGAAATGCTGTTTTGATGTACTTTAGGGATTCTTTAGGGATCATGCTATAACTTTGTCTGGCAGAAACCAGGGAACAGCTAATTTGTTGCATTTATACAGCTCCAATTAATAACTTGCTAAGCGAGTCAGTTCAGACTCATCCCTCAGTTTGCCAAAACAGGGTGAAGCTGCAAAACATAAGGCAAACAGTGTGCTGGGCTAAATTGTCAAATTAGTTGAGTTCAGATATCCAGAACGCCGGCTGCATAGACAAGCTGCATCTAGCTTCTCTTAATGATTGGAATGATTGGAACATGATCCCCCACAGGCTTCTCAACACTATCACCCAGGCCCAGCTCCACTGGCTCCCCATCTCCCAGAGGACAGAGTTCAAAATTTTGGTCCTTCAAAGCTCTTTATGGTCTTGCTCCTCTCTATGACCTGCTAACACCATATAACACCATATAGACCTATGTTCTCCGCCAGATCCACTCCACCACTCTTTGGAACTCCATCCCATAGTGCCTTCACCTCGCTCCTTCCCTTACCTCCTTCATGACCCATCTCACGACCTTCCTCTTCGACGACACCTTTGGTCATATCCTACCCCTATCCTCGGTGCTCTCCACCTCTCCTGATTTCAAACCCCAGCTCAAGTCCAAATCCCTGACTGTCCAGTGCCTCGTGATGCTGACATGAAAGGCGCTGTACAAATGTAAATTGTTGTTGTTGGAACAGGTTATCAGGAAGGTTGGTTGCGGCCAGAACATAAGACTCATTTTTTTTTAAAAAGCAGCTTGGTGGTATAATGGGAAGATTGTAGGGTTGGTATTCTGGAGGAATGAGATAAAATGGGACAATGGACATTCTTTATCTGAACCAATGCTGTGATTTTGCTAAGCTTCTGTTCACTGGCATTAAGATTCAATTTTCCCTGTGGAAAGAACACACAAATGTTGGGCAGCCAAAGTGTTTTCTCTTTCTGTAAGCAGTTGAGCTTTGTTTAATACAAGAATGGATTTCATGCCTCAAGTGAATTTCCTTTTTACACTCCTCAAAGGAAGAGAGGTGTGTTATTTCACACCTGAATTTAATAATTAAAATGAAGAATTTAGGCTCTTGAAGGAAATTTGCTTAACAGTTTGCTGAAATAAAATAATGATAAGAATAATTTTGTTTGATGTAGCACCTTATCTCTTCTTTGAGCTTCACATATTGTAAAGTAAATTTTGTGGACAAAACCTGACAGCCAATTGTGCACAACAGTGTCCCACAAACAGTCGTGTATTAAGTGACCAAATTATTTTTCTAAATTTTCTTGATGGGATTATTACTCCCCAGAAGGTGATCCACCAATCGCCTAACAACCAGGTTCCATATAAATGCAAGTTGTTTATGTGCCTACTTACTGCTAGGTTAACAGAGGCAAGTGGAGTAAGCAGCGAGAGACCTGGGTTCAATTTCCAGCAGAACAAAATTTGGGCAAGTTTCCTTACTCCACACACCTCTGTTTACCTAGCAGTAAGTAGGAACCTGGTTGTTAGACGATTGCCAAATCACTTTTCTGGGGGTAATAATTCCTTTAAAAAAATCAGTCACTATCCATGACTGTTTGTAGGAAACTGCTGTGTGCAATTCGCTGCCATGTTTTGCCCACAAAATATACAGTTAATTCACTTTACAATATTCTCTGAAGCACTTTGTTGTGTCTAGAAGACGTGATAAGGCATTATATCAAATGCAACGATTATTATTATGATGACGATCCAGTTAATTGAGGAATATGTTGGCAGTAGGGTCCAGCGATGTATCGATATATCGGTTATATCCAATATAATTTTCATATCATATGCCGATATTGGAATTCAGGGAGGGAGACGGGGGGGAAGAGGGAGGGAGAGGTGGGGGGTGGGAGAGGGAGGGAGAGATGGGGTTGGGAGAGGGAGGGAGAGACGGGGGGTGGGGGTTGGGAGAGGGAGGGAGAGATGGGGTTTGGGAGAGGGAGGGAGAGACGGGGGGTGGCGGGTGGGAGAGGGAGGGAGAGACGGGGGGTGGGAGAGGGAGGGAGAGACGGGGGGTGGGAGAGGGAGGGAGAGAAGGGGGGTGGGGGGTGGGAGAGGGAGGGAGAGAAGGGGGGTGGGGGGTGGGAGAGGGAGGGAGAGAAGGGGGGTGGGAGGGGGATGTGATGATAGATAGATAGATAGACAGACAGACAGAGAGAGAGAGAGAGATGGGCGGGGGATGTGAGAGAGGAGAGAGGCACAGAGACACAGACAGAAAGACAGAGAGAGATGGAGAGAGTGAGTGTGAGAGACACACAGAGAGAGAGATATTTACCTCCTGAGGAGATAGGCCCCAAATGCGCACGCACCTCAGAATGCGCGCGCACCTCCGAATGCACGCGCATGCGCAGTATAAAACCTCCGGAAATATCGATATATCGGTATATGTCAATATGAGCCCATCGATATATCGAAATCGGAAAATTTCCATATCGACGGACCCTAGTCTTGATAACCATATTCCAGGTATAATGACTCAGGCCAAAATCTGCTGGAATGATTAAAGACTCTCATTTGGTTGTGAATGGTATTCAGAGCCTGGATACCTTACTTACTTTAAAAGCATAGAGAGAAGAATGGCGTGATTCTTGACTTGAGTTCGGTACATGATCCTGATCCTTATATTTGCTTAAAAGATTATTACAAAATGTGAAAATCGTGAGCTTAGTGTAACTATTTCAAACTCCTTTCAAATTGATGGAACAGTTTGTCAATACAGACAATGAAGCAGATTTGTAGAATATAGGAAATTAGATCAAAGCTGATGGTAAGTGTACCAATGGATCTAACTATGCAAATGCCAATTCCATGCTCTTGCTCTGTAGCCTTTTGTATTCTTCCTCTTTAAATATTTATCCAATTTTCTTTTCAAATAGTGTCATTGTCTCAGCTTCTATCACCACTGTGGCAAGAATTTTGTATTCTAATAAGACTTTATGTACTTCTAACCTCCATTTAACTCTTCCATTGATAAACCTGAATTCAAATCCCCTTGTTACTTATTCTTGAATGACTTAATTTACTTGTGTAAATTAATGCTATGCCCTTTCCATGGTGACAGATAAAAAAAACCTAGCTGGATAGGTTCCTGACTGAACAAGGAGGAGAAAGGTAAGAATTTGGTTTTAAACCAGAACCAAGAAGAGAGATGATTAAAACATGGCCTGACTTATCTTTAAAACCAGGATAAGCTACGTGGGTTTGATGTTTTTTTTAAATCTTTTTCTCAGTGTTAATATACTACACTTAAAACACCACCTTGCATTTTTACCCTTGTAAAAATGTACCATGGTAATGGTGGTACTACCATGGTACTACCACCATTACCATGGTACTTTTTTACAAGGGTATTGCACCCTCCACATAAGATAATGTCTCAGAGAGCTTTATAATGATGAGGTTAGAGCGGGAGCAGGAAAGTGGAAGTGATCATTGTAACAGTTTTAAGACAGAACTTAAAGAAAGACAGAGAGCAGTGGTGAGACTGAAGGCTGGATGAATGGGATTCCAGAGCTTAGGTGTGAAGAATCTGAAAGCTTAACCATCAATTATATCACGAAGAGGACAGGGGTAGAGCAAGCAGTCCAAATTAGCCAAGAAGAGAGAAAAAGCAGAGGAGATCAGTGTGATTGAGACATGCTCAGGCCTAAAGGGAAAGGTGCTGATCTTGAAATCAATCTGCAGGGAGCCAGGGAGCCACTGGGCCCGGTGACTACTGGGTGATAAGCAGGCTTACACATGCAAACTCATATACTTAGGAACATGAGCAGTACTAATGTAATGCAACTATGAACAAGATGCTAATTAATAAACTACTGTAACTAATTGCATAACATGATTTGGTATATGAGATTAAAAATAACAAAGCAGATCTAAATTCTTTAATACTGACATTCATCTATCTCTCAAGCACATTTAGCAAATAATGTTAGTGATTCATTTAGCACCTCTGCTTCTGCCACCACCTTCCCCCTTCCATATTGTACCCCTGCCTATATTCATTACTCCTAGAATAAATCTCCACCCTCTACCCTCTCCTTTTATCTTCCACATGAAACTCACCTGCTCTCTTGGTTTGTTTTGGGTCAGCTGGGTGTCTGAATGTGGACCCAATGTCTGCAGATGATGTCACCAAGAGAGAACATGTAGATGTTGAAGAGGAGGGGATTAAGGATGGAGACCCGAGGAACACCACACAAGATGGTGCAGGGACTAGAGGAGAAACCGTTTCTGGAGATGTAGTAGAGTCAGTGTGAGAGGTACAAACTGAACAATTCAAGGACAGAGTCATGAAGGTTGAGGTGAGAAGAAAGGTGGTGGATGAAGATACAGTGGTCGATGATGTCGAAGGTAGCAGAGAGGTCAAGGAGGACGAGGAGGCAGAGGGAGCCCTGGTCACAGATGGGCAGAATTGCATTTGTCACTTTGACCAGAGCTGTTCCTGTGCTGTGAGTGGGACAGAAACCTGATTAGAGGGTTTGGTGCAGGGAATGGTGGGAGGGGAAGGAAGTGAATCTGGGAAGTAACGACTCATTCCAGGACCTTGGAGAGGAAAGGGAGGTTGGAAATGGGGTGGTAATTTGAGGGCTGGAATGTGTCCAGGGAGGGTTTTAAGGATGGGAGTGATGATGACCATTTTTAAAGGGGTGGGAATAGTGCCAGTGGACATGGAGAGGTTTATGATGTCTTTGAGAAAGGAGCAAGGAGGTGCAGCTGGGAGGTAAGGAGGTGGAGTCAAGGAAGTGGGTGGTAGGTTTTGTGTGGATTAAAGTGGTGATGAGAGAGTGGTTGACAGGATCAAAGGTGTGGAGGGAGGGATAGGTAGTAGCCGGGGTGGGAGGGGGAGAAGGTAGTAGGTGGAAGAGCAGAGGAAGCTGAGAGGATCCCCTCAACTTTGAATTCGAGGAAGTTCAGCATCGCCTCGCAGTTGGCATTGGAAGTGAGGATGGAAGGTGTAGCTGGATAGTGTGGCCTCCATCAAGGGGGAAGGTGGCACCTAGAATAACCCAGTGACGCAAATAGTTGCTGGGTTATATGGTCAAATCAGTTGAGTTCAGAGACCCAGAAGTGATACTCAAGCTGCACAGTGCTCTGCTCAACAACAACAACAACAACAACAACTTTGATTTATATAGCGCCCTCCACACTGGACGGCGTCTCAGAACGCTTTACAGTAGCAGATCCCGGGACCGAGCCAGGGGCAGGGGCAGAAAGGTGACCAAAAGCCCGGTCGAAGAGAAAGGTCTTCAGCTGTGTCCTGAAACTGGGAAGAGAGGGGGGGAGGCGAAGGGAGTGAGGAAGGGAGTTCCAGAGCCTCGGGGCATAGTGGCTCAGAGAACTATACATAATTCTGATTGCCATGATAGTGTTGCACTGGGGTTTAGATGCAGTGCAGAGGAGTGCTGTGAGAATGAACCTCAATGTAAAAGAAATGAGCTATCAACAACAACAACTTGTATCTATAAAGGGTCGCTCGTGTGTTTGCATCCAAAAGTACTTATCAGCAACACATAGAAAAGCTTGGCTCTTCAGTCTTGTAAAGTGAAGTCTCAGAGACGACCTTGTAGAGAGCTATAACTTTTTTAATGGGATTGAAATACAAAACTTGGCACGATATGTTTTAACATGCTGAGACAGAGGGCACAGAACAAGAGGACACAGGTATAGAATGCAAATTCATTTCAGGACAGACACCAGAATCTGATTCGGATAACACTGTGCATATTGGAAAAAAAACACACAACTGTTACTTTCAATTTTTTATTTGGTCAGCCATGGCATTTAACCAGCAATGACTACATTGAAAAGCTTGTAAAGCTAGGCTCGCCCTACCCATTCGGACATTGGCTTCCAGGGTTGATAAGTGATGAGTGGGAAGAAGTGAAAGTTACTATATAAACGAATATTTGTATTATACTGTATTGTGTTGAACTGCTGCGTAGGTGAAAAGACAAACATGCCTCTTCATGTGTAGTACACTAGCAAAGGTTAAGCGGACACATTGTAGACGGGAGGTTTCTCAGTACACAATAGAAATTGTTGAGCATGATCAAAGCTCTCAGCTTGCTGCGTATATCCAGAATAGATTGTCTGGCAACTGAATTACAATCATATTAATCAGCCACTTCAGCTTCACTCACTGTTACTATTAACAATAATAATGATCCTTACATTTCATATAGTACCTTTCACATCAGGAGGATATTTTGCAGCACTTCATAGGATATACTGCACAGTGGAATGACTGTATTTTGTTGATTAAGCCTGGTCTTAGGTGAACCTTAATTAATAATCATAAAAAGAAAATGGAAAAAACTGAATATTTAATTTGCTGCCTCATTCCCTATAACAACAACAACAACAATTTACATTTATATAGCGCCTTTCACGTCGGGAGGACGTCCCAAGGCGCTAAACAAGAGGCGTGTGACCCGAGCTGGGAGGGGAGTGTTTGGGAAGGGGTGAAACACGAAGGGGAGGTAAAAGAGTTCGGGGTGGAACAAAAGGCACGATCGAAGAGGAAAGTCTTCAAATCGGCCTTGAAAGAGGAAAGGGAAGAGGCGAAACGGAGGGATTGAGGGATGGATTCCATAAGGTGGGAGCGGAGAAACTGAAGGCCCGGCCTCCGATGGTGGGGCGGTTCGGGCGGGGGGCTTGGAGCAGACCAAGTCCTGTTGAACGGAGGGTGCGGGTGGGCGTATAGGGGGAGAGTAGATCGGCTAGGTAGGATGGGGCAAGGCCGTGTAAGGCCTTGTAGATGAGGACGAGGATCTTAAATTCGATCCTCTGGAGGATGGGGAGCCAGTGGAGACGGGCGAGGGTGGGGGTTATGTGGTCACGGAGGCGGGTGCGGGATAGTACACGGGCTGCAGAGTTTTGGATGGCCTGCAGCCTATGAATGGAGGAACTGGGGAGGCCGACTAGGAGAGAGTTTCCGTAATCCAGCCGTGAGGTGATGTACGCGTGCACGAGTGTTTCGGCAGCGCGGGGGGTGAGATAATTACGGAGCCTGGCAATGTTGCGCAGATGAGCAAGCCACCCACACAGCTCCCAGCCACCTCAACTCAGATTAATGCTATAGTTTCACATTACAGAATTAAATCTGGGTCACTGCCAAATAAAATCTACAGCACATGGAAAAGCATCGATATTGCTGGAAAAAGTTTTTTTTTGTTTATTCCCCCAGAATATCACCCTCCACAATAATTTAGAAAAAAATCTTCCTCATTTTTGGTGCCTGCAGGAGAAATTTAACTGAATCATAGAAAGTTTAAAGCAGAGAAGGAAGCCATTCAGCTGATTATGTCTATGCTGGTGCTCACTTGCCCACAATAGTTATTTACCTTAATCCCATTACCTTGCTTTACCTTCATGCCCTCCGGCATTATTTCTCTTTAAGTATTTTACTTCCTGCCTTATAATAATAATAATCCTCACATTTGATATAGCGCTCCATTTTGGGTCTTTAAGATTATAAACGAGACTGACATTAGTGCTAGGGGAGCAATATATTACCAGAAGGATTTTGCTTCGGATGAGATATTAAACTGAGATGCTATCTATCTGTTCAGGTGCACATTCTTATGGTATGTTCCATGTTCCTATCAAAAAGAGAGAGAGCTTTTCCTGATGTTCTGGGCAATAAACCTTCAGGCAAAATTGATCATTCATATACTGCAGTGGTTTCCAAACTGTGGGGTGTGCCTCCCTTGGGGGCTGCATACCGTTGGCTGGGGGGGGCGCAGAGAATTAGAGTCTTGAGCCCCCAAGTGCATGTAGAGCCGAGGCGAAGCCGAGGGCCCGAGTGTGAAGGAGGTAGGGCGCAATGAAAATGTTGCTGAGTTAAGGGGGGTGTGGGGGGGGCGCCGTTATTCAAAGTTTGGAAGCCACTGATATACTGTATGCTGTTTGTGGAACTTTGCTATTCCCAAATTAGCTTCCCAAATTGTGTTCTCATAAGAATTACTCAGAATGTTGTGAAGAGCTTTCACATGGAAGGAGAGTAGGAATTGGGGGAGAGTTAGGAGGGCAGCAGAAGGCACGGTTGAAGAGGAAGGTCTTGAGACCGGCCTTGAAGGAGGAAAGGGAGAAAGTGAGGTAAAGGGATTGCGGGGTGGAGTTCCAGAGTGTGGGGGCAGAGAGGCTGAAAGCCCGGTCACCGATAGTAGGGTGGTTCGGGCAGGGGACATAGAGCAGGCCAGAGCCTGCTGAACGGAGGGGACAGGCAGGCTGATAGGGAGACAGCAGGTTGGAGAGATAGGCGGGGGCAAGGCTGCGAATGGCCTTGAAAGTGAGGATGAGGATCTCAAAGCGCTTTACAGAATATACTGTGACATGAAGTGACTTCATATTTGTGGCCAAATTGCGGCAGCCAATTGCACACAGCAGTGTCCCACAAACAGTCATGGATTGAAATGACCAATGTTTGAAGTAAGAATAAGGATTGATGAGTATAAAACATATGGGACACTAACAATTTCACATTTATCTATGTGAATAGATCAACTAAGCTCTGTTGTGTCCAGAGCAACAATTTTCCTCAGAAGAGAAAAGTAGTGAGGGATTGCACAATACATGACCTTGGAGAATATTTCAACAATCCAGTGAGGCCTATTCTGTCATTGATAGTCCCACACACTGAGGTGTGAAATGTCAGACTTATTTAAATTCAGTGTCTTCGCCTGCTTGACGATCTTTGATCGTGTGTAGGCAGAATTTAAGGACTGGCTGAGTATAATAACATCACATATATTGTAGGGGTCTTCTAATGATTGTATGAGCAATATCTCTTACTGGTATTTTATTTTATCATAGAGATATGGATTCACTGGTGTCATGCTGGAGAGAATGCTGTAAACATGGAGTTTATAACTTCCATGAATAAAGAGCATTTAAAAAAAAGCATGAGACTGCTAACAGAAAACGGCAGCTTCTCTGTTACATTCAAACGTATATATATAATAATCATCTGAATGCTGTGGTTACCAAGAATAAACCTACTTACCTATTGCATTTTTTGTTTACCTTAATTTAATTCAAATGTAAGTTTCTATGAGCAATTTTGTTTAATAGCATGTCTGGTAATTGTGCAAACTACACAAAAATTGCTGTGTAGATAACAGTGGGGCAATTTACACAAACAAACAGTCTGCCTACTTTGCAAATGTGTGATTCAATCTTTGTACAACAACAAAGCTGATACTGTCAAGGAAGTCTATTTGTATATCAGTAAGTGAACATCATTGTCCTGATTGATAAACAATTTGAAAATGGCACATGGCTGTTAGAAGATGTAATTTTAGCAGTTTATTATTGATTTACCTCATTCTGCAAATCTGTTGTTGTTAACCTGGTAGGTAGAGGTCGATTGGTCTAAGCAGCACAGTGAGTTTGCACATGAGGTCTTTTACCGTGTATTGCTTGAAGCAGATGTGTGCTTCTGATGAGACAATTTGTAAGCATCGTTCCTTGGCTAATATTTTTTTTACCAATTTCTGCTTTTCAGCCCTGAAGGCAGTGACTTGCTGTTGCATTTGCAGCATTCGGAGATGCAATTTTGATGCAATATGAATGGTGAAGTCCTTCTGCCTCGCACCCTCCCTGGCCTCCTTCAAGTCTCGCCTCAAGACTCTCCTCTTCGATGGTCCCATCGGCGACTCCTCCCCCAACTCCCCTCCCCGTCCTTAGCTCGGGTCTGAAGCAGGAACCTACCCACCCCCTGACGGGAAAGGCGCAATACAAATGTAATTTTGTTGTTGTTGTATATAAATGCAGATTGTTATTGCACAGTTGCTGGCAGTTCATTAATACCTCTTTCCACTGTTCCATGTTTGAGCCTTGGCTATTCAATCTGGGAGGGTATAATACTCAATGGTAATCCCACCTAACACCCATGTATACATTACCATCAGATGTCACTGTACTGTGATCGGAAGTTTCTGACTTTGCTACCTTTACTCCCCAATCCATTGAGCGAGTTTTATCGGCTAGCATTTTGACCCTTTCAGATGTCCTTCTGACTTGAAAGGCGCTATACAAATGTAACTATCTTGTTGTTGTTGTGGTATATCAGGTCCCAGGTTCTTGAAAGAAAGAACAATTTACATTTATAGAGTGTGCTTCATGTAGGATGAAAGATGAGTAAGATAATAAATTGGTATTAATATTCCACCAATAAATAACGACTTCTGTATGGTAGGCAGCAGGTGTCTAAGTCTCTTGGGTGATCTCAACTTCAGCTGAGATAATAATTTGGTCTTTGTTCTGCCTTGTCTAAATCTCTCTTTGAGTCCTCTTGTGCTTTTGGGCATTGGAGATCCCATACTTAATATCAAGGAATATTGAATTTGTGAGCCACAGCTAAATAGCTTTGTTGCTCCCGATTTTTCAATGACTAACTGTATAAATGAACTGAGAGTAACTTCAAATTACCTGAAAGCAAACAAACTATTGTGCTGACAGATTTAATTTGTCTATCCACAAAGTAGGTTCTAATCTCCGTCATATAGTTTTTTTTAAAAAAAGTTTCAGATTGGGAAACATGAAACTTAAAAAAAAACTATTCAAAATTGGCATGGACCTATAGAAATGTAGGATACTATTGGTTAAGAGCAACTTTCTCCAGTTGATGTCAACAAGACCGAGGCCCTCCTGATTGACTCCTGTCAGCGCCTCCATTCCTCAGGCGCTGACAGCATCAGCATCCGAGGATGCACACTCCATCGCATTAAGCCAGTCCAGAACTTTGGCATCTTGTTTGATTCTCAACTATCCTTTTACTTCACATTCACACCATGACCGCTTTTGCCTTCCCCCATCTGCGCAACATCGCCCAGCTTCGCCACTGTCTCACACTGCAGGCCACCAAAACCTTCATACACACATTCACAACATCCAGGCTTGACTATGCAAACTCCCTGCTTGTCGTCCTCCCAAACTTCTCCTTCCATAGGCTGCAGATCATACAGAACACTGCAATCTGTATCCTCACCAATCTGTAAGCTTTGTGACCTTATCACCCCCATCCTCGCCTGATTCCACTGGCTTCCCATCACACGGAGGATACACTTCAATATCCTATTCCTTGCCTTTAAAGTCTTCCATGGCTTTGCTCCCCCTACCTATGCAACCTCAACTACCAGCCTGCCTGTTCACGCTGCTCGGCAGACTCTGGCCTGCTTCACGTCCCCCATCTTAACTTTGGTGGACATACCTTCAACCTCTCTGCCGCCACCCTCTGGTACTCCATCCTAGTTCCTTCACCTTGCCCCCTCCCTTGCCTCCTTCAAGACCCATCTCAAGACCCTCCTTTTTGAACATTCCTTTGATCACCCTCCTCAGTCCCCTGCCCTCCACCCTCCCCGATCCTGATCCCCAGCTCGGATCTATAACATTGATTGTCCAGCACCTTGGGATGTCCTCCCAACCTAAAAGGAGCTATACATGGAGTCTTGTACCTCAGTGGTTAGAGCACTCACCTTGCAAGTGAGAGACCTGGGTTCAATTCCCTGCAGTGTGTAATGTTAGGCAACTTTCATTGCTCCTCTGCAAATAAACGAATAGATTTGTCCCCTAATCCACAACTATTTATGGAACACGGTGTGCGCAATTTGCTGAACCATTTCACGCACAAAATATACAGTCAATTCACTTTACAATATATTCTGTGAAGTGCTTTGAGGCGTCTCAAAGACACAGTAAGGTGTTATAACAAAATGCAAGGATGGTTATTATTACTATTCTTCCCAATCACTGCTCTTTCCCGGTACTTTGTAATACAACTCATCCGCCTATGCTAGCATGTCCTGAGCTGTGCAGCTCATGCTCCCCTCCCATGCTTTCTACATCATCCACTCCTTTCTGCATAGCTCCTAACACTGTTTCCACCCTACACTCTTTTCTGTCCATATTTCTCCTTTCTCTTTCTCAACCATCATCGTTAACATGAATCCCACCACCTGCTGCCTCAACCTCTCCCCATCCAGCTTCTGGTCACGCAACTCCTCCTCCTCTGTCTCCTGCTAGCTGACATAGTCAACCAGTTCCTCTCCACAGGCTGCATCCCACTCTCCCTCAAAACTACTATCATCACTCCCCTCTTCAAAAAGCCCATTCTCGATCCATCTAACCTTGTAAACTACTGACCCATTTCCAACTTGCCTTTTTTTTTACTTGCCTTTCCTTGCCAAACTTCTGGAAAGCATTATTTTAAATCAACTTCATTCACATATCTCCATACATTTCCAACTTGAGCCTCTCTAGTCTTGGTTCCGTCCTGCCTACACCATAGAGACAGTGCTCCTCAAAATGAGAAATTATATCCTATCTATAATAATAATAATCCTTGCATTTGTTATAGCGCTTTCCACATCTTATCAACGTCTCAAAGCGCTTCACAGAATATACTGTAAAGTGAATTGACTGTATATATTTATGGGCGAATCGCGGCAGCCAATTGCGCACAGCAGTGTCCCACACACAGGCATGGTTTGAAATGACCAATTTTATTATTGTGTTTTATTTGGAGGGATTATTATTAGGCGTGTGGAGTAAGGAAACTTGCCCAAGGTTTCGCCCTGACCTGCCTGGATTCGGACACAGGTCTCCCCAGCTTGGTTTCCCCAGCTTGCAAGACAAGTGCTCTAACCACTGAGCCACAGGAGCTCCCTCTGCCTCCTTGTCGTCCTGGACCTCTCCGTTACAGTCGACACAGTTAATCACGCCATCCTCCTCCATTGTCTCTTTTCCATCACCCACCTCATTGAGACCGTAGTTGTCTGGTTCGAGTCCTATTTCAGCGCCTTGGGACATCCTCCTGACGTGAAAGGCACTCTATCAGTGTAATTTTGTTGTTGTTGTACTTAACATACCGCCTTCACTTTTTCTTCACAAGTATTTTTTCCTCTCGTCCCTGCAATCATTTGTGATGTACTCCATGGCTCAATCCTTGGGCTTTTTTTTTCTCATCTACATGCTCCTTCTCGGCAATCCCATAGATATACGATCAACTTCCACATGGATGTGGATGACACCCAAATTTACATCTCCTCAACAACGTGCAATTCCAAGTCCGCTGATAATACTGATACTACTACTACTAATAATAATCCTTGCATTTGATATAACGTATTGTCTTGTCATTTAGATATCTCAAAATGCTTCACTGAATATATTGTAAAGTGAATTGACCGTATTTTTAGTATGCGAAACGCGGCAATCAATTGTGTACAGCAGTGTCCCACAAGCAGATGTGGATTGATTGACCAAATTTTATTCATTTGTTTTAAAGAAATTATTAACCCCGTAAAGTGATTCACCAATTGGTTAACAACTGGGTTCCTACTTACTGGTAGGTAAACAGATGTATGGAGTAAGAAAACTTGCCTTAGGTTTGCCCAAGGAATCAATGTTCTATTAGCTTGTCCTATGTTATTTTACATTTGATTTCTGGTTAATCCATTTATTAAAGATATTTTTTCCATTCTTTTGATTCTGTCACCAGTCATCTGAAAGCCTAAAGCACAGTTGATATTGAACAATTTGTTTGGAGTAGAGCTAAAAGAAAGGAAAAATATTATTTGAATTTTAAAAAAGGCAAAACTAATATGAATTATATTTCCCTGTGAAAATGAGCGAAGTAGTCTTTTTTTCTGCTACGTAGTTAAAGATGCACTGTGATTTTGATAAATCATGTGTATTATTTTGCACAAGTATTTCAAATATCCCACAAACTAATTTTTAATACTGTAATCAAATATTTTGTCATTCATATTGCAGGTACTACAACAACATCTTCGATTTATATAGCGCCCTCCGCGCCGGATGGCGTCTCAGAGCGCTTCAGGTTCACCTGTGACAGTGAGATGTCAGTCAAGCTCAATTGGAAGCACACGTGTTCCTGTGTTAGAAGGTTGTGGGTTTAAGTGCCCTGTTGGGACTTTGAACTTGAGTAGACGTGGCTAATACTTCAATGCAGTGCAATGCTCTGTGACCACATCACTCTCACCCTGGCCCATCTCCCCATCCCCCAGAGGATCGAATTCAAGATCCTCGTCCTCACTTTCAAGGCCATTTACGGCCTTGCCCCCGCCTATCTCTCTGACCTGCTGTCTCCCTATCAGCCTGCCCATCCGCTCTATTCAGCAGGCTCTGGTCTGCTCCACGTCCACCACCCTAACCGCCGCACCATCGGTGGTTGGGCTTTCAGCTTCTTTGCCCCCACACTCTGGAACCCCACCCCGCAATACCTTCACCTCACTTCCTCCCTCATCTCCTTCAAGGCTGGACTCAAGATCTTCCTCTTCCACCGTGCCTTCTGCTCCCCTCCTAACTCTTCCACCTTTCCTACTCTGCATCCCCCTGCCCCCACCCTGACCCTTCCCCCTCTGCTTGGGTCCCGACCTAGCTGTTCAGCGCCTTGGGATGTCCTCCTGACGTGAAAGGCTCTCTATAAATGTAATTTGGTTGTTGCTGGTGGCGTTTTGCCTTGTTGGACGTGCTATCCTTCGGATGAGATGTGAAACCAAGGTCAGATCCGTCTCTTCAGGGGTTGTTGTAGATCGCAAAGCACTTTTCAAAATGAATGCCCAAATGTAAATTGATCACTCACTTTCATAATTGTTTGCAGTACATTGTTAGGCATACATTGGCTGCAAAACAGAGTCACTGCATGTTATAGTGGACCCTGTGAAGTGTTTTGAGACATCCGCCTGACATAAAAATTGCTAGATCAAATACAAGGATTAATACTATAGAAATAGACAATCAAATTTAAATTACTCGTGTTTTAGTGAATTAGGACTCCTTTAATTTTTTGATTTACCTGAAGTTGGTTCACCCAACCAACCTGCCTACTCTCTTCACTTAGCAGGCACTTGCCTGTTTCATACGTCCCTTCCCACGCCTTTAGATATCTTCCTACGCCACCCCTCTTTGGTTCTCACCCCACCCAAATCCAAACCCCAGCTCAGGTCAAACAACAACAACAAAATTACATTTATAGAGTACCTTTCATATCGGACCCGCAGCTATCTGGGTCATTCTCCTGATATGAAAGATGCTATGAAAATCCAATTTGTTCTTGTTATATTGCTAACCCTAACGTAATGGTGGGATATTTAATGCGGACAATAGATTAGCATGGTGATGAGTTTCCTCATGTCTCACCCTTTTTTTGGCTGGCCAAAACAAAATGACCCTAACCCCCACCCGGACCCAAATCCCAGTGCCTTTGGGACATCCTGGCAATGTGAAAGGCGCTTTATAAATATATTTTTGTTGTTGTTGTTTGATCTCTAATCCAGACTGATGTAGTGTTTACAGCACTCACCTTGCAAGCGAGAGACCTGGGTTCAATTCCAGGCAGGGCGAAACCTTTGGTAAGTTTCCTTACTCAACATGCCTGATAATAATCCCTCGAAAAATATACAATAATAAATTGGTAATTTCAATCCACAACTGTTTGTGGGACACTGCTGTAAGCAATTGGCTGCCGCGTTTCGCCCACAAATATACAGTCAATTCACTTTGCAGTATATTCTTTGAAGTGCTTTGAGATGTCAGGAGACGTGAAAAGCACTATATCAAAGCTAGGAATATTATTATAAATCAGGGAAGCCGTAACCCAAATCCTAAATTCTACTTCTGGCTGTGCTACACCTCATCTCAGTACTGGACTGGGTGTTGAAAGTTAACTAAAATGTTATTGACTCAAATTCTGTTTTGATTTGTTTAACAATGGCAAGGTTAAAATCCAATGAAAATTGGTAGGCCAACACATTCCTCTCACTCCTGCAGTCAAATTGGTATGCCAACACTTTTAAGCAGCTCAAGAAAGCTCAAGGACAGAAAAATAAACACAATTTTTCAGCACAGAAAATTTATCACAGGAGCGATCAAGAAGGTGCACCATGGCAATGCAACTTGTATTTATGTGGTGCTTTGCACATAAAATATCTCAAAATGCTTCACAAATGTAGTTAAGTATAGAATCTGGGAAATAAGAGGATTAAATGTGTTGACCAAGGGCACATCTGGAGAGAGATATTTTTAGGAAATTTTTGAAGTCACTTCAAAAAGACTGAATGCTGCCTCTGATCTCTATATACTCGGTTACCAGTGGATGTGTGCATCATGGAGCTCAAAGGAAATCAATTTAAAGGAATATGTAGAAATACTGCAACCAGAAAAACTTAAATTTAGATGCAAAGTTGGCCAAGTAAAATAAATTCTGTAATTATCATTACTTCTCTCCGTAGCTCTAATTTGAGGAAACAATATTTGCATCTGAATACCATTACGTAATCTGGGTGCATCAAACAAGCTGTGATTGATGGCATAATTGTTATTAGAATCTAGAAATCAGAAAGTAGCAAGGGTAAAGTGATTTTGGAAGAGTTCCAGAGGACGATCTTGCAGACCCATCCTTCAATTGTGTGAGGGAGGATATTGATAATGTTCTGCCTGTTTATTATTTATCATTTCCCCAGTTTATCTCCACACCCCTTAATACAATCACCCCCTTGGTACCTATGTTGAGATTGAGTTAAAACACTAAATTGAATGGAGAATAGAGGGAATTTCACTTTGCATCCAGGGCGAAAAAATACAGTTAAAAAAAGTGTCAAAAATGTCAGCGCTCCATGGTGTGAAGGGTGCTAAGTAATTACAAGTATTTGTTGTTATAAACAGCAAAATTGTATGTAGGATCTGATTGTCCATATTTCTAATACATCCAAGTTTGTGTGTAGTTGGAAATACTCAGCAGGTCAGACAGCAGGAAGTGAGTCACCTTTGCAGGTACGGGACCCTTTGTCAGAACTGAAGAACCCTCTCACTTTCCTTTCTCCATACATGTTGCCTGACCTGCTGAGTGTTCCCAGTGATTTCTGTTTTTGTTTCAGACTTCCAGCATCTGCAGTATTTCATGTTTTGTGTGTGTATTTGATTGTTGTTGTGGTTTGTTGTTAATCTCTTGTGATGGAAGTCAGCACTTTAAGACCAAGTACTGTACAATGCTTTTTAGTGACTTATTTTTCTAGGACAGAAACCCTGAATAAGATGTCGACCGAATTTGTAAACATTTTCTGACTGCAGACTGAACAATTAGCATTTTCTGATATTTTGAGGGCAGAGCTGTTCAATGAAACTACAATTGAGGTGATGCACAAGAAGAATACTATGTAATGTCATCAGCAGTTCTGAAGATTCTGACATGTAATTTAAAAGGAGAGATTTATTTGTAGTTTTTGTGGATTCATGGAGATATATTGTACACTTATAATAATAATAATCCTGGGATTTGATATAGCACTTTTCACGTCTTCTGGACATTTCAAAGCGCTTCACAGGATTATATTGTAAAGTGAATTGATTGTATATATGTGGGTGAAATGCGGCAGCCAATCGTGCACAGCAGTGTCCCACAAACAGTCGTGGATTGAAATGACCAATTTATTATTGTTTATTATGGTATATGGTATTATAATATAATATAAAGAGATTGTAAGGGTAACCATCTCATCTCAACTATGTTCATCTCAAAAAGTACCAAAACCCAGCTAGGCCAACTGCTAAACTTTTACAAAAATTAAAAAAAATTAACATTTGGTACAGAGCTATCACAACAATATGGCTCAACCATCTTTCCCGGTAACCATTCTAGCTGTAGCTTACTCAATAACAACTTGCATTTATCAAGCGCAATTCAGTATTATAACGGCTTGGAGCGCTTCATAAAGGTGGGACTGAACACGAGTGAGAACATTTCATTGAGGGATTTAACATACTTTACTCCGTGTAAAGCAATACTTTCTGATGGGAGTTTATACCTTCCACAACCTTGAAACTGTGCTTTCTTGAACTCCTCCACTTGGTTATCTGAAAGCTTTGTTTGTGGTTGACGCTGCCTATTCCATTGAGAACGTTGTTCTGTTTTTGCACAATGACTACCATGAGATTGAATAAGTCAATAAGCAGGTGTATTTACCATATCTCAAACTTCTGTGGCTTTTATGTAGCCTGAGTCTAATTGTGCCAATTGACGTTCTGTACACGCTCACAAGCATTGCAATTATCACAGATAACAGTAACAAATGATGAAAGATGAGCCTGAAAATCAGGTACCAACTGTTCTCATGATCTTGCTATTCAGTTTGCACAGATCATAAACACATTTTAATGATAGCTTGTGCACAGCATGAATATTTCAACATTATTATAGTACTTGGGCAATGCCGTTAAGATGCCTGATCTTGCCTTGTCAGACGAAGGGTTGTGGACCCGAAATGTTGACTCACTTTACTTTCTCCGTAGATGCTGCTTGACCACTGAGTGTTCCCAGCGACTTCTGTTTTTGTTTCAGATATCGGCATCTGCAGTGTTTTGCATTTTGACAAAATCTTATTGTTGCACCACTTTTACTATGTATTTCTACAGTTCTGGAGTCTAGCATATAACAGCAGAGCTTCCACAACTACAGGTTGCTGCATGTTGCTCATCCATCCACCAGACAGCCCCAGCTCTATGTAGCTTCCACCCAAAATCACTCTAATTCTGTTCTCTCTTTTGTTTTAAAAATCCACTGAAAAATTATAAACCTTACATTTTACAGTATATAGCACATTATCAGGTCACCGGATGTCTGAAAGCGCTTTGTAGAATTTTACTGTGAAGAAATATGATTTTTTGTAGGCAAATGTGGCAACCAATTTGCACACAGCAATACGGTACAACAACAACAAAATTACATTCATAGAGCGCCTTTCACGTCGGGAGGGCGTCCCAAGGCACTGAACAGTTAGGTCAGGACCCGAGCAGTGGGGGAAGGGTCGGGGTAGGGACAGTGGGATGGGGAGTAGGAAAGGGCGAAGAGTTAGGAGGGCAGCAGAAGGCGCGGTTGAAGAGGAAGGTCTTGAGACTGGACTTGAAGAAGCCCACGTGAATGCAATGCACCTAAATACAGTAATACCTTATTAATAAATTCTGGATGCCTGCAAAATTGTAAGCACCATTTGTACAGCTCATTGTAGATAAACATTGTGTATGCGTGTTGTAAAATCAATTGAAGCGTTTAAGAGTGAAAAGAGTAATTTTCCTTATTGTATAAAGAACTCTTCAATGCTCTCCATCCCTCAGATCAATTCATAAAAAACCTACCCTGTGTGTTTGACCAAACCACAGCAGGGGGCTTATGATCTTGGGTCAGAACTATATTGGAAAAGGAACCAGCAATAAAGTATAATATATTCAAGTTCAAGTCCCCCAGTCAATCCTCCAGAATGAAATACATTTCAGTGGCTCTGCTAAACAAATAATTTGTTTTTCATGGTCAATCTTTATTAAAGCTTTTGAAAATTCTTCTGAATCTTGGTCATCAAATTAAAAAACAACAACCTGCAGAAATAGTGTAGGTGCTTGGATTCTCAAAGCAACTCATCCTCATACCTAAAAGATCTGGTTCTGTTCTTTCATCAATTTTTATTTATTAAAAAATTCAAAATGCTAAAAAGTAGGTTTTTCAGGTGAAATAAGGCTGATAAAATGCAGTAAGGCTTTATGTTTACACATTCTTCGGTAAGATAACTTGTGGATTCTCATTGTGCTTTTACACAAATTAAATCCACTTCGCATACACAGCAATGTTGATAAATTTTGTTAAGATAGTTAACACAATGTATATTAAGCCTCATTTTGTGCATCTGATGAGGCACTGGCTAAGCAACACCTTCCCTCAACAGCTCAACTTTCACCAGATTACTTGTGGTTATACCACGTCAAACCACTTTTTAATGCTCCATATTTACCTGCAATTTTTACAACCTTTCAGTTCAGAATTAAAGAAAGCATTTCCTCTGGTCTCCAAATAGCGTCACATACTAAACAACAACTTATCCCAAACATTTCATTGTGCATTTTGCTTGTCAGCAGCAGATGCCTATCCATATCGCTCTCTCTTTGCTTCTCCCTTGGTTTAAGCATGAGAGCTGTTCACATAGTGAAGATGGAAGCTTTGGTGATGCTTGCTAGAATTGTGAATCACCGCGTTTCATTTCTCTTCTCCTTCATCACCCGAAGGAAACCAGTTCTCCTCACAGGTTTTGTAAAAACTGTTGCAGCTGTCGTATAACTTCAGTGTCCACAGTCTCCATCAAAGCCTGGAATCCCTGTTCTCCCATCAATTCTTGTTGCGCCTTCAGCTTCTCATAGACAAATTGCTGCAGCGACACACTGTGTACTGGGTCCTTCAACGCAAGCTGTAGGATGTAGATAAGAGCAATAAATATTAAAGGTGACAACACATCCTTCCTGTGTGGCATATCACATAACGGGCTGGACTTCGTCAAGTATTTGAATACTTAGATTTTCTTGGCTGCTTGGATAAGCACTGCAACATACCTTTTCAGCAAAATATAATTATTGTTTAGATATTGTTGTTGATAAAATGTACCTTTCTAGAAACCAGCAGAACCAGCATTCGGCAACTTCTAATTCGCCCCCCCTAATTCCCCCCCTTCCACCCCACGTCCTCAGCTCAGGTCTGAAGCAGTGACTGTCCAGCGCCTTGGGACATCCTCCCGAGCGTGAAAGACGCTACACAAATGTCATTTTGTTGTTGTTGTGAAACTGAAATAACAATTCCATATTCTGTATAATTATAACATAGAGGCACCTAGTCGTGGTTAATGTAACTTGAAAACAATAAATACGCTTTGTCCGACAGTAAGAGGTACTTCCTCCTCTGTGCTTTATGATCATTGGATAATTGGATTCTAAATATCTGCTTCTCCAGGAAAAAGGTCCTGCTAATCTAATCTCTAGTCTCATTGAGAATTGTTAATTTTAAACCTTTAGTTCTACGATCACAGTTTACATAAAATAGTCTGTTTATAGCTACATGATTTATTAGTATCTTTAATGAAGAATGAACCCCACAAAGCATTCAAAAATGATCATAAGGAGCACTGAGCAGGAAGTAACCAAGAAAGGTTTCGACAGGCTAGATAGGGAAAAGCTGTTTCCGCTAGTAGGTGTGTCTGTGATCCGTGGTCACAGTCTTAAGATATCTACCAAAAGAAGCAGAGGGGAGGTCAGAAGAAATTTTTTTACTCAGCGAGTTGTTCGAATTTGGGATGATCTGCCTGAAAGGGTAGTGAGGTCTGATTCAATAGCAGCTTTTAAGAGAGAACTAGATAGGTATCTGGGGAAGACGGGTTTGCAGGGTTATGGGGAGAAAGCTGGTGATTGGGGTTAATGAAGGTGACTTGCTCGGTCAAAGAGCCGGCATAGACTCGATGGGCCGAATGGCCTCCTTCTGTGCCGTAACATTCTATGATTCTATGAATTATGGATGTTGACCAACATGAGGTGGTTAAAAAGCTACCTTTTGGAAGAATTTTGAAGCCAAAGAGTGGTTTTCAAAGAAAATTGCAGGGGTAGAAGGTATATCATCATTGCCTCTTAAACATGGATTTTGTCTCTTCCTCAATCTTTCTTTCAGTGAAACATTTTGAACCTGATAACCTGGAGTCCTAATTCATGGAATCCATCTTTCTCCTCTGAACCCTCTTCAGCAAATCAACTTACTTGTTGAAAGTAATAGTATTTAGCAAATTGAAGGTTACCCAAAACAACAGCCATGCTGGTCTTAACATTTTCAGAGCAGGAGGTGATAATTACATTATGTAACAACCGTCGAGCCTGATTAGAAAATAAATTCTACTGGGTTCGCTAGTTTTTCTTTGAATGTAATTTGATGTAATTTTCCACTGTGACAACCTTGGAATTGACAGCATCTCAAAACTGGTTAGAAGAACTTCAAATAAAATATCTTAGACATCCCATGTGTAGAACTGTTAATTGATATATAGAGAATATTAGTCATACAGCCAAAAAGTAGTAATATGCAGAGATATTTAAGCGACAAAAGGCTGAATAAAAACAGAGATGTATGAGGATGGCCCAGCAAGGTAAGATTGTAATGTTTCACAATCTGTCACTAAAGAGAGAGGGACATAGTGTGAAGGAATACAATTAGTTACTGTGAAACAAAATTGATTTTAAATAATTCTGACTCAAGATAAGGATCGTGATATGGCACCTTAATGTGTGAAGATAAAACCAGAGCAGATCTGGCCTCAGAAAACAAATACCTGAAAACTTTGTTCCAGGACAAAAAATAGCAACAACAACAACTTGTACTTATATAGTGTCCTCCATACAGGGTTGTGTCCCCGTTAATGTCGCGTTAAGAGTGCTTAATGGTGACAGAGCTTGACTCCAAGCTGCTTAACTCGGGGAAGGTGACCATAAGCATGTTCGAAACAGAAGGGACTTGAAGAAAAGGAGAGAGGGAGCAAGTAGAGGGATTGTGGGAGAGTGTTCCAGGGTTTCGGAGCATAATGGCTAAAAGCTCATCCTCCAATGGTGGAGTAGAGGGTGGAGTGGGATAGTTTTTAACATTCAAGGACTAGGACCTCTTCACACTTGGCATCTGATGTGTAATAATAATAATGATCATAATTAAAAACAATGAAATCAGAGTAATGCAGTGGAAAATTAAGAGTTAAATGTAGGCTTGCTAGAACAGGAGTATTGTACTTGCTTTCTATCAGCATCACTAGTTGTTTACAGGCAATAAGTCCCGTGGAGCAATAAGCAATAAGCCTCCTAAAGCCAGAGATATTGGATATTAAGACTAAATGATGAGAATCACTGGGCACCACTAACAAATGTAGGCGATTGTTCTGTTTATGTCCTGAGTGGGTCTCATGTTGAGCAGATTATGCACTTGACATGGTGTTTTAGGACATTTTCAGTGTGTTGCTGAATCCCCGTTCCAGCTTGAAAGTGGTGCAAAGCAGGGAATTGTGAAGTAGTGAGAGCTGAAGACTGACTGCTGAGACCCTGAGGATTGTTTTGGCATATCAGTTCACTCAGCTGTAGGATAAATGTAGGTTGTGTGACTTGATTCGACCACTGCTCGGAAATGGTCCCTCAAAGTTCTTCGGCAGTCCGACTCCTCAACACCATTTGTCAAGATCCTCACCCTTGTTTTCAAATCCCTCCACTCCTCTGCATCCCCCTACCTCTCCGACCTCCTCTCTCCTCAAATCAGCACCCGTTGCCTTGCTCCACTGGGTCTGGCCTCCTCCTTTTCCCCTGAATCCTCTGCTCCACTATCGGAGGCCGTGCCTTCAGCCACTATGCCCCGAGGCTCTGGAATTCCCTTCCTCAGTCCCTTCGCCTCTCCCCCTCTCTTCCCAGTTTCAGGTCTCAGCTAAAGACCTTTCTCTTCGACTGCGCCTTTGGTCACCTTTCCCCCCCCCATACCCCAGGCTTGCCCCCGGGATCCGTTATTGTGAAGCGCTCTGAGATGCCGTCTGGCGTGAAGGGCGCTATATAAATCAAATAAGTTGTTGTAGTTGTTATCAGAGTTCTATGTATGGATCAGGAGAAAGACAAATAGTACAAACCAATTAAAACACAGTCTTTTGAGTCTAGTGCCTCAGGCCCTATGATGTAATGAAGCATGGAAAAATAGTCAATTTCCAACTTTACTGGCTACTGTTGATGTCACTTTTTGTGTGATGAGTGCATGCCTGGTGGTTTTCAACACTTAAAATGGCTGATTCCTGGGCGATCTTCCCTCCACAGGTTGCAGATAATCCAGAACTCTGCGGCCCGTATCCTCTACTGCTCCAAGCTTTGTGACCCCCATCTCCCCCCCATCCTCGCCCGACTCCATTGTTTCCCCATCATCCAGAGGATCCAATTCAAAATCCTGAACCTCACATTCAAAGCCCTCTATGGCCACATCCTACATCTGCGACCTCTTAGCCTCCTACTAACCTGTTTGCCCACTCCGCTCAGCAGGCTTACTCTACGTTCCCCCACCCCACCCCATCGGTGGATGAGCCTTCAGCCACTCTGCCAACAACCTTTGGAGCTCCATCCCGCAGTCCCTCTGCCTCAATCTCTCCCTGGCCCCCTTCAAGTCCCGCCTCAAGACCCTGACCATCGGTCACCCCAAATCCTCCCATTTCCCTCCACTCTCCCCATCCCCCACCCCAGTTTGAGTCTGAAACAATGACTGTCCAGTGTCTTGGGACGTCCTCCTGACATGAAACGCGCTATACAAGTGTAATTTTGTTGTTGTTGTTGATCGTCACCATTGGTATCACCTTCTACGCAAAGCACACATTTGTGGCAACATCCAAGTTCTCAAGTCGCTGCCCATGTTATTTTCTGCTTGTGAGCAGTGTGCAGGAAGTAATGTCAACGGTGCTACCTACAGTTATGTGGCCTGCGGGAAATGATGTCAGTGGCAGCCTTATGTCTATAATGAGGCACCACAATTAGATTATACTATAACATTACACATGAATGATTCCTGTTTGTACACAACTTAAATCAGGAGATGGGTGACCAATTTGAGGGAGCACTAACCTTTGTAAAAAGATCAAAGAAAATTAGCCAGCAGAGAAATGACAGATTCCTATCAAGAAGATGAAGTCAGAGTAACAGGGAACAAATGACAAGTCCATAGAGGTCTTGAGTCTAATTATAGATATGTTGTGAAATACAATTGAGCTCCAAGGAAGTGATTAGGAAGCGTGTGCTTTAGGGTAATGTTTCCTTTCTCTATGGAATGAAACTCACATTAGGATATTTGTATTTCGGAGTCCTATGGCTCAGTGGTTACAGTACTCGCCTTATAAGCGTGAGACCTGTGTTCGAATCTAGGCAGGTTAAGGCGAAACCGTGGGCAAATTTCCTTACTCCACACGCCTAACAATAATCCCTCAAAAAAAAATGTTTAAATGGCAATTTCAATCCACCACTGTTTGTGGGACACTGCTGTGTGCAATTGGCTGCCGTGTTTCATCCACAAATATACAGTCAATTCACTTTATAGTATATTCTGTGAAGCGCTTTGAGACGTCTAGAAGACGTGAAAAGTGCTATATCTAATGCAAGGATTATTTTTTTTTAAATTATTTACATGGCTAATGTTACATCCCAATAAAATACAGTACTAACTGTTTTAAATGTTTCAGTCCAGAGAATTGGAAGCAGCAGATATTGGAAGGAATCAACGAAGTAGCAGTAATATAATGCCTCTGCCGTAAAACTGCATGAATTGATGGCTTAATCAATTCATTTTTCTAACAATTGTTAAATGTTAAATTGTTAAATGTAAATGACATGGAGGTTAGGAGAGGCAACAGGAAAAGACATAATCCGAGGGAAATTCACTCACACACTGCAAACGCCATTAGCATCCTTCCTCACAGCACTTGCAGAGGCCAGCAACAGACTGATTGCTGCCTTTTTGGCTGGGAATCGGATAAGTACCAAGGAAGGCCGAGCCAGCAAAAAGTAATTGTTCCTGAGCCTCCAGGCATCTGCTGATAAAAACACCAACCAGCCTGTGGTATTGGCTGGACTTGGAGAGACTGTCCAAGAAAAGCAGTTGGGGTCTGCATTCCATTCTAGACACAGCAATGTCCGTGTGTAGGTAGCATACATATGTGGAACTCTAAATCTGCTTGGATTGAGAGTTCCCCATAGTCATCTACGCTTAAGCATTGTGATAGGTTTCTTTACGTGTCAGATATTCGGCTGACCAGACTTTCATTAACGCAGGTAGTTGTTTTAATATTCTAACATTGCATATTTATTCAAATATTCAAACATTAACAACAACACTGAAACAACCTTTATTTATATAGCGCCCTTCACGCTGGGTGGCGTCTCAAAGCGCTTCACAATAACGGATCCCGGGGCCGAGCCAGGGGCAGGGGGAAAAAGGTGACCAAAGGCGCGGTCGAAAAGAAAGGTCTTTAGCTGAGACCTGAAACTAGGAAGAGAGGGGGTGAGGCGAAGGGAGTGAGGAAGGAAGTTCCAGAGCTTAGGGGCATAATGGCTGAAGACACGGCATAGGTAGTGCACTTCTGGGTTGGAGAGAGAGGCAGAGAGAGAGAGGTGGGGTGGGGGGGGGGGGGGGGGGGAGAAGGAAAAAGGGGTGGGGAGAGAGGGAAAGAGGGAGGGGGAAAAAAATAGAGGGAAATGGGGGGGAAGAAAGAGAGGGAAAGAGGGGATGGGGAGAAAGAGAAAGTGGGAGGGGGAGAGAGAGGTGGGGGGGGGGGGGGGGGGGGGGAGAGAGAGAGAGGGGGTGAGTTGATTAAATTAGATGGAAAATGAGAGGAGTGGAGAGTGTTGGGTTTGAGATGCCAGACTGACTGAGTTTGTGTGTGTGTGAAAGAGAAAGAAAGGAAAGGAGAGTACTCCTTTGATTGTGTGCTGTGTTTATAGACTGTAATCAATATTTATTGCTTTATTGGTAAGTATCCATACAATATTCTGTTATTATTTAGTCTATTATTAATATAGTATGTTCAAAAAATGTAATTTTTTTTAAGTTAATTGTTTGGGGTTGGTGTTTTGGCAGCTGGCCACCCGAATATCCGGCATGCGGTTTAACCGGCACTGGCCAGGTCCAAGGGTGCCGGATAAACAGGCTTTTACTGTACTAAATATTCTTAAATGTAATTCAGAGGTAAATGACTAGTGAGATTTCATGCAGAGCAGCTGTTGACTCAAACATATTTTGCAACCCATCTAACAATCTTAAATCGACGGTATTTACTCCTATCTTTGATTTAAATGGTTTTAAAGCCCACGTCTTTTCTCCTCCCGATTTGCAGTCTTAAATGAAAGTGGCTGAATTGAAAAATAAATGATCAGCAGATTTCAGTATTGTCTTCCTCTATCAATTCATTTCACCGCCTTGTATGATTTCATAGACAGTTTGACAGATAATCCAGGATTACCTTTCAAATGATTGGATCATCAAAACAACAATTTTACGAGATGGGTAATCACTGTCAAGTCGATAGTCTGACAAGAAACCATTCAAATGGTTACACACACATATTCTGCATCATTCAGCATTTATATAGGACTTCAAATAAATCACTGTATAGAGCAGTGTTTTCTTTTCAGAAAAGAACTACAATGAGGATGTCAATCTGAGATATGCAGTGATACCAAAAAAAACGTTATTAATATTTTATCTCACAACCACTGTTCACGATCATACAACATATTAAGGCAGTGTTTTCAAAATTTTAATGGGATCCCCTGTACTAGGGGTGGTAAGAACCTAGTACCCGACAGGAGTCACATGGATGAGAAACCCTGAGCAAGTTGAAGATTATGAAGAATTATGAGCCTTTCTAAATCAATGGGACACTGAATGGCAGTTGTGAAATTATATTTTTCATACTCAAAGTCAAAGTGGGATACATTAAACAGTGCATTCCACAGAGCAGTGAAACTGCTTCGAACCCGTGACAGATGAACACAAAGCCCCAAGACCGAATTCTGAATGATTAATTCTGGTTGAAGCAGCCAAGAAAAACTTTTTAACGAGAGGAGTGCTGGGATAACAGACTAGTTTTGTAATAGTTCTCCCCACTCTCCAAGAGCATGGTTTCCTGGTCTTTGCTAGATGAAGCAGTGCATTGATGCAAAGCACTCGTATCAACAGTTAATGGAAAAGGAAAAGTGTCAAAAAAAGGTCTAGTTCACAGAACTGAGTATTCTGCCAGATATGAAGGAACAATTATGCTATGTTCCCTTACAGTCTCACCCTATAACGTCACAGTCAGGATGAAGGAGGAAGCAAAGAGATAGAAGAATGTAAAATAGAAAATCTCAATAATTTCATTGAGTTCAGAGTAGCTAATCAACTCTCTAGAAAATTTCTATGATTGACAATAACATACAGATCCAATCTATCTTTTATTATTGTCTCATAATTCTTTTCATGAATCATACTTCAATTGCACTCTCACATTTATCTAAAGCAGAGGTTCTCAAACTGTGGTACGCGTACCACTAGTGACGAGCTCCAGTGGCGAGTGGCGAGCTCCATTCCGGTGGTCCGCGGAAAGGTTGTGAAGTGCTTTACAATAATTAGCTAACGGTACAATCAATATTAGGAAAGATCAGTAAATGGTCTGCTGAGACCCTCAGCAATTTTCAAGTGATCCGCGAAAAAAAAGTTTGAGAACCACTGATCTAAAGAATACCTTTAATAAAAAAACTCTCAAGACTTAGCGATATTAAGCTATTTTATTATTCTCCGAATAATACTAAATGTCTTATCTCTCAATAGTTATGATGAAAAAAACATGTGGACTTGGAACTCATATAGCCTAAGGTATCAATCATGGGATGAGATATTCAAGCTATGTCTGGCTGTTCAGGTGGACATCAAAAGAAACGGAGTTTCTCCTGGTGTCTTGGCCAACAATCCTCTAAATAAAATTGGTCAGGCACTTTGTGGCTCTTTGTGAATCATTGTTGTGAGCAAACATGCCTTGTTCATAAAACATACAATCACTCCACTTTACAGTATATCAGGTGAACAACTTTGGAATGTCCTCTTGATGTCCTACACCAAAAGTAAGGATTATTTTAAATTGAGCAATCAGAACATATGTTTAGTTTAAAATGGGATTTAATTATTGCTTGAAGTAGAAGCGTGACAAATTGATATTATTTGAATGATACCTTCTGTATCCATGCAGTACCTCTTCTTACTTACACATCCAGGAACTTTGATGTAAACTATTATTGAAGGTGCATTCTGTGATTTATATATATTTATCAATTTGGCCTCATTTTTAATATGTTAAGATACCAATAAATGTGCTTCATTTATTGAATACCAGTTGGTTTGCTACTTTCCCCAATGCATTCTGAGGTAAGCTTTAGAAGTTTCAGTTTACACTAGTTAGTTGCTTAAATCACACACTCTAAGGGTAGGATTTCTACTCATCTTCATCACTGCAGGGCCATGTCAGTCAGACTACGTCAATACAGGAACGCCATCAGTGTAATAGATATGGGTATTTGCCGGTAAGTAAGACAAAATTGCATTTGATAAGCTAAAGATGTAGTAGGGCATCAAAAATTAATAACTGGAGTTTTACAATTTCCTACATTAATATTAATGTAATAAATTGTGTGGATGGGAAAAGAGAACATTACAATTGCCTGAAAATGATTCAGAATAATTTAGTAAATTCATTCAGATTTTAAAGAGAGGTTTAAACATACACATGTAATGTTGAGATGAAAGTAGCTAGAGGAGAAAGCACTGAAGAGGCAGCTGATCCCCACAGACAAGACTTGAAAGCATTTGAGCACTGGATCCCTACAAGGCAATACTTGAGCTGAATAGTGCTCTGTTCAGGCCATACCTGGAATATGGCAGATACAATTCTAGACACCATAACTTAAGGGTGCTAGCTAGCCCTAGAGGAAGTCCAGAGTAGAGCAAAGAGAATGATCCTTAGGTTTTGAGGAATGAGCCGTGAGAATCAAATTAGATAAATTAGGAATTTTCAGCCTCAAAAGGAGACTTCTCCATAGGGATCTTAGAGAGTTTCATAGGGGATTGAGAAAGTAAACCCAGAACAATACCTCCAGTTAATCCAAGGCACCAAAACAATATGCACGGTTTCGGCGTTGCAGAGGCAAATTTGAAAACAGGCATTGGGAAGTATTGCTTTACACAGAGGGAATCACAGGGAGCAGTTATTAGGAAGCAAGGTTGAGGTACAGATGCCAGATTCCTTTAATAAATAGCTTGATGCAGTAATGAGGGGACATTAGGTGGGTATAAATTGAGCAGAATCAGCAACTTCTCTCTTTTGTAGAACAAATTGGCCTTCTAACCTTCTAATCTATCAAGTTCATCTAATAGTCCTGCTCCTCTGTAGGAAGATTTCCAGCACTAAGTTCCTTACTCGCACAACGATGCATCCGTTTAATAATAACATTTGTTGATAATTAGAAAGGATGCTGAACTCTGCAGAGTTTACCCAAGACAAGTGGTGTCTTGGGTAAATTTTTTTTCATAAGTTTCTTTTTCTTGTCTGGCTGAGTTGCTGATCTCAACTCTTTTGTTTGAGGGAGATTTTAAATGTGAGTTAGCTGTCTCCCCACAAAGGATGGTAGAGAGGAACCACCCAGATCACAACTGTCTGTCAAATTAATGTTCAAGTCCCTTAATTCATAGTCCAGGCTGAAGCTGTAGTGCACTAATGGACAGTGTTATATTATCGAAGGAGATTCTACCCTTTGGATGAGTCTAATGGTTCTTTGAATCTATAGGAATTATGCACCAATATTATACTTCCACAACTTCCGGCAATAAGCAAATCCAACTGTCACTGTTTTCACTGAAAAAAGAAATATAATTGAAAGAAAACCAGAAAAATAAATAATTTAAAAAAATAAAATACATAAACCAAAATGACACATTTTAAAACATTCTAAATACAAGCTGCAGTTCTTTAAAGTGGAAATTTACGTAAAGTCTATGTCTGCACTGTTTCTCTCTTAATTGCCTCCTTTCCATATCTCATCAGTTGCCATTTACATTGAAGGCTTACGTAAATCTTTGGTCAGTATTTCATCTTAACACTGCCTTGTCTCATCAATGTATTCATCCACTATTTCTCCCCCCAAATGAGTAACCTCAAAGAAAATTGTAGTTCAATTCACTTTGGCGAGGTCTCGGAATAGATTGTTCTTGTAAGATAACACATTGACTGCCTCTCGACCCACGATCCATCAAATCATGATCTAATTCATCCATCATGTCACCTGCTTCAGCACAACTAAATTTCTCATACATTCATGGGCATAAGATTATTGGGCCTCAACTGATGGCAACTAGGCTAAACATATGCAGCTCTGGTTTGTAATGGAGGAAACAAAGCTGAGAAAAATCACAACTTATTGACCTGTTCTGCATGCAAATCCTGTCAAAAGGCTGCTTTCGTCGTTTAAATGGAGAAAGTCATGTAATTTCCCCAAAGTGTTTACTTATGGGAGCTTTTCCATGTTCATACTGACCTCTTGATTTCAAATTTCGGAGCAAAAGTAAATTGATAGATAGGAAGTAACAGAGTAGTTCAATAGAAACAAATCGTTTTCCTCGGAAGATATGAGAGTAGAAACTCATTATGTAGGCAAACTGCTCACTGACTTTTTTTTTTAAAAAGCAACATGGACTGGAATGCTAATCAAGATTTCTGGCTGGTCAAATAATCTCTGCTATAAATTGAGAGTGGGCATAAGTGATCAGCTTCGAAAGAGCACAAATATACAATTTACATTTAAACAGCACAAGGTGCTTTCACAAGGTGCCAAATAGAATTTACTGTGAAGTGTAGTAATCGTACATTTTGTAGGTGAACGGGACAACAACAACAACAATTTACATTTATATAGCGCCTTTCACGTCGGGACAGCCAACGTGTACACAGCAATGGGTTTCAATCCATCTGTGTGCTTACAGCAACATATAAATCTGGCTGTTTGTTATTGGAGATCACCCCTCAACGACTACCTTCATATATTCATGCATTTTACTTTAGTCAACCCCCAAAAAAGCTATTTGACATGCGGAAACTCATACTAATCTATTGTAAGTGTTATACATCCCACCACTTTGTTGGGATTGGTAATTCAACAACAAAAAATGGCATTTATAAAGCGTCTTTCATGTTTAGAGAATGTTCCAAGGTGCCAGCCAGGCAAGGGTTTGCAATGGAAAAGGAGCAGTATAGATTCACCGGGCTGTTACCAAGTATGTGGGGTTTCACATAAAGAGAATAAAGAGACACTTGAGAAGTTAAGAGTTTTTTTTTCCAAGAGCTAACAAGACAATGACGAGTTATGCCAGGGTAAATAATAAGAACAATAATCCTTGCATTTAGTATAGCATCTTCCCCAAAGGAATTAAATATTAGATTAGAAAACTATCCTTGGAGAGAGTGATTGGAATGGGGAATTCCTTGCCACAAACAGAGTTTCCTTTAAAAGGGAATTTGGAGAAAGAGGGTATTGTCCGGCTCATGTGGAGGAACTAGAACCGACTAGATGTGCTATATGGCAACTTTCTCTGCTATATAATAGTCCATCAAGGGTTCGGAAGATCTCTGTGGGGCTATCATAAGTAATGGTAGCAGGAGGCAGAGTTCCGGTATGCTAATTCGAAGATAATGACGACGGAGAAAATTATTTCCTAGTGGATCATCCCATAAAGAGCATTACAAAATGAAACAGCATAGATCACACGATTAAACTGTTTCCGAAAGAATTATTGAGAAGTACCATTTAAAGAACCCTCCAAATTTATATTTCATCATAAAGATCAATTGCCAGGAAAGCAAATTATAATGAAAAATATGTTTAATTTCACCTTTGTTTATTGATTTAACTTTTTTTACAATAAGCTTCAGGTATGCAATAATTGCAATATAATATCCTGGTTGCATACCTATTTAATCCAGACCAATAGTTGATTAAGATGTTCACCCTAAATCCCTGTGTTGATGCAAAATGGCAGCATTAAAATTCCAGTACAAAGTAATAAACCTTTAGAATATCATGGTGTAAAGAGATTGATTATATTATATATACAGTATGTACTATATCCATATATGTCTATATTGCTCCTACTGTGATAAATGTAATCCTCCCAATAAAGAGACCCAATTTTAATATGGAGGGGGGCGGGGGTGGAGGAAACAATAAACTATGATCTGATAAATTGCACTCGGTTCACAGACCAAAACGCTGAAGCTTCAGTTAAACGCCACCTTGTGTTCTGTGGTGGAAGCATTTTACTGTTCAACAATACAATTTACATGGAATGATACAGCAAATAAACTAGTTTATGCTAGTGTTTATACACCACACAAGCTTCCATCCCTCCTAATCCTTTCACCTAATACTCCTCTATTTCCTTCTCCCTCATATATTCAAGTTTCATCTTAAATACGTTGACGTTTTTGTTTGCACTGCATCTTCCGCCTGTGAATTCCCCATTCTCCCCAACCTTTGTGTGAACACATTCCTCCTAAACTCCCTTTTAGATCTGCTCCTACATCTCTTTAGATCTCTTTCATGTAAGGTCATGTATCTTAGTACTCGTCTAGCAAGCAAGAGGACCATGTTTTGAGTCCCGGGCAGGTCAAAACATTAGGCAAGTTTCCTTACTCCACATGCCTGTTTACCTAGCAGTAAGTAGGAATCTTGGTATTAATCGATCAGCGGATCACTTTTCCGAGAATAATAATTCCTTCAAAACAATAAACTAATAATAATAATTTGGCTGCTCAATCCACGACGGCTTGTGGGACAATGCTGTGTGCAATTGGCTGGCATGTTTTGCCCACAAAATATACAGTCAATTCACTTCATGGTATATTCTGTGACATTTTGGGACCCCTCGAACATGTGATAAGGTGCTATATCAAATGCAAGGATTATTATTATATTATTTATTCCCTGTGGTTTTGGATCTACCAACAAGTGGAAATAGCGTATTATTGTATCTAAAATACAACATTTTCCAATCAATCTAAGTTTCTTGACTGAATCAAGCAGCATCTCAGGACATCCTCACAGAACATTGGAAGATCGCAAATGTCACACCACTATTTAAAAAGGGTGGAAAGAAAAAGATGGGTACTATAGGCCAGTTAGTCTGACATTGGTAATAGGAAAAAAATTAGAATCCTTGATTAAGGATGTTTTAGTGGGGTATTTAGGGGAGCACGATATAATTAGGCCAAGTCAACATGGCTTTACAAAAGGGAAGTCATGTTTGACAAATCTCATAGAATTTTTTGAGGATATTTCGAGTAAACTAGATAGGGGTGGATCAGTGGATGTTGTCTATTTGGACTTCCAAAAGGCATTCGATAAGGTGCCACATAAAAGGTTGATCCAAAAGATAGGGGCTTACGAAATTGGGGGGAACATATTAACATGGATTAGGGAATGGTTAACGGGTAGGAAACAAAGAGTAGGGATAAAAGGGTCTTTCTCAGATTGGTGGGATGTGACTAGTGGAGTGCTACAAGGATCAGTCCTTGGGCCTCAGCTATTTACCATCTACATCAATGATCTCGATAAGGACAACAAGCTTAATATATCTAAATTTGCCGATGATACGAAACTAGGAGGAAGCGTTAATACCAAGGATGACATTTTAAAAATGCAGCGCGATATAGATAGGTTAGGTGAGTGGGCAGGTAGATGGCACATGAAGCATAATGTAGGGAAGTGCGAAGTCACAAAAACATCAGAGCAAGTTATTTTTTTAGAGGGGGAGAGATTGGAAAGTGTTAGCGTGCAGAGGGAGTGTCCTTGTACACCAAACACAGAAAGTTAGTATGCAGATGCAACAGACAATTAGGAAGGCTAACGGTATGTTAGCTTTCATTATGAAAGGGTTAGAGTATAAGAGTAGGGAAGTCTTCTTGCAGCTGTAAAGGGTCCTGGTGAGACCACACCTGGAATACTGTGTGTAGTTTTGGTCTCCTTATTTAAGAAAGGATGTACTTGCCTTGGAGGGAATGGAGTGTAGGTTTACTAGGTAAGTACCTGGAATGAGGGGGATGAGTTATGATGACAGGTTGATTAATTTGGCCTATTTTCTCTGGAATATAGAAGAATTAGAGGGGATCTTATAGAAACCTGTAAGATTATTAAGGGGCGCGACAAAGTAGATAGTGGGAGATTGTTTCCCCTGGTTGGAGAATCTAAAACCAGGGGTCACAGTCTTAAAGTTAGGGGTCAGCCCTTTCGCACTGAGTTGAGAAAAAAACTTCTTCACTCAGAGGGTAGTGAATGTATGGAATTCTTTACCCCAAAGAACTGTCGATGCTCAGTCCTTGAACATATTCAAGACTGAGTTAGATAGATTTCTTATTTATAAAGGGATTAAGGGGTATGGGGATAAGGCAGGTAGCTGGAGTTAGAGTAGAATATCAGTCATGATTGAATGGCGGGGCAGGCTCGATGGACCGGATGGCCTACTCCTGCTCCTGTTTCTTATGTTCTTATGTTGAGTCTCTGCTTATTAGCAAAAACATGCTGTTTTTCTTTCCTGAGCAATGAGGTGTCGAGAGTCTGTTGATGAATGGAAGGTATTCTTTCCTATCATGTCCAGGACGTGCTAGAGTTAATAAACATTGGAACTTGATAAGAGTAATTTTTGGTGGCTCACCGTAGGAGGTTGGCATCACTGTCCAAATGAACACAAGTGGAGTGATTACTCCTCAACTGGACAAGAAAATGGGTGTATAGTGTTTTTTTTATAGTGTATTTGTATACAAATACACCATTTGTATAGTGTTTTTTTGCCTCTTTTCCTTCTAACAGTTAACTCCTTTATCCTTTTATGCAGTGGTATGGATATACAGGCACTGAGTACCTGAACCACGCAGGACCAGAGTGGTCATTAATCATGTGTGAGATTTAACAGTGAATATTAATCGACAGGCTACGGAACAGGAATCACAGCCACAACATATCTAGTCCTGATTTGATGTCCATCTCAAATCAGAACAGTGATTGATGGTGGGAGATGAGGCTGTGGTTTCCCCCCATTAATGTAGGATTTTTCGGCCAATTACGGTGCCCTCCATCTCCTCCCCTCACCTCCTCCCCGAAGTCAGTTAGTTCAGGTTAGATTGCAGAACAAACTTGGGATTTTCACAATCACTATAACTCAGTTATTCTATTATGTAACATAATGTAAACCACGTGTTTAAAAAAAACAGCTGTATTTTCCACCACTTCTCAACATGTGTATAGAGATGCTCTTTCTCTAATATAATTAACAAATAAACTAGTTATTAAGACAATTAATAAATCCTTTAGTAATCCATTACATAATTAAGCGCACCTGTGATTCCTTTTGTACATATGGGTTCACACTAGGGCCCGTTGATATGGGAAATTTCCGATATGGATATATCGGTTGGTTCATATCGATATATACCGATATATCGATATTTTCGGGTTTTTTATACTGCGTATACGTGCGCATTCGGAGGTGCGCGCGCATTCGGGGCCTATCTCCTCAGGAGGTAAATATCTCTCTCTATCTGTGTCTCTCACACTCACTCTCTCCATCTCTCTCTGTCTGGTCTCTCCCTCCCTCTACCCACCCACCTTCTCCACGCCCCCCACCCCCTCGTCTCTCCCTCCCTCTCCCCCCCTCCTCCCATCTCTCCCTCCCTCTCCCCCAACCCCTTGTATACCTGTATATTGTATTCGAGGACTACGAATACGGCGGCTTATACCTCGGTCTGTGCATTGTGTAGGGATGAGCATTCTGGGTCTTGTAGTTCAGTGCGCGCGCATTCGGGGTGTGCGTGCATTCGGATGTGCGTGCACATTCCATGCTCTAGGCCCATGAGGTTGCAATGCTGGCGACAAGGTACCGATATTTTTTTTATATCAAATTTTTTGATATATCAATATATTTTAAATTCCGATATCGGCATATCGATATGAAAATTATATCGGATATAACTGATAGATCGATATCTCGACAGGCCCTAGTTCACACCAAACAATTTCTTGACTTATGTAGTACTTTCATGTAGCTAAACACCTCAAAGTGCTTGACTGAGGCAGAATAGAATCTGTAAATAGAAAGTGTTTACACATTATTCACACATAATGCATAATGATCCCAATGAGAGAGTCAGTGTAATTCCTCTACACTGCTTCCATTTCGTGGAACAGGCTGCATAATGTTGATACAGTGATTTACCAATAATCAAATACTAAATGTTCATCAATCTTTACTACCTCAGAGTCCAAGAGTGACAAGGGCAAGAGGTAATTATGTCACCCCTCATGTTCCAGCACCTCTTTATCGTTTTGATGTTCTTCTTCTCCTATTCTTCTGCTTGGTGAACATGATCTAACAAAACAGCGGTCTAACTGAAAAATCTTTTGCTGATGTATTTTATGACCGCAGCTTACAAGCAGATTTTATGCAAACCCGTTTACGGGCACTTCATTTCTTTTCATGGGACATGAGCTATAGCACAAAATTCCACCATGATTTATGCGATGGGTACATATTTCAGCAACCAGCTCATTTTTTTAAAACATTATTACAGTTTAGTACAGCAATGGTTTACTCTGGCAGATTGTTCTCTCAAAGCAATAAATCTCATGGAAGACCTTGTTAATGCGGTGCTTAGTAGTACACCGAAGCACAGGATATCCATACATGAGCCGATCAATGTTTTATCTGAAGACGACAATTAACACTTCTTGTTTCAGGTCAATGAGAAACAAAATACAAAATAAAGAATTACTTTTGCTTCAGTTACCCTTCCATACACAGTTAGAACAGCTCAAAGGTAAGCGTTTTCAACAAAATAACCTGCGATGCATGAACACCATTTTCAATAAACATTCCCATCTTATTTAAATGTTGACACGAAGTTAGAAAGCAAGACTACAGAGCAATTTTCAGATAAAATGTATCCTGTTTTCAAAACTGCTCTAATGGTGCCTTGTTGGCCACTGGAATTAGAATGGATCCGCAGTGCAGTTCAAACATTTGCAGAGGATACTCGAGTCTGTTTTAGCTGAAACCAACAGGCTCCCTGATCCTCTGAGCATACTGATCGAGGGTACAACAACGTGTATTTATTGAGTGCCCCTCTTGTAGGATAATGTCTTGGGAGCACTTTACAAATTCATAATAGTACACCAAGCAAGGGAGAAGAGGCAAGGTGGAGGTGGTGATCGACACAGTGGAAGATGTAGATTTTAACAATTTAACACAATCCACATCAATGTCAATGTCACACATGCCTGCAAAATGTACAAGAATTCCACGGAGATCAAGATGAAAGACAATTGAACAACACGGGGCGGATAGGAAGTTGCTCTACAATTCATGTAGACCTAGTTTGACATATTTATGATGTGAATTTCTTGCAACCAACTTTACAATATCTCTTTAATTATGGGAAACAAATACTCATGTTCAGATTTGTTTTAAGAACAAGTTGGGGCATTGCTGAAATTGTTGTACCGTAAAATCTTACTTTTTAATTTAACAACAACAAAATTACATTCATAGAGAGCCTTTCACATCAGGTGGACATCCTCACCAGTGATCTGAACTTTTCTCAAAAAGGTCTTTAAAAAAAATCTTAAATAATCGCAAAGATATAAATTTGGAAGCATTAAAAAAAAGTGTTACAAAACCTGACACTAAAACCACATTTTATACGTGACACAAGGAGGAATGACTTATGTAAAGTGGACATGTGAATTAGATATTCAATGCCATGTGAATTTTTCATACATTGATTACATTTTTTTATCTATTTTACCAAGTATAATTCAACAAAATGTGAGCACAGACTGAAGTGGTACAATTAATATTCTATGTGAAGAAGATGCTAGGTAGATGACTAAATGTACAAAAGTTCTGGCAACAATCTTGTGTGAAAAATGACAATGCAATTTCTGGGTACACAAACTTTTTAAATTACTGCTGAAATGAACTGCTTAATCAAAGAAGCAAGCTATTTTTTGCTTTGGTGCTCACCTAAGATCGAAACAAACTAACTACTGTCACATGAAGCAGTTGAATTGGACTGTCGGTTTTGTGAGCGAATATATAATGCATATATATTAAGGTATAAATTGCAGTCGAGCTAATAAGATCAATCTAATTTTTAAAAAAATCTGGGAGATGACAAGTGTTCAACATTCACCTCATGGCTACATTATTGTGTGGAAATTGTCTGCCGCATTCACCAACAAACATTTGGTACATTTTAGAATAAAATCTTGTGAAGATCTTTGAAGCATTTCAATGGTGTAATAAATTAAGGAGTATTATTATTATTACTGCCAACATAATTTACAAGCCTTGTCATCTTAAACTGACAAGTGAACACCAATGCTTCATTTCAATTATTTGCTCCAGCTCACAGTAACGTGGCCTCCTGTTACACCATCATCTGGCCCACATCTTGTGTACCCATGTGTAGCTGAGCACTCATACAAAAGGTGGAAATTAACTGCAGAAATTAGTGAGCCGAGATATATATGTCATTTCAGGGAGACCCCCATTATAATGCTGGAGCACCAAGTCACTTATAACAAGTGTGTCCTTTCGCAAGCATTTCTAGAGGCCATGGTTGATCAGCGAGCTGTCTGCACACTGTATACTGCACACGAAGCCAGCCAGTCATGGCAGAGCTGCCAACCTTCAAGGAAGATTTTCAGGAAGGTTGTAGTAATCTTTCAGGAAGGTTTGTTACATTTTCATGAAGGATTTTGTTATTTCCTCTATCACTTCAGTATCAGCCAATAGTTAAGCCAGGGCTCGACATTAACAGGCATGTAGGCACCCTGGACACCTTAATTTTGCGCGTCTGCAATTTACATCCGTGGTTTAAATTTTCAAGTTTCACTCCTCCAAACAAGGGATCGCATTCATCCGCGTATTAGTGTGTATTCATCCGCTCTGCAGGTCCCACCTATCAGCATCTTTACCACCCCACGTGCTGCACTTGTGGATCTACAGGTACTGTGTGTGTGCGAACAGCTAGAGTATAGCACTAGGACCCAGGGGCGATGTTGCAATCAACCAGCGACAATGCTTCTCTCTTAGGATTAAGGTAAATACAATGCTTCTCTCTATAGTATTTCACTTTCTCTTCTCCATTAAACTGATTTCTTCCATCCTTCCCCTACTGAACATAGGTGGGATAGCAAGGGGGATTTAGCTTAAATTATGAAATGTCAAAAAATCAGAAGTTATTTATCTGGGATCGGGAGGGCGGAAGGGAGCATGTAAAAGCGGAAGGTTTCCGCAAAAATCGGGAGGGTTGGCAGCTCTGTCATGGCCAGAAGTGAAATGGCATGTCAGCAGTAATCGCTCTTTTTCATGGATTTTTTATAGCACAATTAATGGACCAAAAATACCATGTGATAATGGAGTTGCCCTGTATTTAGACATTTCCCCTCTCATGCCAACTGCAAACTTTTCGCACTACAACAACAACCTGCATTTAAATCCCCTTTCTCCCCTGGCCCCATTTCTGCGAATGTTTGTCGGACACTGCTGTGCGCAATTTAGCTGCCGCGTTTCGCCCACAAGTATACAGTTGGCTTTCCTGCTCTCCTTCTCCCTACCCTGACACCTCCCCTTGACATATTTCCCCCTCCATTTCCCTTAATCCCACTTCCATGACTGTTTGTGGGACACTGCTGTGTGCAATTTGGCTGCCAGGTTTCGCCCACAAATATACAGTAACTTTTCCTACTCTTCTTCATTCTGCCCCGACCCCACCCCCCCTGCTCTTGTCCCTACCTAACTATACAGCGCCTTGGGACGTCCTTTTGACATGAAAGGCGCTATATAAATGTAAGTTTTGATTGATTGATTGATTGATTGATTCATGCGGGGTAGCCCCAGGCCGTTGAAACACTCATTCATGCCTTCATTAGGTCCAGGCTCGACTACACCAATGTGCTGCTTCAGCCACTCTCCCCCCAATCTTTGGAATTCCATCCCACAATGGAGCGTTGAACATCTAATCTTTGTTCATATCTATCCTTCTAATGCCCCCATAATCCGCTTTTTTGCTCTGCAGCTGGTCTATTAGAACCCTAGAGAATAAAATGTTGTGATGAGTGGTTTGCTGCTCACTAAAACCCATCTCAATGACAACACAATTATAATCGTTGCTTTTGGTAATAGCACTACACAAGATTATACTGTAAAGTGGAATGCTTTTGTGTTTTGTCAGTGATCATGGCAGCCAATTATGCGCACAGCAAATTTCCCACCAAAGACATAAAGAACCAATGATCAAATTTATTTTAGTCAGCGAGGATAACAGAAGAAATTCCCGATTCTGAAGAATGCCTGAAATGCACAAGCATTAATGTTCAGCCCTGATGAATAAAGATGCAATGCAGCACTTCTATTCATAGAATAAAAGAATATCACTGCACAGAGAGAGGCCATTTGGCCCATCCTGTCTGTGCAGGCTCTTCGAAAGAGCTATCCAAGCAGTAACATTCCCTTGCTCTTTCTCCACATCCTTGCAAATGTTTCCTCTTCAAGTACTTATCTAATTCCTTTTTGAAGGTTGTTTCCACCATCATTTCAGGCAATGCCAGACTGTGACAACTCTCTGTGTAAAACCAATTTATTTCTCAGGTTCTTTTGCCAATTATCTTTAATCTATATTAAATCTGTATTAAATTTAGGTTTCAATTAAATGAGGTTAAAATTTAAATTAGGTGATAAGATTTGCTTTGCTAGCTGTCCTGCATTTATTGTTAATTGTGCGAAAGCAGAACAAGAGTTTTAATATCAAAATTTAACCTTATGCCATTTATTTTTTCCAGTTAGAAGAAACATAGACAGTATTTTGAGGCAAAATACTTAAATCTTCTCCAAAAGACAACAACAAATTACACTTGCGTAGTGCCTTTCATGTTTGAAAGAGCTGGACAATCAGGGTTTTTTGGAACCGATCTGGGAGCTGGCGTCAGAAAGGGAGGAGGGGTGTGTGGAGGTGGGGGGGGGGGGCAATGGCATGATCGAAGAGGAAGGTCTTTAGACGGGACATGAAGGAGACAAGAGTGGAGGTGAGGTGGGTGTGAGGCATCAGAATTGTGGGATAGGGTTCCAAAGTGTGGTGGCAGTGACGCTGACTGCCCAACTGTCAATTGCTGTTTGTAGGACCTCACTGGCACAAAATGGCTGATTAGTAAAACAGTCACTACAAAACATAAACCGAAATATTAGGCACCAAATTGGCCCCTCTTCAGTTTTCTCCAGTCTTCCCAGAATAAGTAGTTAGACAAATGGAGCAGTGCAGTGAGTTTCCACAGATCATTTGATGACAGTTTGCAATGGTAGCCATGCTGAACAGTCCTAGTCCAGAGGCAGATTGCGTTAGAATGGAATTCCCATAGGCCAGCTAGACGCACAATCTTTTGGAGGAGACATTAAACCGATGTCCCATCTGCCTGTTCGGGTGGATGTTAAAGATTTTACAGTTCTATTTGTAAAGACAAACAATATCTGTTTGTGGGGCACAGCTGTGAGCATATTGGCTGCCACTGTTTCTCATAAAACAGTCACACCACTTTCCAATATATCCTTATGAAGCATTTGGGACCTCTTCCTGATGTGAAAGGCGATATTACCAAATTAGGGCTTGTAGTTCAAGCATCTTGTCCTGAGTATCAAGTATCTGTCCCTCCACCCTACCTGTCCCCAGCTCGGGTCTGAAACAATGACTGTCCAGCGCCTTGTGACGTCCTCCTGATGTGAAAGGCGCTATACAAGTGTAATTTTGTTGTTGTTGTTATTGAATATGTAAATAAACGCAAACCACAAAACAGCATCTTGCATTGAACCATTTCAACTCTCCAATTTCTGACCACCTGATCCGGTGGCCTCACTGAACGAGAGCAAATCAGAGCTGAATTGGTTTTATGCTGGGGATTTGTGAGCACTCGAAATAGAACTGAAACTGTTCAAACTCAGTTTGCTTAAAACTCTTAAAAGCTATCGAAAGGAGAAGATTTTAATCCCAAGTTTCAGGAATGATTTGGAACCTAATATCCTGAAGGTAAAAGGGTATCACTGGTACCCGTATTTAAAGAAACACAAATAAAGGCTGGCTGGCAGATTACACATCACTTGCCCATTTCTGTTTGTGCGATGCCCTACAAAACAACAATTTATTGTAAATCCAGTAATGCTACAACTGGAGTCAATTCACTTGTCCTGATATCTCCTTTGTCTAATTTCAGAGTTTGGGTTTTCATTTTGAAAATCTTACTGAATCAAACACCACTGAAGTTATCACATTATCAATTCCTCAAAACTAAAAAAATTTCCACTTCCATGGAAAGAGGACATGTGGAAATTATGTAGAGGGATGAATGGAAGCAAAAACTCCCTAAGATGATTCAATTGAAAAACTAAATCAAATTAAGTTTCCTTACTTCACAGGTCTGACAACTATTGCAGATTTTTTTTTAAAAAGTCAATCCATGAATGTTTGTGGTGCACTGCTATGCACAATTCGCTGTGCATTTTGCCTACAGATATACAGTCAATTCACTTTAGGGTATATTCTGTGAAGCGCTTTGAGATGGGTGAGGAGAAAGGGAAACAAATCTGAAATAACATAAGAACAATAACATTTTGACAGTCGACTCTCATTGTTTTGAATTCCTAACTTAAGCATTACGTGTTCACATACATGCTCAAAACAATGAATGTAATCAATCCATTGTCACATGTGCACGGCAGCAAATTCCAGTGTTCTCTCCTGCACTAGGCTCTGCGAACCCATCAACTCATGTCTCACCCTGTTCCTCCAGCTTCCCATCACTCAGGGTGTTCAATTCACGATCCTGGTCCTCACCATCAAAGCTACTCCATGGCCTTGCCCCACCCTACCTCCGTGACTCGCTAACCCCCTACCAACCTGTTTAAGCACTCTGAGACACTGCATGGAGGGCGCTATATAAATCCAAGTTGTTATTGTTCGCTCCCCCCACTCAGCGGGCTGCGGCTTGCTCCAAAACCCCCAATGTACCCACCCCACCATTGGCAGGCGAACCTTCAGCCACTCTGTCCCTAACCTTTGGAATTCCATCCCACAATCCCTCCTTCAGGTGCTACCTCAAGACCCTTCTCTTCAACCATCACCCCTCTTCCTCCCCACTTCCCTCCAGCCTCCCTGATCCCAACCCCAACTCGTGTCCAAAACACTGACTGTGCAGCACCTTGGAATGTCCTCCTGACGTGAAAGGCGCTATATAATTTATGTAATTTTGTTGTTGTCATTGTTATGTTTTCTATTCTTGTTCAGAATTCATTGCTAAATGAAAGAGATTTAATGGGTTGCAGTAAAAAGAGTTGCCAACTACGCAAATCCTGATCTAAGCATAATTTTTTTTCAGCACAGTACTCAGTGCTGGTGAGGTTCAGCAGCATTTTAGATAATAATCACTGAACCTACAATTTAGTAGCAAGTCGTTTAAAATTCAAATTTGTAACTGAGAATTATTCATACATAATGAACGTTTCCCACTGCACTCACATTTCTACTATTGAGGGCAGGGCTGGCCAATTATTCCCAGGATTACACTAATTCTGCCTTTTAACTGTTTGTTAGGAAACACATATTGAATCATCCTCTGATCTTTTGATGGGAGTGCTGTAGCTCAGTGGTCAGAGCACTTGGCCTGCAAGCGAGAGACCTGGGTTCAATTCCCAGCAGGGTGAAACCTTGGGCAAGTTTCCTTACTCCGCACACCTGATAATAATCCCTCAAAAAAAAATTGGTAATTTCAATCCACGACTGTTTGTGGGACACTGCTGTGCGTGATTAGCTGCTATGGTTTTCCCACAAAAAAAGGTAATTCACTTTACAGTATATTCTGTGAAGTGCTTTGAGACATTTATAAGACGTGAAAAGCTCTATATCAAATGCAAGGATTATTATTATTATTATTTTTATTCCCTCCCTGAGAGGACAGCACTGCTGCCTGCTCTATGCCTGTTCAAAACTCACAACTTACTGTTAGCACAATATTAATACTAATAACAATTCCTATATTTGATATGACACTTTATATGTTGGAAAGACATCTCAAAGGGCCTCACAGGATATCCTGTAAAGTGTAGTGGCTACACTTTGTAGACAAATGCAGCAGCAGATTTGCACATATATGTCCTATAAACAGCTGTGAAGTGAATAATCAATTTTATTTGGAAGAATCCTGCCAGGGAACTGGGAGAAACTTGCCTCTTATGAGACAACTTAAACAGGCAGACAGGATGTTTTAATGTCCCACTTGAAGAACGACAGCTTTAACAATGTAGAACAATCAAAGCACTGTATTGCGGTGTCATCCTAGACGATACGAGTTAAAAGTACCAATGTGGGATTTGAATTCTGACTCACAGGCTACCAACTGAATCGGATGGAAATACAATTACTAATGCGAATGCTAGAACTCAGCTGACTGTATATAAGTGTATGCTGCAATACTGCACTAACAGAAAGCATATGCAGTGGAAGTTTTGTTTTATTTTGTGCTTTTTGCCTAATGTCTCTTTTTACATTTCTCTTGAAACTTTTTGAATACCAGAATTTCCTTAAGAGAATAATCCTTGCATATGACATATCACCTTAGTATGGATTTGTGTACTTCATGGAACAACAAAATCACAATGATCTTCTTTCTACAACAACAACCTGCATTTATATATTGTCTTTCACTCAAGATAGTGTCTCAGATGTCTTCAGGTGGAGTCCTGTAGCTCATTGGTTAGAACACTCGCCTTACAAGTGTGAGACCTAATGTTCGAATTCAGGCCGGTCAGGCAAGTTTCCTTATTCCACACGCCTAATAAGATTTCTTTCATTTGAAACTGCCCGTTTGGGTTTAAATGTTAAATATAAAGATTGTAAAAGCTACATAGTAAATTAACATTTTTGTAGATCAAACTGAATTGGAATAAGATCAGCAACAGTCACAAAGAGACATCATTAACCTTTGTGAATGTCCTTTTTTTAAAGGAAAATATTATGTTTTGCTAATGCATTGTACTTGATGCACATTCCAAAACAGTATGCTTAATTTTATTTTGACAAAAATAAACTTTTTCCACTCCAAAAAATTATAATGATCCGACTCAACCAAGTTAATGAGGTCTCTTATACAGGAAACCCCCATTTCAACTCTGATTTGAGCTTCGTTTGAACTCTGTAACTCTTAATTGCCATGTACCTTGCATCATTTAGAGAATAAATCGAAGGAACTGCGTTCAGATTTTAAAATATCATCATGATAAATGCTATTCGCTGTCAAGGCCTGAATAACCTTCTACAATACTTGATTTTCTAAATGAAAATAAACAATATATTCTCCACCCTTCTCCCCCCCCCCCCACACACACTCTGTAGATTAAGACAATTACACAACAGCAAGAAGCAATGCAATATGCAAATATGAGGCTGGATAAAAGGCTGGATCAAATCAAAGCAATTTATTTTATTTAAATATCCCAGACTTAGAAACATGGGAAAATTGCTCCAGGCTAATAAACTAACATATTCAGGTTTTATTCATCAATCTTCTTAGCTGTTGAAGCTACGAGTGGTCAATAATACTAACAAAAAGCACTTGCAATTTAAAAACAAAATATACACACAGGACACGTTTCTTGTGAATCTGGAAAGCGGGGAATCTGTCACTTTGCTCACAGTGAACAGCAGAGGTGAGTTTCTCAGCGGCTGCAATTAATATTTCACTGACGGCAGTCACACGATGAACATGCTACGGTAACTATAGCAGTTCTATTTTGCTAGTTTCTGGCCAGAGGTGTAATTCCTATGTTTGTGTCAACAAACATAAGTCAACTCATTGCTGTGGTCTCTAAGGAGGCACCACAGGTCCCCATGTCCCACTTACAGTTCATAAATCAGTCCTATTTATTGACTGCTGTACACCATACACTGCATTTCAAAACAACCTCTTCAACAATGAAAAATTGACTACATTTTGCAAGTAGATGTGGCTTCAGTGTGAAACAGTTGTTAGTACTAACAATCTTGCATTCGATACTTTACCTTATCACATTGTTTAAATGGTGCAAATGTTTCACTGTAATCAATGTAGTGTTGTGATTGTATTTGTAAGTAATGTGGCAATGTCACACATACATTCAATGAAGTGAATGACCACTTTTAGTTGGGGGATTGTTAGCCACTGCAGGAGAAACTCTCTTCTCTGATTTAATAGTTCTGCAGCATCTTAATGGAAATCTGATCACGCAGACAGGATGATTAAGGACGGCACCTCTGCTAGTGTAGCGTTCTCATTAGCACTGCACAGGAGAACAAGACAAGACTATGAGTTCAAATTTCAGATGTGGGGCTTGCATCTGCTATCTATTGACTCAGAGGCAAGATTTTACCAACAAACACTGTCTGGAAAGCTTCAATGTATTACAGACGTTTTCAGGATATTCACTGTTAGTTCATCTAGCACCATCATACCAACTAGTGTTTAGGCTTTCGGGGTTAACATGAGCAAGTGGAAAGAATCCCTGTTTCAATTACTGGTTTGCCCTTCAAAGTCCTACCGACGAGCTGGTATTGCAGATCAATGTGGCTCAGAGCTACCTAGATGGCCATAGAAGATTAATGCAATTGCAGTACTTTGTTCCCAAGTACTGTTTGTTCCCAAGTACTGTTTGAACAATCACAACAGCAAAGTTACACTTGTATAGCGCCTTTCACATCAGCAGGATGTCCCAAGGCGTTGGATAGTCACTGCTTCAGACCCGAGTTGCAGTCACGGACAGGGAGGGTAAAGGGAAAGAGGGGGATTTGGGGGTGACCAATGGGACCGTCGAAGAGGAGGGTCTTAAGGTGGAACTTGAAGGAGGCCAGGGAGGGGGTGAGGCGGAGGGACTGCGGGATTGAGTTCCAGAGGTTGGGCAGAATGGCTGAAGGCTCGCCCGCCAATGGTGGGGTGGGTCGGGGGACGTGGAGCAGGCCACAGCCTGCTGAGCAGAGGGGGCGGGCAGGTTGGCAGGTTGAAGCCAGCTTATCCCCTAGGACAGACTCTGGTTAAGAATGATAGCTATAATAACAATAAACCTCACACTTGATATAGTGCCTTATCACGTTGTTGAGACATAATAATAATAATAATAATATCCTTGAATTTGATATAGTGCTTTTCACATCTTATCGGCGCCTCAAAGCGCTTCACAGAATATACTGTAAAATGAATTGACTGTATATTTGTGGGTGAAATGCCTAAGCCAATTGCGCACAGCAGTGTCCCACACACAATTGTGGATTGAAATGACCAATTTTTATTATTGTGGTTTACAATATGTAAATCCCTATGCAATGTGCCTACAATCAGTGCAATATGTTGTGCGTTGCGATTCCTTACTCCCAACCACAATATCTCATGTATATTGATACTTTTAAAATGATTTATTAATTCCAAAGTGTTTCACATAATATACTATAAAGTGAATTGACTGGATATTTTGTGGGCAAAACTCAGCAGCCAAATTGCGCACAATAGTGTCCCACAAACAATTGTGGACTGAGTGACAACATTGTTTAGGTTTATTTTTGAAGAGATTACTGACCCCGGAGAAACAATCCATCAATCAACCAGATTCCTACTTTCTGTTAGGTGAACAGAGGCGTGTAGAGTAAGGAAACATGCCTAATGTTTTGTTCTGTCTGAGAGTTGAACCCTGATCCTCTCACTTGCTCTCATCAAAACGCTATAGGACTTGACTGTTAGTTATAGGTTTCAGACCACCCTGGGTGAATAGCAGGGATATTTTACAAGCCTTTTGGTGAGCAGCACAATTTATCACAAAATAACAAAAACATGTGTCAGATTTTGGCTGTCCAAAAAATACCCACAAACAGCATTTCTAATGTTCAATAGTATGCCGTGGATTCACCCTGCCCATAACTTCAGAAAGATTCCAATAAACTACTTTTTAATGAAACAGCAGGCGCCCTGTGCTGAAAGTGAGTGCAAAGGTTTGAAGGGCTATTGAAGATGCAGTGTCATATAAAGAGCATCTCCCACAGGAAGGTAAGAGACCCAGCTGTGAAATTAACTGCAAGCAGCATGAGCTACGCATATAGTATTCACCCTTTCTCAACATGTGATCGATACTAGGAACGTGCAGTGCAGTATGTTTACTTGTGGCACTGACCTCCACTCTTTGCCCCCCAGCTCATGTTGAGTTGGAATCAATACCACAAGAATACAAATACTGAGACTGATAAGACATTGCTGAAGTTAAAATCTTCAAAAGGAATGGTCATACACAGCTGGTTCGTTTCCTCCCCCCTATCTGTACGTGTAAATGCTCCATTGTGGTGTTAGTGCGGAGGATTAAACACTGGGCATTCATCTCAATTTAATGTCATTTGTAATTTGCAATTATAGCTCCTCTACATAGATCTAATAATAAGCAGCTGTCTCACAGAGGCTTTGTTGGGCAAGTGAGATTATATATCTAGACATTAAGCAACATGAAATCACCCTACTCCAAATTCTTCCACACCAGACGGATCACACCGTGATCTAATTTCCGAAATGCAATTGGATTTGCAAACTAGATTTGTTGTGTTGCTTGGAACTTCCAGCGTGAAATTATCTTATCGGTGTAGAATATTCAGTCAAATGGGAACCCCAAGCCAGCAAAGTATGAATATTGTCATGCTAGCAAAAAAACAGCAAGGAACAGCAAAAAGTGACTATTAAAAAAAAACAAATTTCCTATACGTGTTTATAAAAAGGCAAAATACTGCAGATGTTGGAAAGAGTTCTGATGAAAGGTCATTGAGCTGAAACGTTTCCTCTCTCTATTGATGCTGCCTGACTTGCTGAGTGTTCCCAGCCACTTCTGTTTTTATTTCTGCTGTATTTATGGTCTACAGATAAGTATTTGAGAAATACCCTTTTTTTTAAAAAAACCTACTCCTTAAAGCAGTGGTTCCAATCTCAGGTCACGACCCAAATCATCAAAGAAAAATGTTGCTGCTTTTTTTAATGCTGAAAATGCTATTTTAATGCTGAAAAGTGCCCGAGGCGACACCATCGACCAATTTGTATGAAAGACAGTACTAGCAAGTTGCACTGAGTCCACAAAAGAGACAGAGATATCATCTTGGCTGAGCTTCGCTTCAGTCGCGCAGTCTGAAGGTCAGAAGGCCCTAAATTGGCCACATAAGGTCAATTTAGGTGGCTGATTTTGGATCACAGCAAAAAAAGTTGGGCGTAAAGTTTTGTCCTTTTCCCTAAACAGGTCATTAAGTCACGACATTCAGTGCACTTACACTTTACACTTACACTTCCCTTGAGAACTGTTACTCTGAATTCTGTTTAATTTTCCCTAGTTTTCAATGCTTTGTACAGCGTTAAATTTGACTCTGGGAGTTTATACCGATTGTAATTCTGTTTTTGTTTTTCCAAACAGTTGACTTTAAATTTAGATAAACTGAACAACACAGTTGCCATTGGCCCTCACTGAGTACACTTTGCCTAGTGTAGCATTAAGTTGTCAACTGAACGCATGGTTGAATATTTGATTCCTGGTCTGCGCTAAGTTATTGAATTAGAGCTGGATTTGGCGCATTGTAATTGTGTTCCTCAGTGCTCCTCAGATGAAGTGTGGGGAAAATCAGCCAATGATCTCCCATCCTAATCTCTAACTAGTAGTCAAGGGGCTTTTGACTTCCACCAAACTTGGGTACCCAGCCAGCAATGTTAAGTGCTTTGAGAGATCCTCCTGATATGAAAGGCATTAGATAAATGTAATCAAATCAAAATCAAAACTTACATTTATGTAGCGCCTTTCACGTCGAGAGGACGTCCCAAGGCGCTGTACAGTCAGGTAGGGACAAAAGCAGGGGAGGAGGGGTTGAGGCAAGATGTAGGAGAGTAGGAGAATTGACTATATTTATGGGCGAATTACAAGATTATATTGTCTGTCCTGGAAGGTGCATTTGTATGAACATGGATTGAAGTCAACATTGGAAGTGAGGTCCCCCGCAGTTAACCTGACACCCATCTAGGGCTTTGGGACGTCCTCCCGATGTGAAAGGTGCTATACAAACGTAATTTAGTATTTTTGTATATCATACACCTAATAATAAGCCCTAAAAAAGAAACAATAATAATTTGATAATTTCAATCCATGATTGTTTGTGGGATACTGCTGTGCGCCATTGGTTGCCGCATTTCACCCACATATATACAGTCAATTCACTTTACAGCATATTCTGTGAAGCGCTTTGAGGCATCTAGAAGATGTGAAAAGCTATATCAAATCCAAGGATTATTATTATTATGTAGGGCAGGGATAGCCATCTTGTGGCCCAATTGGCGCAACACGCATGAATAGAAAATCATGTGGGTCGCAAATCGACCTAGTCCCTGGTCTAGGCTAACACGTGAAGAATGGCTATTTGGATTAAACAGCATTGCCTTTGCAACTGTGCCCCAAAATGAATCAAAGGAGACAAACTGTCCAAAAAAAATAAGAATATGAAATATCTGGAGTTGAACCTATAGAACATTGAAGGCCAATATTTGACCAGGCCTGAAATATGTTCAAGGAGGGAGTGAGAGCAGCAAGTTATTTGCAGATAGCCTAGTATCTATGTACACAGACAGGAAACACTTAATTTGAAGACTACTCTTTTAAGACGTGATCTTGTTACAGTTGCAGTGGCCGTGTTGCTACTGGAAACCATGTTCAGCTACTGCTGCCGACCTTCAGCGCTTTGTGCAGGAGGCACTGCTCAATTGTATTTCTGCAGCGCTGTCTACAATGAATTTTCAACAAAAGAAATGTTATAAGTAAGCAGGATTAGCCAACTTGAGCTGGAAACTAGTAAACCGATAAGAACACAAGACATCAGGGCAGCACACCCGAATAGCAAGAAACAGGATTAGATTTGTTTAACACAAAACTGTTTTTAAACTTGTCATAGTAATAATATATCCTAACAAATCCCAGCAAAGTACAATCTGAAGGCGCTGATCAGTAACATTTATGCACTTGAATGTTCTCTGATCCATGTTACATTGGGTTGCAATAGAATTATGTCGGAAATTGTTATGTAAGCATTAGCACAAATAACTTTACCATTGGAATAACAGAAAAATACCATTGCAATGATAATGACAAAACAAGGAGCTGGAATAGTCAATGAAAAACCACTATCACAATGCTTGAGAAATACAGTTAGCACAATGCAAAATCTATTCTACAGCTTCTCATTTTTTGCTGCTGAAGCTTTGAACAAGTTTTGAACAAATCGGAGCAAAATATATTTTGCACAGTTGTATCGGGACATTCAATACTCTTTAAAACTCTTCAGTTATACTCTATTCTTCCTCTCTGTGACTAAAGATCTGGCACAAAAGCAGGTGATGAATGCAATTAAAACAAGCAGGCACAGAATATTCCTATCTATTTTTTAGGTGTAATTGAAATTTCTGAATGAAAATGATCTGGGTTCCGTCAGTTCAACAAAGGGAAGAAAATAGATGTGACACTCTCACTGGTTAAAGCACTAAAGGGAAGCTAATAAAACACATGGAAGATGTATATCATATCAATATGTAACCATTATGATTTCATTGATTCTTCTAGTAATTAGAACGGCTGTGTCAATCTAGTTGGGAGATAATAAACTTTCAATTCCATTTAAAAAGTCATTCTTCTGGTGTAACCTATGGCATCTTTATGTCAAAAGTGTAAATCAACCGTATAGAGGCAAAAAAAATGGTATTCCTAAAATCAACCCATTCCTAAATTAGGAAATTGTTAAAATGCGAACTCATTATGCCAATTAGTGAAAGGAAAGATCAAGGCAGCAGCCTGGCTCAGTTAATAGAATTCTTGCTGGTGAGTCAGAGGGTGTGTGGGTTCAATCCTCGTATCAGGATGTAAACTCATAGACTACACTGAGGCTCCAGTGCAGTATGATGCACTGTTAGAGGTGCAGTTCTTCAAATGAGAAGCTAATCTGAGATCTCATCTATCCATACAGATGGACATTAAAGATCCAAAGGCAGGATTTTTTTTAAAAAAGGGAGTTTCTCCTGCTGTCCTACATTTCACTGTAATCTCCGAGCAGGAAACTAGTAACACAAGTTTAGGTTTTCACAACTTATAAGAGAATCACTGCTGGTTTCTAAAATATTCAGCACTACACAATCTTCATCACATAGGGAACTTAGTGCATCTTCCACAATAATAACAATCCTTGCATTTGATATAGCGCTTTTCACGTCTTCTAGACGTCAGAAATGGCTGCACAGAATATCCTGTAAAATGAATTGACTGTGTATTTGTGGGTGAAATGCAGCAGCAAATTGCACAAACAGTCATGGATTGGAATGACCAATTTATTATAGGTTTTGGGGGGGACAATTATTATTAGGCATATGGAGTAAAGAAACTTGCCCAAGGTTTCGCCCTGAGGTGAGAGCCGTGCGATTGGAGACGCTGACGATAGACAAAGAGTATGGCTTCCATCTTGTTAACATTCAGCTGTAGGAAGTTCATACGCATCCAGCTCCTGATGTCTGACAGGTAGGCTGACAGAACATTAGGGGACTGGGGGTCACAAAGTGAGGTGGAGAAATAGAGTTGGGTGTCATCCATCCACATACATGTGGAAGTGTACCCCATGTCTGCGGATGATGAGCCCAAGAGGGAGCATATAGATGAGGAAGAGGAGGAGGCCAACGATGGATGCTTGGGGTACCTCGCAGGTAACTGGGTGAGAGTGGGAGGAAAAGCTGTTTATAGAGATGTACTGCTGGCGGTTTGTGAGGTAGGACTTGAACCAGGCAAGTGTGGTCCCACTGAGGTGGATGACGGAGGACAGGCGATGGAGGAGGATGGTGTGGTCGACTGTGTCGAATGCAGCGGACAGGTCCAGGAGAATAAGGAGGCAGAGGGAGCCCTGGTCACAGATAGAGAAGACTTTGTGGGCAGGGCGGAAACCGGACTGGAGAGGTCCAAAGCATTTCACAGTACAGTATATACTGTAAAGCGAATTGACGATATATTTGTGGGCTAAACACGGCAGCCAATTGCACTCAGCAGTGTCCCACAAACAGTCATGGATTGAAATGACCAATTTACTATTGTTTTATTTCAAGGGATTATTATCAGACATATTGTTATTATTTATGCAGCCTTTTCAGCAGCCGAGCTTCCGGATATACCTTATGAAGTGCCAACACTCTCTCTACCTTCTCCTCCTCCCACCCCTGTCAGCCCCCACTCCCCCCACCAAGTAGTGTCATTGCAGATTGATTGAAAACTGTTAAAAATCTTTTCACGTATCCTGGTTTCCGTTGGTGAAGTTCCCTGATTTGTGTTCAGAATTTAATCTCTTTTCAACTCACTTTGTGGACAAATGAAGATTTTCTTTGATCAGCCATCTGTGCTGTGACCAATGAATTTGCTATTACCAGCTATTGAAAATCCACCAGACAACTGGCAAGTGATAAACCCACAGCAATATCAAGCCTGTACAATGCATTACAAATTTAGTGGTGCTAATGCAATTACAGTAAAACCTTGTTTATCCGGTACCCACCCAAACGGCATACAGGTAAGCCTCAATTAAGGACGCTTCTATTTAGGACATTTTGATTGAACGAACATAATTGTTTAACACCTTTTTATCGATATAGGACCCTTGGTTTTGTTTCAACGAACAAAATTCTTTTTTGCGCATGTGCAGTACATATTTTGAGCATCGCAGTTGTTTTTGGCACGTCCTTTTTGTCCATTCGCACAGTCCATAGTGTATTCGCGAGTAAATCGCGCTCGCACTTGATATAGTGTATCCAAGCATTTGAACTGGCCAATAGCATGTTGCTACATCATTGTTTAAAAGCCAGCTGATTTTGAAGCGACAACACACCATGTCATTCGGGAATTTCTGAACATTCCCGAGCAACTTCGAGCGATTTACATCCTCTAACGCGTTTGTACCATGTCGGGAAGAGACAGCAGTAAGTGAAATGATAATACTGCTAGCGGCCAGAAATACGAAATTAGAGGTGATAAAGTACATTGAGTCTGGCAAAAGAGGTATGGATGTTGGAAGGGCTTTAGGGCTAGCTAGATCAACGGTGGCTACTATAAAACAGAATAAGGACAATATACTGGCAAGTTCAAGGTGTGTTACAGCTACAGGTGCAAGCAGATTATCAAAACAAACATAGGACTGTATTAAAGTTTGCCCAGTATTAAAGTACAATACTGTACAGTTACCCCAAGTACCCCTTCTTGCCTATGACTGTTATTTTGTGTGTTTTATGTGTTACATAGTGGGTGTAAGGTCCAAACATTTTCTGAAAAGAAAGCATCTCAGGTTATACAATGGAACTGCATGGGAAACTGTGTTTCTATTTAGGACATTTCGATCTGAGAATCGTTTTTCAGTAATGCAATCCCATCCTAAATAGAGGTTTGCCTATACTCAACCAACCAGTGTCTCCCAACACAATTCACCATTCCAGCAACCGGATCTCATACCGTAGCCATCCGGGTCACTTGCGGTATGCTCACTTTGCGCATGCGCACTCATTAAACCTACCGAACACTGGAATGCTTTTTTATCGATCATTTTACTGAGTGTGCTGGAATGCTTTATTGGTAAGTATCCATACAATAGTCTGTTATTATTTAGTCTATTATTAATATGGTATGTTTTAAAATAAGTTAAATTTTTTTGTTGAATTTTCGGCAACTTGCTACTCGAATATCCGGCATCTTTGATTAATCGGCACCGGGCATGTCCCGAGGATGCCGGATAACAATTTATTTTACTCTAATAGTAAATCCCTCACTATTAATGTGCATTAAATGTCATATTAATCAAAGAATTTGCTTTACTCTGACCAAAATACAAGATGCAGTAAAAGCCCGTTTATCCGTGACACAATCAACCGTAACTTCCTTATAACCGGCACCTCAAAAAAAAGGTCCCCATTCGATTAACCGGATCTTATCTGGCATAATGTATCAATATCAGTATTTTGGAATGCCTGCTACTAGTGCCTGAAGGTGGCGCTGCCATTTTTTTCCCTCACAGAGTACGCTATAATTACCTCTTGAATGCTGCCGTAGTAGTGCACTTCCGGGTTTGAGAGAGAGGCAGGGAGAGAGAGAGAGGGAAAGAGGGTCAGGGGAGAAAGAGAGGGAAAGAGGAGGGGGAAGAAAGAGAGAAGAGTGGGAGGGGGAGAGAGACATGGGGGAGAGAGGCGTGGGGGAGAGGAGGGAAGAGAGCAAGGGAGTGAGTTGATTAATTTAGATGGAAAATGAGAGGAGTGGAATTGGGTTCGGAGTCATTGAGATGCCTGACTGTGTGTGTGTGTGTGAAAGTGAGAGAGAAAGAAAGGAGAGTACCCCTTTGATTGTGTGCTGTGTTTACAGACTGTAATCGATACTTATTGCTTTTTTGATAAGTATCCATATAATATTCTGTTATTATTTAGTCTATTATTAATATGGAATGTTTAAAAAAAACAAGTTTAATTTAATAAAATTAATTTGTTTTGTGTTGGATTTTCGCTTTAACCGGCATTGGCCAGGTCTTGAGGGTGCCGGATAAACGGGCTTTTACTGTACTATATTTTCACTGTCTAAATTCGAGAAACAGCCACCTGGAATCTAGTTATTGAGGCTAACCCACTTTTCTCCAGTCAGGTAATAATAATAATAATACTCACAGTTGTCACAACACCAACTTGCAAGTATATAGTATATAGTGCCCTTTATGAAGGATGTCTCAATGTATTTAACAGGATTTTACTGTAATCTTACACCTTTTTTGTTTTCTATAGTGCCATGGGATCTTTAATGTTCACTCGAACAGGCAGATAGTACCTTGGTTTAACATCACTTTGAAGGGTGCCAACAATGCAGCACATCCCCAGATTGAAGTGACAGCCTACACTATAGATTTTCAACGTCTTCAGTTGGGCTTGAATGCACAATTAACTGATTCAAAGACAAGTATGGCACCAATTGAGCCAGGCCTACACTTAAAGAAATTGATAAAATATACAACTGTATAAAAGAATATTCAAAATGAGTCTAAATGAATAGAAAGGACAAAGTTTACAACTAGTGATGATTATATTAGCCTTTATATAGCAAGCAGCTTCCACACAAGTCAGAAAATGGTGCATGTTTTAATGTCAAAACCATCTCACAGTTACAGCTATCAGATTAGTCATGAGTCAATTCATATTGTGAAAAGTTTTTTCTTAAGTTAGAATGAGATGTCAATTGTAACAGAAGAGCAATTTTGACCCATGACTGAGGAGGAGTATGCAAACCGGAGGGCAATGCTATAGGATTTGTTATCTTTCTCACTGAGCTGTTTACATCAGGAGTCCTTCCTCTTTTAAATATATGATCTGATTGTAGTGAGATGATTTTATGTGTTTTGTCTAATATATTGAGATTGTGCAGTTATCAGAGGCAACTTTACACTCTGCAGGGAAAATAAATAAATGGATGTGATTGGAACACAATATCCTCACAGAAAATAAAATTTCCACTGGGATATTACATATATATAATCAAAATAAATGTTGTTTCTAGAAACCACTTGGCACCTTTCTGACGAGTAGAGCTTGTGATGAATCAATTTTAAATTACGTAAAATTATAGAAAAACAAAATTTAAATTTTTTCGAATTGCTTTAATGATTTTTGAATGTTACCTCTCCTCATTGCAGAATCAAACAATCAGCTGCAAATCAAATAATCTTACGCGGCTTTTATACTTCTGTTCTTGCCAAGCCGACTGTGACTCACTCACAAAGGGAGGCCCTAACAGTTCTGTGCGGCGTTTTCACTTATTGAAAAGGCACAGAGCAGAAACGTCAGGGAAGATCACATTCACTTTCAACTGGGTGTGTCACAACAACAAGTTCGATTTATATAACGCCGGACGGTGTCTCAGAGCTCTTCACAATGACAGATCACCTGGGTGTGTGACTTGTCCCAAGGCACACCACTCTCATTTTGACACAGGCACATTGTACTCTTATGACCATCATGCTCTCACTGACCCCAGGTAAATGATGTCCTCTTTGTCCCCATGTCACACACTCTTTGACTCCGGGTATTGTCTTTAACTCTAGTGTTGTCTATGATATTGATTACTTTGCCATCTACACACAACTGAGTCTCTATTTAAGACATTGTGCTTGAAGTCAGTCAATCAAAGTGCACTCATTGAAAAAACATCTGAGTTCTATCACTTAAATGACCTCTATAAATGTAACTGGGTCAGGAAACATCAGTGAGATACGAGACAAACATCAATCCATAATAGCACAACTTGGTTTTAAATTACTTTGATGTAGGAAGGAAGATATAGCTTGTCAGTCCATTTCTCTTTTTTTAGTGCACTTTGGTTTCTGAAGTACAGTCTTTAAACGCTTTTGAGCAAAACATCCCTTATAACAGAATCCTTATGCCAGTGATAATAAATTAAATTGTACCGACTTTCAATTGAATACAGTATTTAGCTACACAGTAATGCAGCCTGGAGTAAATTCATAAATAGGACTTAAACAAACTGAATCCCAGATGAGACATACCATAATTTAAAATATAATTTTTTGGGGTTATAAGGCACTGATGTAAATCATTTATTTTCCCTCAAACAATTTCACATCTGTCACCTCAATGCACATATAATTTACCCGTTATTTTAGTAATAATTATTGCATTTTCACCATCCATTTCTCTAAAATACACAGCTTCTCACTAGAACTCAAGAAAAATAATTTTAGTTATAGCTTCCCAGGAGAAAACTACAGTGTAAAAACTACAGTGTCTCATGTAACATATCTCACCCTACTCTTGGGCATTATATTTAATTTAGCTCAATTGGTACCATTCTTGAAGGGTGATGGATTCAAGCCCCTTGTTGGGATCCAATCTTAAAGTCTAGGTTGATTCTCCAGTCCAGTGCTGGGGAGTGCTGCATTGTTGGAGGTCCTGTCTTTCGGATGAGATATTAAATCGAAGTCCTATCATCCTGTTTAGATGAACATTAAAGATCTAATAACAGAATTGATCCTCCAGGTTACTTGGTTAATCATCGTACGGTGGTTTATAGAACCTTCCTGCCCCTTATGCCTACAAAATAGTCACTACATTTTACAGAAATTACCTATGAAGTGCTTTGAGACATTTCTATGTGATAAGACAAAGACAATTATGAAACACAACCAGAAATATCTTTACTTGCAGATTGCTTTGCCAAATTCAAAAAATCTAAATCGGTGAACCTTCAAAACAAATTTGATTCCTTCACATATGTTTCAGCTACAGAAGAATTGAAAACTCAATGAAGAAGGTCACTTGGCTACTTTATCCAATTTCAATATAAATTGATTGAATTTCAGTCAGTTACACACAACTTATTTGCTTTTTCAATTGATAACCTTCTCTGAAGATGTCATATATAACCTAAATATGTATTTTCTGACATGCTCAATGCGGGTATAAATGAACAAACTAATAGGATTTACTTTTTTTTATTAATCTAATGTGCAGATACCGTCAGATACAGCTACAAAAGTAGATTTAATTTCAAACCATTTAGCTCAGTGAAAAACAAAGTGAAAGAGAGATCAGGACAATTGATCTACATTATCCCGAGAATATTCAAAGGAAACACAAACTTAACACCACATTTCAGGGTGAATTGGGGGCGGAGGATTAATGGAGGCTTTATGTGCCTGTTCCAATCATAGCCCTGATTATGATCAATATCTTATGAATCTCATAAATATCAAAACAGAGATGCTTTTTTCTATTAATTTAAAAATCTACTCAGTTCTACTGTTCAACTGAAATTTAAGATTTTTGTCTTTACATTCAAAAGCCTCCTGCCTGGATGTTCCCTGTGCTCACCAAACCCCAGTTTGCTTCACATCCCCTGCTGATCATTCCATTTTCATGGGCAAGCCTTCAGCCACTCTGCCCTGACCTCTGGAACTCCATCAAGAACCATAGACTTGCTTTCAAGAACTGCCTTAAGACCCATCGAATAGATGGGTCTTAACTATCTTTCCCTACCACCTTTAGCTCTTCCTCTACTCCCATCAGCTGTGAGAAGAGCTTTGATTTGGTCTCCTAACATGAAAGATGCAATGTGAATGTAGATTGTTATTCTGCAAGCATCTCTTCTCCTGCATGCTGGGTTTAGAAAGAATATACAGGTATCCCTACCCAACCACGGGGAATATGTTCCTGTAAACCTTCGCAGTTGGCAAAATCGTGGTTGGAAAATGCAGGGCCCTATGGGAAACACAGGGATAGGGGGAATAAGTTTGCTTTTTTGCGGTTGGGAAATGCAGGGCCCTATGCGAAACCTGGGGATAGGGGGAGTAAGTTCGCCTTTAGTAAAACTAAACACAAAAAAACACATACCGTTATAACATACATAGGGATAGGGGGAGTAAGTTTGGGTGCATTGGCTGCCAGGATCTGCAGGAATCCGCAAGGCTGTCTGACTTACAGAGAGAGAGAGAGAGAGAGACCCGGAGGGTTTGGGGGGGGGGGAGTGACATGGAGGTCTGGGGGTGTTGTCTGACTGATATACAGAGAGAGAGAGAGACACGGAGGGTGCGGGGGGGTGGGTGGGGGGTGACACGGAGGGCTGGTACAGACAGACACAGAGGGGGAGGGAAGAGAAGGTGAAAAAGAGAGAAGGTGAAATAGGAAGAAGGGGGGGTGGGGGAGAGGTGGGGGGGAAGAGAAGGGAGGGGAAGAGAGAAAAGGTGAGAGAGAGGAGGGTGGTGGGGGGAAGAGAAGGTGAGTCAGAGAGAGATACACTTACACACAGCGAGAGAGGATGCAGATCCTGGCAGCCAATGCTCCCAAACTTACTAGCTAGGCTACGGAGAAGCGACAATAAATTCATGTTACTGTATTTACCTTGATCCTAAGAGAGAAGCGTTGCCGCTGGTTGGTTGTAACATCACAACTGGGTCCTAGTGCTATACGCTAGCTATTCGCATACACACAGGTACCCGTAGATCCACAAGTGCAGCTAGATCACATGGGGTAGTAAAGATGCTGATAGGCGGGAAACGCAGAGTGGATGAATACACACTAATATGCGGATGAATGCGGTCCCTTGTTTGGAGGAGTGAAACTTGAAAATATAAACCACGGATTTAAATCGCGGATGCGCAAAACGCGGTTTGCGAGGGTTGTCGCATTTAGCAAACCGTGAATGCATGAGTTTCGTGGTTGGCGAGGCCGCGGTTGGGGCGGGATACCTGTACTCAGCAAATGTGCCAACTGCAAAATACCATTCCCTTAGTTAGAATTTCAGAGAAATTTCCCAGTTTTCCCAGAGGGTAAATTGGCAATCTAAACTAGAATGTCTGCACGTTATTATTATATGTGACCTTATTGTTACTGCCATTTACATTCAATAAGCTATCAAGCAAAATGGCGTTGAATAGCTCCTCTTTCTTTTGTTTTGTGACCAGTTTCATTTTGCAATGCCACAGAAAAAGTTTCACATTAAAAGCCCGTTTTGTCCGGGACCCTCAGGGGGGTCGACTAATTGACGTGTCGGATAATTGGACGGCAAGTTGCCGAAAACCCAACACAAAAAATTTACTTATTTAAAACATACCATTTTAATACTAAACTAAATAGTAACAGAATATTGTATGGATACTTACCAATAAAGATTCCAGCACACGGTAAAATGATCGGTAAAACAGCATTTTTTTACCGATTGGTAAAACCCCCCAAATTTATAAGTTTAATAACTGCGAATGTGCACGTATTGCACGCTTGCGCAAAGTGAGCATACTCGTGATTGCTGAAATGGGGAATTGCCACGAGAGGGGGTTGAGCAATCCGGTTGATTGGGTCACGGATACACGGGCTTTTACTGTACGTTAAAAGATTATAAATAATACTGACATTTAATACAGTCATGTTTTAAAGCACTAGATATAGTAAGTTACTTTGAATAATAAGTGTCCTGATGTGTAGTTAATCTGTGCCACAATATTCCACAAATTATATATAACTATCACTCTTTTTATCGATGATAATAATAATACAGTAATAATAATCCTGGCATTTGAAATAGCTTTACACGTCTTCTAGATGTCTCAAAGCGCATCACAGAATATGCTGTAAAGTGAATTGACTGGATGACTTTGCATAAGGAAGGAAAATTGGGCAGAATGTACTGCTCAGCTTTGAAATAATGTCATGGGATCATTAACATCTATAGTAGAAGCAGTAGAATAAGCAAGATACATCTCAGTTTAACATCTCATCTGAAAGATGACACCACTATCAATGGAGCACTCTGTACTACCGCCTTAGATTACAATCTTAAGTGCCACTGTAGATTTGAACCCACACATCGTGATCCAATTTAGCCAACATGATTAAAATGTGAATGCGCTACAATAATAACAATCATTGCATGTGATGCCACACCTTATGCCGTTAAAAAGTCTCCAAGTATTTCATATAATTTACTGTAAAATAAAGTAATTGTGTATCTGCAGGCAAACATGGCAGAGAAGTTGCACATAGCAATGTCCCACAAATGGCCATTAATTGAATGACCAATTTTGTAAAGAGATTTTGTTGGGTTGGACAGCAAGAGCAATCCTTTTTCTTTTCATATAGACCAAGGGATCTTTAACAACCAGCTGAACAGGCAGCAGACAGAACCTTGGTTAAACAGCTCTGAAAGGCTGTACCTTTGACAAAGCAGTGCACCCCCAACACTGTACTGGAGTAATGATGGTTGTTTCAAGTGGATTGACATTGATAAGGTCACCAGAATAAACTACAGTATATAATTAGCAGAGAAAAAAACTGAGGGAATGTACACTGAAGGGAAGTAAGAAAACTGACTGCAAAATTCTGCCAGAAGTTTCCAATTTAGTTCAATATGAATTGGGAATTTGTGGCATGTCTATCAAGCCAACTGCTCTGGTCACTATTCCATCTGTCCACGTTTGCCTACAAAACACTTAAATGTAACTTTCCTTTAAAGCTTCTTAGGCATTTCACTGTGAGACACTGCAATATTGGAACATAAGAATATAAGAAATCGGAGCAGGAGTAGTCCATTTGGCCCCTCCATTTAATAAGATCATGGCTGATCTTCTAATCTAAGTACAGTATTATTAAAACAAGTGTTATTTATCATTTCTTTTTTCCAATCATATCTTTTACAAATGAGGCATTAAATTGAGGTGCAGTTTGCTTTATATCTCAGGTAGATTTTAAGGGAGCCACTGATGTTATTTCAATGAAAAGTGAGGCATTTCTCCCAAATGTGTTTGGCATTCATCCCCTCACTCAGGTTCAAAATCATAAATTCAAGTGAACTTGCTGTTCACCTCATTGTTTGTGGGACATTGTTGCCGCACTTTCCTACACAACTACATTCACTTCATTTTAATGCATTCTCATTTTATGAAGAGCTTCAAGGTGTTCTTTTTTAAGAAATGTAAGTTCTTAATCTTTTGAGAATCAAATTTACCTGCATCCCACAGGACAAATATGAATACCGTCTCTACAACCGTCTTGGCAATGCCAAAGCTCCCCTAACATTGCTGAAAGCACCACACTTGCTTCTTTTCAGTCTTGAGAATGAAATGAATGATCACCTTGTCCATATTGCTTCCAGGCCATGCTGAATTTCATTATTGCCATCCTTCATTGTAACATAATGGAATTATTGTATTAACACACAGGTAATAGAGACCTAAAATAATACCCTAGTGACAGCTCATTAAACAAATATACTCGAAGCAAAATGTTGTCTCTCGTTTGTTTGACTTTAATGAAACTTGCATCTGATACTGCGTCTATAATGTCGAAATGCCTCAAAGCGGCTCACGGATAATTGCTGTCAAGTGCAATGGTTGTATTTGCGGGCAATTTCATTCGCCACCCTGCGTACAATAAGGTTCCACACACAGCCATAAAACTAATAGTAAGATTTATTTACATGCACCCAGACAGTTGAATTTAAAACTTTTAGCAAAGTTACAAATGAAAAATAAAAATAAGGTTTTCAAATGAGTTGCTGTAACAGCTCACCAGGCACCATTCCCTGTCTAACAGAGCAGCTCGAGTTGGCTATGAATTGCCTTTCATGTACAAAAATGCCTGGCATTAGCTTGTTACTTTCCCCAAGGGCTTTCACTGACTTTGGATCACCACTATATGGAGAATTGAGAGGCTGAATTCATCCGAGGCTTACATACTGTGTTATTTTACATCAAAGTCATTTTGGATGCTCCCAAGTTTATCAGTTGTGTATAAAAAAACATTTTGCTCTTAGATACTTAAAAAAAACATTTTGTAGGACACTTTCCTGGAACCAGTAATAAGAAATACACCAAATAATAATTATAGGTCCATCTTCACCGGATTTTATATGTGCTTGATGAGATAAAAAAAAACATTTTGACAGGCTTGTGCAGAATGAATTGGTTGTCATGGATACCAATACGCACATCAAGACAACAATCCCTTCTCTCATATGAGTCCACGCTTCATAGTTTAGTATAAATCAAAGCAACGTATTTATGATCCACTTGCACATTAACCCCTCGGCTCCCACTGATAGTAATGCACAAACATGTATGAAAAATCTAATATAAGACCCAGTAGTGAGTGTGAACTAGTATTTCACCAATGTATTCCTTTGTGGAGTACAGTAGCTCAGCACTCGCCTCACAAACCAGAGGACCTGGGTTCGATTCCCGGATGTGGCAACATGTTTAGGCAAGTGCCTTACTCCACACGCTGCTGTTTACCTAGCAGTAAGTAGGAACTCAGTTGTTATCACTTTGGTAGATCACTTTTCTGGTGGATTCACTTTCAAAACAAATTTAAAATAATAATAATTTGGTCACTCAATCCACGACGCTGCTGTGGGCACTGATGTGGGACACTGCAGTGCACAATTGACTGAATTGCAAAATATAGTTAATTCACTTTACAGTATATTCTGTGAAGCGCTTTGAGTCATCTCAAGACTTGATAAGTTGCTGTATTAAATGAAAGGATTATTATTATTATTATTATTATAGGCTCCAGTGCTGCGCTGGGGGAGCATTGACTCATTGGAATTGCATTTTGCTGAATCAGATTTGAAACTGAATATTCATCCGGTGGACATTAATGATCCCATGGCACTATTTGAAAAGAAAAAAAAGTTTCCCCCAGTGTCCTCCCAACAACAACAACAACAATTTACATTTATATAGCGCCTTTCACGTCGGGAGGACATCCCAAGGCGCTAAACAAGATGCGTGTGACCCGAGCTGGGAGGGGAGTGTTTGGGAAGGGGTGAAACATGAAGGGGAGGTAAAAGAGTTTGGGGTGGAACAAAAGGCACGATCGAAGAGGAAAGTCTTCAAATCGGCCTTGAAAGAGGAAAGGGAAGAGGCGAAATGGAGGGATTGAGGGATGGCATTCCATAAGGTGGGAGCGGAGAAACTGAAGGCCCGGCCTCCGATGGTGGGGCGGTTCGGGCGGGGGGCTTGGAGCAGGCCAAGTCCTGTTGAACGGAGGGTCCGGGTGGGCGTGTAGGGGGAGAGTAGATCCGTTAGGTAGGATGGGGCAAGGCCGTGTAAGGCCTTGTAGGTGAGGACGAGGATCTTAAATTCGATCCTCTGGAGGATGGGGAGCCAGTGGAGACGGGCGAGGGTGGGGGTTATGTGGTCACGGAGGCGGGTGTGGGATAGTACACGGGCTGCAATCCCCAGATAAAATTGGTAACCTTCTTCTTGGTTGTTTTGAGACATTTGCCGTCAAACTACAGCATCACTACAGTCACTTTACAACAGTAAATCTTGTGAAGCACTTTAAAATAATAATATTAATCCTTGCATTTGAGACAGTGCCTTTCACGTCTGCTGGACATCAACAACAACCAAATTACATTTGTAGAGCGCCTTTCATGTTGGGAGGACATCCCAAGGTGCTGAACAATTGAAGGTCAGGACCTGAGCATTGGGGTGGGTGACGGGTGTGTGGGGGGAGGGTGGGGGGGCAGGGTCAACATGAGGGAGGGCAGAGAGATAGGACGGTGGCTAAAGGCACGGTCAAAAAAGAGAGTCTTGAGTTGGGCCTTGAAGGAGGCAAGGAAGAGAACAAAGTGAAGGGATTGTGGGATGGAGTTCCAGAGTGTGTGGGCAGAGAGGCTGAAAGCCCGGCTACCGATGGTAGACATAGAGCAGGCCGGACCCTGATGAATGGAGGGGGCAGACAGGTTGATGGGGGATCAGTAGGTCAGAGAGGTAGGAGGAGACAAGGCAGTGGAGAGCCTTGAAAGTGAGGACGAGGATTTTGAATTCTATCCTCTGAGGGATGGAGTCAGTGGAGCCGGGCGAGGGTGAGGGTGTTGGGGTTGCGGACTTTGGGGTGGAGGAGGACAGGAGCTGCAAGAGTTTTGGATGATCTGCAACTTGTGGAGGGAAGAGTTGGCGAGGCCGACAAGGTGGGAGTTTCTGTTGTCGAACCTTGATGTCACAATTAGATGTCTCAGAGCACTTCAAGAATATACTGTAAAGTGAACTGACTCATATTTTGGGGCAAAATTCGGCAGCCAACTGTGCACAATAGTGTCCCACAAAGAGTCGTGGATTAAAGTGACCAATTTATTATTGTGTTTTTTCTTGAGGGATTATTATCAGCCATGTGGAATAAGGAAACTTGCCCAAGGTTTCGCCCTGTCTGGAATTGAACCCATTTGGAACATTTCAGTGATATAAGGAGCGAATACAAGGGCTATATTACTCATATATAAGGGGTACACAGAGGATGGAGCGTCAGTCAGTTGCGACCATATCATCAACTGGGTCATCTATCACATCTGTGGTAAAATCTGTCCCTCTAAGATTGGTCTACAAAGCCACATGAATGCCCAACGAAGATGAGGCCAATCTTAAAACTCGAATTTTTTGTTGTTGGTTTTCTATATTTTGTTGTTGGTTTAGTGGACAGTCTGTCCCCCCATTAGGCCTGAGGTCATAGTTCCAGCTCAGGCTAGCGTTTGGTCTTGGTTCTTCTCTTTAAAACCACAATAATAAAAATTAGTCATTTTCAATCCACGAATGTTTGTGGGACACTGCTGTGCGCTAGGGAACGGCGATATGGGAATTTTCCGGATATGGATATATCGGTTGGCTCATATCGAGATATACCGAAATACCGATATTTTCAGTTTTTTTGTACTGTACCCGGGTGCGCGCGCATTCCGGGTGCGCGCGCATTCCGGGTGCGCGCGCATTCCGGGTGCGCGCGCATTCAGGGCCTATCTTCTCAGGAGGTAAATATCTTTCTCTCTCTGTGTCTCTCACTCTCTCCATCTCTGTGTTTTTCTGTCTGTGTCTCTCTATGTCTCTCTCCCTCTCTCCTCTCTCACATCCCCCCCCATCTCTGTATATTATCACATCCACCCCGTCTCTCCCCCCCCCCCCCCCCCCCGCCGTCCCTCTCTCGCACCCCCCACCCCCGTCGTCTCTCTCCCCCACCACCCCCCCAGCCGTCTCTTTCTCCCCCCCCCCCCCCCCGCCGCCGTCTCTCTCTCCCTCCCCCCCCAGCCGTCTCTCTCCCCCTCCCCCCAGCCGTCTCTCTCCCCTCTCCCACGTTTCACCCACAAATATACAGTCAATTCACTTTCCAGTATAGTCTGTGAAGCACTTTGAGACGTCGATAAGATGTGAAAAGCGCTATATCAAATGCAAGGATTATTATTATTATAACAGCCGAAAAACAATCTTACTCAATTATGAAGAGATTGCCTTTTACATAAGGGGTATAAAGGAACAATTCAACTAAATATTATTAACTTGGAAATCGTTATTTCCAAGTTAACATGTGCTGAAAATATATCATCCTAACAGTTATTATAATGTATTGGTAACGTACAACATTGCTTGAGCATGGTAATATAGATAATTTCAATGTCTCAACATCCAGAAAGCATTAAGCTAATCATAGAAGTTTTATGACAAAGCTGAACACTACTACACAATTTGATAAAAGGCCAGACTTGGAAGTATTAACCTATCTTTTCTCCTTCAGATTTTGATCAACCAGTAGTGCATTCTTCTGTTTTTATTTTTTTCTGAATATTATTGCTTATTAGGTTACAACCAGTTCCAAAAGATATCACAGTATTGTGTAATGGGGTCAAAGGTTTAAAAGGTGGAGTCCTGTAGCTCAGTGGTTAGAACACTCGCCTTTCAAGCGTGTGTTCGAATCTAGGCAGGTGAGGGCGAAAGGTTGGGCAAGTTTCCTAACTCCACACGCCAAATAATAATCTCTCTAAAAAAACACAATATTAAAATTGGTCATTTCAATCCACCACTATTTGTGAGATACTGCTGTGCACAATTGGCTACTGCGTTTCGTCCACAAATATATAGTCAATTGACTTGACAGTACATTCTATGAAGTGCTTTGAGACGCCTCGAAGACGTGAAAAGCGCTATATGAAAATGCAAGGATTATTATTATTACTATTTAACATTGTGTGGGTGCACAAATCTCAGACTTAACAGCTTGTGGAGACAAATAGCAACTTGTCTGACTGAGCTATGTGGAGTTCTCTGGGAAACAATGCCTGGGGAGTTAACGTATGATCTGAACTTTTTTTTGTTTCACAAGAAGTCTCCTGTGAATCACAAAGGTTAGCTTTGTTCTGCATTGTGCATTTTATGCTGAAATATCAATTTCGGACAAAATTATTGATAACGATCTGGAGATGTCAGACTCCTTAATTAAGTTCACAGAAAGAAGAGCAGGTTTGATTAGTGTTTTCATATTGCTCACAGATCACTGTCAGGATTGTGATTACAGCAACCACATTCTGAAGACACGGTACGGAAACTTAATTTCCTTTGCTCACTGGTACGGTGATTTTACTGGATGCTAGCTCGCTGTCACAGCCCAAAACGAACAGGAGATCTTTGGTAATGATGATATTGTTTAGAAGAATGGTGAATAAAGTAAAACTTCCAGGTTCTACCCTGAAATTGCCGTTCGCAACTCTAATCTCTTGTTCCACTGTCTTGGTGCATCTTAAAAGTATTGTCCTGGATTTACTTTTGCAATTCCGTTTAAAATTTGACATGCTACCATGAGTTCCCCCTCTGCCTTGACTTTTCTCAAGAGCTCAAGCTTGACTAATCGTTGCTCATAGCTCATTCCTCTATCACTGGGGATAATCATTGCTGATGTCAGTGACCAGAACTGTATAATATATTCTAGGTCGGGCCACATCATTATATAGTCAGAGTCTGACCTCTGGGGACCTAACCTCAGCATAGCCCAACATCCATTAGCCTTGCTAATGCTGCCCCACACTGTTTTGACATAGGGAGAGTGAGTCAACTAACATCCCTAGGTCTCTTTCGCCTTCTCCCTTGGTATGTTCTATCTTATCCTCAGTGTGGCTCCACAGTCAGATAGCAAGAAAAGCAATAAGATCTTGTTGGGAGTGGACAGTTCAATCTGGCATCCATTTGAGATCTTGCTGCTCCTTTGATGCTCTTCCTGGCTGCCAAAAACTGACAAAACTTATAATCTCAGCAAATAAGATTGAGTGACAGGAATCCTTGGAAATGTGTTTCAAATTGTCTCTGCAGGATATTTTCTTACATCTATCTTGAATGAAGTGTTTTCAGTATGGTACTGTATTTGAAAGTAATTCAAACACATTTGTCTCCTCATAGGTGAAAATACCATTGGACTTCAATTTAAAGGGATCCACTTGAACAGGTTTTAAAAGCTATGAGTTCAAAGGGGGATTCATTCACACAGATTCGAATTAACGGTTATTTATGAAATATTTGAAGAGCAAGTTTTTTTTAATTCTCTTCACCTCTCACTCCCTTGTTCAGTAATGTGGCTGTAAAATCAAACAGTCAGACTTCCCCAAGCCACTGTGAATGGCACACTGAATTGCCTGATCTGGGGTGTATCACTCTATTGAAGTGATGCACCCCACCCCATGGGAGTTCAACGGAATGATGCACCCCAGATCACTTAGTAGTGTGGGAGATTAACAGTGTGTGTCATCAGGTCTCCCTCACTGTGTCATAACACTATAATAAAAAGCCAGACCTTTCCCTAAGGAAAATAGGAACCACAGAGTGTCAGCTGAATAATATGCTGCATTTGAATTAAAGATTTTCCACCACGAAGAACAAATCACTTTTCAAAGGAGGGACATTTTAATAAGGTCTCGCCTTACGTAACCGTAACCATGGATAAAAAAATGACATGGTTTATTTTTAGACCATCACATCATGATTCAAAGGTAGAAAAGTGCTGCATTAAATTCACTCAGGCATATATCTTTTTCAAAAAAAAATCAAAAGCTTCCAACTGAAGATGTTGCCTACAGGCTAATTTCATTGTATTTAATCCAGGAAAAGAATACAGAGATAGAGAAGCACTTACTAAGGGGTCTGCAGTAGACTAGGTTCAAGATAATTTTCTGTTCTTCACTGAAAGCACCTTGGGACGTCCTCCCGATGTGAAAGACATTTTATAAATGTAATTTAGTTGTGGTCATTGTTGTTGTTGTTGTAACCTCCGTGGCTATTTGCTTCTTATCTATGATGTCTTTTCTATAATGTTTCTCCCTTTATAATGACTACCAATACTCTTTAATCACAAATTCTAGACTCTTCAACAGAGAATTTCACATTCCATTGTCTATGTAAAGTATGTCATCACTCAATTTTGTTGTTGCTCTAAACATTATTGTGAGCCCTGTGGTGTTAGCATTCATTTTGCATTAGAGATTTAAAAAGAAAAAGTCTCCTGTAGTTAAGTTAATGTCTGACTGAGAAAGGACAACTTTGTGGCCCACAACATTAAACTTTAGTGAATCTTTCTTAGAGCAAGGTTGAATGAAACAAACTAAGGCGATTCTCAGTCTGAAGATTTGGAACCAACATGAATTTATCCTGCATCGGTGGTACAGCAGGTGGAACCATATCAGATCTCTATGTAATGTGAACACACCCAATGCACACATTATCCCCTCCACAAGTGGTTCAGCAGTAGCCTAGAACAACATCAATGATGTTGTTATTTGTTATAGTTTGCATTTGCATTTGCTATAGTGTCTTTCACAAGGGGAGGATGTCTCAAAATACTTCAAGTATTCCGCTGTACAAAGTAGTGAATGTATATTCTGTTGATGAATATAGCAATCAATTTGTTCCACAAACACCCGTGAAGTGAATGACCAATTTTATTTGTGAGATTGTTGGTCAGGACACTGAGTTTCCCTTCTCTTTTCGAATAGTGTCATAATATAACAATAATCCTTGCATTTAATATCGCACTTTTCAGGTCTTCTAGATGTCTCAAAGCGTTTCACAGATTATACTGTAAAATGAATTCACTGTGTATTTTGTGGGCGAAAGATCGCAGCCAATTGTACACACCACTGTCCCACAAATAGTCATGGATAGAAATGATCAATGTACAGTAAAAGCCCGTTTATATGGCACCTGAGGGACCTGGCCATTGCCAGTTAAAGCGCCTGCCGGATATTCAGGCGGCCCGCGGCTGAAAACCCATCACAAAAAAATTAAAGTTTGTTTAACACACACCATACTAAAAAATAACAGATAATAACAGAATATTGTTTCGGTACTTATTGTTAAAACTTCTCTCTTGCGCTTCACAGCTTTACTGGTTGAAGTTTACAGTCCAGCGATTCTTTTTGAAATGGAGGATGCCATGCGGGTGAAAAAAACGGAAGTGTGACTTTAAAGTCACAACTTTACCAGCGGCAAGCCGATAACCCTAGATCTACTAGCTGCAAACCGAAATACTGCACCTGTGCTACAATGTGGGTTATCGGCTAGGGTTATCAGCTTGCCGCTAGTTAGGCTTTAAAGTCGCACTCCGTTTTTTTCACCTGCTTGGTGTCCTCCATTTTAAAAAGAATCGCTGGACTATAAACCTCAACCGCAGCATCATGGCTTCAAGCGCAGCATCTACCAGTAAATGTGAGAAGCGCAAGAGAATAGTTTTAACAATAAGTACCAAAACAATATTCTGTTATTATCTGTTATTATTTATGCATTTACAAATGCTCCACTGCTTTTGTTCCGGATATGTTCCGGTTTATCGAATGGGAACTTTTTTTTGGCATGCCGGTTATATGGAAGTGCCGGTCCATCGAGTAACGTATAAACAGGCTTCTACTGTATTCTTTTTTTTAAAAAGGGATTATTATCAGGCGTGTGTAGTAAGGAAACTTGCCCAAGGTTTCACCCTGCCTGGAATTGAATTCAGGTCTCTCACTTGGAGGCAAGTGAACAACAGGGCTCCATGATGAAATCTTCCACCAGAATAGGCAGACAGGTTCAATTAATCTTGTTTAATGTACCATCCAAAAACAGCAAATTCTGATACTGTAGCTCAGCCCCAGCCCCAGTCACTGCATTGAAGTGTCAGGACAGATTATGTGAGTTCACATCCCGATGTAGGTGATCTGCACACGATATCAAGGAAGAAAGCAGGGTAAAAAGAAAGAATTGACCAATTAGAACAAACATTTCAGCTCTCCCACACACGGGCAATGTCGGGCATTCTCTCCTGGCATTGGAAGTTCTACAAAATGTGCCTTAATTGAAATGCCTTCTAATTCGCCTTTCCCTATTAGGAAAGACTTCCACAGAAGGAGATAATTTGGCTCATCATATCTGCGCTGACTCTTTAAAAGAACCCTTTACTGTTATACATCCTTATGACAAATTGTTGATCCAAGAGATATTTTGAATCACCACTGGATTAGCTTGTAATAGCAACAGTCATTTCCAACAGTAATGAATCTACAGTATGTCATCATATTAGTTCCCAGCTGATTAACTGTTATGGAATATGAAGTGCAGTCTAGTTTACTCTGTACGTATAGGGCTTTAATATTACTGGTTTCTTTCTTAAAACGTCAAATAAATCTAGATTTGATTTAATGCATTTGTGTGTCTCAAGTCTGTCAGTGATCGCTTATAGAGGAGGGTTTTGCTGTTCAAGTGATAGTCAGTGAGCTTGCCTTGCAAGTCAGAGGACATGGGTTTGATTCCAGGGCGGGATAAACCTTGGGCAAGTTTCCTTACTCCACGTGCCTCTGGTTACCTCAGTATGTAGGTTAGCTAATTGTCAGCTCACTTTCCAGTGGCAATGATCCCATCAAAACAATAAAAATAATAATTTGGGCATTCACTCCATGATTGTTTGTGGGACATTGCTATGCACTGCATTTCATCCACACAATACACAATGAATCCACTTTGCAAATAATTTCGTGAAGCGCTTTGAGATGTCTCAACAACATAATAAAGTACTACATTAAATGCAAGGATTATCATTATTCTATCAAATTGTTTGCAAAAGTAAGCATATTAAAGATGAATCAAAGCTTCAGCCTTGCTCATCTCTTCTAGTCCCATCCCAGATAAGCAGGTGCAAAACCTTCAGCAACGTATTTCCATATTCTCCGGGGAGTACGATAGTCAAGGATGTATGTGCATCGGTTTAAATGCCCTCAAATGGGAGGCAGACTAAGTCTGCCGACATTCAAACACTACTATTGAACAGTTCAAGAGAATCACAAAGGGTTCTGAGAAAGGGTCGTGGACCTGAAACGTTGAATCACTTGCTTTCTCCATAGATGCTGCCTGACCTGCTGAGTGTTCCCAGCGACTTCTGTTTTGATTTCAAATTTGAAGCATTTTGTAATTGTCAAGAGAATCAAGGCACAAGGCAGCTCACAAATTCTGTCTGATTATGGAGACAAGTGCTGCCTAATCAATTCACAGCCCCCTAGAAAAGGCTAATAAAAGCTTGAAAGCATTCTGAGCTAAACTAGCAGTCTGGAGAGAGGCATGCTGCGTACTGTCATCCATCTTCCTACTTGGCACAAGAACCTCCCAAGGCACTTATATGCAGATTCAAGATACACCATGAAAAGAACTGCACTGAACCATGAAACTTACTTCACATGAGCCATATCATAGCCCAGACATGGATAATGGCCACTCGAGTGAGCTACCAAAGCAATCAGTATTGCCTTGAGGAGAGGATGGGGAAAGAAAGGGAAAAATAACACAGGGAATAAAAATAACTCCTTTCTTCTTGCCTCGCTGAAAAACGTTTCAAAATACTAAGTATTAAATTTGACCTTAATTTGGCTGGATTGCAGATTGAAGTTGTCATTTTCTAGCATTGTGAAAGCAGAATTGGAGCAGATCAGAATGAAAGAATTAAACGTCACAACTGTAATAACCTGCCAAATCTTTCTATAATAAGTCTTTCATAGTGTGAAATACCTTATCACAATGATAATAATTCTTGCATTTGATATAGCACCCTGTCAGGGCAATGAGACGTCTCAAAGTGCTTCACAGGATATACAGTAAAACCTCAATAATCTGGCACAGTTGGGCCCACTCACCTCACAGAGTTTGTCGATATTTAGAACCAACCCTTGAAATGGCTGGGGAAGCTCAGCCCCATACACCACATGGGCTGTAATAATAATAATAATACTAATACTAATCCTTGCATTTGATATAGCGCTTTCCATATCTTATCGCTGTCCCAAAGTGCTTCACAAAATATACTGTAAAGTGAATTGACTGTATATTTGTGGGCGACAGCACTGAATCCAAACAATGACCGAGCTCCACCCACAGCACCGGATGACAGAGTGGCCACACCAGGAACTACAAGCAGCTGTTCCAAACTTCAGATTTGTCGGACATCAGAAAAAATCTAACACTATATGTATTTTTAAATGTTGCCGGTTTTAGGGAGTTGCCGGATTTCGTAATGTCGGATTATCGAGGTTTTACTGCACTTGTATTTTGTGGGTGAAATGCAGCAGCCGGTCTGCAAACAGCAATGTCCCAGAAGCAGCGTGGAGTTTTTTAGGGGATTGTGGGGACACCAGGACAAACTCCCTTCTCCTTTCAAGTAGTGCCATGTGATCTTTAACTCTCACCTGAACAGGCGGACGGGACACTGTTTTTTTTTAACATCTCATCCGAAGGCTAGCACTTGTGATCTTCAAATCAAAGCCTCGAGGGAATAGGATCTGCCTGTCCATCACTGTAGCTCTATACATATTCTGAATATTATGTATTAAATTGTTTTTGTCCTGATATTTGTGTAATGAATTAAACTAAAAGTAATGTGATTTTAATTGCATGAAGTAGCAGTGATGAAAACAGAGGCTGCGAATGATTGTCTGCAGTGATATTTGTTTGTAAGATTCACAGTTCGTGCTTTGGCACCCAGCATAGCAACTGGGGAAAAGTTAACTTGCATTAGAGAATATAGAACAGTAAGGAACTGCAGGGTAAAAAAATCACGAAGTGAGTGTGTGTGTGTGCATGACAAAACTCATGAAAACAAGCTACCTGTGCACTGGCATTGCTCCAGGTCATTTGAAGTTTATCATTGAGCTTATCTCTATTGAGCTTATCCTACAGTTCTCCACTGATATTGTTATGGCATTTGACTTGGTGACGGCTTATACAAGTCAATTCTATGATTATGTTTCAGTTTGTGGTGTGCATTGATTGATCTGTGCTTCATACTTCACAATGCAGGAATAAGCAGTACTTGTTGAGTGTAATATTTGCTTGCCCACATTGAGCCCCACAGTAATATTGTGCTCACTCAACTGTACGCCCTACGTACAGTATGCTGAAACCTTTAATTAAATAGGACAACGATGAGAGAGAAGTACGGTAAAAGCCCGTTTATCTGGCACACTTCGGGGGGGTCGACTAATTGACTGTGCCGGATAAACGAGCGGCAAGTTGCCGAAAACCCAACACAAAAAATTAACTTATTTTAAAACATACTATATTAAAAATATACTAAATGGTAACAGGATATTGTATGGCTACTTACCAATAAAGATTTCAGCACACTCGGTAAAAAGTATTTTTTACCGATTGGTAAAGACCTCCAAGTTCGTAAGTTTAACAACTTTGTGCATGCACAAAGTGAGCATACTCGCGATTGCTGGAATGGGGAATTTCCCCAGGAGGGGGTCGAGCAATCTGGTTGATCAGATGCCGGATAAACAGGCTTTTACTGTAATAATATAATAATATAATAATATAATCCTTACATTTATATAGCGCTTTCCACGTCTTATCGACGTCTCAAAGTGCTTCATAGAATAAAACAATGTCCCAAGGTTGGGACCAGAGCAGGGGAGGAGGGAGAAGACAAAGAGGGAAGAAATGGGGGGAGAAGAGGTGGGGACCAGAGCAGGGGGGGAGGGGTTGTGGTTGGCGGAAGGAAAGTAAGAAAATTGACTGTATATTTGTGGGAGAAATACTCGTACTTTACTGTACATAAGAACATAAGAAATGCTACACAAAAAAAAGACCAAGATCCATCTAGTTCGCCTTCCACCTTCCTGGCGATTGCATGCACATATGTCCTAAACTACCTTATGTACTATATCCCATACTGTTATTTCCTAAAAGAAAACTATCTAATCTGTGTTTGAAACAATTTCCTGCTTCAACCATCGCTCGAGCAAGCCTGGTTCACTATTTTCTCACTGAAATTGTGTTTGCGTAGATTTGTTCTAAATTTACCCCCTTCAATCACAGTCTGTGTCCTTTGGTTCTACTATTCTGGACAAGTTAAAACAGCTTGTCATGATCTATATTGTCTCGCCCTTTAGAATCCGGACTACTGAGCCACAGGCTAAAAAGAACATAAGGCCAATGTATTGCAATTTAAACAGCTGAAAAAAGAAAATTAATCTTTGCTTTGATGAAATCTTGAGTTGGAGCCAAGATCCTCCCAACTCTGTGCATTATACAGGGAATTAAATTTGGCAGGAATTGCTAATGCCATGGACATTTTTACAAAGATCCTTCAACAGTTGTATAGGTTAAGCACTTTTTAAACCTTATTGGTTTCGTGCTCCTGTTATTTCTATCCATTAAGCTCATCAGTTGAACAGATGTTTGAATAATCCAGCCTCTCAAATGCATACAGCATACTCATTCATCTTATTAAAATGCAAGATAGTACAACTGAATTGAGTACAAGTTGACATTTGTTCTGCAGAACTATATAAAACATGCCACATTTGAGTCACATCTTTGTATTCTGTGCTTTAACTCGAGACTTGAATAGCAAAGTTGCATAATATGAGAAGGCTTTGTATCTTTGGGGTAGTAAAAATGAACAGTATAATTTTTGACAGATTTTATGTTCTTCTGAAACACACTACTTATGAAATAAGAACAAGCCAATGCTGAGAATCACACAACCCAATCTAATGACTGAATTAGCATGGATTTATATTTCCTAGAATCAGAAACAAGGTTTTAATAAAATTAGATGAGTAGAATAAAGATTTTATTTAACTGCAGTCATTGTTTACAATGAAAGCAGTGCAGTTTCACTGCAAATAAAAATGGCCAATTTCCAATTTCTGTAGACCAGTTAGTCTGATGTCAGTTGTAGGGAAAATTCTCGAGTCCTTAATAAAAGACGTAGTTATGGGATACCTTGAAGACCATAAAAAGATTAGGCAGAGTCAACATGGCTTTACAAAAGGGAAGTCATGCTTGACTAATCTTTTAGAATTTTTTGAGGATGTATCCAGCAGGTTGGATAAGATCGATTGACAGTAGATGTGGTATATTTGGATTTTAGGAAGGCATTTGACAAGGTGCCACACAAAAGGCTGTTACTCAAGATTAAGGCCCACGGGATTAATGGGAACATATTAACATGGATAGAAGAGTGGCTATCAGGTAGAAAGTAGAGAGTAGCGATAAACGGATCATTCTCGAATTGGCAGGATGTAACTGGTGGAGTGCCACAGGATCAGTGCTTGGGCCTCAGCTATTTACATCAATGATGTGGACGAGGGCATTGAATGTAATGTGTCTAAATTCGCGGATGACACTAAACTAGGTAGCAGAGTGAGCTCGGAGGATGATGCAAAAAGATTGCAACAAGATATAGATAGGCTAGGGGAGTGGGCAAGTAGGTGGCAGATGGAAGTCAATGTTAGCAAGTGTGAAATTATTCACCTAGGTAGCAAGAATAAAAGAATAGATTATTTTCTAGAGGGGGAGAAGTTAGATAGTGTTGGTGTTCAAAGGGATTTATTTGGGTGTCCTTGTACACCAGTCCCAAAAAGTTAGTTTGCAGGTGCAGCAAGCAACTAAGAAGGCAAACGGCATGCTAGTGTTCATTTAAAAAAGTTTAGAGTATAAGAGTAGGGAAGTCTTGCTGCAACTGTATAGGACTTTGGTGAGACCGCACCTAGAGTATTGTGTACAGTTTTGGTCTCCTTATTTAAAAAAGGACATACTTGCCTTAGAGGGGGTGCAACGTAGATTCACTAGGTTAGTTCCTGGGATGAAGGGACTGACTTATGAGGACAGATTGAATAAACTAGGGCTGTATTCTCTAGAGTACAGAAGAATTAGGGGGGAACTTATTGAAATATATAAGATTCTTAAAGCTAGTAGACACTGAGGGATTGTTTCCCCTGGTAGGAGAATCTATGGAATTCACTACCCCAGAAGGCTGCAGATGCTCAGTCCTTGAACATTTTCAAGGCTGAGACTGATCAATTTTTAAAAAATAGAGGGATTAGGGGATATGGGGATAGGGCAGGTAATTAGAGTTAGGTAAGAAGATCAGCCATGATCTTATTGAATGGCGGAGCAGACTCGAAGGGCCGAATGGCCTACTCTGCTCCTAATTCTTATATTCTTATGTTCCATGTTGATGTTCCCAATAATTACCATCAGAAACAAAACCAAGAGGATTTGTATTAATTGTTCAGGTATAAAAATAAATCTAAACTTAGTACTGTACTTGGTTACGAACCTTAATCAAAGAAATCCATTTAATGCAAACTCACTTTTAAATATTGCTTTACAACAACAACAACTTGCATTTATTTACCAGCCTTCATCTCTCCCATGAGAACAACCTTTATATGTATGAAGACATTTTCTTTTAAGTACATGGTTGTGTTATGCTTCTTATATTGTTTTTTTAAATAAGAAAGACTAGTTTGCATTTACAGCAATAATCCCGCAAAAAAAAACCCACAATAATAAAATTGGTCATTTCAATCCACGACTGTTTGTGGGACATTGATGTGCGCAATTGACTGCCGCGTTTCGCCCACAAATATACAGTCAATTCACTTTACAGTATATTCTGTGAAGTGCTTTGAGACGTCGATAAGATGTTAAAAGCTCTATATCAAATGCAAGGATTATTATTATTATTATTATATAGTGCCCTCCATGCCAGGTGACGGCTCAGAGCGCAAAGGTGCAAGATGTACTCCAAGAACCCAAGGTAGAAACAAGCGAATATCATTCAGCTAAGAATCAGTCTGTTGCATACCTTACTAATAAACGTACAGAACCAGCTCAATTTGTTTTCAGCTTGCTTCTGCCTCATCACTCCTTACTGAAACATCATAACCAAACTCACAGTCACTTAACAAGACATTTTATAAAGTGCAGTACACACAAAACCCTAAAATTACGCATTTTTTCTTTAAAATAAAATATATATTTTGATATTATTACGAAGTTTCCTTAGAAACCGATGTTTTAAGTCACTTCAAGACTTCCAAACATAATGATAATCATGTGTATTAATTATGTATTTCAACAACAACAAATTAATTCCAAACTAGGAATGATTGCCAAAAACATTCTGAATGCAAACCACATTTTCAAAGATGTTGTCATTTTAGTCCCAATTTTTAAAAGTCAATTCCCTCTGCTATTTCCAACTAAATAGAACATTATTAGTATACAGAACAATGCACACAGACTTTACTATGTCGATCCAAAATGGTTTGATCAATTAGTTTCTATGTTACTCATTATTTAATCAATGTTATGTTGGTTAAAATAATACATTAATTAACATGCTTTGAGCATTCCCAAAGCAACAGACTTCTGGCTTAAACAGTTTTCAAAACCAAATATAAATTTTAATTACAATTTTTCTAATGTGGTTTCTATTCTGCTGGGTTAATCCTAAAATAATAACCTAGGTAACAGTGACTACGAGCAGGAATTCTTAAATAACTTAAAGTCATCATACGACAAATGAGCTTCACATATCTAGTGCTTTGACAATTCTGCAGTTTTTTGTAGTGATTTGCAAAAAAAAGTAGTGTGAGGGGTGAGGTTTATGATTTTCCTGGCTACCGAGATCACTTGAGAATATAAACACAATGGATGCGAATCAATTGAGGTTCCTCTCAGGAAGTTTTGGCAATTGACTTGTTCATAATACATTTAAAAAGCCAATACCAGAAGTTCAGAGCATTTATGTTCAAGGTTGTCCCATTAACTGAGCTACCACTTTTGAATCTGGCTATTCATCCCTTAGTTAAATGTGATTAGCACAGTAGTATAAATTGGCATCTCACTCCTATTGGGAGAAATTGGCCTTCGCTAATACAGGTTCAGTGTCCTGAATACGGCAACCTTGGGCCCGTAGCTGAGCCCAGGTTTGGGTATTTCCAGACAAATTGGAACGCCAGAAGTGCGTCACGTGTCTGGAAATGCTTTTACTGTACCTCGATGCAATTATGGCCATTCACTGTATCGTTCAAAAATCTAATCTCAGAAAAGACACTGATCCAGAATGTATGGATGTTATCTAGACCTGTTGGGGGGAAAAAAATTGTGTCTATTTTGAGTAGGAGTAACAACAACAACTTGCATTTATGTAGCATCCTTCACGCAGGGTAACATTCCCAGCTGAAACATAAATACATCTTTCTCCTTTGGCTATTGATTCAGTATCCAGTATTTTGTTTTGGTTTCATCTGAAACATCCCTTGTTTGCAGATGTTGAAATGCAAAGTTAATGAGTACTTGCAAGACCAAGGTTCTGAGCTGCCAGAGCTAGTTGTGAATTATAAGACCATACGATTGCTGCTCTAGCGCATAACCAGCCACTCCTATGACCTATCAGCACATCAGCAAATAGGTGATGGCCACACTATAGGCAATTCTCACACAACCAACAATGCAGCAGCAGACAAAAGGCATTCCACCTCCCTTCAGGTACACCAGCCACAGACTTTCAGCTCATTGGTCTCATCTTTTCAGAACACTCACCCTACCATCCTCCCATAACACAGTCAAGATTTTATTTTAAAATCATGTAACTACCCTTCCTAGTGGCCTGTTTGCGTTAATTTTTCTTTGCCTGTCGTGAAATTGTCCTTTATAATCCTAATACAATACTGTGTTCTGCTACCTCTGTATCCAAAAGTACGGACCTTAGTTTAATTTCTCAAAACCATCTAAAATCTTATATATATATAACTCTATAAAGTCCCTTTGGAGATGTCTCTTTTCAAGACTGAATAGCTCATTCTTCTAACACGAGAAGAACCTTGTGGCTCTACTCTGGAGAGTGTCTAGGGCCTGGCAAGTCCCTTATGTTGTGTCGACCAGAACTGTACGCAGGACTCCAGGTGACTCTCGACCAGAATGATATGCAGTGCAGCTCCAGTGTGATATCTGGGAATCTGTGCTCATCCCCAGATATGGGAATATAACCTCGCAACCTGTTTGTCTTGTTTATGGCTCCTCACGCTGTTTTGACATGACGAGTGATGAGTGATCATGAGCAATAAGTGAAGCAACACCACGAGATAATAGCAATAATACTTGCATTTGCTATAGTGCTTTGAGATGTCCCCCAGCTGTGAAAGGATATAAAGTACATCAAATCTAAGGATATCACACAGTTCCTGCCTCCTGCTTGTCCTTCATTACCATCGGCAGCCGTGCCTTCAGGCTCTACGCCCCAAAGCTCTGGAGAACTCTTCTCCAATCCTTCCACCTTGCCCTGCCCTGCCCTGTTTTAGAACACGACTATAGACCTTCCTCTGTTTATGGTCACCTCCTCCTTCCCCCACTCAGTGTCAAGCTCCGCACTGTTAAGTGCTCCGAGATGCTGCCCAGTGTGTAATGACAACAACAACAACAACCTGGATTTATATAGAGCCCTCCACGCTGAATGGCATTTCAGAGAGCTTCCGAATAACAGATCCCGGTGTCGAGCCAGGGGAAGGGGGAAGAAGGTGACTGAAAATGCGGTCGAAAAGAAAAATCTTTAGCCAAGACCTGAAGGTAGGAAGAGAGGGGGCGAGGCGAAGGGAGTGAGCCTTGGGGCATAGTGGCTGAAGGCACGGCCGCCAATGGTGAAGCGGAGGATTCGGGGGACAAAGAGGAGGACAGACCCGGCGGAGCAAAGGCAACAGGTACTGTTGTTAGGAGAGCAGAGGTCAGAGATGTAGGAGTAGAGGGATTTAAATACAAGTATGAGGATCTTGAAATCGATCCTTTCCGGGACAGGGAGCCAGTGCAGTCTGGCAAGGATTGGGGTAATCGGGGAGCGAAGTTTGGTGAGAATGCGGGCGGCAGAGTTCTGTATGAGACGGATTTTATGATAGTAGCAGAGGGGAAACCGGTGGGGAGAGCATTTGAATAGTCCAGCCGGGAGGTGTTGGTGAGGAGGAGGAAAGATCATTGGGGGTTGAACTTGATGCCTAGGTTGCGTACGGTTTCAGAGAGTTTTAGGGGCAGGTCGGGTAGGTGGAGGAGGTCAGAACCATATGATTGAAGACGTTGACGAGAGCCAAAGTGAATATCTTCCGTCTTGTCAACATTTAGCTGAAGGAAATTTGTGCTCATCCAGCCCCTGATGTCTGACAGACAGAAGTCGCAAAGTGAGGTGGAAAAATAGAGTTGGGTGTCATCCGCATACATGTGGAAGTGTACCCTGTGTCTGTGGATGACCACCCTAAGAGGGAGCATATACGTTAGGAAGAAGAGGGGGCCAAGGATGGATCCTTGGGGTACCCGGCAGATAACCGGGTGAGAGTGGGAGGAAAAGCCATTTGGGATGATGTACTGCTGGCAGTTTGTGAGGTAGGACTCAAACCAAGCGAGTGTGGTCCCACTGAGGTGGATGACGTGATTGACTGTGTCGAAAGCAGCGGAGAGGTGCAGGAGGACAAGAAGGCAGAGGGAGCCCTGGGGTGTGAGGAGGGGGGGAGGGAGGGGGGGGTGTGAGGAGGGGGGGGAGGGAGGGGGGGTGTGAGGAGAGTGGGGGGGAGGGGGGGGGAGGGAGGGGGTGTGTTAGGGAGGGAGGGGTGTGAGGGAGGGTGTAGAGAGGATGTCGTTTGTGACTTTCACAAGCGCAGTCGCTTGCGCCCTGTGGGCAGGGCGGAAACCGGACTGGCGGGGTTCGATGAGGGAGTGGGAAGAGAGGTGGGCGCGGAGTTGGTTTGCAACAACGTGTTTTAGGACTTTTGAAATGAAGGGCAGGTTTGAAATAGAGCGGGAGTCGCTAGGGTTTGAGGGATCTAGCAAATGTTTTTTGAGGAGTGGGGTGATGATAGCAGTTTTGAGTGGGGCAGGGACTGATCCAGAGGAGAGGGACTGGTTGATGACGTCAGCCAGCAGTGGGCAGGAGGGGGAGATGGGTGACCAGCAAGTTAGTGGGAAGGGGTTGAGGCAGCAGGTGTTGGGTTTCATTGAAGTGATGGTAGGTGAGAGGAAGGAAGGAAGGAAGGAAGGAAGGAAGGAAGGAGAGAAGGTAGGAAGGAAGGAAGGAAGGAAGGAAGGAAGGCAGGAAGGAAGGAAGGAAGGAAAGAAGGAAGGAAGGAAGGAAGGAAGGAGAGATGAGGAGGAAGGAATGTAGGGTGGGAGTTGTGGTAGGAGCTGATGACGGGGAGGGTGATGGGGACGGAAAAGGGGTTGGTGGTGAGCGACAAGAGGCAGGAGGATGAGGCTGCCTCGCGGATATTAGTTATTTTAGTGGAAAAGAAGTCCATGACCTCCTCGCACTTGGCATTTGAAGTGAAGATTGAGGAGGCTTGAGGGGGCGCATGGAGGAGCTAGTGGGTGGTAGAAAAAAGGACTTTGGGGTTATTTTTTGCCTCCAAGATGATGTTGGAGTAGAAGACAGTTTTTGCATGTGACAATGAACGCCGGTAGCTGTGGAGATGCTCGAGCCACAATTGGTGGTGAACTGTCAGGCCAATTTTCTGTCATCTGAGCTTGAGCAGCGTTTGGGTATTTAGGGAGCAGAGATGAGTGTTATACCAGAGAGATTGAATAGGTTTGGAGATGGTCCTGGAATTCGGGGAGACTAGAGAGTTGAAGGTGGAGGAGAGGCGATCATGGAGCAGATTGACCGCTACTTCAGGATCTCTGTGGGTAAAAGGCGAGAGGAAGTCAGAGCATGTGAGGGCCTTTGTGAGGGTCTCATGGGCTGGCCTTTTCCACGGGCAGTAGAGTACGGTTGAAGGATTGGTGGAGGAGAGAGGGATTCATAGATTCATAGAATTTTACGGCACAAAAGGAGGCCATTCGGCCCATCTAGTCTGTGCCGGCTCTTTGAAAAGAGCGATTCAATCCCACTGCCCTGCCCGCTCCCCATAGCCTAATAGACCTGTTCTCCCTAAATAAAGATCTAATTCCCTTTTAAAAGTTGTTATCGAATCAGCCTCCACCACCTTTTCAGGCAATGCATTCCAGATTCGAACAACTCGCTGAGTGAAAAAATTTCTCCTCAGCTCCCCTCTACTTCGCCTTGAAACTCTTTTAAATCTGTGACCACGAGTCACAGATTCACCCACGAGTGGAAATAGTTTTTCTCTATTTGCCCTGTCGAAACCCCTCATGATCTTATAAACCTCTATTAGGTCTCCCCTCAATCTTCTCTGGTCCAGAGAGAATAACCGTAGCCTATCTAGCCTCTCCTCATAGCTGAAGTCCCTCAATCCTGGCACCATCCTAGTAAATCTTCGTTGTACCCTTTCCAATGCCTTCACATCCTTTCTGTAGTGTGGTGACCAGAATTGAACACAGTATTCCAGCTGAGGCCTCACCAAAGTCTTATAGAGGTTAGTCAGCACTTCCTGACTTTTGTACTCTATACCCCTATTTATAAAGCCTAGTATCCCATATGCCTTCTTAACAGCCTTGTCTACCTGTCCTGCCACCTTCAACGAGTCACTAACACAAATCCCCAGGTCTCTCTGTTCCTTCACACCATTTAAAATTGTACTATCTAGCTTATATTGCCTCCCTTCATTTCTTCTCCCAAAATGCATCACCTCACACTTCTCTGCATTAAGCTTCATCTGCCATGTGTCTGCCCACTTTACCAATTTGTCTATATCCTCTTGCAGATGGCTACTATCCTCCTCACTATTTACTATTCTCCCTAACTTAGTGTCATCTGCAAACTTGGAAACTGTACTCCGTACACCCAAGTCCAGATCATTGATGTAGATTACAAACAGCAATGGTCCCAAAACCGATCCCTGTGGCACACCACTGCTCACTTCCCTCCAATCTGAAAAACAGCCGCTCACTACAACTCTCTACTTTCTGTCTCGCAGCCAGTTGTGGATCCACGCTGCCACTGTCCCTTTTACGCCATGGGCCTTTAATTTCATAATAAGTCTCTCATGTGGCACTTTGTCAAATGCCTTTTGAAAGTCCATGTAAACTACATCAACTGCGCTACCATTATCCACTCATTCCGTTACCTCATCAAAAAATTCTATCAGATTTGTAAGGCAAGATTTGCCTTTAACAAATCCATGTTGACTGTCCTTTATTAGCTTATATCTTTCTAAGTGAAGATCTACCTTGTCCCTGATTATGGACTCTAGAAGTTTGCCCACTACCGACGTTAGACTGACTGGTCTGTAGTTACCAGGCTTGTCCTTCTGCCCCTTTTTATACAAGGGAGTAACATTAGCTATCCTCCAGTCCTCTGGCACGACCCCTGCGTCCAAGGAAGATTGAAAGATCGTGGCCAGAGTCCCTGCTATTTGCTCCCGTGCCTCACTTAGTAACCTAGGGTGCATCCCATCCGGACCAGGTAACTTATCCACCTTGAGCAACATCAACCTTTTTAGAACTTCCTCTCTGGTTATAATTATTCTATCCATTTCTCCTCCCCTCTCCTCTATTACCATGGCATTGGCTGTATCCTTTTCTTTTGTGAAGACAGAGGCGAAGTACTCATTCAGTACATCAGCCATGCCCTCTGCCTCCACAATGAGATTTCCTCCTAGGTCCCTAATTGGCCCCACCCTATCCTTGACCAACCTTTTACTCTTAATATGTTGGTAAAAAACCTTAGGGTTCCCCTTAATCTTACTCGCTAATTGTTTTTCATGCAGTCTCTTTGCCCCTCTAACTTCCTTTTTTAGTTCTATCCTACACTTCCTATATTCTGCTTGGTTCCCTTCTGAATCTGGATGCGAGATATAAACACAGGTTGTTGATTCCACCAACTGCATGTTGCTGTTATATCACATATTACAATAAATAGAGACTGCTTGAACTATTATGTTATTTCATATCTCCAGTTCCTTCGAGATGTCAAAATAAATTTCAAACAGATATTCCAAAAATCACATCAAAGTGTATAACAAAAAGAGATGCCCAAACCAGTTATTGCTCATTTTGATCAATTGAGTTTTTGAGTAGCTACTGATGGTAAAATGTATCAATAATACACCATTCTGGGCTGTACTAATAAGTCCTGTAGGGTTACCACCGGAGGGTCAATGCTCCCTTATGCTCTATCCTTTGAAGAAATCACTTGACAACGATCAAAGAAAGTCATACAAGAAATATTTTAAAAAATCAAAACTGGATGCACTGTGTAAAAGATCTTGAACATTTTATCTATATATAAATAAAAACTGCTGCTTTATACCATCTATGAGAGTTCTTCAGATTTTTAAATCCTTCACTCTGTAGCAAAAGTTTAAGTGTTGGCAATCTGATAAACCAAAAGAATGAAAGAAACTGTAAATGTAGTAAAATTAAGAACTGTACAAATAGAAGGAATTCTTGCAATCTATACTGTTAACATGCAAAACATTAATCATAACTTATACAGCACATTTCATGTCAGGAGGATCTGAAAGTGTTTCACACAACTGATTAAGAGACTAAACTTTGGGTGAGGTAGAGGGAAGAGCGCTAGGAAGGGGAGGAGGAAGTGGTTAGAGATAGGTCCTAAGGTGTGTTTTGAAGGTGGAGAGGGAGAGGCAGAGCGCAGGGACTTGGGATAGATTTTAAGAGAATGGGGCAGATTGACTGAAAGTTTGCTTACCGATGGTGGGGTGAAGCAGATGGCCAGACACAAAGCAAATGTCAAGAAAACATAATGCGTCATAGCCATTTTAATGATTGGCCATCAAAGTAGTCTAAGGCACTAAAACCATAATCTAAACCTTTTTCTTCGGAAAGATTTTAAGTCTACAAACATAAAAACTGACTTGTATGCACATTTCAGCAAGACTATATTCTTGCCATGTGGTGTATACATTAATAATTGCACCAAAGAAGCAGATTAGGGAAATGGGTGGGAGGTGAGAGTCGGGGAGAAGGTGCTTTAGGATAAAAGCCTCTGGTGGTTTTATTCAGCTCTGATGCTAGATTTCTAGTACCGTACTATTTACCATGGAAAATAATCTGAAACACTGTAGAAAGCTCTTTTATGCTCTTGTATCTAAAAACTGACACAATTACTCTGAAAATAAGTATACAATATACATTTGTAGAGGACCTTTCACATCAGGAGGACAGGTCAACAGAGGACTATTCATTCTAAATTCTAAATACTAAGGGCAGGTCGAGGCGTCTGCTCTTTTAAGGTTTTATGCTCGGGCTCCTGATTGGAAATTATTTTCCTGCACTTAACGGTGCGTGATTCAGCAATAAGTCTGCTCTTGTATGCAGATGACTCTATTGTCATATCTCAGAAATCTATTGGGTTAAGAAAGGCTTTTAGATGCCAAGTTGATTTTGGTAATAAATGGAGATTAGTAGTAATTAAATGCAGATCCAGATCATGGTCTATTGTTTGTTCAAAAGACGTAAAAGGTATTTTACTGCATGAGAAAAAAAGATGAAAGCAGTGATGCATTTTGAAGGCAGTAATACAAAGCAGAGCTCAAGCCATCAAGCAAATTTTGTGATTTTGTTACTACACTTTCACAGCTGACTATTATCTGCTACTCCCTTTGGATTGCTGTCGTTTCTTTGGTCATCTGAAACTAACTGTGGTTCCATTAAACATCTTGCGCTATACAGTAATCATTCCTCTAAATGTAATTAGTACAATCTCACAATGCTGGAAAATGGTGCCATGGCTACAATTTTCATATAACATGCAACTCATGGTAATTAATAAACGTGGGTGGCAAATGCTTATTCTAATACATATGATAATCATTTAGTAAGTCTAAGTAAGTCTAATACCCGCTTGATAACGGGTTCTCTTATTTGCATTTGACAATTTATATTTTTTAATTAATGAATGACAAGAAAATATATTTGTATCATCCTTAACTGTCAGTGATTAAAATGAAAAACTAATGAAATCCACAAAAACCATGATCACTTTGCATATTCAAGTTGCAGTGCATTGGAATAATCTCTAAGAAACAGCAGTCAGACCACAGCTGCCAACAATTGTGTTAATTATTTATTTTATTTTTAACAAATGACTGAAAATCGGCCACAAGGATAGGGATTTTTCCCCCTCATCAGCTGTTAAAAGTTTCAATATCTACACGCTCCCTCTTAGCAACATCGTCCACAGACATAGGTCAACTAGGTCAACCCTGGCACCTGTTGCCTACCAGGTGCCAGGGTTGAAGACTTGACTGAGCGGGTCCAGGAAATTCTGCAAGGGGAAGGGGAAAATCCACTTGTGGTGGTCCATGTTGGGACCCATGAAGTTGAGAGGAAAAGACCTGAGATGCTCCAGGGAGAGTACCAGAGACTAGGGAGTAAACTGAAAAGTGGAACTTCGAGAGTGGTGATCTCTGGGTTGCTTCCAGTGCCTCGAGCAAGCCAGTTCCAGAATGCTAGAATAAGGCACATCAATGCATGGCTGGAGAAGTGGTGTAGGAAGGAGGGTTTCTGGTTCCTAGACCATTGGGACCAATTCTGGGGTAGGTGGAACCTGTACAAAATGGATGGGTTACACCTGAACAGGGCTGGAACCAATCTCCTTGCAGGGAGGTTGTCAAGTTTTGTGGGGGGGGCTTTAAACTAATCCCGGGGGGTGAGGGTGGGAAACTGATCAGTAGTTCAAATACAGGAGGGGTAATAAGGAGGACAGGGGAAAAGGGAAGACGGGAGAAAAATGCAGAGGAAGTAATTTGTGCCTTAGAGTGCATGTATGTAAATGCACGAAGTTTGAGAAATAAAATTGGTGAGCTGCAGGCTCAGGTTGCTGCGAGGCGATATGATGTTATAGCAGTAACAGAGACTTGGCTCCAGCATGGGCAGGAATGGGAGTTGAACATTCCTGGTTATAATGTATTCAGGAGGGATAGAGAAGGGAGAAAAGGGGGCGGGGTGGCAATTTTAGTTAAGGACTCAGTGACTGCCTTAGAAAGGAACGAGGTGGAAGAAGGACTAAAAACCGAATCTATCTGGTTAGAATTGAGGAATAAAAAAGGTGCAGTTACACTGTTAGGGGTATACTATAGACCACCAAATAGTGGGGAGGAGATAGACAAGCAGATCTGCAAGCGTATCACGGAGAAATGCAGAGCTAATAGAGTAGTGATAATGGGTGACTTCAACTATCCCAACATAGACTGGCAGAATAGTAGAGTAAAGGGCAAGGAGGGAGAAGAATTCCTGAAGTGTGTGCAGGACAACTTTCTTGATCAGTATGTTTCCAGTCCAACGAGGAAAGAAGCATTGCTGGATCTAGTTTTGGGAAATGAGGTAGGGCAAGTTCAACAGGTTTCTGTAGGTGAGCATCTAGGGAATAGTGACCACAATATCGTTAGATTCAGAATAATTATGGAAAGGGATAAGGAACGATCACAGGTGAGGACACTCAACTGGAAAAGGGCTAATTTCAATGAGTTGAGGTGGGACCTAGCCAAGGTGGATTGGAAAGAAAAATTGGCAGGTAAGACAACTAACGAGCAGTGGGCAGCGTTCAAAGAGGAGATAGTTCAGGCACAGGTCAAAAGCATCCCCACAAAGGTGAAATGTAAGGCATCCAAACCTCCCTGGATGACTAAGGAAATCGGGGCCAAAATCAAACAAAAAAAAGAGGCTTATGATAAGTGTCAGGCTCAAAATTCAGAAGGGAACCAAGCAGAATATAGGAAGTGTAGGATAGAACTAAAAAAGGAAGTTAGAGGGGCAAAGAGACTGCATGAAAAACAATTAGCGAGTAAGATTAAGGGGAACCCTAAGGTTTTTTACCAACATATTAAGAGTAAAAGGTTGGTCAAGGAGAGGGTGGGGCCAATTAGGGACCTAGGAGGAATCTCATTGTGGAGGCAGAGGGCATGGCTGATGTACTGAATGAGTACTTTGCCTCTGTCTTCACAAAAGAAAATGATACAGCCAATGCCATGGTATTAGAGGAGAGGGTAGGAGAAATGGATAGAATAATTATAACCAGAGAGGAAGTGCTAAAAAGGTTGACGTCGCTCAAGGTGGATAAGTCACCTGGTCCGGATGGGATGCACCCTAGGTTACTAAGTGAGGCACGGGAGCAAATAGCAGGGACTCTGGCCACGATCTTTCAATCTTCCTTGGACACAGGGGTCGTGCCAGAGGACTGGAGGATAGCTAATGTTACTCCCTTGTATAAAAAGGGGCAGAAGGACAAGCCTGGTAACTACAGACCAGTCAGTCTAACGTCGGTAGTGGGCAAAATTCTAGAGTCCATAATCAGGGACAAGGTAGATCTTCACTTAGAAAGATATAGGCTAATAAAGGACAGTCAACATGGATTTGTTAAAGGCAAATCTTGCCTTACAAATCTGATAGAATTTTTTGATGAGGTAACGGAATGGGTGGATAATGGTAGCGCAGTTGATGTAGTTTACATGGACTTTCAAAAGGCATTTGACAAAGTGCCACATGAGAGACTTATTATGAAATTAAAGGCCCATGGCGTAAAAGGGACAGTGGCAGCGTGGATCCACAACTGGCTGCGAGACAGAAAGCAGAGAGTTGTAGTGAGCGGCTGTTTTTCAGATTGGAGGGAAGTGAGCAGTGGTGTGCCACAGGGATCGGTTTTGGGACCATTGCTGTTTGTAATCTACATCAATGATCTGGACTTGGGTGTACGGAGTACAGTTTCCATGTTTGCAGATGACACTAAGTTAGGGAGAATAGTAAACAGTGAGGAGGATAGTAGCCATCTGCAAGAGGATATAGACAAATTGGTAAAGTGGGCAGACACATGGCAGATGAAGTTTAATGCAGAGAAGTGTGAGGTGATGCATTTTGGGAGAAGAAATGAAGGGAGGCAATATAGGCTAGATAGTACAATTTTAAATGGTGTGAAGGAACAGAGAGACCTGGGGATTTGTGTTAGTGACTCGTTGAAGGTGGCAGGACAGGTAGACAAGGCTGTTAAGAAGGCATATGGGATACTAGGCTTTATAAATAGGGGTATAGAGTACAAAAGTCAGGAAGTGCTGACTAACCTCTATAGGACTTTGGTGAGGCCTCAGCTCGAATACTGTGTTCAATTCTGGTCACCACACTACAGAAAGGATGTGAAGGCATTGGAAAGGGTACAACGAAGATTTACTAGGATGGTGCCAGGATTGAGGGACTTCAGCTATGAGGAGAGGCTAGATAGGCTAGGGTTATTCTCTCTGGAGCAGAGAAGATTGAGGGGAGACCTAATAGAGGTTTATAAGATCATGAGGGGTTTCGACAGGGCAAATAGAGAAAAACTATTTCCACTCGTGGGTGAATCTGTGACTCGTGGTCACAGATTTAAAATAGTTTCAAGGCGCAGTAGAGGGGAGCTGAGGAGAAATTTTTTCACTCAGCGAGTTGTTCGAATCTGGAATGCCTTGCCTGAAAAGGTGGTGGAGGCTGATTCGATAACAACTTTTAAAAGGGAATTAGATCTTTATTTAGGAAGAACGGGTCTATTAGGCTATGGGGAGCGGGCAGGGCAATGGGATTGAATCGCTCTTTTCAAAGAGCCGGCACAGACTAGATGGGCCGAATGGCCTCCTTTTGTGCCGTAAAATTCTATGATTCTATGATTCTATGAACTTCCACATGTATGCGGATGATCCCTAACTGTATCTCTCTGCCTCTACCCTCGATTCCATGACCACTGCTATCCTGACAGACTGCCTGTCAGACATCAAGTCCTGGATAACTTTCTACAGTTGAATTTCAACAAGGCCAAGGACCTCCTGATGGGCTCTCGCCAGCGCCTTCACACATCAGGCACTGGCAGCATCAACCTCTATAGTTGCAGACTCATCCTCACCAAGCCAGTCAGGAACCTAGGTGACTTGTTTGATCCTCAACTGTCTTTCCTCCCCCACGTCTAAGCCATGACCTGCTTTGCCTTCCCTCACCTCTGTAATATTGCCCGACTCCACCACTACCTCACTCCTCAGCCCGCTGAAACCCTCATTTATGCCTTCATCACATCCAGTCTCGACTATGCTAACACCCTGCTTGTCTGCCTTTCTAATTCCTCCCTCCATAAGTTACAGATAATCCAGCCTGTGTACTATTTTCAGTCATTCTGCCCCTAATCTCTGGAATTCCATCCCACAGTTCCTCCGCCTCACCTCCTCCCTAGCCTCCTGTAAGTCCCGCCTCAAGACCCTCCTCTTCAACGATCACCCCAAATTCTCTTCTTTCCCTCCACCCTCTCCAACCCCAGCTTGGGTCTGAAACATTAACTGTCCAGTGCCTTGGGACGTCCTCCTGACGTGAAAGGTGCTATATAAGTGTACTTTTGTTGTTGATAACCCTGCAGGTCAAAGCCCTAATGGATAGGGACGTCCTAGCTGGCCAAGGTCAGTGGGAAAGCTTGACAAACAGTGTTTTCAATAGCAAACTATGCAGTCTTAGCTGGTTAAACTCCAGCAATATCCTAACACACACTCATGTTTCTTCTGCCGAGTACTCTCTAATTTAGCTGAACAGAATGTATCCCTCTGGGGAGAGTGCATATTCTATTCCAAACAGGGGGATTTCCGTAGGAAGGTGGTATGCATGGAACTCTCAGTCTGGTTTAGATACTCTTAAATACAATATTGTGAAGGATCCCCATATACGCCAGAAACCAAAAATAAGAATGAATGAGAAATCAATAACAAAAAGAAACGGTTCCATGTCATAGACTGCTGAAATTCAAAACATAATGTGCAACAAGTGTCTGAATAACTGACATTACTATATTTATATGAACTTATATTAATAACTGGACTTATTTCCCAAAATTCATAAAGCCTAAAAGCTGTTTGCAATTAGAACGTGTACTTTCTTGAAGTATATACAGTAAAAGCCCATTTATCTGTGACCCGATCAACCGTAACTTCCGTATAACCGGCACCTTAAAAAAAAGTCCACATTTGATTAACTGGAATTTATCCAGCACAATGCATTAAAAAAAAGTTCGTTTTGGGTGTTTTCGGCCGAATATCTGGCAGGCGCTTTAACCGGCATTGACCAGGTCCCGAGGGTGCCGGACAAACGGGCTTTTACTGTATTTGTATTTGCTTTGGAGGCTACATTTCAACACTAACAGATGGGAGAGCTACAATTATTTACATGTCTTCAAACAACAACAACAATTTACATTTATATAGCGCCTTTCACGTCGGGAGGACGTCCCATCTACTTACCAGCTTCTTTCTCTTGTCCTGTTCAGTTGGTGGCTCTTCATCTTCACTCACCTTATGGTCTTCATAATGTGACATCACCATACAACTATGTTCAAAGAATAAAATGAGAACAAATGAACCATTTCAATTACTATAGGAATTATTTATTGGATCCGAAATTTGCAACTTGATTGTAAAAATGGGCAGAATCTCATGGCTGAGTATGCTCAACCCCAAAAACAGCGGCTGAATGTCACAACAGCAGGGACCTCAACATGACAAGCTTCTTTACAGCATAAATTAACAACAACTTTGCTTTATATAGCGCCCATCACGCCGGACTGCATCTCAGAGCGCTTCCCAATAACGGAACTAGGGGTGAGCCAGGCGCAGAGAGAGAAAGGGGACCAAAGGTGCGGTCAAAGAGAAAGGTCTTTAGCTGAAACCTAAAATTGGGAAGAGAGGGGGAGAGGCGAAGGGAGTGAGGAAGGGAGTTCCAGAGCCTCGGGGCATGGTGGCTGAAGGTACGGCCATCAATGGTGGAGCAGAGGATTTGGGGGACAAGGAGGAGGCCAGACCCGGTGGAGTGAAGGCAACAGGTGCTGGTTTGAGGAGAGAGGAGGTCGGAAAGGTAGGCGGATGCAGAGGAGTGGAGGGATTTGAAAATAAGGGTGAGGATCTTGAAATCGATCCTCTCCGTGACAGGGAATCAATGAAGTCTGGCAAGGACTAGGGTAATGGGGGAGCGAAGTTTGATGCGAGTGAGAATGCGGGCGGCAGAGATTTGAATTTAGTTAACATAGTGCACTATGGACTATGTTTCATAAGAACATAAGAATTAGGAGCAGGAGTAGGCCATTCGATCCCTCGAGCCTGCCCCGCCATTCAATAAGATCATGGCTGATCTATTCTACCTCCACCTACCCACCTTATCCCCATATCCCTTAATCCCTTTATCCACAAGAAATCTTTTAGCACAGAAAGGACAAGCGATTTGCAGGTCATCAGGTGACTGCCGCCATCACTATCCACTTTGTTCAACAAATAGGAAGGGGGGTTCATATCTTTTGATATATTTTGATAGCTTTGAGATGTCTAGAAGACGTGAAAAGTGCTAGATCAAATGCAAGGATTATTATTATTATTATACCCATGACTTTCGCCGTTTGTTTTGAACGGCAACCAACCAGTCACAACTTCTTACGAAGAGGAAGGAAATAGGTTGGCAAGGAAAGAAAAAATTATATTAAAAAATAAGTGGGTGTTTGGCATGTAGTTATATAATGATGTACAGTATTTCATCCTGTAATTCACTGTATTTACTTTTTCTGTAATGTACAGTACGCTGCAGTTTCAATTGCAAAGTACACTTTCTGTCAATGATAAAAGCAATGTTACAAAATTTCATTTATTTCTCTTAGCTTTATTACCTAGCATGAGGATGAAAGCAAAGCAATTGCGCAAATTAATTCTCCTGAAGATTATGCTTCTGTAGCACATTTAATTCAACCAGTTATATATTGATTTCTGCAATCCTGGAGCTCAGCAGTAAGAGCACTCGCCTTGCAAGGGAGAGACCTGGATTCAATTCCAGGCAGGGCAAAACCTTGGGCAAGTTTCCTTACTCCACATGCTTAATAATAATCCCTCAAAAAAACAATAATAAATTGGTTGTTTCAATCCACAACAGTTTGTGGGACATTGGCTACTGCGTTTTGCCCACAATTATACAGTCAATTCAGTTTAGTTTATTCTGTGAAGCGCTTTGAGACTTTCAGAAAACGTGAAAAGGGCTAAATCAAATGAGAGGATTATTATTATTATTACACACGTTAACTCAACCAGAATTCTGTGACCTGAGTGAAACTTCTGCACTGGCTTTGACCTGGAATGGCTTCACTGCTATCCTGTAGGTCAGCAGATCAATTTTTTAAGATCCTCACTTATAAATCTCTTCACATACATGCTCCACCCTACTAAATTGGGTGATCCCGCTTCATAACTGAAATTGTGAATATATGTTAACCCATGTAGTCAACATAACTATTTTAATCAAGGATTAGAAATGCTTATGAAGATTAGACACCATTTTGATTAATGGTTAAAAATGATGATGAAACCAGAAAAATGTCAAGATGACTTGTTTATGATTGTTGGAGATGACAAATTCTTCTTTTCATCTTTTAATCATTGTTGATCATTGTTAATGATCAGATAGTTGAAGAGGTTTTCCCCCCCATAACAAATTCACGTTTGAGCAAATTCAGCAAATTTTCAGTGCCTTGGGACGTCCCTCCAACGTGAAAGGCACTCTAGAAACGTAATTTTGTAGTTGTTGTGTTTTCTATAACAATTCAAGTTTTATAATAATTCATGTTCTTTTATAAAAATAACAATCAGCAGGTGTAATTTTGCAGGTTGAATTTTTATTATTCTTTTTATGTGAGATAATTGCTTCATGTACGTGAGAAAGGAAAGATTGTTTATTCTCATCTTGCCTGTGGAAAATGGATTATAGAAGATGTATGGCTGAACATACATATTTGTTCAGCCTAGGGACATAGCTTTTCAGGTGCTGTCCACAAAAAGTTATCTTTCATATGATGATATGAAGTAGTGAAGCCAATGTGTTGCATTCAGGGTTAAAATCCGCCAGACTTAGACTATCGCATCTTTGCACCAACTTTCGTTAGCTCCAGCAATTTTGGGAAGAAGGTGGAGTACAAGACTGCAGAAATTCCAGAACTTCTGAAATCATTTAAAACTTAACAGAAAAAGAACATATAACTGTCAAATAAAGTTCACAGCTCAGCTGCCCATTATCAACTTTGACTTTGTAATCAAAATACCCAAGCAAGAGGTTTCTGATCCGAATCGAGACTTTCTATTGATGCAAGACTTTTATCCACTCTTCGAACTTTTAGCAGCTGACTCCATCAAAGGAGCAAGATTTGTATGATTTATGGGATAAGCAATTATTGTTTTATTTACTTTGATACAGACATTTGTCTATGTTATTGACTTGTCTGTTATATTGTGAAATTTGAACTAACTTTGCATTTCACATTAAGGTAAATAAATTTTCAAACATAAGTTGCTGAGTGTCTTTCGTTCCTCTGTTCTCATGTCTTTTATTAAAAGTGGCTGAATAGAATAAGTGGATTTTTATTCTGTTCATTATCCTGAACTTAACACAATCAACTTTAGCTTTTTTCTCCACTTTCATGTTTACAATTGCATGGAAGTGAGGTTTATGTCACTGTGATAACCTGCTTTAATCTCCATTCTTCTGATTCTGGTTTACCTGCCATGCCTCATCACCTTCAATCTATAAGAAGCTGTGGAAATGGCAATTTCTGTCTTTTTCCGAATGGAAAATTCAATACAACAACAACAAAATTACATTTGTATAGCGCCTTTCACATCAGGAGGACGTGCCAAGGCGCTGGACAGTTACTGCTTCAGACCTGAGCTGAGGACAAGGGTGGGGCTGGGGGTTAAGGAGTTGCAATAATACAACAATAATAACATGCATTTGTTTTGCATGGAAGAGTGTTTCAGAATGCTTAACAGTGGCATAGCCTGTTATAGAAGCCTGTTAAAACATGTGTTGTTATAATGGGTTTAATTATCGTGTGACTGGGGTATTGTCCATCCATGTACAAAGAAAGCTGGCTGGTCCGCTTCAAATTGCTTTGTTAAACTTCAAAACACTGACTGCCTCCTGGGTGATAAACAATAGCTGGCTTCAATGGTCACTTCCTGTGTAAGAGAGCAGGAGGCAACACTGGCAACAAACTGTAGACTTTTGTCAGCGCAGGAGAGAGAGTTCGTGGTGGCTGAAAGCACGAATTCCGATGATGGGGCGGATGGTATGAGGGACGAGCAGGAGGCTGGAACCAGTCAAGCGGAGGAGCCAGGTGGTGGTTTGGGGAGTGAGGATAAATCGTTTTAAGGCAGGTTGTATATTGAACTGTTATGGTCACAAACCATTACTTACTCTTTATATGTTCTTGTATCTGGATCGTCCGACATGACATCATGTAATGCTTCCACGCAAATGTTTATGATCCCACAGAACTTATCTTGAATAACACTGTAAGAGAGCAGGAAGCAGGTTTAATTGGGCCAGCTTTACAAACTCGCCAGCAGGATGCCTGCTCTGAAGGAAAACAAAGAGACAGCTGAGCCCTGCACTCAGAATATTTTAAAATTTTATGTTGCTTTAAATCACATGGTCAGTACCTTTCATTTAGGTCTGCTCTGTTGTGCAATTGAATAAATTAGCAATAGACCAACTGCTTTGATATACTTCATATGTATCTTCACTCAATGAATAGTAATAAAACAATATTATGTCCAAAGCCAAAACTCTGTTTGGGCTTTTTACTTTATTTGTATGAATTTGTCACTGGGATAATGTTTTTTTTAAAAACATCTGAATATCATGTAATAAATATACAACTGTTTGCCAGTATTTTTTTCAGTGATGAGATATAGCAGGACTCATTACAATGTCTGACCCGCCCGCCACCAGCATGATCATACTTCATCAAAACTGACAGATATACAGTCATCTCTAAACCATTTTGTGAAGTGTTGAAGACATCACGAAAATCATAATGAATTCAAGACAACATTTTGTTTTTGCAAAAAATTAAACTACACCGATAACCTCTTAAAACAGTCAGTGTACTCTGTCAGTGTGCTTAATCAATCATGGGTGGATCATAAATAAGGCTGTTGATTATACATGCGGACTGCTATTTTTTAAGACTATAAGATATACAGTTTTAAAACTGATATCTGCAATGCAATTCACTTTACAGTATATCCTATGAAGCGCTTTGAGACGTCTTATAAGGTGCTATATCAAATGCAAGGATTTTTTTGATTATGTACAAAGTCCACATTACAAAGAGTTACGGTAGAAACATATGGGACTGTAGTGCATTATGATTTCCTCCTCAAGCTAAACTTATTTTTTCTTTAATAGCACAAACAAGAGCATTATGCCATAATTAAGCATGAATATGTGGATTGAAATTAAAGTAGTGATAAGATTAGATGCTCATTAAAATACAAGTGTTTATTTCTATATTTACAACAACCACACAAACAAAAATCTCCCGTCCAAATCCACTGATTTTTAGACTAGGAAAAATGGGCTACCTGGAGATTTCATGTAGAGAGAATAAAAAGGGAATACATTAAGAAGGTAATCAGGTAAACATTTGAAAATGTACAATGAAAACGTATTCTGGGAAAGAGCAAGGAATTGAGATTCGTTAGTGAAAGAGCTAATACCAGCATAAGGACGGACAATAACCTAAGTGGTCCCTTCCTATGCTGTAATTATGTTGTTAATAATAATAATTCTGGCATTTGACATAGCGCTTTTCACATCTTTAGACTCTCAAAGCGCTTCATAGAATATACTGTAAAGTGAATTGAATGTATATTTGTGGGCGAAATGCAGCAGCCAATTGCACACAGCAGTGTCACACAAACAGGGGATTGAAGTGAGCAATTTTTTTTGAGGGATTATTATCAGGCGTATGGAGTAAGGGAACTTGCCCAAGGTTTCACCCTGACCTGCTGAGAATTTAACCCAGGTCTCTCACTTGCGAGGTGATGGCTCTAACCACTGAGCTACAGGTCTGTATGTCCCCCCAAGGGGTATTTGGCTTCAGGTGGATGTTGCCGCACCCTAGTCTGAACCCAAGATATTTTGCAAAGTCTTTCATGGAAAATGACCTGATTGCCTGTGTGATTAAATATCGTGATTAATATGCAGCTTCCCCTGACCTTCGCACAACCCCAGTCTGAGCCAGGAACCAACAAGACCTACAGCTCTACTAATAGAATGTACTAATACCCAGAGAAAATCAGTCTGATAACCTGCTTCTAAATTATTTCTCATTCTTACAGTGGGTAGAACTCAGCAACCATCCCGTGTTCCCACAATAACACCGATTGGGAAAGTCACAAATGCAGAATCAATTGAGGTCTTGAAGACAGTAACATGGAACCTGTTTCAATCAATTTATCCTGTGCTAATGCTTCCCATTCAAAACCTGATATCAAAGAGGTCATAATTGAGATTGAAAGCATTGAGAATAACTAACATATTAATTAAAAACAAACAACAAATTTTCAATGCTTTAGGATGCCCGTTTCTCTTTAAAGGGCAAGGCGTTCAAACATAAAACATATTATAAAAAGCCTATTGTTAAATGGTTAGAAGTGAGATCGGAAAACATTTCTTCACACAGAAGCTTGCAAAAGGTGGAATGCTCTGCAGCAGAGATGGATAGTTAGGAAACAAAGTCATAAGGAGTACAAGGAAAAAGGAGATGGCATTAAACAAAACAATCATTATCTATTAACGACAACAAAAAATTACATCTGTATAGCACCTTTCACGTAGGTTAAACTGGGAGAATAAGTTTGATGGGCTGAATGACCTTTCTTTTGTCCCTATATTTCATCCCCAATTATGCACCAATTTAGCCCAAGGCAGAATTATTCAGATTTTAAAAGTCTGCCCAATTTTAATTGTTGTCAAATTGTATTCCAGAGCCACTGCTCTGAAGAGCACCACACTGTGTAATGACTGAGAACCAACAGCACCTTTGACAAATGTTGGAGCAAAACCCAATGAAATGTAAGATCAGCTTGCAGTTCCAAGTTTGTAAACTGGACAAAAATAAAGCATTGTAAACTACTTGTCAGGAAATATCTGCAAGGCATGGGAAACAGAACTCAAACAATAAAGCTTAGAATAAACCTTGCTGGACTTGAAACATTTTAATTGGAGGCTAGTATTCATTTACAGTGACTGCAGTTTACATTGGATCCTGTGAAACGCTTTGAGACATCCCCCTGATCAAGTGGCACTACTGTATATGAAATGCAAGGACTATATACAGTATATATATTTATTACAGGATGTAAAACTGTGGGTAATAACAAAAAGGAAATGAATATTAAATATTAATAGAGCTTCCTGCGCAATGCAAAATAAAAAATACCATAAATTTAGCTTAAACCCGTGAAAAAAAAGGCACACATTAAACTGGTCATAGCATCTCTGATTGTATTTATCCTACCACCAACATTTAATCAGAATCTGTAACCCCTCTGAACTATCTGCTCTCTGCCTATTTAACATTCATTATAGAACTTAGAGGCATCACAGCTGGTCGCACAGATACAGGAGCAGTGAATGTTTGCAGGTAATGCCAGTATACGTTTAGCAGGAGCTAATGCCAGTGTTTGTTTAGCAGGAGTTAAGGACAGAATCCCTAATAAGGATTTGTCACAAAAATGGAGTTAGCATACCAACAGCTCCTCCATTCTTGTGAGAAAATAGATCACCATTCTGTAGGTCCACTTCTGTTCAGCTTTTAGCTGCTTGTAAAAGCAATTCTACTTTCATACTGTATTTATGCTGTATGTTTGGCAGGCGTCGCTAGGGTTTTGGTGTGAACCATAAAAACATGAGCATCCCGTTCTGGAGTTAGGTGCATATGCTAAACAGCTGGTGTGAGTGCATTTGAATGTTGGTGTTAGTGTTAATATAATAGCAAGAGGAATATATAGATTAGGCCTCCTCCTCCATATTAATACCAATCCTTGCATTTGATACACAGCCTTATCACGTCGTTGAGACGTCTCAGCGCACTTCATAGAATATACTGCAAAGTGGATTGACTGTATTTTGTGGGTAAAACTCAGCAGGCAATTGTGCATAGCAGTCATGGATTAAGTTACCAATTTTTTTTAATGGAGTCTTACCCTTGGAAACCGATCTGCCAATCAACTAACAACCAGGTTTCTACTCATTGTGAGGAAAAGAAGAGTGGGGAATAAGGAAAACTGTCTAATGTTTCCTTCTGACTGGGAATCAAACCCGGTTCCTCTCCCTTGCAACTGAGCTACAAGACTCACAAATTGGAGATTTAGAGGATTCAGGCACATGGGTATTTGTTTTCTGGATGTAATAATAATAACTCTTGCATTTGATATAGCATTTTCATGTCTTCTCAAAGTGCTTCACAGAATATACTGTAAAGTGAACTGACTATAGTTTTTATGGGTGAAATGCGGCAGCAAATTGCGCACAGCGGTGTCTCACAAATAGTCGTGGATTGAAATGACCAATTTATTTTTTATGGGATTATTATCAGGAAACTTGCCCAAAGTTTCACTTTGCCCTGGAATCGAACCCAGGACTCTCGCTTGTAAGGCGAGTGCTCTAACCATTGAGCTACAGGACTCCACAGCTCCACAGCTAAGGGTTGAATGAAGAAAACAAAGCTTGTTGCAAACAGAATATCCATTCGAACAGGGTTCCAAACAAATTGGATATAATGCCAACAAACAAAATGTCCATATTGCTCTACTGCTGAAGTGAAATTAGTTTGATCCCAGCTGTAAACACAAAACATGATGCATTTTTCCATGGACAAATGAACAATTCTGGTGGTGATATACCTCAAAATGACACGTGATTAGATTACATTACATTTTTCAGATGTTTCCTCTCTGCACTGGATATTTTGATACATTTTACACCACCTTCAAAAGCAACAAGAAAGGTCATTACCTTGAAAAAGCGAACCGCAAATCGACTAACAACTGGCGTCTTAAGGAACTTGCCCAACATTTCGCCCTGCCGGGAATTGAACCCAGATCTCTCATTTACAAGGTGAGTGCTCCAACCACTAAGCTGCAGGACTCCATATATGTGCACATCCAAAAAAAGACTGAATGCAACAGCAATATAATTACATTTTTAGAGCGCCTAAACACGGGTTGGAATGGATGGGCCAAATGGTCTGTTTCTGACATGTACCTTCTATGAACCTATGAATCTACGAAACATTCACTGTGGAAATGATTAATGTACTTTGCAACCATTCAAAAAATAACCAACTGAACACCATTGCAGTTATGAAGGTTAATTATACATTGTTCATCTAAAAAAAAGGCCAAGGCTTTTTTTATTATCACATCTTTCTCTTTGAGATTTCCACATTCTTCCGAATAACACACCACTTAGACAATTTTTCACGTTATCCAACAACTTTTATCCCTGCAGTTCAAAGTACATGCGCTCATGGGTAGCTATTTTGCTAGTCTCTAAGTAAAAGGTATTTGTAAAAACCGGTTCGATGGGGAAATACCATATACTGCAATGTAAAACATGGGTGACGCATCAAAATCTGTATCTAAACAGTAAACGCAAAAAATCATAAAACTGAATGTTCAAAGAAAATAACTTGTGATCCATTATCTGAGTCGTTCATCTTGATGAACCTAGCCTGGTCCAAATGGGGACGCGCTGCAGGTTCCGGGGTCAGCTCCCGGACAGGGTCTGTCACCTGGTACCGTGCATATGGGTATACGCTGTAAAACTCCAGATCATTGTCTCCTTCAGCCTCAGCACGTCTAAGTTTCTGTTGTAACTGAAGCACTTTGTAGATGAGGAATATAATTGCTGTACAAGCCAAGATAAAAAAGGCCAAAAGGATGTCAAAGGCTCGGTTTCGTTTTGCTAAACGCTGCTCACAAATGTTTAAAGGTTTGATTGACATGGGTGCATTGTCTGGCCCTGTGGAGATACTTGAATTAACTGATGTGTATTCAATTGGAGTCTGCACTGGTAGCACACTTGTGAGCTTCTCAGTCCTTTTGTTTTCATTTCCAAATTCATGTAAAGTTACAGGACGTCCCTTCACCTTGGCATCTGGTTTCACAGAGGTCATCACTATGTTAGTAGTTGAAGCTCTCTCTTTAGCATCTAGCGTCAAGGGTGCTAAAGTTTTATTGCATCTGGCAAGCTCTTTTACATTGATATTTTGCAAGGGTTTGCCACGCAGTTCTATTGGATTCTGGCAACGAATGTTTACAATAAGTGAAGATGACAACAGCCAGCCACACAAATCAAGCAACTGACAGTTGCATTCCCAAGGATTGCCACTGACCAGCAGATGAGCCAGCGAAGCCAATGGCCTCAGGACGTCAGCACGAAGGCTTGAAAGGTGATTGTTGGCCAAGTGTAGGATTTGTAATGTAGCTGCCATCCCCACAAATGCATTAGAGTCAATAGTGGTTATATTGTTGTGGGAAAGCTGCAAATATCCTAGCCGCAAGAGTTTAAAAGATCCAGAATTAATATGAATTATGTAATTGTTATTCAATGCTAAATGTTTTAGGTTACTCAGTGAAGCAAATCCATTTTGTGCAATGGTTGTTATTTTTGCATTGTCAAGGTAGAGAAATTCAAGATTTTCAAGTCCACTGAACGCAAAAGGATGGATCTGGTCAATTGGATTCTCGGATAATGCAAGCCTTTTAATGTGCTTAAGACCGCCAAAAGTATGTGATGGGATTTGTGTCAAGCGGTTGCCCTGAAGATAAAGAAACTGGAGTCTTGCGAGCTGACTGAATGAGAACTTGGAAATCCATGAAATTCTATTGTTTCCAAGGTGCAGAGTGTGAAGATTTGGCAAGTTAGCGAATGCTTCACTGCCAAGTATGCCAAGGTGGTTTTGTTCAAGGTGGAGGTATCGAATGGCAGTCAGATTGGAAAATAATCCCCCTGGAATGGAACTAATTTGATTGTGCTGCAGGTATAAATAATGAAGTTTTGAGAGCCCTTTGAAAGTCTCTGGGTCAAAGCGCTGTATCTGGTTATGATTCAAATACAGGTAGTGCAAGTTGCCAAGATCAAAAAAAGCTCCAGGGTCTACATAGACGAGACCAGTGTTATCAAGAAAAAGTGCTGATAGTCTATTAAAGCCTCGAAAGTCTGTTGAAAATAAACAGGAAATGTTATTCCTGCTAAGGTTAATCAATGTTATGGTCTTTGGGAAATTCCGAGGAATTAAGCCTAAATTGAAGCACTGAATCCGAGTCCTTGTACAATGTTGGCAGTCGAGAGCAAGGCCTTGAGACAACAGCAGAAGTAAAGCCCCAAGCAGACCAGCAGGGGCCTTTGGCAGGCAGCACTTGATGCTGTAATATCCAAACATTTTCTTGTATTCGAGTTTTCTTTATAGCCTATTGTGTCATCAACATAAACAGACAGAATATATTATCACATGCACACTTATTTCTGTATTAATTTCCCTTTTATTATGTGCCCAAAACATTTAATGCATAATTTATGTGAATACAAATTACAGATTTTCTAGTTCATTTTTTTATTCGTAAGTAACATTTTCAGATAGCTTGTTTTTCCCCTCCAATCTCTTCTCCGTTAAGGTTAATTTCTGGCCCCTTTTAAGTTGCCACAAGATTGTTCAGCCGCTGTCCTATTATTAAATCTTTGTCCAAACACCAACCTATTTGACCACACATTTGGTCACCTCCCTTTCTCCCACTCAGTTTTCTGTTTCAACTGTGATCTGTAGCATTACATGTCGTTTTCATTAAAATGGTTATAGCAACTGTACTGCCCTTCAATATATTATTAGTGGTTCCGTTCTGTAAGAGTTTTAGTGATGCATAGCGTTTTTTGAAAAAACTATTTCTAAATAGCGAATGAAACAATAATATTTCTGACAATACAGGATTAGACTAAAATACCAGCAGGCCAACATAGTATTTGAATCCATAATCTTCTGTCACAGAAGAATACTACTCCGCGAGCCAAGTTAGCATACAGATGCACTGCAATGTTCAAAGTTTCAAAGAATTGTGAATTTCAATAAATGAACGTTTTAGATTTCCACAGCTCATTTTCACACAAGGACACTGTGTCACACAAATACAAGCTGTGTGGAATTATTTGTCACCACTATGTTGATGGAACATTAAAACGAACATTTTTGAATGTTGGAATATTTCTTATTTGTACTAATTCTATGATTAAAACAAACATGGCGGGGGCATATGGCGTTTAAAAGAGATACACAGCAATTTTTGGAACTGTGTTGAGAATACGGTATGCCAGAAAACAAAAAATATTTTAATATGGTTCTGAGAATCTAGTGAGAGCTTGACCCAGTTTGCATTGATTACATTTTGATTTTATGCTAACACGTCAATCACTGCAATTGCTAACAAGATTTGATATTGGAGAAGTTTGTGTGATCTTCATTCCAATCAGACAGGCGTAATCATGTGCTTGTAGGAAATATGTCATTGCTGAACAAAAAATATTGGTGTTTAAAGCAGCTCGACCAACAATGCACCACATTTTTCAGAGCATAATAGCTAACCTTCCCCTTTCTATCTATCCTGTGACCGTTGCCACATCATCTGGGTCCCAGACACATCGTTCTCTCGCTGGTCTGCCTGTTCTGCTGCAATTTCCCCCCCTTTATTTTGCATTGTTCTGTGGAGTCCTGTAGCTCAGTGGTTAGTTAGAACACTTACCTCGCAAGCGCAAGACCCAAGTTCAATACTAGCCAGGGCAAAACCTTACTCCACACAATTGTGTTTACCCAGCAGTAAGTAAGATTCTTAAAGCTTTGTCTACAACAACATTTAAGAGAATCTAAAATCTAAGAATAAACTCTCTCACCTGAATTAATAAAATAATGCAGCCTTAGGAATGGAATTACTCCGATCTTCAGAAAATGAAAAGACTGTATTTTTGGTCAACGAAAATTTCTAACTTGCAGAATGGGAGTGGAAAATCCCAGCTTCAGGAACTGGGCACATCCCTTTGTGGGCGTGTGTCAGTAGTCAGTCAGGAACTGGCTATTCTTACAAATTCCTCTGTAATGCTTGCAGTGAATGCACATTTCCACAGATACAGGAAATCACTGGACAGGATAAACACTTATCTTTTCTTGTGAATTGTTTCTGGCAGCGAAAAACTCAGCAGTATCTCGTTTTCCACAAAGTTAAAGATGTCAGATTGAAGAAGAGCAGTAATTTGGTTTCATTAAGATAACGTTCTGCCTTACTTTATAACATGGACAATGCCTTGGGACATCCTTCTGACGTGAAAGGCTCCGTGAAAAAGTCATTTTGTTGTTGTTGACAGCGTGACATGAGCAGGTTTATTGACAGGAATCGGTGTTAAGTTGTCCCACTTCTTGACTATGATTAGGTATGATTCATACATTTCGGTGCTACAGGAAATTAGTTTGTTTCTAACAAAATCAAGTCCAAAGGAAGTAGGAACAATCTGGACTTCAATGCTCCAAGCGTCTGGGTACTAGACAATGGATATTTAGTAAAATCTTATTGGGCATGGAAATTACCATTCGCAAATCAGAAGTCACTGTGCAAACCAGAATTGGCGAGGAAGTCAGCATTTTGCTTTCATCCTTTTTCTCAGTCAAGAAGCAGCCCATAAAATACAACAAAAGATGGAAATCAAAATACTGGGTGAAAAAAGGGTGTTGCAATTCTGGAGGTCATGGATTCTTTGATCAAATACATTTTTACCAAAGAGTCTCACAATTTCAGTTGGAAGAAGAGAAGTTTAAGAATGCCATATCCAAGTCAGTCACTGAGGTCTCATTATACTTCCAGCAAACGGCCAATTCTGAAAATATTTTGCTTAAATATTTCACATTATTCTCTTATAGGTAGTGCCATTACAAGGCAGTAGTTGAGAGTATATCAAATTCCATGCAGCACTATAACAGGGCCCAATCGATGGTCAAAAATTTGAGTTTCCTGAATGCAAAATTCAATTGAAAAAAGTCCACGATTAGACATGCTTTCCTCTCACTGCAACTATAGTTTTTAACAGCAGTAGCGTAATTTCTGTATGGATTTCTACAACAATGTAATTGATGTTGTTTAGTAGGGTCTGTATATATCGGAATTTTCTGATATCGATATATCGGTTTGCCCATGTAGACATATACCGATATCGGCGATACACCGATATATATATTGGCATATATCGATATCGCGGGTTTTTTTGTCCTGCGCATGCGCGCACATTCGGATATCGACAAGGTAAGTTGAAAAAGTCCGCATTATACCAATATATACCGATATATCGCCGGACACCATATATCAATATTTGCGATATATCGCTTTTTTTACATATCGAATTTTTCGATATATCGATACATTTTTAATTCCGATATCAGCATATCGATATGAAAATTATATCGGATATAACTGATGTATCGCCAGACCCTATCGTTTAGTGTAATGTCTCATGGTGTTTTACAATGACAGGGTTAGCCACCGAGTGGAGGAGTGGTGGTGGGTGGTGGGGTTGGGGAGTTTGGTATGGGAGGTGACCATCACTGTGGCTGAAGAGGATAATGATTATCCTTACATTTGGACACAAACAACATATTGCATTTATATCACGCCTTTCACATTGACAGAACGTCCAAAGGCACTGACAATTAGAGGTTGCATCCAAGCTGCGGGTTGGGATCAGAGAGGGGTGGAGGCCATAGGAGGTGGTGGAGGAGGGAAAATGGCCGAATTCACGGTTAAAAAGGAAGATCTGGAGACGGGCCTTGAAAGATGTCTGTTTGCCAGATATGAGGGAAGTAATGTTGTATAGGGCAGAGGAAGTGGGAGAAGGCAATTTCCGGTTTTGCTGGCATTCAACTAGAGAAAGTTTACTCTCATTCAAGACTTGATGTCCAACAGGCAGTCTGTGAGGACTGCAGTGGTCCTGGAGTCAAGGTTGGAGGCAGAAAGGGAGAGTTGGGTGTCATCCGCATACATGTGGAAGTTTGACCCTGCCTTCAATCGCCCTCCTACCTCTCTGACCTTCCTCATTCCAATTCTGCCTCCCCCCACAACCACCATGCTTGGGTCCTGACTGTTCATCACCTTGAGTCTTCCTCCCGACATGAAAGGCGCTTTACAAATGTAATATTGTTGCTGTTGTTGAAGTTGACTCCATGTATATGGATAATGTCACCAAGAGGGAACTTGTAAATGTTGAAAAGAAGGGGACAAATGTCAAAGACCTAAGGGAAAACACTTGCGACGGTACAGGGGCTGGAGGAGAAGCCATTAGTAGAGACAAAGTGATTTTGGTGGCAGAGGTAGAATTTGAACCAGGCAGCTCCTTGAAGACTGAGCTGAGAATAGAGGTGGTGGAGGAGGATAAAATGGTTGACAGTGTTGAAGACAATTTTTGAAAGGGAATTAGACAGGTATTTAAAAAGGAAGCATTTGCAGGGGTATGGGCAAAGAGCGGGGGAGTGGGATTGATTGGTTAGCTCTTCTAAAGAGCTGGTACAGACACTATGGGCTGATGGCTGCCTTCTGCACTGTAATAATCTTTGATTCAGTGATTCTAAGACTGGGATTTGAGGGTCTGGAGGTGGCTTTTGCACTGGGAGGATTGGGTGGAATGGGAAGAGGCTCCAGATTTTGTTGGGTTTGCTATACAGGTTCTGATAGATATGACAAAGAATGCTGAGAATGTTATCTTTAAAGCTATACAATGTACATTTTCATTCTCATTGATTCCTTAACTTAAAATGCTTGAAGATATCTTCAAGCATTGGCTTAAAGACATTTGTAATGTGTTTCTCTTCATTGCAATTATTTGATTGCAAACAGTAAAGATAATTTGATCCAAATAAAGAGAAAAGAGTATTTTATTTCCATTCAATAATCCATTATCATTCCCTTTATCAGTGGTTGTGCACAAATTGCCTGCCATGTTTCCACTAATTCCTGTGATGCACTTTCAGACATCCTCCCGAAGTGAAATGCACAATAACTCAATTGAAGGATTATTACTGTCAATTAAGTAATTTTACAAAAAATAGATTTGCACTACATACACAAATAAAATTTCCATCTGAACATTGTTGATCCAAATAAAATCAGAGGCTTACGCAGGTGCAAGCAATGAATGAACATTTCTCATATAGAATTTAAGTCCCTCCAAACCACCTGTGGCTATCTCACAACCTCCAAACAAACTCAAATTACAGTAAACAATTTAGGTTATAAATATTCACCAATAGCAGGAAAAGGCTCATGTAATTCATACATCAACAGAAACATCAGTACAGTATTATGGAACCTAAATTGCATCCACCTCCATATGGCATTAGGAGAGGATTTTTTTGGGGGGGAAAAAAGCTCTAAACTAAAGCATCAAAGTGTTTTGTAAAGCTTGCAATTGATAACAAAAAGCTGAACAATTATAGCAAATTAGAATTTACAAAGCACAACAGCGTCATGATGCGAACAGCAGCAATTATTTACTCTTTTGAACTTCTGAGAGCTGGGCTGCTCTACATCTTTTGGTGTGCAATTTGCATGTTTGAATGGGGAATTGTACATTGCAGAAAATTGTACATTTTCAGGTAGTCCTCATTTTAAAATGGAACTTGCAGACTTTCAAAGGATTGTGTTTTCAAAGCACAATTAAAACTAGAAGAGTGAGTGAGCAATGGGCACAAAATATTGGCAGTAGAAATAAAAAAAATTAAAGAAACCTTGGAAGATTTTTTTTTAAAAAGCCAGCCTTGTCGATAATACATTTACAATATAATACAAAATAATCCTGAAATTGAATAATACTGAAGGAAAAGGATACATAAATTTATACTGAAGTCAAATGAAACAGGAGCAAATAAAACTAAATTACGTGAGATGTTATATTTACTGACCCTGGAACTAAAAACGAAACTCAAAGCTCCACTGAGAGTTGCCAGCTGATAGCACTGTAACTCTCCAAGCTTGAGGAACAGTATCTTATCTATCTGCTAGCGACCCTAGAGCCCTCTGGCCTCAATATCGATTTCAGCCACTTCAGACCATCAAAGCTCCCCCTCTTTCTGTTAAAGAAGATTTATATTCTGTTACCATTACAGTCATCACTCCAGACACCCCTTGTCTCTTTGATGTGTTGCTTGCTCTTCGCTATTAACACCCCGTCTCCCCAGTTTTGTTTCAACGCACCCTTTTTTGTTTTACGCCGCTATCGCCTCTTTAACCCATCAATTAATACATTTTTTCCTTTGTCTTCTTTTTCTGTCTCCTTTGTCCTGCCTCCCCCTTTCTAACTTGTCCTTAAAAACCTCTCCCTCCTAACATGCCCCAGTTCTGACGAAGGGTCGTGGACCCGAAACGTTGACTCACTTTCCTTTCTCCAGAGATGCTGCCTGACCTGCCGAGTTTTCCCAGCTCTCTCTGTTTTTGAATTGAATACAAATATTGCTTTGAGACTGCATTTGAAAAACAAACATTTCTATTCTCTCACAAGTCTTACCTTGTTGACTGGTTCTTAGAAATGAACTTTTTTTCAGCAAAATGTGTTTATTACATCAGTGTAAATGTAACAAACATGCAGCTTTTGAGGGCTTTATTGTCAACTCTGATTTAATGAAATCAGTTGGAACAAAAAGCACAATTCAAATCCAATTTAGAGTATATTCTGTGAAGTGCTTTGAGACGTCCCAATGACGTGACAAATGTAAGGCTTATTATTATTAATGTTTTAATTACTATAATATTCAAACTGTAAACACTGAAAAATGTGTGGGACCAACCAAGTCAAGCTTTAACAACACAAAATTAATAAGTAAAGGCAGGAAGGATATGTAAAGCATGTCATGATAAGCTTAATCATGTAGAAAACATTACAAAAGGGAAAATGCAGAGAATTAGCTCAAATGGAAGAGTTAATGTCAACATAGGCACCATGAACTGAATGTCCTCCTTATTGGATATAACTGTCATTTATGTCATAGAAATGAAGCACCCTAGATCATTTACAATTCAGGTTGTGGGTGAATTTACTGTCAACCTCACATGGAAAGATATACATCATGTGTCAGGACATTCTATTTAAACCATCCATCTAATCATGTGGCTCACAAATGACAAAAACACATCTCTTCTCTGTACTTTATACTGAGAAGATTTGCTGAGTGTTCATAGCGACTTCTGTTTTTGTTTCAATCCCCCCGTTAAAATTGGTAACTCACTCCATGGCTGTTTGTGGGACATTGATGTGTGCAACTGTTGCTGTGTTGTATTTCACGCACAAAACACACAGTAAACTACAGTATACCCCGTGAAGTCCTTTGAGACGTCTCAAAGAAGTGATAAGGTGTTATATCAATTGCAGGACTATTATTATTAGTACAGTATTATTAGTAGTATTTTATGACGATTTGTTTTCTTTCTTTCCATAATTGCTCACTGCTGTACGTTGTTCTTTTGTAGAGGTAGAAACCAAAAACAGGCAATGGTTGGCTTATTTACATCTTGAAATTAGAAGAAACTGCTTGGTATTTAGCGGTTACTTTTTCACTATCCTGTCGCATTTTGTTCTCCTTTTATTTAGATGGAATTTGCTGTAAATAGGGTTTGCAATTCAGACTTAAATGACAGCGTTCATATTAATGACTGTCAGAATACTTCTCATGGCACAAAATCAAATTGCACACATTTAATTAAAACCCATCCCATAGCTGCTTTGGCATATTTGTGTGTTTGCCAAATGGTTGTTTTATTTTGCATTTGATCCATAACTATTTATTTCCTAACAATTAGTTATTGGTGCACCTGTTCTCTCCTTTGCCAAACCAGGTGAGGCAAGCCAAAAAGAATATTGGAGACCATCCTCACTTGGCATGATTATAGTATGACTAATAACAATGTAATTATTTCAGACATTTAATGTTTAGTTAATTTCTAAATCTTTTTGTAATTGGTGTACTTTTAAATATATAGCTATTTTAGTTTAACTCAGCTGAGATCTGTTCAGAAGTGTTGGTCTGGAGCTGCAACCTGCTGAAGCTTTAGGCCACTGGCTCGAGATACATATTACCAAGTGAAGTGAAAATTATACCCATAAATTTAAATTGGAATTTGTTATTGCTGTGGAACCATTAAATATTTGGGCAGAAGGAGGCCATTCAGCCTTTGCTCCGAAAGCGCTATCTATCCATTTCATGGATAATAGCTCGTTTTCCTAATCTCCCATTTTACTTTTTTGGTAATTGATTTAAATCTATACTGGCTCGTTGTCCATTCATTAAACAGTGAAAAGGGACATGGTGTAGCGTATTAGTTAGAGCACTCGCCTCGCAGCGGGAGAACGTTGATTCCTGCCCAGGGTTAAATGTTAGTCAGGTTTTCCCTATTCCACATTCCTTTGTTTACCTAGCAGTAAGTAAGAACCCGCTAGTTAGTCGATTGGCTGGATTATTTTACTGGGGGTATTAATTCCTTTAAAAAAAATTGTGATCACTCAATCCACAACTGTTTGTGGGACACTGTAGTGCAAAATTGGTTGCCATGGATCACCCAAAAATAGTCAATTCACTTTACAGTATATTATCTATATTCTTTAGTACATGATCATCTGAGTCCTATGTTATGAAGAAGCATCAGGTCGCCATTAATATCACTTCCTGCATGCTGTGCACAAGAAGGGCCACGGATATCACTTCCTTTGCTGAGGAATGAACACAGTTCCATTTGAGGCCACATCAATGATTCCATGGTCAGTTGAGCTGGCTGATATCAAAGTTATTAAGTGTTTTAGAACATAAAATAGAACTTCAACACCTGTTGGAAAATATTCTAACCTATATTTATATTGTATCCATGCTGATGGCTAAAAATAGTTATGTCAAATATACAGTCAATTCACTTCATAGTATATTCTGTGAAGCACATTGAGACGTCTAAAAGACATTAAAAGTGCTATATGTGGAGCTCCTGTAGCTCAGTTAGAGCACTCGCTTTACAAGCATGTGACCTGTGTTCGAATCCAGGCAGATCAGAGCGAAACCTTGGGCAAGTTTCCTTACTCCACATGCCTAATAATAATCAGCCCCCAAAAAACACAATAATAAAATTGGTCATTTCAATCCAGTGTCCCAGACTGTTTGTGGGACACTGCTGAGCGCAATTGGCTGCCGCGTTTCGCCGAAAAATATACAGTCAATTCACTTTACAGCATATTCTGCAAAGTGCATTGAGACGTCGATAAGATGTGAAAAGCTCTATATCAAATCCAAGCTTTGTTATTATTACTGTATACAGTTCCAGCACCTTGGGATGTTCTCCTGAAATGAAAGAGTCATATGAGTGTAATTTTGTTGTTGTTATACCGTTGGAAATGACCAGAAGAGAAGGAAGAAATTTGGCCCATTGACCTTGTTCTACCGTTTTATCAGATCATTGAAGATCTTCCATCCTACGTCATTAATTTTCTCCATAAACGTTTAAATGTCCCAATAAATTTTTCATCAAACTGCCCTTTAAGTGCAATAAACATTCACAGAACTCTACGGTGTGATGAAAAAAACCACAATAATAACTTGGGTCACTCAATCCACGCCTGTTTGTCAGACACTGCAGTGCGCAATTGACTGCAGCATTTCTCTCGGAAATATACAGTCAATTCACTTTACAGCATATTCTGTGAAGCGCTTTGAGACATCTCAAAGACGTGCAAAAGCACTAAATCAAATGTAAAGATTATTATTATTGTCAGAAAGAAACATGACCTTGGTGGCACATACATGATGTGTCAAATGGCCTCATTATTATTACACTATAAATGGCTTCTGATTTCACTTCAAAGTGGCTTGCTTCTAATTTGAAACTACCACCCACCATGTTTTTAAGCCTTTTACCAAAGGGAAGAGTCATGATCTATTGAGTTTGACTACATCAATGACAACATTTTGATGTTATATAAGCCTCTTTCACGTATCACGTCTTAAAACTACTGCACAAAGCTCAAGGAGCTGCCAAGCTGGGGGGTGGCAAGAGAGAGAGAGTGTAAATGGCTGAATGTAGAGACTGGTTTTGAAGGAGAGAATGGGGCAAAGTAGTAAATAAAAAGGTCGGTATGAGTAGGCGAGGGACATGAAGCAGGGAAAGAATCAGGTCAGAGTTGGCAGGGCAAAGGAGGTGGAGGAAGATGGGAGTTGGATCGCAAGAGATCATAGAAGCAAAGTGCGACAAGATCATGGAAATATTTGAAGTTATGGGGAAGAATTTTAAAGTCAATCCACTGAGACTAGAGAACCAGTGAAGTCAAGCAAGGATGGAATCTAATATACAGCAATTTCTAATGGGAATAGGTATTGGCATGGGGATTCTTTCCTCTGGAAATCTCTTTGATCTGCTGGAACTGTGTTCTGAAATAAGATTGAAGTTGAAATAAAACTCTTATAGGTTGGGGATACTAGGGTCCGGCGATATATCGATATATCGCTAAAACCCGAAATTATTTTCATATTGATACGCCAATATAGGCATTTCAAAAATATCGATATATCGAAAAATCAATATATCGAGGTAAAAAATCAGAATGCGCGCACACTGAACTACAAGACCCAGAATGCTCATCTCTATACACAATGCACAGACCGAGGTGCAAAGCCGCCATATTGTATTCATAGTCCTCGAATACAATATACAGGTATGCAAGGGGTGGTGGGGGGGGAGAGACGGCTGGGGGGGGGGGGAGGGGGAGAGAGACGGCTGGGGGGGGGAGGGGGAGAAAGACGGCTGGGGGGAGGGAGAGAGAGACGGCTGCGGGGGGAGGGAGAGAGAGATGGCTGGGGGGGGGAGGGAGAGAGAGACGGCTGGGGGGAGAGAGACGGCTGCGTGGGGAGGGAGAGAGAGACGGCTGGGGGGGGAGGGAGAGAGAGACGGCTGGGGGAGGGGGGGAGAGAGACGGCTGAGGGGGGAGGGAGAGAGAGACGGCGGGGGGGGGAAAGAGAGACGACGGGGGTGGGGTGTGCGAGAGAGGGACGGCGGTGGGAGGAGAGAAAGAGGGACGGCAGGGGGGGGGGGGGGGGGAGAGACGGGGTGGATGTGATAATATACAGATAGATAGAGATGGGGGGATGTGACAGAGGAGAGAGACACAGACAGAAAAACACAGAGATGGAGAGAGTGAGAGACACAGAGAGAGAAAGATATTTACCTCCTTAGGAGATAGGCCCCGAATGCGCGTACACCCGGAAGACGCGCGCATGCGCAGTACGAAAAACCCGAAAATATAGATATTTCGGTATATCTCGATATGAGCCCATCGATATATCTAAATCGGAAAATTTCCATATCGACGGACCTTAGGGGATACATACTAATAGTTTAGTTGTTAAGAAATACTGTTGGATATCACTGCATATTAAAAAATACTTATTACAATTTCATAATGGTTCATTAAAATGCTTCATATTTCTGCTGATTCCTTAGAAACAAGACTGCATTCGGGAGGTGTTACATTGTTTTAGCTTTCCTCTCTTGGCTCCATAGTAAGCCATTTCTTTCTTTATCCAACATGTTCGGAATAGAAAAGCCTCAATAAATCATTGAAAGACTGGTACTTGAATACTTTTTTTCTTATTAAACACACAAAAGAACAGTCTTTCTGTGCACTGGCACAATATAAGGTTTTCTAAACGCTAGTTACCTCCTTAGGAGAAAACTGTTGCATGCCTTTCATAAGGTAATTATCCAAAGCAGCATCATTAAAGCCCTGCACCAAAGTCTGTGAACCTATCATCCCCATCCTCGCTTGGAACCACTGGCTACCCAGAGAGTAGTTCAAAATCCTCACCTTCACTTTCAAAGTCCTCCATGCCTTTATTCCTCCCTACCTTTGTGACCTGGATGTCCTCCTGACGTGAAAGGTGCTAGTCAAATGTAATTTGTTGTTGTTGCTAACTACAGTTCAAACTGCCAGCTCCCTCTGTTCAGTGAACTCTGGCCTGCTTCACGTCTCCCGCCGTGCCCACCCCACCATCGATAATTAAACCATTAAATCCTTTCTGCAACTACTCTTAGAAAATTCTGTATCTCCCGCCCGAACCACCCTAACATCAAGTTCTCTGCCCCCACACTCTGGAACTCCATCCCGCAATCCCTTCTCTTCGCTTCCTCCCTTTCTTCCTTCAAACAAACAAACAACAAAACTTACATTTATATAGCGCCTTTCACGTCGAGAGGACATCCCAAGGCGCTGTACAGTCAGGTAGGACAAGAGCAGGGTGGGAAGGATCAGGGCAGGATAAAGCATAGTAGGAAAAGTAACTGTATATTAGTGGGCGAAACGCGGCAGCCAAATTGCGCACAGCAGTGTCCCACAATCAGTCACGGAAGTGGGACTAGGGGCAAAAGGGGGTAAAGAAGCAAAAGGGGAGGGGTCGAGGCAGGGGGAAGAAAGGCAGGAAAGTCGACTGTATACTTGTGGGCGAAACGCGGCAGCCAAATTGCGCACAGCAGTGTCCCCACAAACAATCGCGAAAATGGGGCCAGGGGAGAAAGGGGGAAAAGAGGGTATGGGGGGAGAGGGAGGGAAAGGTGGGATGGGTTAGGGAGGAAGAGGGGCAAGGAAGAGAGGGAGGGAAAGATGGGTGGGAGCAAGACCGGTCTCAAGACCTTCCTCTTCGACTGTGCCTTCTGCTCCCTCCTAACTCTTCCCCCTTTCCTACTCTCCTTCCCCTTTCCCCGACCCTACCCCCCCTGCTCGGGTCCCAATCTAACTTCAGCGCCTTGGGGCGCCCTTTTGACGTGAAAGGCGCTCTATAAATGTGATTTTGTTGTTGTATACCAATGTAATCTATATTTGTTGTTAAAAAAGAAAATTAACCTCAATCACATCTGAAAAACTTTCTCATAAGAGAACACTATATTACATACATGTATGTATGTAATACATTACATACATGTATGTATGTATGTACATGTATGTATGTAATACCTTACATACATGTATGTATGTAATACATTACATATATGTAATAGCATGCATGATTCTATAATCATGCATGCTATTACATGTCAAACCCATGTGAATAAATAGGCTCAATATTTGTGGTTGCTCATAATTACAGTGATGGGTAGGAGATGGAATAAAGATGTTTAGTTTAAAATGAGAAACAGCCACATGAATATGCAGTTATGTCTCTGATTCTTCCTCATCCCTCTCATCAGCTTGTTTCCCTTTTTTCTAAAAAAAAGACAATAATCACACTTTATCAACCTTAACTCTCACATTCCTAAATATAAAAAATCATTAAAGGCAATTTCTGGAGGCCAACCTGCATACAGAAATAACCAAGTATAAATACATTCTTTATCTGGTATGTGTCCTCCTTTGCAAAGGCAGATTAAAATCTTGCGCTGGTTAAATGATGACCAGCTCCTGGATAGGAGTGTAGAAGCCACCAAAAATTCACAATTCAGATGGTATCCATAGGTCCAGGAATTCAGAGCCATCATATTCTATGTTTACCACAGACCCTCAATGTTAGTCTGCATTGTACTGACACCACTCTCTACCTCACTCACCATCAGGCCACCAAGGCATTTTAGGGTGCAGCACACTTTTTCTGTGCTGTTGACCTATTTTGGGGGAGAGAGAGAGCAACTCACTTATTTCCAAACAATTCAAACCGCTGACCCTTTGACTCAATTAGACAAAACACCTGGAAGATATTTTCGGGTTCCTCTACTATTGGTGCTCATTGCCGATTTAGTTGGTATCACTCTTTCCTCTGGAAGGTTGTAAGTCCAAGCTCCATATCCAGCTATGAAACCCATATTGAGCAGGCTGGCACTGCTATGTTGTGGCTGTGCTGCATTATTGGGAGTTGCCAGTAGATACACCCCATTCTGCGGGACAGAGTTCAGCTGCTGGTAATGAACCAGGGCAGAAGGTGTCTATTGACCAATAATATATACCAGAAGCGTTGCGGGATATGAGAGACCATTTGTGATCTTTCTTTTGATAGGAATAAGCAAAAGTATTCCCACATTGAGCACCTTTATAGTCTCTCCTGTGTGTGATCGCTGATACCTGGAGATTACCCTGAACGCATGAAACTCTTTCCACATTTGGCAGATGTACATGTGGAAAGAGTTTCACACGATCAAGGCACCACCTACACCCGTGTGTCATCGCTGGTGAACCTTGAGCTCCCCAGACATTGTGAAACTCTTTCCACATTTGGCAACTCTCCTGATGCTTCAAAGCCTCACTGAGCAGCCTCACAGTCCTTGCTGACCTTCACAGTGGCCAGGGATATCAACATTGACTCAAATAGTTTGAATACTGTGAGCAGAAAATAGTTTATATTTGCATTTACTTAGTACTGACATTATAATTACACTTAGTCAGAAATTCCAAGTTGCCAGATCATATCTCCTCACCTCTCCCACCCATTCGTTCGGCTAGCCAGGTTTCAGTGTATTAAGAGCAAAATTTGGGTTCTTATAAAACTTCTATTAATGAGATTTGCAAATAAGGGTGTTTCTCCCGATAACCCAGTCAACAATCTCCAGAAAAAAAAATGGATCACTTCATGGCTGTTTGTGGAACATTGCTGTACACACAAATTGGTTCATGTTCACCTACAAATACAACCATTATACTTTACAGTAAAAAATTCTGAATTGCTTTGAGATGTCTCAACAACATATTAATGTATTTATCATTAAGTACAGGTACCCTCCCCAACCGCGGGAGATACATTCCTCTAAACCTCCGTGGTTGGTGAAATTGGTAAAAAAAAAAGTTGGTAAAACTAAAAGCAAAAAAACCACGTAGTTACAACATACATGGGGATAGTGGGAGTAAGTTTGGGCGCATCTGCAGCAATCCGCGAGGCTGTCTGACTGACTGAATACACAGAGCAAAAGAAAGAGAGAATCATGGTGGGTGACATGGAGAGCGAGAGAGAGAGACAATCATGGTGGGTGACAAATATACAGTCGACTTTCCTGCCTTTTTTCCCCCTGCCTCGACCCCTCCCCTTTTGCTTCTTTACCCCCTTTTGCCCCTAGTCCCACTTCCGTGACTGATTGTGGGACACTGCTGTGCGCAATTTGGCTGCCATGTTTCGCCCACTAATACAGTTACTTTTCCTATTATGCTTTATCCTGCCCTGATCCTTCCCACCCTGCTCTTGTCCTACCTGACTGTACAGCGCCTTGGGATGTCCTCTCGACGTGAAAGGCGCTATATAAATGTAAGTTTTGTTTGTTGTTTGTGACATGGAGAGCGAGAGAGAGAATCATGGTGGGTGACACGGAGGGTGGGAGAAGGGATGACACGGAGCGTAAGGGGGGACGACACGGAGGTTGGGAAGGGGTGGGTGACACGGAGGGTGCGGGGTGGGGTTGGTGACACGGAGGTTGGGGGGGATATGGAGGCTGGGGGGGTGGGTGACATGGAGGGTGAGGGGTGTGACACTGAGGGTGGGGGGGGTGGGTGATATGGAGGGTGGGGGTGTGGGTGACATGGAGGGCGGGTGTGTGGATGACATGGAGGGTGGGGAGGTGGGTGATACGGAGGGTGGGGGGGAATGGGTGTCACGGAGGGTGGTGTGCAGTAGGTGGTGCAGTGGGTAACATGCTGATAGGGGGAGTAAGTTTGGGAGCATTGGCTACCAGGATCCACAGAGAGATACACAGAGAGAGAGAGAGAAATCAACGGAGATTTACCTTAATCCTAAGAGAGAAGCAACATCTCGCTGGTTGATTGCAACATAGCAACTGGGTCCTAGTGCTATATGCTATGCTAAACTTGAAAATTTAAACCTGTGGATTTAAATTGCAGATGCGCAAAATGGGGTTTGCGAGGGTTGTCGCATTTAGCAAACCGTGGATGCGTGAGTTTCGTGGTTGGTGAGGCTGCGGTGGGGCGGGATACCTGTACATATTATTGTTGCATTGTTCTAAAATGTACACTTTACATCCTGGTGGTTGATGGACCATTTGATAAAGAAAAACAAATAGTTTCTCTAGCATAGTAAAAGCTTGTTATCTGGCACTCTCAGGACCTGATTGACCTTTGCTGGTTAATCAAATATGCCAGATATTCGAACGGCAAGTTGCCGAAAATCCTACCCAAAAAATTAACTTATTTTAAAACATACCATATTAATAATAAACTAAATAATAATAGAATATTGTATGGATACTTAACAATAAAGCATTCCAGCACACTCAGTAAAATCGCGTTTGGTAAGTTTAATAAATGCGCATGTGTATGCATGCGCCTTTAAAGTGAGCATACCGCATGTGTCCCAGATGGCTCCGGTATGAGATCCGGTTGCTAGAATAATGAATTGTATTGGGAGATACCGGTTGGTTGAGCGTTCGGGTTGGTTGGGTGCCAGATAATCAAGCTTTTACTGTATAATGAAATCCTAGCCTTTACACATTAATCAATTCATCTCAATTCATTCAAAAGCCATTCCTGCAATGAATATGCTGACATCTTAAACTCTGTGTAATGACAAAAGTAGCACAATAATAAATATAATAATTATCCTCCTGCTGAGAGGGTAATTTGTATATGAATTGAAACAAATGATTGGATTTAGAAACCACATTTTGGCTTCAAAGCTAAATTCTGAAAAGTTTGAGATTTGTCACTGAGCCAAACAGAGAGAAAAGTCTACTTTGTTTCTTTACTGCTCATAAATCCCTTCTCCTTGCACACTCTGCTGCTCCGTGCAACCATAATCTCATCAAGTCCATTTTGTTTTACACCAATTTGAGATTTTTGTTGAAGTAGATTGGTTGAGGGGGAGGAGCGCAATAAATACTGTAGAGGAAATTGTTGAGTCAGATTGAGGCAAGAGGATTATGAGTGACTCATTGGCCATTAAGAGAAAATTCCAATATAAATGTCAAGTAAGTGCAATGATGTATTGGAACGGGTTGGAATCAAACCTCGATGTGAATGGTCTGGATAAAATGAAATCATGGCGTGAGTTGGCCTGGACTGCATATCGTCCTGACAAACAAAAAACATGACACTGCTATCGTTTTGGAAGTGTGAGTTCCACTTTGAATTAGGATGGATGCAAGCAGTTTTTTGAGCAGGTAGACATTCCTCTTCAGACACTTAAATTACTCACATGGCTAAGCATTCCCATCGCTAAATTCATCCTCTCAAGACTTTATGTGTAATGAGGTAGATAATGGTGCCAATACAATGCATTGTTGGCTAACGAAAATTTGGCAAATTAAACTAGCGTTTCTTAGCCATCTTCATAGGAATCAAGATAAGTCAGTCAGATTCACTGTCAATTCGCACTTAATGAACAAACAGATATAATCAGCATACTTTTCCACTCATCCGCACATTTTAATGAGTGTGGCAGCAAATTTTGAATTACGGGTTGTGGCTGTGATTCAAATTCTCCAAATTAAAAAAAATCTCAAATGTGCTTCAGTATAAATCATAGAACACATCTGCAAGCCTGTATGACTGGCATATTAATTACCAACTTGGTAATAAGCACATATTAATACAAAAAAAACATAGTGTCCAAAGTACCTGCTAATTATCAAGTACACTGCATTTAGCATTTGAAATGACAGTATAGTTAATTTTGGAATGTAATTGTTCAAACACATCCACTGCCATTTAGCAATTTTTTTATGCTTCATTGCAGTTTACCTAGATTCTAACTCTGATTGACATTTTAGTCATTATTATCTATTAACAACATGAAACAATGATACTTCCTGAGATTATTCTGACCATCTTAAACCGTTGCTTGAGGTTTTGTAAATCTATATTAAAGTAAGTGCTGGAACTACCAGTCTGCTTGGTCAGAAAGCCAGTAAGATGAAGCATTTGGCACTGATTGCTTTGACAGGCATTGCTTTTGTTATTTTATAACCAACTGCCAATTCAACTACATTAAATAATTCTGCTACTACCTACGTAGTAGGGTCCGTTGATATGGAAATTTTCCGATTTAGATATATCGATGGGCTCATATCGAGATATACCGAAATATCAATATTTTCTGGTTTTTCGTACTGCGCATGCGCGCATGGCGCGCACATTCCGGGTGCGTGCGCATTTGGGGCCTTTCTCCTCAGGAGGTAAATATCTTTCTCTCTCTCTGTGTCTCTCACTCTCTCCATCTCTGTGTTTTTCTGTCTGTGTCTCTCTCCTCTCTCACATCCCCCCCATCTCTATCTATCTGTATATTATCACATCCACCCCATCTCTCCCCCCGCCGCCGTCGCTCTCTTGCACCCCCCACCCCCGTCGTCTCTCTCCCCCCCACCCCCCCAGCCGTCTCTTTCCCCCTCCCCCCACCCGTCGTCTCTCTCTCCCTCTCCCCCCCAGCCGTCTCTCTCCCCCCCCCTGCAGCCGTCTCTCTCCCCCACCAAGCCATCTCTCTCCCCCTCCCCCCAGTCGCCTCTCTCCCCCTCCCCCCCCCCCCAGCCGTCTCCCCCCCCCCCCACCCCTTGCATACCTGTATATTGTATTCGAGGACTATGAATACAATATGGCGGCTTTGCACTTCGGTCTGTGCGTTGTGTATAGAGATGAGCATTCTGGGTCTTGTAGTGCAGTGTGCGCGCATTCCGATTTTTCGATATATCGATATTTCTGAAATGCCTATATCGGCGTATCGATATGAAAATTATATCGGGTTTTAGCGATTTATCGATATATCGCCAGACCCTACTACATAGTTTTATTTATTCTCCCGTATATGCTACTGTTATTTGCTTATGACAATTATAATCAATGGCCATAGAACAGAATGTTGGATTTACAAAACAAAAGTGGTCAGGAACAACAACAAAATTACATTTGTAAAGCGCCTTTCATATTGGTTGGACATCCCAAGGTCAGCACCTTGGGACAGTTGGGGATCAGGAAGAACATAGGCTTTGTTTTTTTGATCAGCCGGGCATCTGACAAATGCGAATACCCATCAACATGTTTAAGAATATCCAAAGCAAACACAGTGTGGCACATATCACACATACAGCACATATGCCTCTGCCAAGGCTTGGGGACCCCAAAGTGCGTGTTGGGGTACTGCTGGAGTCTAACCAGCTAAAACTGCATAGTTTACCAGAGAGCACTCCATGACAAACTTTCCCACTGCTTGTCCATTAGGACCATGCTACTGTTAGGGCTTTGACTTGCAGGGTTAATGAAGGCTGTGTGGGAAAAATTCCCATTTCTAGTGACAGTTCTGTGCTTTCAAGTCCTACCAATGAAACAGCCTGGCTATATTGTCATCAGAAGTACTTGAAACATTGCAATCCCGTCTGGCTCAGGAACTCGACTACTGAGACCGCTACATATAGTTGGCTTCATTCCGACACTCCATTGCCAAACATGTCTCTTTGGACCCCACTTTACACTCTCCTCCCCACACCTCACTCCCACCCCAAGGACGATAGTCATCTTACACTGGTCTATTCTGATCCCATGCATTCTTTTATCAATAGCAAAGGAACATAGGAAAACGGGAACAAGAAGATGCCATTCAGTGTGTCCCAGCAGTTATTGGATCCTGTTAGATCCTATAATCCCAACGCCTTACCATTTTGTCATACCCTTTAATATCTCTACTATCCAAATACCGTATATCTCCGCGTATAAGGCGCACTTTTTTTCAGGTCGGAAGATCTCGAAAGTTGGGGGTGCGCCCTATACGCAGGTACAAGCAATTTTGAGCCTCGGAAATACAGTAAACAGGAGGGGCGGCCGGCACACTGTCAGCCAGGGTTTGGTCAGTGTCCGGCGGGGGTTGGGAGGAGCGGGTGACGGTGCTTCGGCCTCGGCCGCCCAGGCAGCGGCAGCAGCAGCGGACTTCAGTGCTGTGCTTACCTTCTGCCGAACCCAGTCTGCCTGCCTCACTCCCTGCCGCTCTCTCTCCCTCCCTGCCTGCCTGCCTCTCTCCCTCTCTCTCTCCCTGGCTGCCGACCTGCCTCTCTCCCTCTCTCACTCCCTGGCTGCCGGCCTGCCTCTCTCCCTCTCTCTCTCCCGGGCTGCCGGCCTGCCTCTCTCCCTCTCTCTCTCCCGGGCTGCCGGCCTGCCTCTCTCCCTCTCTCTCTCCCGGGCTGCCGGCCTGCCTCTCTCCCTCTCTCTCTCCCTGGCTGCCGGCCTGCCTCTCTCCCTCTCTCTCTCCCGGGCTGCCGGCCTGCCTCTCTCCCTGCCTCCCTCTCTCCCTCCCTGGCTGCCTGGCTGCCTGCCTCTCTCTCTCCCTACCAACCTGTCTCTCCTCCCTTCTGCCAGCAATATCATTGAAAATGCTTCCGTTTTTTTTCACCAAGAAAAGGTCAAAAACGGGGGATGCGCCTTATACGCGGGTGCGCCTTATACGCGGAGATATACGGTATCTGTCGAATTCTCTTCCAAACATTACTATCGATTTTTTCTCTGCAACTTTCTGGGGAGAGGATTTCAGATCTTTACAATCCTGTGTGCAACAAAATGTTTCCTGACTTCAGTTCTACCCATCTATCTTTGCACTGATTTTAATGCAATCTCCTCCTGCAATAGGTCTCTCTACCGTGCAAGAATATATCGCTATATAACTTGGCAATTCCTTTCGTTATTTTAAATAGCTCAACCAATCACCCCATAAAAGGGGTTAGTCCACAAAATCAACTCTTCAATACACTTTTCAGTAAAGCTTTGAAGAAGTCCTCACACTATGAAAGGCGCCATATCAAAAGAAAGTATTTGTTTTATATTATTATAAGTAAAACAACCTGTGTTAGTTATATCCTACAATTTCTTTTAAACCCAGTATCTCTGAGCTGAAATCAAAAGTAAGATTTGCAATTCTGGTTAATTAAGCCATCTCCACCTTCTAAACACTTCAATGAAATCTCCAAGATATCAATAGCCAAATATCACCGTTCAAAAAATTAAGAGGTAACAAGCAAGACCTTTTACTATTCAGTGAAAATTATCCATAATCATGACTGCAGGGGGGGGGGAAAAACACCACATTTGCAAAGAATCGAAGATGAAATGCTGCCAAATTATCTGAGCAGTATAATGCAGCTGAACTTGAACAGAAAACAAATTATTTCAGATATAATATTTCAAATTGGTTCCTGAAAGGAGGCAACGACATTCAGTAGAATAAGCTCAGTGGTTAACAGTCGCTTTACAAGTGAGAAACCTGGGTTCAATCCAAAGCAGGGCAAAACCTTGGGCTCCACATCCCTGATAATAATCCCTCAAAAAAAAACAATAATTGGTAATTTCAATCCATGGCTCTTTGTGGGACGCTGCTGTGACATAAGCTGCAGAGTTTTGAAAAATCTGTAGCTTGTGGAGGGAAAAGAGTCCAACGAGCAGGAAGTTAGTGTAGTCAAGCCAACAACAACAAATTACATTTATAGAGCGCCTTTCACGTCGGGAGGACGTCCCAAGGCGCTGCACAGGAGGCGTGTGACCCGAGCTGGGAAGGGAGTGTTTGGGAAGGGGTGAAACACGAAGGGGAGGTAGAAGAGTTCGGGGTTGAACAAAAGGCACGATCGAAGAGGAAAGTCTTCAAACCGGCCTTGAAAGAGGAAAGGGAAGAAACGAGACGGAGGGATTGAGGGATGGCATTCCATAGGGTGGGAGCGGAGAAACTGAAGGCCCGGCCTCCGATGGTGGGGCGGTTCGGGCGGGGGGCTTGGAGCAGGCCAAGTCCTGTTGAACGGAGGGTCCGGGTGGGCTTATAGGGGGAAAGTAGATCGGTTAAATAGGGCGGGGCAGGGCCGTGTAAGGCCTTGTAGGTGAGGACGAGGATCTTGAACTCGATCCTCTGGAGGATGGGGAGCCAGTGGAGACGGGCGAGGGTGGGGGTTATGTGGTCGCGGAGGCGGGTGCGGGATAATACACGGGCTGCAGAGTTTTGAATGACCTGCAGCCTGTGAATGGAGGAACTGGGGAGGCCGACGAGGAGAGAGTTTCCATAGTCCAGCCGTGAGGTGATGTATGCGTGCACAAGTGTTTCGGCAGCACGGGGGGTGAGATAGTTGCGGAGCCTGGCAATATTGCGCTGGTGGAAATAAGCGGTGCCGGTCAAGGCGCGGATGTGGGGGAGGAAGGAAAGTTTTTGATCGAACATGATGCCGAGGTTCCTGATTGGCTTTGTGAGGTGGAGAGTGCAGCCTTGGATGTTGAGGCTGGCAGCGCCCGATGTGCGGAGGCGCTGGCTTGAGCCAATCAGGAGGGCCTCGGTCTTACTCACGTTCAATTGCAAAAAGTTGTCCCTCGTCCAGGACTCGATGTCGGACAGACATGCTGTCAGAACATCGATGGTCTGGGGGTTGAGGGATGAGGCAGAAAGGTACAACTGGGTGTAAAAGCCAGGACGTGATGAAAGCCCAGATCAGGGTCTCAGCGGCCTGTGGTGTGGAAAAGTGAACGAGTCACAGTATGAATGTGGGTTTTGAAGGATAGTTCAAAATTTCCTTGATCACTGTAGACTTACAGGTACTTAGCACCAGATACTACTGTATTGTGAGGGAGAAAAAAGTCTGTTTGGTTAACTCAAGCTCATTGTGCTTCTCCCCCTACCCACTATCAGTGGCCACACCTCAAGTTACTTTACTCCTAACCTCTGGAACTCGCTTCTTCTTCCCTTCTGCCTTGCTCCCTGTCTTTCTGCCTTGAAATCTACTTTAAAACCTCTACAGAAGTGACAATGGTCACCTCCCTCTTTTCCCTCTTGTTGCTGATTCTGTTTAAACTTGTCCATAGTATCTTCAAACTCACCCTCAACTATTTTGAGGAAGTCTAAAAAGTTTTAGAAACTCAACTTAAATGTTAAAATTGGTAAGGTATTCCATATGCTCTCTACCCCATATGAAGGACAGAACTTTGAATGGGTGGGAGGGTGTGGTGGGAGAAGGATTCTAATCCATAGCCTCGGCTGATATTTGTGCATTTTGTTCTTGCAAATTTCAGTTCTACACCTTTAAAGTACAAGTCAAACAGTCTCATCAAAGTTCTTTAGAAGATACGTTGCTCAAAACAATATTCCATATGTGAACTCATCAGTGATCACTTTAAATGTTCTTGAGATTTATCTTAGATGACAGACTGGAGTGTCACATTGGCTGGAGATGTTCACTGCATGATCAAAAATCACATTTAAATTGATTCTTTTAAATTTTCGTGTTGGACTAATTATGATTATCAACACACTGTTCAGTTTCCCAGGTCTATTATGCAATGTTCTGTGCAAAACACATCTGGCATGTCAAAATCCTTCTCGAGTGCTACTTAGAATGCATCTATGTATTCAAATCAATTCCTCTTATTAATTATAGACTCATTACAGTCATCTACCGAACACTAGTCACTTTAGCTCCAAACAGAAGTTTCCATTCAAAAGTATGGAAACAAAGAAATTTACAGTCCTGAGCAAAGCCATTTGGCCCGTCAATCTTGCATCAGCTCACAGAGCGGGATATCACTTTAAACTCACCATCCCTCCTTATCACCGTAGCCCTTCAAGCCCCTCCCTCATGTCTACTTCCCTTTTGAAAGCTGTAATGGAATTTGCCTTCACTATTCTACTCAGGAGGGTGATCCACATCCCAGCTATTCTCTGCATGAAAAAATTCCTTCTAAATTGACCTTTCACTAGTCTTGTGGCTATCTTGAAACTATGTCCTCTGCTTTCTGACTCCTATCAATGGAAATAAATTCTCTCTATTAACTTTAACGAAACCCCTCATGATTTTGTACACCTCAGATCTCCTGCTCAACCTTCTCTACTCCAGTGAAGACAAACCCAGCTCCTCCTCTCCTCATAACTGTAGCCCTGTATCCCCAGACACCTCCTTTGATTATTTAGGCTAAAAATAATTTCTGGTAACCAACAGACTACACAGAAATCACCGTATGGGTTAGAATAACCCACATGCAGTTTCTCAATAGATGAGGGGTTTAAAAAATCTAAAAATGTGTCAAAACTGGCTGTAGAATTCATGCTTAAAACACAAACGCGCACACTCACTGTCAGCTTAACATGCAGATTTTCATTGCAAACACCAGCAATGACGATCAACCCTTTCATTTACAAACCTAAAAGTAATGACAGTAGTTTTGCAAGCATTAGACATGGACTGAATGAAACACTGCTACTTACACTGGTTTACAACGAGATGAAAGTGCCTCAAAGTCTCATCTCACCATTGATGCAATTAAGTGAATATTGAAGGCAGAAAATCAGGTTTATTTTAAACTGTCTGCAAGTCCTTTTTCTAATGCCACATTTGTAGTGTTACTTGGTACCAATCAACGAGGTACATTGTTGTACCCAGAAATATCCCTCTCATATCACAGATTGTTATATAATAATAATCCTTGCATATTGACATGGCGCTTTTTCACATCTTCCAGACGTCTCAAAGCGCTTCACAGAATATACTGTAAAGTGAATTGACTGTATTCGTGGGCAAAACACAGCCGCCAATTGTGCACAGCAGTGTCCAACTAACAGTTGTAGATTGAAATGACCAATTTATTATAGTTTTTGTGGGGGGAAATTATTATTAGGCGTGTGGAGTAAGGAAACTTGCCCAAGGTTTCGCCCTGGTCCGCCTGGATTCGAAACACAGGTTGTAAGGCAAGTGCTCTAACCACTGAGCTACAGGACTCCACATGTTCTTTTAATACTGGGCTTTAGATACAATGTCAGGGAATTGAATGGGAAGCTGGACACTACAACAATCAATACTTTTTTAAAACCTAAGACTGTATAATACAATCACTGGGTACAATAGATTTTTTTTCATTCTAAGAGTTAGTTGTTTGTCATCTTGAGGAGCCACAAAACATTACAAAATAGAATCTCCCATCAGAGTGACGCCTGAACAACTGATGAAAACTATTTCACACAAACCCAGGCAACTTCAATGAAGTTAACCGAAAGGTCATAAATGATTTGACCCTTCACCTCACAACAAACTGGTTCCTTCAAATAGTGTGTGTGTGTGAGTGTGTGTGCGTGTGTGCGTGCACATGTGTGTGTGTGTAAAGAATGTCCACGAATAAAAGTAAGATAATAAATGTAGTCAGGCTTCCTGCCACAGTTAAAAACATTTGTTCGCAACCCAATTTTCAAGAATCCTCCTGAGCCTTCAATTTATGTCTGTTAAACACGCTGGAATCTAGTTGCTAAAGTATAAAACATACCAGCAAATGGAACATTTTTAATATGCAAATTATTTCTATACAGTACATAGTATAAATAGGAAGACAGGTTTAAAAAAATACCAATAGAAAGAGTAAAAGAGTAAACATTCACATTGTAGTAACTGTAAATACCCGCATATAAGGCGCACTTGCGTATAACTTTTGACCTTTTCTTGGTGAAAAAAAACGGAAGCATTTTCGATGATATTGCCGACAGAAGGGAGGGAGGGAGGAGAGACAGGTAGGTAGGGAGAGAGGGAGGCAGGCAGGCAGGCAGGGAGGGAGGCAGGGAGGGATGGAGAGAGAGAGAGAGAGAGAGAGGGAGGGAGGCAGGCAGGCAGGCAGGGAGGGAGGGAGGGAGGGAGGCAGGCAGGGAGGCAGGCAGGGAGAGAGAGAGAGAGGGAGGCAGGCAGGCAGGCAGGCAGGAGGGAGGCAGGGAGGGAGGGAGGCAGGAGAGGGAGGGAGGGAGGCAGGCGAGGGAGGGAGGGAGGCAGGCGAGGGAGGGAGGGAGGCAGGCGAGGGAGGGAGGCAGGCGAGGGAGGGAGGCAGGCAGACTGGGTTCGGCAGAAGGCAGGCAGCAGGCAAGGCACTAAAGTCCGCTGCTGCTGCCGCTGCCCGGGCGGCCGAGGCCGAAGCCCCATCACCCGGAGCTCCCCCCAACCCCCGCCGGACACTGACCAAACCCCGGCTGACAGTGCGCCGGCCGCCCCTCCTGTTTACTGTATTTTCGAGGCTCAAAATTTCTTGCACCTGCGTATAGGGCGCACCCCCAACTTTCGAGATCTTCCCACGTGAAAAAAAGTGCGCCTTATACGCGGGTATTTACGGTACTTAAAAAAAATTAAAGTGATGCATCTCCAGCAGCTAACGAGTGGTAACCAAGTAACTGAGTTTGAAGTCAAGCATTCAGCTACTAGAATATACCAAGATCGTGAATATGTTTCACGGAGTATTAAATATGAATCATGAATACTAAACCGGATAGTAGTTTTATAGGGCTCGCTTGAGATCTGCTTACATTTTAAATTATAAAATAAACTGGACTTGATATGAATAAACACAGCAGATATAAAAATATAGAATCTTTCAGCATAGGAGGTAGCCATTCTCTTTGAGTACTGTGTATGTCACTGTTACCTGTAGGAAGCAGTCCTGACTGCAGCAGAGAATATGCACGCACAGAACACAGGGAGTAATGTTGTTGATGACAAACTGGAAGTTGGACTTTAAGTATAAGAACCCGGCTGGTCCAGATATATATTGCCTTATAAGATAACCATTCTACAATGATGATCTACTGCACTAATGTTGACAATACAAAATGTTCAAATAAAACTAATATCCTGCGAGCAATATAAAACATGAAGATCACAGCATGTACATGTTATTTCCACAGGTTACAGATAATCCAGAACTCTGCGGCTCGTGTCCTCTGCCATCAGTCCCTCCGCCTCGCCACCTCCCTGGTCTCCTTCAAGTCCCGCCTCAAGACCCTTCTCTTTGTCGGTTCCATTGGTCACTCCAAATCCCCCCTTTCCCTCCATCCTCCCTGTCCCCAGCTCTGGTCTGAAACAACGACAATGACTGTCCAGCGCCTTGGGACGTCCTCCTGACATGAAAGGCGCTATACAAGTGTAATTTTGTTGTTGTTGTTGATGTACTTGAAAATTTTCAGGATGTAAACAAGGAAACTATTTTAATGATTGTCATGTTTAATGCTAATTGTTTACCTCAAAATATATTTACTACATTTGACAGTAAACCCTGTGTAGCATTTTGAAATATCCTCCAGGCATGGAAGGTACTGTATCAAATGCAGGGATTATTATTAAGATTATTACCTGCACTCAGATTTCAACACAGTGTCTGCCCTGTCAAAGTCATACTGTTGGAAATTGATTTTATATGGAAAATTTAAAAAAATGTGATTGCAGACCAATGAAAGAGGCATTCTGAAGTAAATACCGGAACACACCCAAATCGGTTAACCTGCTCAGCAAACGGTAAGGTAAATTTCACTGGAACTAATAAACCTGGAAGGTTAATCAATAACGTGGCCACAGTATGTGCAAAGTACTTGCTGAACAGAGAAATTACTGGAAACAATTTCCCTCTTAAAACGCCTGCTTCCATTTCCCATTTTCTGGATGAATTTGCCAACTGTCACAATACAAGTATTCAAGAGACAAGTGCAATCACATACACCAGCCTGATTAGTATTCCACACTGGATTTGCTGCTAATAAATCAGCCTGCAAGCTACTTAAAAGTGCATTTCATAGCAATTCATGATTTTGTTCTTCAACATATCTCTCTTTTTTAAACCTAGAGTGAGAGGTTCAATCTTGGGAGCTTAGGCTGACATTCCAGTATGCATTTGAGTACTGCTACATCAGTGGTGCCAGTGTTTAGGCAGGTTAATAATCAAGGTCTTGTATGCCTGATCAGGTAAAGGTCAACAAATCTGTAAGGGGCAAGACTTTCTCCCACTGTCTTGGACCAAAAATATTCCAGATGAAATGATGATTCACCTCGAGATTGATTTGTGTCAACTTTGCTGACAGAAAAATTGGCCGCCTACCATCAGGCATTATACAATAGAAACACAGAAAAACAAGAGTAGGAAAGGGGCAATGAGGGCATTGATCCTGTTCCACCATTTTACCAGATATTAGCAGATCCTTTAATTCCAAAGCACTGCCTTTTCCCCATACCCTTTAATACCTCCTCAGTACCCAAGCATTTGACAATCTTTATCTTAGACACCCCTATAAAGCCTCTACAGTGTTCTTTGGCAGCGTTTTCTACATTTTCATAACACTGTATGTTAGGAAGAAATGCTTTCTAACCTTGGTTCTAGCTATCTTATGATTTTAAGGCTATGCCTGCTTTGTACTGGATCCCTCTATCCCACCAATTATTATTCCATCATTTACTTGCAGTATTCTAAATGCTGCAATAATCACCTGTGAAACCCTCTGCAGCATTCATTTCAAAGAAATCTAGCTACAGTATTGTGTTTTATATGTAACATACTGCTTCTGTTTATTTTAATCATTATGTTCTCAGGATACGATAAAATGAGTACAATGACAATTTTAATTCATTTTATCCTGAAGTTCATTTTGTTTCTTTTTCCCCAAAGTATTTCAACAGCTTCTCTTTGTATCTTGATAAGAGAGTGAGCTATTGTTCCTGCACATTATCCACAATGCCACCGACTTTAACCAGTAATGCAACAACAGACTTTCAAAGCTCAAAGCTTTGTCTCTAGTGCTCCATTTGACTAAAGACATCACAAATAATGTACATACAGAGAGAATGCTACAAAGCAGTAGGGTTTAAAGCTGCAGGAGTAGTTTGAACTTTCAGCCAAGTTCCAATGTAAGAGTATGCAGAGTTTCCTTAGAGCTTAGAGCTTCATTAGAGCTCAACTGTAAAGTAGGGTATCTTTGGAGCTGAACTGGCTCCAAGGTGACATGCCTGCCAATTGAATGTCAGAATTGAGCCAGCCCTCTGTGGTCTCCCTAGTCTACGTTCGTGAGCCAGGTGCGTCCGCAGTACTCCAAGGTTCTGCTAATAACCAGGATAACCAACCTGGCTCATTGGCAGGACCTGGAAGGGCAAACCAATCACTTGGGGCAGAATGTCATAACACTCAGCTCCTGTTAACCCTGCAAGCCAACGCCTTCACGCTAGAGTGGTCCGAGCTGGACAAGCAGCAGGAAAGCTTGCCACACAACAATATTAATAGCAAGGTATTGTGGTTTTAGCTGGTTAGAATTCAGTAGTACCCCAATGCCCACTTGTCCCAACCTGTGGCTAAGCAGAATGGGTCCCTCCAGGGAAAGAGTGCGCTTTCCGTTCCAAGTCTATCTCTGGGATTTCCATGTGTTGGTGGAATGTATGGAAATCTCAGCTGTGTGGTGATGGGTTTCTGCACATGTCAGACACATGGCTGACCGAAAAAAATTCCAACACAAAATTCCAATGCCAATTCCTCCATCAACAATACTCACTTTGAACGCTCTGAAATGCCTTTCGTGGAAAAAGATCATCATTAGGTAATTGTGTGTGATTACCTCCCTGAAGACTCTAAACAGCACTCCAAACAACACTCTAATCTGTGTCAGATTAAAATTTACTTACTTGTTGACTGATGGCAAGAGTGACAGTAGTGCCAAAGCAGAGAGTTTTCTTCTCTCTGGTTGTGTAATGTTATCCATTCGGTCAACCCACATCTCAATCATACTACCAATAAGCTGATCCATCTGTGAAAGATAACAGAATCCTATGAACTTTCTGTGCATAAAGTATAGCTCTTGGAAGCAATTTTTGAACAGAAATGTCTTACAGGGTTTAAGAAAATGTAGAAGCAATATACAGTGTGTCCAGCTCTGTAGAACAACATTTGTTAGATACAACCTCAAAATCGAAGAGTGAAACAATCGTGTTAATAAGTAGGACCATGTTAAGTACCTGCAATGTTGCTTTTTACCCAGCGCTTCGGAACGTCCTCCTGACGTGAAAGGTGTTATACAAATGTAATTTTGTTGTTGTTGTAATCATTAACATTTAACATTGACACTTGTCAACTAATTAAGCAGTTACTAACAACAACAAACTTCTATTTATATAGCACACCACGCATCGAGAGGATACCCCAAAGTGCTGGACAATTGAGAGTTTGCACTCGAGATGGGGATTGGATTCTAGGAGTGGGAGCCAAGGGGGAGATGGGAATACAACTGAAGGCGTGATCAATGGCATGATTTGTATAACTTACAAGTCATGCATACCATGGGGGAGAAGGGAATAGAGAGTTCAGGGGACAGAGGATGTGGAGGGGTGGAAGGCTCAGAGCATAAACTCTGACAGTGACTAGTTGGGCCAAATAGCCTGTTTAAGTGCTCTAAGATGCTTCTCATGTGAAGGGTGTTATACAAATGCCAGTTGTCATTGTTTCCATGCAACAAATGTCTGAAATTCTGTGCATAATATGTCACAGTGAATTCTCATTTCTACTTGTAAAATTCTTTTGTTCTACCCCATAATACCAATAGTTTAAACTTAGTCATTCAATGCGTCACAGCTTTATGAAAAGATACAATTAATTGACAATAAATTCAAAGAAGGCTGTCATTATTTTCTTTAGGTTACAAGGTGTAAAAATAAGCTAACCTATGTACACAATTTACTCTCAGCTTCATTTGACTGAAATCAAAATGTTGTGACTATGCTGGCAAGACAGACGAAAATTAGGATGGGACAAAACATATAGGATTATCTTGCCAAAGGCAAATCAACTCTCAAATCCTTTTGATTTTAATGCTAACAGAAAAGTAAGCAAATTTCCACAGGGCCCATATGTACCACAGAAACATCATAAAGTGCATTTGTTGATGACGGTCAGAAAAGGATAACTGTCAAGAATAAATGCATTGATGCATCCAGGTTTGTTGAGTTCAGTTGTATTTTGCCAGATGAAGACCCACAGCGTAGTGTTTAGCGAACTCCTTGTACATGCAAGAGTATCTGGGTTTGATTCGTGGGTGAGGTAAAACCTTGGGCAAATTTCCTTACTTAATGCAGAGAACTGTGAAATTATGCCTGTTGGGAGGAGGAATGTGGAGAGGCGATATAAGCTAAATTGTACAATTTTAAATGGGGTGGAGTAGGGTCCGTTGATATCGAAATTTTCCGATATCGATATATCGGTTTGTCCATATCGATATACCGAGGGTCTTGGAGAGGGTGTAAACAAGATTTACCACGTGATTTACCAGACCAATCTGGAGTGGTGGAAAAGGAAGGAGCAAAGCTGGTAGGCAAGTTATAGCCATCGAAACATGAGGCGGTAGCTGAGAAGTTGAAAGGTTCAGTGTTTTATTTGAGAAAGGGCAGTTTTGAATGGGAGGAAATGAACTTAACCAGAGAAAAGGAAAATGTTGATAACATCAGCACTGCACTATTATATATTAAACCAAGGTACTGACTACCTGTTCCAGTGATTTATCTGGGCATTAAGGATCCTATGACACTATAAGAGCAGCGAGTTTTCAAGTATCTTGGCCAATAGTCATTCCTCATATTAAATAAATAATAAATTGGTCATTCATTACTCTTTCTTGGCCATTGCCGATTAGCTGGCATGAGTGGCTATATAAGTTTTATAGAACTTCAAAGCAGCATTATTTGAAATGCTTTGAGAAGTTTTGAATTGATAAAGGCACTAAATCAAAAGCAAGTGTTCTGAAGGCTTTGTGGCTTTTTAAAACTCCTTTCTTTTTACATGCCTGGAATGAAACATATTTATATTTGTTTCTTGTTCTACTTTGCCATCACTATAAATGCTAAGGTAAATACCTAAAGTCAATTTAAATGAGTTTTTTAATTGATTTTCCCTGATAAACATCTTTTTAAAATATAAAGTCAATCAGCAAAAAATGATTTTCATTCGAGTTTCATTAAAAAAATCTTTATGTTGGTTTCTGTGATGATGCATACATCCTTAAACCTACCTTGCTATATATACTGCTGGTTCCAGGAATACTCAAATAATGTGATGTGCCATAAGAAAGCACTTCCCTCTCCAAGAATGCACACATATAATACAAATATTCCTTGAATTTGATATTGTACCTTATCAGGTTGTCAAGACATCTCATAACCCTTCACAGGATATAGCTTAACTTGGTTTGACTGTGTGCATTTTTTGGGCAAATCATACCAAATATCACGTTACATGATCCATCAAGCAGATGTTCCAAAATAAAACCATATTCCACCCAGATGTTTAAAAGCTTCTCCAATCTGTGCTTAGTACAAAATGTGTGGCACAGTTTGAGCATTCCTTGGCACCTTTGATAATTGATCCTCATCAAACTTTCTCATGCTGCAATGGGTCTTTCAAAACAAACCACTAAAATCATGCTGTTTTATGATTTGGCTAAAAACATTTCAAAATACAACCGCTCTAATTCAATGTAATTTGAAAATAAAGAGTTCTACATCTTTTGTGCCTTATTCTGCCTATTCCAACAGATATGAGAGGTTTACAATTCAGTCCAACAGTTTATAATTCCTTCTCTTTTATTGGCAGTGAAATTCATTAACTCAGCAGAATGACCTCTTCAGGGCTTTTATGAGTACAAACACTGCAGCACATGGTGTTGCGCAAATTGGCTACTGAATTTGGCTACAATATACAGTCATTTTATAATAAATAATTTGAGGTTCTTCAGACATCCTCCCAACATTAAATGCGCAATATAAAATTCAAGGCTTATTACTGAAATCTCACCTAGCCTTAGACTGCAAAACCACGGTGTTAAATGTAGAAAGATTGGAACATTCATAATTCAGACGTGGTTTGGAAGCCATTTTTCCATAGTCCATACAAAAATAAAACCTGGCTTCGGAATTTATGAATTTTCCACAATTCTGTATGATTTATAATAATAATTAACTAATTATTATTATTCATTAGTAATAATAATTTGGTCACTCAATCTCCGACTGTTTGCGGAACAATGCTGTGTGCAATTGTCTGCCGCGTTTCATTTACAGAATAAACAGTCATTTCACATTACAACATATTCTATAAAGCCCTTTGAGGCATCTCGAAGATGGGATAGGGAGCTACAGTAGAAGCCTGTTTATCCGGTACCTGTGGGATCTGGCCAATGCTGGTTAAAGCACCTGCCAGATATTCGGGCGGCCCGCAGTCGAAAACCCGCTACAAAAAAATTAAAGTTCTTTTAACACACACCATACACACCAGACTAAGTAATGGCAGATAGTGACAGAATGTTGTGTTGGTGCTTGTTGTTGGGGCTGCTCTCTTGCGCTTCTCACCCTTTGCTGGTCAGGGGTTTCACTCCAGCAAATCTTTTTTGAATGGGGGGCGCCAGGCGGGTGAAAAAAACAGCTGCGGGATTTTAAAGTCGCGCGGCTTTACTAGCTGCAAGCCGAAGCCCTAGACTCTACTCGTGGCAAACCGAAATACTGCACCTGCGCGACAATGGGGGTTGTCGGCTAGCGTTATCGGCTTGCCACTAGTATTGATTTTAAAGTCATACGTGCTCCGTTTTTTTCACCCGCTTGGCGTGCTCCATTTTGGGGGGAGTCGCTGGACTGTAAACCTCAACCGCAGCATCATGGATTCACGTGCAGCATCTACCAGCGGGGGTGGGGGGCACAGGAGAGTGGTTTTGATGGTGAGTGCCAATGTAGTATTCTGTTGTTATGTTATTATTTATGCATTTACAAACGCTCCACCTCTATTGTTCCAGATAAGTTCCAGTTTATCGAATGGGGACTTTTTTTTGGCGTGCTGGTGATACGGAAGTGCTGGTGCAGAGTCACGGATAAACGGGCTTCTACTGTATATCAAATTCAACGATTAATATTATTTTAATTTTATCCTATCACAGAAAAAACAACAACAACTTGCACCCTCCATGCCGGGCGACTGAGGATTCAAGGAAAATGGAGGAGGCCCGACCCAGTAGAGCCTAGGCAGCGGGTGCTGCTGTAAGGAAAGAGGGGGTTAGAGAAGTAGGGGAGTGCCGAGAAATGAAGGGGTTTAAACACTAGAGTGAGGATTTTGAAGTCAATCTGTTCTGTGACAGGGAGGCAGTGCAGTTTGGCAAGGACTGAGATAATCTGCATAAGAAGTTTGGTTGTGGGTGAGAATAAGTTTTGGATAGGCTGAATTTTGAGAATGGTGGAGGAGGGCATTGTAGTCCAGTCAAGAGGTAACAAAGGCATGGACCAGGGTTTTGGCAGTTTTTGGAGTGAGGTATTGACGGAGACAGGCAATGTGGCGGAGATGGAAGAAAGTGATGCTTCTCTATGGCTTCTGTTTTGTTGATGTTTAACTCCAAGAAATTTGTGTTCATTCAACTCTCGATATCCGACAGACAAGCTGACATAACATCAAGGGACTGGGGGTGTCGCAACTCGTGTCCTCTCCCGCATTAGGCTCCGCGACCCCATCACTCCCACCCTCGCCTGGCTCCATTCCCAGAGTATCGAATTCAAGATCCTCATCATTACTTCCAAGGCCATTCACCTTGCTCCTTCCTATCTCTTTGACCTGCTGACTCCCTATCAACCTGCCCACCCCTTCTGGTCTGCTCCATGTCTCCCGCCCTACCAATGGTGGCCAGGTTTTCAGCCTCTCTGGCCCCACACTCTGGAACTCCATCCCACAGTCCCTTTGCCTCGCTTCCTCTCTTGTTTCCTTCAAAGACAGTCTTGAGACCCTCGTTTTCAATCATGCCTTCTGCTGCCCTCTGATCTCTCTCCCTCCCCCCTACCCCGCCCCTCTCCCATCCTTGGGTCCCGACCCCTGACCTCACAGCATCATGGGACCTCCTCCCGACATGAAACGCGCTCTATAAATGTAATTTTGTTTTTGTTGTTGTCGCAGCCGGAGGTGGAAAAGTAGAGCTGAGTGCCACCCGCATACATGTGGAAGTTAACCCTGTATCTGCGGACGACATCCTGTTTGCTGGGGGTGGAGGAAACAAGCAGGTATCTTTTGGGACTGGACTAGCTCTGACTGATATGAAGCCAAGCAGGTGTGCAGCAATGTAAAGCAGATTTGTAAGTGAAGACATATTCTCCATCTTGTAAAACAAAACTCTAATGGGAAAGCCAAGTGTTATAATAATATTCCTTGCATTTTTGATATAGTGATTTGCACGTCTTCTAGACATCTCAAAGCGCTTCAAAGAATATACTGTAAAGTGAATTGACCGTATATTTGTGAGCGAAATGTGGTAGCCAATTACGCACAGCATTGTCCCACAAACAGTCGTGGATTGAAACAATCAATTTTTTTTTGATGGATTACTATAATGTCTCGTTAAACATTTTCTGTGTCCCCGTGGAAGCAGGACAATGAAATCCTACCTGGTGTCAATTTGTTCTCACAGCACCATATATCATGTTGCTAAATGTTCTGTATTGCTTTGTAAACTTTGACTGTATCATTACTAATGGTGCTATACTGGTACCACAAATATTACAAAAAATCTAATTTGGGGGCTCCTAATCAGTGGATATTCTAAATAAATTTGGAAATTGAAAACTGGTAGATTTAATATAAACATACAGGTCTGCGGATGTTATTAGATGGTTGAGACTGAATTATATTGCATCGATTACAATTTTAAAGCTCATTACTTTCTGAAAAGCCAATAAAGTTCAATGCAGTTAAATTGCAGTTAACACTTGAAGCCATTATCGTAATTCAGCCTACAGCTATTCTGAATCATTACTGTACATAAATTAACACAATTCAAATCGATTTTATAATATTTGATAGATATATATTCCAAATTATATACAACATACATATAGTTTGATGTCCCCTGTGTTTTAGGATGGCATGTCATAACGCATCTGCTCATGAAGATGTACATTGCCCGCTGGACATTCCAATTATAAATTCATGGGGAGGTCTTGTTTCAAATACGTTTTCCTTCACTATTTTCCTTCATTTTTCACCTATAATTCTCATTTTATACTTCTTTTACATTTCACAAAATGCAAATCTTCCAGTGATATTAATTTGGGCGCTCTGCCAGCAACAATGCTGCGTATTGGCTAAGGAACAATTTGTGACACATAATTTTCAAAATCAAATGTTGTTGTGAAGCAATATCCTATAATGATTCAAATGACCAAAAGTACCTAAAACATGACTTTGTGAATTCTTATAATCCTTCTATTTCTGGAGCAGTAAATTGAACAGAAGTGCCCAGTATTCCTGAGGTAGCATCTTGAAATTATCATGTAGTACTGAAAGCTCTGCACCCATGGAGACAAGTTAAATGTTAATTGGTTTTGAAGATTGGATCTTACTTTTTATCTTTTCAATTTTGTCTTTTAAATCAAAAGTTTGACTTCCTAAATAATTTACGTGATTTGGGCTGGAGGAGCAGCATGCGCAGTCACTACAATTGGCAATGTGAATTGAAGAATGGCAATACATCAACGCTCTGGCTTGTTACCTCCTGGTTGACTTCTAATGTAATCTGACTGAGAAGAGTCGAGAAGAAGCCTGCATTCTGTAGTAATACTCGTCCTGTAATACCAAGGTACGTAGACATCACCACTGGGTACTTCTGAAATGGATAAAGAAATACATTAAAAATGCATCAACAAAAACAGGCATTTTATGAACCAATCATTACATATCTACACAAAAGCTGACTATAATAACTAATTTCATCTTAATATAACCTCATTTTTTATAAACAAAAATACAGATATATATAAATTTAATATTTATTTCCAGCATATTGGAAATTAATAACAAATGCTTAGAGCTAGGGTATAATAAGGAGCAGGAGTAGGCCATTCGGCTCCTCGAGCCTGCCCCACCATTCAATAAGATCATGACTGATCTTCTAATCTAATTCCACCTGCCTGCCTTATCCCCATATCCCTTAATCCATAAGAAATCTATCAATTTCAGTATGCTGCACTTATTTCTCAGACTCTCTGACAACCCATGGAAGGTGAACTAAGCAAAGCACAAACAGGACAAAATGTGAGTTATATACAAGCGCCTCACTTTTATTAGTTACTATAAATAAATAAATATGTGAGACAATTAGTTGAAATTTTATTCAGCTGGAATTCCTTGTGATAAATAGGCTTTAATTTCATTCTGTTTACTTCCCCACAAAAATTCCTCTCTCTCCTGGCAGTAGTTGGAGATACCAGGTTATTGTATATCCTGCGTTAGTGCATAAGACATTCTCTTGCATACATGTCCTCTAACTGTGGGTAGTACGCCTGGACGAGGACTGCTGGTAGGCTATTCTACTAGAGGGTACACACTTGGCTGATCACTGGTAAAAAATGGGAAACGTATTTTCCATGAATACAACAAAAAATTTCAAGAAGATGTTGAAAGATATATTTTGGTGTTAGTTGACTTGGGTCTCAACATTTAAGCTCAAAATGAAGCAATAATAAACAAGGCAAACAGAATGCTGGGCTATTTTGCTAAATCAGTAGTGCAAAGGAGAGTAATGAGATTGATCCTCAGTGTTAAAGCGAGTGCCACAAGGAACGACTAGATAGGTTAGGCTCTTTGGCCTTGAGAAGCACTGCCTCAGATACGCATTGCAGAGAACAAGATGCTTAATGGGCTAGAAACATAAACCAAGAATAATATTTTCAGATGCACCAATGGAGCAGGACCAGAGGCATAGGATTGAGGGTGTGAAGGGCAATTTTAACAATGACATTAAGCAGTATTTCTTTATAGAATGTAGTTGGAACAACTCCAGGTCAGAGGAAAGAAAACAACTTAAAGCTGCAATGAGAAAAAGATAGAGTGGCTCTTCTGGAAATACAAGATTTAATGGGCCTTCATCTGGACCTCTCTTGTGATCCATGCCTTGGTTTAATTTCTCAGTTTCCATATTATAACAACAACAAAATTACACTTGTACAGCGCTTTTCACATCAGGAAGACATCCCAAGGCACTGGACAGTCATTGTTTCAGACCTGAGCTGGGGTCAGGGACAGTGGAGGGAAAGATGGGGGTTTGGTGTGCCCGATTAGACCATCACCCCAAATCTCCCCCTTTCCCCCCACGCTCTCATAACTGAATCTACAAACAGCTACAATTACAAACGCTGAGAGTGCATTTCATGTGCGTTGACATTGCAAAGTGCTTCAAATACCAACAATGTAGGACCATATTGGACAAAAGCAGCTACATGTAAAGGGACTAGATTTTCTCTCCTTCGAGAAAGACCACTTTCACTGAATTCCATCCCATCAGCCAGATCATAACAGGTGAGTCCACTAGCGATTGGAATCTAAATCTGAGCCCTTTGAATATGGTTGAAATAGATACATTTCAGTCACCCATCTACTGAACATTTTATTGGAGACTTAAAAGTTTGGTGAACACATGCCTGCAAGATAATGATCAATAATAGAAATTAAGTCCCTGAACTGTTTCAGGAAGAGATCATAAGCAGTTTCATTAAACAACTAAACCAAGCTATTCTAACAAGCTCATTCAGTGCTCATGTTTGTTCTGCTACATTATAATATAATTATCTAATTTGCAAAAAGTTGTACTTTAAATGCCTGGTTAAACATCTTTTACATTAACACTAATTTACTTTCTGGTATGTGAATATATCCATGCAGTTCATTTCCACAAACCTACCTCTCCATCTAATATTCCTTTACACACAGAAGGAAGTAGTGGCTGAAACATCTGGGGACCCAAAATTGGATTTACTTTTATGACATTTTCCACCACCTGCAAAAAAAAAAAGAAATTGCATTAGATACTGTTTAGGCTATACCACTTTTGGGTGAAAACAGTAATGTTTGATTGAAATTGTGTGAATGATAAGATTTAGAAGCGCTCTGAGACACCGTCCAGCGTGGAGGGCGCTATATAAATCAAAATTGTTGTTGTTGTTATTTATGGCACAAGGTGCAGAGGATTTTGAACAAAGCTTTTGCTTTAATGAAATTTAGGTACTGTTGGTCTATCCATATTAAACAACAACAACAACAAAATTACACTTGTATAATGCCTTTCACGTCAGGAGGATGTCCCAAGGTGCTGGACAGTCACTGCTTCAGACCCGAGCTGAGGACGGAGGGGGAGAGGAGGGAAGGGGGGGGATTATGAGTTGCCGATGGATCCATCGAAGAGGAGAGTCTTGAGGCGAGACTTGAAGCAACACAATAATATTTCAATCAATCAATATTACATTTATATAGCGCCTTTCACGTCGGGAGGACATCCCAAGGTGCTGAACTGTCAGGTAATTATGTTTAATAATCAAACACCTACAAATGTACATTTCTGTGGTATTATTCCTTTATTATACTCTTAAATCATAAATACACGCTAATATAACTCCAAGGGCCTTTAAGCAGTAACGGAAAGGAAACATCCAAAGCCTTGCTTGATGCCTCAGTTGGTATAGCTATTCCCTAGTCTGCTATCAAAATGCACAATCACTGTATATCCTGTGATTTGCTTCGAGACATTCTCTGAAGTGAAATGCACTAAACCAAATGTAAGGATTATTAGTTGTGGTATTTCAATGGTAATCCAGCTATAAAAAATACTAGAACTGCAAAAAAGAACTACCAGAACAGAACAAAGAAAATAACAAAACATCAACCTGACTCCCAACCATTTGAATTAACATTCTTTCACTGTTCAATTCAATTTCACATTCTAATTTCACATTCACTCCAGCTAAGCATTATTGGTGCATTTCGAATGCAGGAGTAGAGCCAGAGAGAAAATAGTAAATCCCTGGCTGCCATCAAAAAACTCTGCAGCCAAATAATGCTTTGAACATAGGAATCAACATAGGAATGAGCAGGAGATGCAAATAGAGGAAATATTACAATTCTTTATATTTCTCATATTATGCAATCTTTAACTTTTAGTGGCTGCTCTGATATTTATCTCCTGCCATCTCTCTCAAAGTATTTTTTTTTAGCTATTAGATAAATTGTAGGGAAGTCAAATTCTCATGTCTGTTGATCACTTATGGCCCCAAAGTACTCTGGATTCTGATGAAGCATAATATTAATGATAATAATCCTTACATTTGTTATAGCGCCTTATCATATTGTTGAGATATTTGAAAATGCTTCAAAGAATATACGGTAAAGTGAATTGATGGTATATTTTGTGGGAGAAACATGGCAGCACACAGCAATGCCCCACAAACAGTTGTGGATTGATTAGCAAATTATTATTATTATTTTTGAAGGGATCACAACAATACCAACATACTTTATATAGCGGCCTCTATCCGGGCAGCATCTCAGGAGTGTCTAACAATAGCGGAGTCCGGATCATTACCCTGGAAAGCGATCTGCCAATCAGTTAACAACGAGATTCCTACTTACTGCCGGGTAAAAAACAGAGGTATGTAAACTGAGGAAACTTGCCTAAGGTTTCACCCCCGCTAGGGAAATGAATTCAGGTCCTCTCGCTTGCAAGCATTCTTTCGTTCGCTGGAGCAATTATTTGGCTGGTGGTGTCGGAAAACAGCCCACGATTGCTTCACTTTTTTTTAACTCAAAAGTCCATCTTAAGCCAAATCTGGACCTGCAACATATAACTGGGCCCCATTGATAAGATGCTTAATTGGATCAGCCACACAAATGCATTGGTGAGCAGAGTAGGATGGAGGCTGGTACATTGTTCCTATGTGAGGTGTTGCTCTCCAACCTCCTCAATGACTCTTCACCATCCAGAAGGCTAAAGCTGGGAGTGTGATGGATACATGCCATTTGCCTGGATGGATAAACCACTTATGAAGCTCAACACCCACCATGCAGCAGTTTACTTGATCAGCACTCTAGCTACTCAAGTCAAGATTACTGTACTCCCTCTCTGACAAATGCACTGTAGCTGCGGTGTGTTCTACCCATACAATGCACTGCAACGAATGTTACATCAACAGGCATTCACAACCCTGCAACCTAGGAATATCACCACCTTCCAAGTCACTCAGTATCCCTTCTTCCTTGTTGTTTGGTCAAAATGCTGGACCCCCTCCACACACACACCCACACCACTGTAGAAGTACCATCACCACAACAACTGCAACAGTTAAATAGAAAGATGGTAAATGCTGGTATTGACAGAGTTACCACATCCCAAGATTAATATAAAAATATATTTTGCTGTTAAAGATGTGTCCCAATTGTTGAGGTAAGTTTAGTTTCCTTGGAGATGACATTCAGAATTTTGCATAAGCAAGGGATATAAAAAATGTTTCCTTGCGATCAGTATGCAAGTCAGAGAAGGTCAAGTGAAAACTAGGAGTCCTGTAGCTCAGTGGTTAGAGCACTCGTCTTACGAGCGTGAGACCTGTGTTTGAATCCAAGCAGGTCAGGGTGAAACCTGGGCAAGTTTCCTTACTCCACATGCCTAATAATAATCCCTAAAAAAAAAATTGGTAATTTCAATCTACTCCCATGTGGGACAGTGCTGTACGCAATTGGCTGCCGCATTTCACAAACAAATATACAGTCAATTCACTTGACAGTATATTCTGTGAAGCTCTTTGAGACGTCTAGAAGACATGAAAAGCGCTACATCAAATGTAAGGATTATTATTATTATATCCCTGTCACACACTTAAGTCACACAACAGCCTGGCTTTGGGGGAATCAACTATTCATATCTTCTGCACAAGAAGAAAATACTGCTTTCATTCATTTATTAAATTTTACTTCAAATTTACACATTTAAAAACACAATAAAAGCTTGTTTATCTGGCACCTGTGGGACCTGGCCAATGCTGGTTAAAGCGCCCGCCGGATATTCGGGCAGTCTGCGGCCGAAAACCCACTACAAAAAAATTTAAGTTCTTTTAACACACATCATACTAAGTAATAACAGATAATAACAGAATATTATATTGCTACTTATTGTTAAAACTACTCTCTTGTAGTGCAGAAATCTCCTGAGAGTTTGGCATTCTTAAACCGGTTCTCTGTATTGAATACTGATGACGGTGATGACACCTCTGGGGAGGGGAGTCAAAAGCAAATGGATACACAGGGTAACACAGGAAAGATTATCAATGCAATTATCATTTGGGACACAACAACAACAAAACTATATTAATAGAGCGCCTTTCACGTTGGGAGGACGTCCCAAGGTGCTGAACGGTTAGATTGGGACCCGAGCAGGGTGAGGGGGGGTGGGGGAGGGGGGCGTTGGGGGTAGGGGGAGGAGAGTAGAAGAGGGGGGAGAGTTAGGAGGGATACAGAAGGCACGGTCGAAGAGGAAGGACTTGAGATTGGCCTTGAAGGAGGAAAGGGGGGAAGTGAGGCGAAGGATTGTGGAATGGAGTTCCAGAGTGTGGGGACAGAGAGGCTGAAAGCCCGGCCACTGGGGGACGTGGAGCAGGCCAGAGCTCGCAGAACGGAGGGAACGGGGAGGCTGATAGGGAGACAGCGGGTCAGAGAGATAGGCGGAGGAAAGGCCGTGAATGCCCTTGCTGAAAGAAGTGGACAAGCTTTTCTGCAACCAATGACGTAACTCTCACATGGTACGTTGCCTCCTTGGTCCCAGGGTTGAAGACATCATGGAATGATTGCACATCATTCTACAGGGATAAGATCCAAAAGTCATGGTCTATGTTAGAATCCATGACATGGGGAAAAAAGGGGCTGAGATCCAGGGCTGAAGGACTCGAGTCCTGGACTCGGACTCGAGACCGGTCTCGAGTCCTCATTTGAAGGACTTGGACTCGGACTCAGCTGTGCAGGACTCGGACCTGGACTCGGCTGTGCAGGACTCGGACTCGACAGCAGGGACTCGAGGACTCGGGCTCGAGACCGCCGCGAGTCCGGCAGGTATGAGCCGAGCTGCAGGGTTTTCTGCAGTTCACGCAAATACTACACTGACCGACTTACTGGAAATCTCCAGCGAAAGTTGCTTTTGAATGAACTGTGACGCGGTATCCCACATGGGATACTACTTCCTGTCTATCATATGTAAATTTTCTACCAATGAAAAAAGCCCTTTAAAAAGTGACCTGTTTAAATCCAATGCCCTGGATTGCCACGTGTTTCAGTTGCATTGTGTGAGTAGTAACACTGATTTCTGAGACTCTGTGAGTATTTTTTTGTACATTGTCTTGTGTACTAACTGTACAAGGACTACCGTACTAAGCTTATATCGTGTGCTACGCACTGAAACCTCCCTGATTCCTACCTGCCCGGAGCGTACGGGCATCACCATGTCTGTCGTGTCCCAAGTGATGGGGTACACGGATCATAAGGAATTCACAACAACAGGGTGGAAGAAACATCATGCAAAATGTAAGTTTTGCAAATGTCTTGCAACTGAAACGTGTGGCACCACATCGAATTTCACACGCCATCTGCAGCGACGTCATAAAGAAAAGTAAGTTTCGTACTCATTTACGATTAGACTATACAATAAATTAAGTGTGTGTGTGGACTCTTGTCGGAACGCGTTACTCATGAATCACGATAAATGTTGTCATGTTGATAGTCTTGAAGATTTAATCTAATAAAGACTATTTTCTGAACTATGTTGGGTAGTCCTCAGTCTACAGAAAAATCCATCTGTTTGGAGGAGTTGTTGCTCTCCTCCAACACAGGTGGAAGTCTCACATATAATATACCGCTACGTGCTGAAATTGGCCTTACTAGGGCTAGATCTTAGGTCTCCGTAGTAGAAATATATACGGGGACAAAAATCTAGCCCCATAGAGATACGCGTAAAAAGTAGAGCGCGAGCGCCGCAAAGCGTTCTACTATCTTTGAAATGAGGACTCGAGACCGGTCTCGAGTCCGAGTCCAGGACTCGAGTCCTTCAGCCCTGCAATTTTCTTCTTTGTGTGCAATGCACTGACTCGTACTTAGATCAGCAGCATTCACAAGCAGCATTCACCAATATATACAAGTACAAGCCTAGGCAAGCAATCTGCAGCTAAACATTTTATTTTTTTTTAAAAATTAAAATCTCTCTCCTTGACACAAATGGAGGTTGGGGAAGAGAGAGACAGGGAGAGACATATACATACACGCATACAAATGCACAAAAGCCAACCCAATCTTTCTGTCTTCAATTGGGGTTCATACATGTGCATTTCCAGGAAAATTGTGCCAGACAGGCCTTTTCAAATACATTTGCCAAACAAGGTTTAGATTTATAAATCTAGATGGATTTGGAGATCATAAAATTGTACAACACAGAAGGCCATTCACATCATCGTGAGACATCGAGAAGACGTGAAAAGCGCGATATCAAATGCAAGGATTCTTCTTATTATTATTATCATGCCTTCGCCATGTGAATCCTTGCCTCTCCAAATTAAAGGTTAGACTCAATTATTGCTTCTTAAAGTTTGCCCACAGTCTTATACCTTCTGGGTTGACTTTATAAATCTGCTTCAGACAGAAGAAGGGAGACAGATGAGAGTCAGTGGGAGTCAGTGGGAGAGATAAGACAGTGAGCAGAGTGACAGACAGACAGAAAGGAAAGGAGAACGGAATTAGAAAACACACAAATGTAGGGGACTCGTAAGAGGAATTCACTAAATTCTCGTCCAGCAGTTTGAATAAAAGCATATACTACAAGCCAGCCAAGTTACTAGTTCCAAGTCAGCTTTAAACTGCAAAGTCTCTAAATTGCAGTCAGATGTTTGAGCTAGAATTTTTTAGTTAGGCAAACTTATCAATTTGAAGCACTTCGAAAGACAAATTTAATAAGGCACAGGTTACTGCGGAACTACTGCTTAACTGCATGTTTGGAGAGGATTAACATCAACTTTCTAGACACTTGTTTTTCATACCCGACCGCGTTACCTTCCTCAAATTAATGATCGCATATCACTGTCTTAGCATTTTGTGAATCTTCATTTCAGTGAATATCAGTGCAATGGCTTTATCAGACAAGTGACTGACGACTTGAGAAGTCAATATTCCTTGTACTTCAGGGACTAAAAATAGAATTTAAATTTGTTCTTGAACCAAACCATTAAGCACTTGAACTTCGGGATAATTAGTCAATTTATTGCATAAAGCCATGAAGTAAGAACCCAACCCTTGTAAACAAAGCGTAGCAAGCAATATACATCCAAAAATGTATAAGACTGAAATTCTAGTATGTATAAGTTGGTGATGGGCGTGAATTTTTACATGGAGGACTTGGACATTAAAAAGTGGCAGGGACTCGGACTCAGATACCAGGGACTCGGACTCGGACACCAGGGATTCGGACATTAAAAAGTGGAAGGGACTCGGACACCAGGGACTCGGATGAGGAGGACTCGATTACAGCCCTGCTGAGATCCTACAGGGACAGTATCAGAAGCTAGAGAAAAAGTGTAGGACCTTAAAGATGGTGCCTGTTGGAATGTAGCAGTTTTGTGTGTGACTCTGTAACAACACGTTTGTGTTTATCTGGCAGTTTAGACTAATTTAGACCAGATAACTATGTATTGTAGAAATATAACAAGTGTGTGTGACCATTGGATCAGATAACTTTGTAGTGTAGAAAGATAACAAAGTGTGTGTGACCATTGGATAACGCTCCTAATATGGGCATGTTGGTTGGGCAATACTGTCTTAACTGATTGGGTCCTGTAGGACAAAGAAAGCAAACTGAGTATATATGTGTTGAATCCTCCAAGATTCAACGGTTCGAACTAACAAGTAACTATTCGAATCACAAGAGGAGTGCCTGTACTATAACTGGGATGTAGTACTGAATAAAAAGATCATAAAACTCTATGATGACTGAAGATCGTTCCTTTGAGAAAACTCCCATTTCTTCTGAATCTAACAGTGCCTCATGCAAGTGAATATCAAAACAGCAGGATCAAACACATGAATGCATGCCTGGAGAAATGGTGGAGAAAGGAGGGTTTCAATATTGATTTAAACATGATTATGGCAGCATGGATACAGAACTGGCTGGGAGACTGAAAGCAGAGAATGGTGCACAGTTGTTTTTCTGACTGGAGGGAAGTGTGCAGTGGTGTCGCCATGGGTCAGTATTGGGATCACTGCTGTTTTCTATCCAAATAAATGACCTGGCCTTAGGTGTAGGGAGCACAATTTCCAAGTTTGCAGATGCTATGAAACTAGGAAAAACAGTGAGGAGGATGGCAGCAGATTGCAAGAGGATGTAGACTGACTACGAAAGTGGGCAGACACATGACAGATGAAGTTTAATGTGGATAAATGTGAAGTGTTGAATTTTGGGAGGAAGAATGAGGAGAGGCAATAATGACTAGTTCCTAGAATCTTGAAGGGGGTGAAGGCACAGAGACTTGGGTGTTCATATAAAGTAAATATTTGAAGGTGGCAGGTCATGTAGATAAAGCTATTCAAAAAAAAAGCATACAGGATTCTTGGCTTTATAAATAGGGGCATAGTATGCAAACGTCAGGAAGTTATGATGAACCTTTATAAAACACTGGTTTAGTCTCAGCTAGAATACTGTGTTCAGTTCTGGGCACCACACGTTCCATCAACAACAACGACTTTGATTTATATAGCGCGCTTCACGCCGGATGGCGTATCAGGACACTTCACAATAACGATCCCGGGTCCGAGCCAGTGAGAGAGGGACAAAGGTGACCGAAGGCACAGTCGAAAAAAGGTCTCCAGCTGAGACCTGAAACTAGGAAGCAAGGCAAAGGGAGTGAGGAAGGGAGTTTCAGAGTTTCGGGGCATAGTGGCTGAAAGCATGGCCACCGATAGTTGAGCGGAGGATTCGGGGGACATGGAGGAGACCAGAACTGGAGGAGCGAAGGCAACACGTGCTGTGTTGGGGAGAAAGGTCAGAGAGGTAGGGGGCTACAGAGGAGTGTAGTGACTTGAAAACAAGAGAGGATCTTGAAATCGATCCTCTCCGGGACAGGGAGCCAGTGAAGTCTGGCAAGGACTGGAGTAATCGGGGAGCGAAGTTTGTTGTGGGTGAGAACGCGGGTGGCAGAGTTCTGAATGAGCTGAATTTTATGGATTGTGGTGGAGGGGAGACCAGCGAGGAGTGTATTTGCATAGTCCAGCCGAGAGGTGACAAAGGCATGGACCAGTTTCAGCAGCTTTTGGGGCAAGGTATTGCCGGAGACGGGAAATATGTCGCAGGTGGAAAAAAGCAATGCTGGTGAGGGACCGAATGTGGGGGAGGAAGGACAGTTGGGGGTCGAACCTGACGCCTAGGTTGCGTACCAGTTCGGAAAGGTTTAGGGACAGGTCGGGTAGGTGAGAGCCATGTTACCGAAGACGATGACGACAGCCAAAGAGTATGGTTTCCGTCTTGTCAACATTCAGCTGCAGGAAATTTGCACTCATCCACTCCTGATGTCTTACAGAACATGATGGGGCTGGGGGTCACAAAGTGAGGTGGAAAAAGAGTTGGGTGTCATCAGCATTCATGTAGAAGTGTACCCCATGTCTGCAGATGACATCACTTTAGGAAGGATGTCAAGGCATTGGAGGGGGTGTAAAGGAGATTTGCCGGATGGTACCAGGAATGAGGGATTTCAGTTATCAAGAGAGGCTGGAGGAGCTAAGATTATTCTCCTTGGAGCAGAGAAGATGAAGAGGAGATTTAAAAGTAGTCATCAAAATTATCAGGGGATTCGATAGCGTGAACAAGGTGAATCTATTTCCACTGGCAAGTGGATCGGCAAGCCATGGACACTGAGTTAAAATGGTTGTTAAAAGAAACAAAGGGGAGGTGAGGAGAAATTTTTCCATGCAGCGCGCTGTTCGGATCTAGAATGCATTGCCTGAAAGGATGGTGGGAGCCGATTCAACAACAACTTTTAAGTCAGAAATAGATCATTTGGGAGGACAAGTTTGCAGAGCTACGGGGAGAGAGCGAAGGTGTGGGATTGATTTGGACAGTTCTTTTCAAAGAGCCAGAATAGACATGATGGGCTGAATGGCCTGCTTCTGTGCTGTATTATTCTATAATTCTAAGTTGCCTGCAGAGATGGGGAAACTTGCAATACAAAAGAAGCATTAATTGTCAGACTATGAACAAGAAGTTAAATAAATGAGGCATGAAATCCCTTGAAGGTTAATGAATGTCCCAAAGATTGGAAGAGCAATTCAAATGATATGTACCCAATATAAAAGATCAATTTACCAGCCAAAAAACTGCAGGTGTTGTAATCCAAGAAGATTTAAAATTGGAATTCTTCAAGGGCAATGATGGCAGTATTACAAGACATAAAAATAAGGTATTTGCAACGACCTCAAGAATACCTCTAAGCTCATACCTACTTGTTTTGATTTCTACTTGTATGAATTCAATGTGAAAAAAAGATGCAGCTGCTATCAGCAAATCTGCATTGCACAGGAGACTTGTTAGTGCACCAGCTGTTCGTGTATCATCAGGAGCCGCAAGTAGGTCTTCTCTCTTACTCAGAGAGAAGACCATTCTCATATAAGTCTTAAAAAACTGCACCAGAGTGACAGCACACAGGGCTGGCCTAGAGTTCTTGGATGAGTCGCTGCTGATCTTAACCAAGTCACCCACCATGGAAAATTGTCAAGCAAATTCATTTAGCTATTATCTTAAGATGGCAAAAACAATTATTGTACTAAATGAGGTCAAATGTTTTTGACTGTCTCAAAATATGCAGACTTCTTTAACAAGAATAATCTGTAACATATTTCCTTCATTTTAAAACAAATAAAAATGTGATAAGGATTATATTAACAAACATTTGATATTCATGTCTAATTTGGAGAATATGATTAACTATTAAGTTTTTATTCTTGTGACAATGTCTCACAGTTGTACTTGTAAGATCTGCTGCCTTCCGTCTCTCTCATGACTCTTGGCAATCCTGCTGCTTTACTGGAATGAACGCCTGATCGAGTCAGGCAAGGTGCACAATGTTGCCAATGGTAGAAATTCACAGTTTTCCTTCAAAGGGGGAAACTCAGGCAAAAAATACAAAACACTGATTCAGTGCCTCTATGGAAGTGATGATACCCCGAGCAGTTATAATCTGACCCGGAGCCACGGGGGAGCAGGGATGGGATGGGATGGGATGGGGGGGGGGGGGGGGGGGGGAGCGGTGACTGTAAGCACAATCAAAAAGGAAGGTCTCTAGGTGGAATTTGAGATTGGGGAAGGAGAAAGCCGAGGGATCAAGTTGCAGATTTTCAGGGCATTGTGGTTGAAATCACAGCCACCGATGGTGGAGTTGAAGAACAAACGGGAGGACAGAGCAGAGGCAATGGGGAGTAGTGGGGGGTGGGTAAGCAGGTTGGATGGGTACAGAGGTGCGAGGGGATTTGAAAACAAGTGAGAGGATCTTGAAATGTATCCATTCAATAATTGAGAGCCATTGGAACCTGGTAGGACTGGTGTGATGGGGATACAAAGTTTTGTGCGGGTTATGATCTGGGTGATGGGAGTTTGGAGTTAATTGAATTTTATGTATGATAGGTCTGGAAAGACCAGCGAGGATGGTGTTGGAATAGTTCAGCTATTCCAACAAGCAACAAAGGTGTGATTGAGAGTTTCGGCTGCTGTGTGTGAAGTACGAACAAAAGTGGGCAACGTGACAGAGGTGGAAAACAGCACTCCTGGTTAGGAAACTGACATGGGGTAGAAAGGAAAGCTGGGGATCAAACCTGATGCCTATGGTGCTGGATTCGATGAGTCTGAAGGAGAGCCTGGGGAGGTTGGGAACGTTGATGGGAGCCAAATAGTGCAAATTACAGACTTTCAAATGCCAATCTCAGGACAAATTTGAACTAGTTTTTTTTTCCATGTAGAGATATTCACAAATTCCTCCAGGAAATAAATCTGAGGTTAAATGATTCTTTATTAATGTTGCATTGTTTGCCTTCAAATGATTTTTAATGAAGTCTAAAGGGACAAACTACAATTATGTATGCCTGATTTTAACAGCTGTAAATTCTCCTCTTGCATGACACTTGGTGAAATCTATAACTGCAAAAAATGTATTCAGTCTGGGCACTGCATCAACAATGAAGTAATTATTTACAATTTCATTACTTTTCTTACATCGCTTGCAATTCAAAGTCCAAATAAAGTCCAAGTCCAAATAAAGACAGAAATATACAGGTCAATAAACATCTAAAAAGAAAAGAAACAAATAATGTAGAAGCTGTGAATTCAAGCTTTTTTTTCAGTTCCAACAACAGAAAGACATGTTGATGAAATACGCTGTTATCACACCAATCAGAGCTGAAAATTGCAGGTCATTTTCACGTAAAAAGAATGCACGTAAATACGCACTTGAACAAAGCTCACGACACAGCAACTAATTGCAGCATTGTATCAATAAACAAGGGTCTGCCAATTCTTTACACATGCTGGAATGTCCATTTGCAAACAAAATAAATGTACCCAAATCTGTCTGCAAATGCACATCTGAATCAGTTACTAGAAATGTAAAAAAATACTTGAGATTCAAGAATTTCCCTGAAAAAGTGAGTTGCTGATCACCACCCAGCTGTCTAGAGTAAGAGAGGAGAAAGGCACTTCCCCACAAGGGCACAAGAAAAATTGGGCCATAAAATTGACTGAAACCGTTAAAGGAAACAAATATTTTTTCTTAGGTGCATAATAAATTACTATGAAACAGCTGTCTAGCTTCACATATTTGAAGTAGGACATGATAAAAAGTTTCTGCTGGCGATTGTTGCATTTTTGAGTCAAGAAAAAAGTCAAACAGACCCGTATCTATGTGAAACATTCACTCTTAGATTTTATGGTAAAGATCACATAAATACATTCTAGTCCTGTTGTACTATACAACAACAGAACAAGGAGGTCTTCAGGCGTGGAGATAGGTCGGTGAAGGCTTGCTACAGGTGATGGCAAGAGTCAGGGAGTACGTCACCAGAGATGCGCTAGAGTTAAGCTTGGCCGAGGCCAAGGACAGATGGGGACTGACCCCAGTCACAGCAACTCTGTGATGTGGGAGTAGGGTAATGCCACCACATATGCCACTGCGCAACGAGGCAGGATATCTGTGATCAGTATTTGGAAAGGGACGCTCGACCTGTACCCAAAGAGGGTTCCGAAAAGTTTTTGTGGTTTTGTTTGTGGGGAAAAGTCTCTCCCCATAAAGTGGGGAGCATCAGAGTGGGGGGTTTTGGCCTGCCATCTGGTAAGTGAAGGATGACAGAATTGGGATTAGCCAGTAACTGCTCCCTGTAAATAAAGGCAGCAGTGTAGAGAAGCGAGGAGGCCCTAGTGCTGGAAATTGAATAATAGCCGTCTATGTTTGTAACGAGAATAGAATTGTGTTTCCACAAAGTTGGTCGAAATTTTTGTTTTGACGAAGATTTTTTTGTGCGAGAGGTTAAAGACAGGGCCGTTGCGTATTTGTCACGGTGGGGATTGATTTGTTGTTTGGCGTGTGGTCGCGGGAATGAAAATATGTTTAAAATAATATATATTTTATATTAAAAAAAGGAAAGTACGAACAATTATAGTAATATAAATGTCACTGAAGATAGGTACCCTGAATGTGCGCAGTGTAAAAAAAAAACGCGCTGTGTGGCGAAGCTTCAGTACCTGTCCAGGGTAAAAGCCGATATTCTGTTCCTACAGGAGTGCTGGATTCCGCAATCCAACAGTTACAGAACCTAGTCCAAGTGGTGGAACCCTTACGAACCCTCTGTGTGGTCAGGGGGTAACGACAACCGCGTCTAGTGTAGCGGTCCTACTGCGAGGAAAGAAGCTCACCATGACTAGCTATAAGGAGGTGATGGGAGGGAGTGGGGAGAGAGACTCCTCGTGGTGGACGTCGTCTACAATGAAGCTCCGAGTTGGCCAATCAATGTTTACTCCCTAACAGGAGTTAACTGGAGAGAAATGGGAAATGGGAGATCGAACAGATATGATGGGAATGTGGATGTTTCATCCAGGCTGCTCCAAAGAGTGGTTGCAGACGGACAGATGCAAGACATTTTCAAGGCTCCAGTAGTTGGGGCTCCGAGGACATTCATCTTTTCTAGACCCGATGGGTCAGGCTTTTCACGGATATACTTCCTATTTTGCTCAAAGAGCCTAGAAATGAAAAGTACCGACGTCCCGCCAGCGTTCTTTACTGACCATCGTCTTCTGCCGACAACAACAACAACTTCGATTTATATAGCGCTCTCCACACCGGACGGCGTCTCAGAGCACTTCAAACTTGAAAATTCGAGAAAGCAGGAGGACAGGTTGAGGGACGTGGAAACTGAATGTTAAATCAATGATCCCCAAAAATGTGGAGGAGTTGAGGAAGGAATATCGAGGGTGGAAATCCTTGAGAGACTTCTGCGACTCCTGGACAGAATGGTGGGAAATGGTTAAGGTGAGAAATAAAGAATTATTTGTCCGAAAAGGGTTACAATTGGCAAAAGCCAGAAATAGGGCAATGGCTAGGCTGCAGAAGAAGTTTCAGAAACCCTTAAAGCAGCAGCTAGAAGGTGCAGATGTTAGGGAGGAAATTGAAGAGGTAAGAGACCAACAAAATGTGATGCTTGCCTTGGAAGCCTCCAAGATAATTTTCCGCTCCAGAGTGTGCACAATCGAAAAAGATGAAAAATGTTCAAGCTTCTTCTTCCAGAAAGCGAGCAGAGACAGCTCGGTGATTTCTGGATTTCTGGATGAAAATGGCTCAGTGTGCTCAGAACAGAAAGGCATGCGCAAGATCAACAACAACAACAACTTTGATTTACATAGCGCCCTCCACGCCAGAAGGCGTCTCAGAGCGCTTCACAGTAGCAAGATCCTTCTATGAGGACCTGTACGGCGAGAAAGCCAGAGAGCAAGGCCACTAGAGATTTTCTGTCTACCCTCACTGAAACGATAGATGAGGGGAGTAGAGAACATCTGGACCGGCCACTCTCTATAGAGGAGTTGAGTACGACGGTCAAATCCCTTAGGACTGAAAAGACGCTAGGGAGTGATGGCCTCCCGGTGGAACTCTACTTAATTTTGTTGGACAAGATCAGACCAGACCTTCTGGAAGTGTACAAAAGTATACTTCTGGAGGGGATTACGGCTGACTCATTGTGGAAAGGGAACATTACCTTGATATTTAAAAAGGGGAAAAAGAAGAGATAAGGAGTTGGAGGCCAATATCGCTACTTAATGTAGATTATAAGATCTTGGCCAAGGTGGTCTTAGAAAGGATGAAAACAGTGATGGAGCAGATAATACACCCTGATCAGACCTGCACGGTTCCAGGCCGGAGGATCTCTGACAACCTTGTGTTGCTCAGAGATACCATCGCCTACGTGCAGGAGAGAGGGGTTGAAACTTGCCTCATCAGTCTGGACCAAGAGAAAGCCTTTGACCGAGTATCTCATGACTACATATTTGAGGTTCTTGCCAAAATGGGTCTCGGACAGACAATTTTGGATTGGGTCCACTTGCTCTACAGAGATATCTGTAGCACAGTGGCAATAAATGGGAATGAAATACTGACTTTCACCGTCAGATCTGGAGTCAGGCAGGGGTGTCCCCTTTCCCCAACCCTGTTTGTCTGCTGCATAGAGCTCTTTGCACAGGCAATCAGAAGGGAAGAGAGAATCCGAGGTGTCACCATCCCGGGCAGCTGTGGCCTGCAATCCAAGGTTTCCCTAAAATGGATGATTCAGTTGGGTTAGCCCAATGATAACTGTTCCCTGTAAATAAAGGCAGCAGCGTAGTAGAGAAGCGAGGAGGCCCTGATCCTATGAGGGGAATGGGGGGAAGGTAACATCCGGAACCAATTTTCAATGGACATTGCGGTTGGAATTTGAGTAATAGGCATCTATGATTGTAATTTTGTTTCTACAAAGCAGGTGGAAGTTTTTGTTTTGGAGGATTTTTGCGAGAGTAGAAAGACAGGACCATTGTGCACTTGTCACGGTGGGGATTGTATATTTTTTGGCGTGTGTTGTCACGGGGATGAAAATATATGTTTCAAAATAATAAATATATATTTTATATATATTAAAAAAACACTGTATTATAATGAGGCTAAAAAATATATATAATGAGGCTCCACCAAACTTGATAAAACATCTTACTTTGCAAGCTAACGTTAATTGAAATAATTATTTTAAAGGATTTGAGTTCAATTATCAGAATTTCAAATAACATTCATTTGTGATTCTGTCATTAACTTCTGTCAATCCACTAATTCATTTTCCATTTCTAAAGAGCATTATTTGCTGAGAGTGACGGGCTTTGCACACCAGAGATTTGCTAATTAAATTTGCTAATTGTACATTGAAATGCAAAGGATTAAAATCAACCGCCATATTGAAGAGACGTAAATTATGCAACATTGAAGAAATATCAAAATGTAAAAAGGAAAACTGTGTGCCAATGAAGTCATTTGTGTTGTTGGGTTAAATTAGGGGAAAAATTCACTTCCAATTAGAATTTAGTTCCATTCATTCAATTCAGTGGTTGACCCCATCAATATTTGCCCCCGACTTTAAAAGCAAACTATAATCAAGTTAAATGATTAAACTTCAACTATGAAAATTAAATGCAATGATATTTGAGAATTACTTAAAGGCTTTGTACTCCCAATACACAAAGGAACAGAATCTGAAAAGGAAAACATAGTCCAACTGGCCAGTGGCAAAACATTTTTTTTAAAGAAAATAAAAGATGGAAAATTACTAGGTGGCAGAGTGGATGCATATTATTCTTCCTTCTCTTAAGATCTTGTTTTGAATGCATCCGTCTCAGTCAGCTGTAAGGATTCCAAGTTAGTTGAACTTAAGTGGTCTTATCCCATTTTGCTGCAAACATCATCACATACCAGAAAACTTAAGCATCTGAATCAGACAGACCATCAAAGTGACTCATACAGTAAAGAGAAATATTTTGAAGTGCACAGCAGAGCAATGAATAACTGTTTGGTGTAAAAAATCTCAATCCATGCTTACGCTTTACTATGAAATGTGCGACATCTTTCTTCAATGTGATCCAGCACACAAGACATGATCCACCATGTCACCTGTATACTCAAAGAATGTCAGGTGCCATAAAGGTAGTAGAAATATGTTTGAAGTTCCTTTTAAATCAACAAGATTATTGTCATTTGAATGCTACCTCAGACTGCTTTGAAAGTAAATATGAACATCACATTTTCTTGCAATGGGAGATGAGCTCAGCCCATAACCTTTTGACACAGAAGTGAACGTAATCAGATAAACAGCTGAGCTACAAAGGAGTAATACCTTTCAGAGGATATAGAATTCTGTCAGCGTGGGGTCTGTAGCTCAGTGGTTAGAGCACTCATCTCACCACTGAGAGAACTGGGGTTGATTCCCAGCAGGGTAAAACCTTGGGCAAGTTTCATTACGCCGAATAATAATCCCTCAAAAAGCAATAATAATTTGGTCACTCATTCTACGACTGTTTGTGGGACACTGCTGTGTGCAATCGTCTGCCGCGTTTTGCCCACAAATATACAGCCAATTCACTTTACAGTATAATCTGTGAAGCACTTTGACACTTCTAGAAGATGTGAAAAGCGCTATATCAAATGCAAGGATTAATATTATTATTATTTAGTGTTAACACAACATAACCATCCAATGATGCATACTCCACCCCATCAAGCCAGTCCATTATCTTGTTCGACCATCAAATGTCTTTTCTACTCCACATCCATGCCATGACCCACAACTGTCCACCATTGTCTCACCGAGCAGGCCGCTGATTCCCTCATTCACACATTCATCACATCTAGGCCCGATTATGCCAACTGTCTGCTTGTTGGCCTTCCCAACTCTTCCCTCCACAAGCTGCAGATCATCCAGAACTCCAGCTTGTGTCCTCTTCTACACTAAGCTCCGTGATTCCATCACCCGCATCCTCATCCAGCTCCACTGGCTTCCCAGAGTTAAGAATCCTCATCCTTGCCTTCAAGGCCTCCCAGCCTTGCACCTCACTACCTCTGCGACCCCATATCACCTGTACACTCTCTACGATCAGCAGGAATATACTCCATACCCTAAAATAGGAAGTAAAAAGTTTTGCAATGTAGATATATCTGCTAACAGATATATTCAATTAAACAAAATTAAATAATGGCAGCTATGGCAGACATTACAATAACCACTTTACAGTAAAATCCTGTGAGAAGCTTTGAGATGTTTCAAAGCATTGACACTTTCTCAAATGCAAGGATTTATTATTATTAGGAAGTCAGACCATTCCACTATCCAAATGTATAGCAAAATGTAAAAAATATATAAATTTTTTTCAGATATATGGAGCCCTGCAGCTCAGTGGTTATGGAGTCCTGTAACTCAGTGGTTAGAGCACTCACCTTACAAGTGTGAGACCTGTGTTCGAATCCAGGAAGGTCAGGGCAAGTTTCCTTACTTGACATGCCTAATAATAATCCCTCAAAAAAACCCACAATAATAAAATTTATAATTTCAGTTCTGAATGTTTGTGGGACACTGCTGTGCACAACTGGCTGCAGTGATTTCACAAGTCAATTCACTTTACAGTATATTATGTGAAGCACTTTGAGACGTCTAGAAGACGTGAAAAGTGCTATATTAAATTCTAAGGATTATTCTGATTATTTATATTGTTATTATGTTTACTCCAATTGATCCATGCGCATCTGATTGTTATACCACTTGGTGTTGAGTGCATAGCATAACCACGTTCCTTCCATTTCCAAGAAGCTTTGGCGATTATCTGAATAAATATATTTACAAATAAAAGCACAGTGGACATTGTTTGCTCAGTTACTATCCATTATAATTTGCCCAATGTCTCAAACATATTCCAGAAAGTCGCCAGATTTGTCAAATTTACTTCCAGCCCGCAGCTAAACGCTAAATAATTTCACATCATAAGTATGTGAAATTCTACTATTGCCACTTACTTTGGTATTTTTTTTTACAATGTTTACAATGTTTATTTACAACAATTAAGGTATCAACCTGGCTCAGTTGGTTGCATTTTCACCTTTGAGGGTGAGGTTCGGGGTTCAAGCCTCTCATTGGAACTTTGAACTCACAGACAAGGCTGGCAATCAGATGCATTACCAATGGAGCTGTGCATTGTCAGAATTGCCATCCTTCAGATGTGATGTCTAAAGCAAGTCCCCCATCTGCCTGTTTGGGTGGATGTAAAGATTCTTATAGAAGGTAGTTTCTCTGGTATCCTAGCCAACAATTGCTTCGATAGGACTTGGTTATTTGCTTCAAGGATGTTTATGGAACATTGCTCTGCGCCAACTGGCTGCTGTGTTCACCTACAAAATACACAATCAACATTCTCCAGTAGAATCCTGCTTAGCTCTCTGAAATGTCTCAATGGTGGAATAAGGCATTATGTGAAACGCAAATTATTATTAATGGAAAAAAATGACCCTTTTTTACAAAAGATTAAATATCTCAGTGATTCAAAGGTGTTGGGTAGGTAGTGCCGAATAGTAAGAAAATGTTAAGCCAAATGACTAAAGTCAAAGAAATATGTTTGTAAAAAGTTTGGAATGCAATGGCCCTGTGCATACTATATACTGGACTAAAAATATCCCAAACTAATTTCCAATAGGACCTAGATAAAGTTGGTTTAGATTACATTGTTGTGACCCAAATCCAAGTCCCACAAATACAAGGTAATGCGTTAAACTGTTTGCCACTCAGTCAGTACACAATGATGATGGTAACAGAATTTTACAGGTTAAAAGTTTCAAGAATAATTCCTTTCTTGAAAACAAGTTGCTAAAATCTACATTTTCTATACAGAACATCCTGATCAAAATGTTTTCAACAATATTTATCAGCTGATAAAAGTAAAAGTCAGGACCTTAAGTACTTGAACTTTTCCTTCAGTGGTGATATCCTTCAGCAAGTCACAGAAGGACTGGCAGAGACCGGCTGCAAAATTCTGCAATGAAACAAATCCAGTATTAAATGGTTTGTGTATTAACATCAATTTGTAGCACATCTTAATTACATATTATTGTAACTAGCTTAGGTTGCACAAGTCTATTAACTTTTGATATGTCAGCAAGCATAACTTAATAGTTATGCACCTTGGGCCTCAGTGCCTTGGCACGTCCTCCCGACATGAAAGGCGCTCTATAAAGGTAATTTTGTTGTTTTGTTATTGTTGTAGTCCTCAGAGAAAATTTTAATATCAGCATGACTTTGCAGGCTTGCAGGTAACATCTTGAAAGATATCCAATATAAGATATTTAATTGAAGACATATTTTGTTCGGCTAAAATGAATTTTGAGGCAAGCTGAGTATAGATTTTAACAATGGGCTAAAATAGATTTTCAGCAGCGCTTAAAGGCTTATGCAAAAGTAGGTCGTTTTTACAAATGAAGGATATTCAAGTCTACACAAATGCAAGTGGAAGTTGTTATTGATGGATGTTTCTCTCACAATCTTTATTTGCTCTTTCATTTGAATATATTAACATTGTTTAGAAATAAATTGTTGAAACTCTAGCTGCATTTAGTTCCAGGATTTTGATCCAGCTTACAGAAATGCTGCCATAACAAAATGCTTTGATTTCCCATACATAAAAATGTCTTAGAATATTTGGAGGAGACACTTTGATGACACAACACATGACTTATGTAATTTAACGGGTAATATCTCAAAAGTTATTCAATCAACACATTTATCGACCCAATATGTAAACATATTGTGCGAATATTAATTCTGAATTTTAATAAGCAAGTGAAAAGTCCACATTTGGATCCATTTACTTTGTTCAAGAATTTTGACAACAATCAAAAGGCAACAAAAGCCTCTCAGATCGCTTTTGTAGATGTCTTGATGGAAGACTTAGGAACATAGGAACAGGAGTAGACCCTTCGAGGCTGTTCTGCCATTTAATTAGACCATGGCTGATCTACAAATCCTTTCAATTCCCTGCTTTCTCCCTGTACACCTTAATACCTGACCTACAACATTTTTTTTTTTTTTTTATCAACCTCACTCTTAAAGGTGTTCAAGTTCAAGATCCTCGTCCTCACCTTTAAGGCCTTACAACGGCCTTGCCCCGCCCTATTTAACCGACTTACTCTCCCCCTATAAACCCACCCAGACCCTCCGTTCAGCAGGAATTGGTCTGCTCCAAGCCCCCCGCCCGAACCGCCCCACCATCGGAGGCCGGGCCTTCAGTTTCTCCACTCCCACCCTGTGGAATTCCATCCCCCAATTCCTCCGCCTTGTTTCCCCCCTTTCCTCTTTCAAGGCTGGTTTGAAGACTTTCCTCTTTGACCGTGCCTTTTGTTCCCCCCCGAATTGTTCGACCTCCCCTACGTGTTTCAATCCTTCCCGAACACTCCCCCCCCAGCTCGGGTCACACGCCTCCTGTGCAGCACCTTGGGATGTCCTCCCGACGTGAAAGGTGCTTTATAAGTTTAAGTTGTTGTTGTTGTTGTTGGATGATGACCGTTTGGGGGAGAGAATTCCAGATTTCTACTTGCCCAAATGTTTTTCCAGTAATTTACTTCAGAGTTGTTGGTAACTCCTCATATTCTGAATCATCATAATAATAATCCTTGCATTTGATATACAACTTTTCACGTCTTCTAGATATCTCAAAGCGCATCATAGAATAGACTGTAAAGTGAAATGACTGTGTGTTTGTGGACGAAACGTAGCAGCTAATTGCACACAGCAGTATCCCCAAAACAGTCGTAGATTGAAATGACCAATTTATTAATTTATTATAGATTTTTGAGAGTCCAATTATTATTAGCATATGGAATAAGGAAACTTCCCAAGCTTTCGCCCTGCCTAGAATCGAAACACAGGTCTCATGCTTGTAAGGTGAGTGCTCTAACTACTGAGCTACAGGACTCCTCGATAGGAATCATCCTTGTCTATCTCCTTTGAACCCTCTCCCACGTATCAATATGCTTCTGAAGGTAGGACAATGGGAATCCTTACAGTACCTTTCACATCAGGATGTCCCAAAGCACTTTACAGGATACATTGTGAAGTGGAGTGACTGTGTGTTTATATGCAAACATGGCAACCAATTTGTGCACAGCAATGTCCCATGAAACAGCCATGAAGTTAATAAACAATCTTATTTATCGATTGTCCAATACTGCAAACAAGATTCTAAATATGGCCTCAGAAGAGGACATGATTTACCTGTACACATCTTTGCAATTTCCCATTTAAGTATGCATTATTTTTATACATTGAAGTCCATCCACCTTTCCTTTACACATCTACTTGTCAGAAAACAAATATTTGGCACCATGCCTTAACCTACTGCACCAAAATGTAGTTGATTAAATGATATTCTTCTCATGTCCAATCTCATTGAGGCGTATTCATTTTGCATTCTGTGTTAATCAGCTTCATGGGTCCCAACATGGACCACCACTTGTGAATGATCATATGCTATATCAAATGCAAGCATTATTATTATTATTGGCCACTTCATGCCATGTAATTTATTTTGTCCACAAAAATAAAGTCACTACACTTGCAATTTATTCAGTGAAGTGCTTTTGAGACATCTGGACGATATGTTAAGGTGCTAAATAAAACATAAGTGTTAATTTTTTTATGCTCATCACAAGGATATGCAGCTCACCAATATCAGAAACATTTCAATCATAAGTACTCTGCAGCATAACAGCATAAGGTCCCAATCTTGGGATGTTGTTGTATTCTGTGAAGCACTTTGACACGTCGATAAGACGTGGAAAGCGCTACATAAATGTAAGGATTATTATTATTATTATAAATGGCAAAGAACCAAAGCAGAACTGTTCAACCATCCTTTCCTAACTCCCTATATTTATCTGAAATTGTTAATTTATTGCCTCCTTCTACTTCCTATTGCCAACCTTTTTCCACTTTAAATAGTCAATTTGTTATTGGTATAATTGATTGAACCAAAGCCACATTCACATATGAAGTGCTACATTCATGAAAGTTTGAATGTCCTACAAAACCCCAATCCAATTGTATCAATTGGTTGGCCGTGATTATAGCAATAGAAAAATGCAAAAATATTTGCCAAAAATTTGGGATAATTTGACAAATTTTGCAGAACATTGCAGGGAGTTGGTTGGTGCTGTTCAGAGCTACATTTTATTGCCAACCTACATTTTTTCTATTGATAAAATCTAAACCTGAAGAAATAACACATATTAGATTGTTGGAAAAAAATTACAAATGCTTTAGTTAACAAGCCTGGGTGCCCCAACTCCAGCAAGGGGTGTGGTCCTAGGGCACCATCTCCCGGTATCGCACACCCAGAGACACACTCATACACAGTCACAGAAACATAAAAGACAGAGACTCAGACACATAAAGGGACAGACAGAGAGAGAGACACACTCAAATAAACAGAGAGAAACACGCAGACACGGAAAGAGACACACACTCTCCCACTCACAGTCACAGCAGCAAGTGCCTGTACCGACTCGTTGGTTTCTTGTATACAGTATACAGCAGTGTGGATGTACAGAATGTCTCCTAGCATCCATTAGAAATACTCACAGAAAAGCTACCAGTTTCCTGGGTGGAGGAAGTGATGTCTGCAATAACCACCAATTCCCTTATATCATTATTACATGTGATCTTTATGTGCCAAACCACCACATTATAACAAGGTCCAACTGTACATCAGAGCAGACAGTTAGCCCAGGGCTCTTAATATTTGGTATACCACAATTCAAATTTATTTTAAATCCGAATCCTATATTTCTGACATTAACATTAAAGCCTCCTCTGTAATAAGTGATTTGTTAAAAAATATATATTTACCTGTAAGAATTCTGAAGATGCCAAAAATATGTAGGCGTTTATGATTTTGAAACACGTTCTTACATTTTCAGAACTAAGCTCTGTAATTAAAAAAAACATAAATTAGAAGTTTTTTCTGCATAAATACACAATTTCACAAATACCTGTACATCATTGCATTACTTTCCGGCTAAGGTATTTTGGTTAAAGAACCAATTCTAAATGGTTGATGCAACCTTCTCGTACATATGAGAATTCTTGCAATTTTCAGAAAAGAAAATAGTGGATAGAAAAATAAGCAATTCTAAAAATCTATTGGGAAGTGAAAGAGAAAAAATGATTCTCAATAAGCCATTGTAACAAGTTGCAATTTTATGTCCTTGTTATACCTCAATTAAAAACAGACTCATCCAAGTAGGTCACACGATTACAGCAGCAACCTGTTGGTCTAAAATGAAAGCTGCAACTGACACAATGGCCAAAACTATAATGTTCTGATATCACAGGAGTTCTGAAATCAACTGACTTAGCAGAATACATTTAATGTCCCGCTCACAGAACAGTGCAGTAAAACTGATGTACGTGCAGCCGCATGAAATTGCTCAAATCATTGGTCATCATTCCTCCAAAAAGAAAAACAGCAATACCCAGATAGTGTCCATGGGTTGTTTGCCTTTTATTTGCTCAGCCAAGTGTTTACTACATACAGAAACCCATCCCCATCCTTACGAGAATCCAAACCAGGCAAAAGTTGACCACTTACATACTGAAAATTTCTAACTAAAATGGAATGCGCATTCTCTCCCCGAAGGGACCATCTTGCTTTACCTAATTGTAGAAAGAATTAGGAACAGGTTAACAAGAGTCAAGATTTTGGGATGCCAAATTGGGCATTGATGTACTGCTGGAGTTTAACTAGCTAAGTCCACATAGCTTGAAAGCAAAAGCACTTTCTTGCAAGCTTCCCACTGCTTATCTAGGTCGGACCATCATGAGGGCTTTGGCTTGCAGCGTTAACAGGAGTTGAGTGGGATGACTCCCTGCAACCAGTGACCTTTCAGGTCCTGCCAATGAGTCTGGCTGGCTGTGCTGTCATCAGCAATTCCCTGGAAAGTTGCATATCTGCTTTGCACATGTTCAATTACTGTAACAATTCAATTGGAAAATTGGAGCATCATTAATTGAAGCTGCATATAATCCATTTCACTCATAATAATCAGGAAGGTATAATGAACATTAATCCCAGAACATTACAAGTCTCATTAAAACAAATATGTTCTGAGATTACTTAGAAATAAACTATGCATTATCCAGCTAATTATCAATATATGGCATTCGAACCAGTGATGATCCGCAAAGATAAAGGAATAATCACTTGGCACGTCTTGCTCCACAACATCCTCTCCCCTCTCCTGGGGCACCATTTCGCCCACAAAATCTATGGTCAATTCACTTTACAGTATATTCTGTGAAGCACTATATCAAATGCAAGGATTATTATTATTATTGCACCCAGAAAATATACAGTCAATTCACTTCACAGAATATTCGGACATGTCTTGAAGACACGATAAGACGCTATATCAAATGCAAGCTTTTTTGTTTGATTTCACCTGCCTCCACCTGCTGTCAAGAAAGGTCATTGAAGGCGCTATACAAATGTAATTTTGTTGTTATTGTCATTGATCCTCTTGAAAAGTCCTTCCTCAACCTGTTTTTTTTTCTTTCTTATCACTAATACTTGTGAAATTCATTCAGTCACTCATTTATTGCCCCCAGCTCTGCAATAATCTCACTTACAAAACACCTCCAACCTGCCTGATCAAAGACAACTCCAGGAGGCTGCACTTAATAATACTCCTTGCACTTGATATAGCCCCTTATCATGTCTGAGATATTTCATAGCATTGCACAAAATATATGATAAAGAGAATTGACTGTATATGTTGTGGGCGAAGCGCAGCACCCAATTGCGCACAGCAGTGTCCCACAAACAATCGTGGGTTGAGAAACCAGATTATTTATTTATCTATCTTTCTGTTTTTAAAAAAATGTTATTTTAGTCATTTTTTTTGAAGGGATTATTATCACCAGAAAAGAAATCCGTCAATCGAATTGGGTTCCTACTCACTGCATGGTAAAGAGTCGTGTGGAGTAAGGAAAATTACCAAATTCCTGCTTGGAATCAAACTCAGGTTCTCTCGAACGCAGGGTCACCAAACTAGAGGACTCCACGACAGGAATTAACACTCTTTGCATTCTATACTTGAGGATATTTGAGAATTTTGTAATTTTATCAATTTGATTTGAAATAGTCAAGGGCTGGCTGGATCAACCAGGATTCAAAACCATAAGCTCTGGTTCCATGTTTGTTGCTCAAGCCATAAAAGATCCTTAGGCTTGAAGAAATTCAAAAGGTGTAAAAAGACACAAGCACTCATGATTAACAAATGACAAGGGTCTGGTGATGCTGTTAATAATAAATATCATTGCATTCGATATTGCGCTTTTCACGTCTTCTAGACGCCTCAAAGCTCTCACAGAATATACTGTAAAGTGAGTTGACTGTATTTATGTGGGCGAAACGCGGCAGCCAATTGCACACAGCAGTGTCCCACAAACAGTCGTGGATTGAAATGATCAATTTTTTTTGAGAGATTGCCCTGCTTAGAATCGAACCCAGATTTTCACTTGTAAAGGCAAGTGCTCTAACCATTGAGCTACAGGACACCACGGAATTTAAGCTAGTTCCCTAGCATCAGTGTTCGATACCATCCTGTTAAAGTGATGATCCAGCTTTAAGTAGTATGGTAGTATGGGATGTTAAATACAGCAATGCAGATGATTAGCTGCTACTGAGATTCTCCTGAATGAATGGCTCTGGGAAGGGAATCCCTACCTACCGGTATTTGTCGATTTGATTTAGTAAGCCAATCCTGAACAAATGAATGAGTTCAGTTTAGAGGACCAAGAACACTCATTTTCATGAGTTCTATTAGTGACCATTTGTCTAAGTGGAAATTGAGGGGTAATACAATACACCAGATCTTCTCTCAAAAGCCAAAGGAAACATTGCGTCAGTCAATGCTCTATATTTCCTGTAACCCAGTGGCTTCCAAACTTTAAATAGCGGTGCTCCCCACCTAACTCAGCAAACTTCTTCACACTCGGCTCCACATGTACTCGGGTCCTCGGCTCTGCACGCACTCGGCGGCTCGAGACTCTAAAGCTCCACACGCCCCCAGCCAACATAATGCGCCCCCCCAATGGAGGTGTGCCCTGCAATTTGGAAAACACTGCTATAACCCTTAACTGGAGCAATAAATCACTTGTTGTTGGTTTTTGACAATAGATCAATCAAATAGAGCAATTTCTAAACAGACAGTTCGTATCAAAAGTATCCATGTAGAAAAATTGCATCGAGTCTCAAACAGCCAAAACTGCATATGTTTTGCAGTTATCCCCAACTATCTGGTCTCTGGCCTGGACCACTTTCCTCCACCTCCATCACATTGCTCACCTCGGTCTGTATCTCATTCCAAAAGTTGCCAAAAACTTCCGCCTCAACAACTTAAACACCCTCCTCGCTAATCTCCCTAGCTCCACTATTCACAAAATTCAGCTAATTCAAAACTCTACTGCCCCAAATTGTCATGTGCACTAAACTCTGCATCTCCATTGGCTTCCTGTCAGAGTGGATTGATTGCAAAATCCTTACTCTTGTATTTAAATTCCTTCACACCCTGACACCCCCATCTCTTCAACCTGCTCTCTCCCTCCACCACTACCCGCTGCCTCCATTCAACTGGTTCCGGTCTCCTCCTTGTCCCCCGGACCCTTCCACCTCACCATCGGCGGCCGTGCTTTCAGCCACTACTCCTGAAGCTATTCACCTTGCACCCTCTTGCCCCATTTTCAGGTTGTGCTTGAAGACCTTCCTCTTCATTCATGCCTACAGTCATCTTTCCCCCCTTCCCCTGGCTTGGCATCAGGCTTCACCATTGTGAAGCGCTCTGATACGCCGTTCAGCGGGAAGGACGCTTTATAAATGAAAATTGTTGTTGTGTCATTTTATATTACTTGACTAGGCTAAGAATATCATTGTGTTCAAGCCTTCAATCGTCAATCTAAACAACATCCTACATCAAAAGAAAGGATTACGATTATATCGGTGAGAATTGTTTTTAAACCAATAATCACTAAAGGATTAACATTTGTAAAAACGTTCGACAACGGTAAGTATAATAGCAACTTGCTTTAGTGCTCAACATACGTGTCTAGCTCTTTGAGATATTCTTTTCTTTGAAAGGCGCAATATAAATGTAAATTATTGTCACTGTTTTAATAAATAATGCTGTGTTTAAATGGCACTAAAATCCCATTTAAAATTGGCATAGGCAGAAAATGTGTTCAATCTGTTCAATCGTTGTTCTGTAAATATGTATGTGTCTTCTGTTGACTTTTTCAATTCCTTTTTCTAATCTGACACACTCCTCTCAGGAAAACCTCAAATCGCAAGGCAGTGAAACAAAAAATTACATTTCCATGTAAATCTGAAAGAACTTCACAAATAACTTGAAAAGCGATCTCTGCTATCTTTGATACAGTTGACCGTATTTCTTCTCTGCTCTATCGCCACGGTTCTGCCCTATCTTAGTTTCACTGCTATCTACCCCAGCACCTTTATTTCCAATGACTTCTTCTCCTGCACATGCATGGGGGTAGGTATTCCTCAGGGCTCCAGCTCAGGTTCTTCCATTTTGACCATGTATAGGCCACCCCTTAAATGATGCCACCTCTTTCAGCGCCTTGGGATGTGAAAGGCACTATACAAGTGTAATTGTGTTGTTGTTGACATGGGATCCACTTTCACTTTCTGTGAATGACACCCAATTCTATCCTCTGCCTCTGTCCTCAATTCCAGGACTACTAATGTTCTCCCAATTGCTTCTCAGCCTCTAAGGCCCGGATGAGCTATAAATTTCTTTAATTGAATGTCAACAAGACTAAAGCTTTCCTGTTTGGCTCCCTTCAGTGCCTCCTTAGCTCAGGCCATGACCACATTGACCTGAGAATTGAGAACCTCAGAATTTTGTTCGACTCTAACTGTTGGTAAAATCCTTGCTTCTGAGTCAAAAGATTTTGTTTGCAAATGAAGGGAATATTGATGACTTCAACGTGAGATATCAGTGCTGTCGGCAGGGCAAAAGCATGCTGGAGGAGGTGGTGAGAGAATAATGAACAAAGCTGGAAATAAATGACTTATTTCAACACCTTGGAGAGGAAGGGCAGATTGGAGATGGATAGAGAGCTTGGAAAAAGCGGAATTTTCAAATGGAATTCCCTAATTGGGAGTCAATTTGCAAGATCTCACATATGATGACTGAACATATGTTAAAACAACAAAGAAGAAATTCTTCAAAATAAAAGAATGTTAATAGTAAAGCTTGCATTTCTTATAGCACTTTATCACATCTTCGAGACGTCTAAAAGAGCTTCACAGAATATATTGTAAAGTGAATTGACTCTATATTTTGTAGGCAAAACAGCTTTTTCTCCTAAAATGCCCAAAACAGCCAACTGACTCATTGAGACTGTGCTACTGTTTTTCTTCAAGACACTTAACCTAATCTCACACTTCTGCCCATTTCCATCACTTTTAACTGTACTGTTCCTCAAATATTTTTCCAATTCCCTTAAAAAAATTGATGGGACTTTTTTCAGCCACATTTACTAGCAGAGAATTCTACTGTAAATAATCTTTGCTAAACCGCCTACTAATTATTTTTGTGATTAAATTTCAATCAACTTTGCCACAAATCCCTTTGCAGCTGCTTTTTAACAACTTAATCAAAAGGCATTGACAAATTTTGTCAGTCTGCAAAGTGTTTTATATTTTTATTACTATAACATAGTACAGTAAAAGCCTGTTTATTCAGCACCCTCTGGACCTGGCCAATGCCGGTTAAACCGCGTACTAGATATTCGGGCAGCCAGCTGCCGAAAACCCAACACACAAAAAATAACTTTTTTTAAAAAATGTTTAAATTTTTTTAAATATATACCATATTAATAATAGACTAAATAATAATAGAATATTGTATGGATACTTACCAATAAAGCAATAAATATCAATTACAGTCTACAAGCACAGCACACAATCACAAAGCAAATTTCTGCAACAGCAGATGGTATTGGCTTAAAGCGGTACTACCATTTTTACCTTTTGTTTCTCTTTCTCTCTCTCCTTCCCTCACTCTCTTTTTCACACACACACTCAGTCAGTCTGGCATCTCAATGGCTCCAAACCCAACCCCCCTCCACTCCTCTCATTTTCCATCTAAATTAATCAACTCACCCACCCCCCTCTCTCTCCCCTTCCTCTCTCTTTCTCCCCACCCCTTTCCCTCTCTTTCTCCCCACCACCCATCCTCTCAGCACTTTGGGACACCCTCCCAACGTGAAAGGTGCTCTATAAATGTAATTTTGTTGTTGTTGTTTCCCTTCCTCCCCCCTCCGCTCACCCCCCCACACCCCCACCACCCACCCTCTGTCTCTCAAACCCAGAAGTGGACTACCTACCGACAGCATTCAGAGGAATCGTACTGTAATCTGAGCGAAAAAAACTGCAGCGCCATGTTCAGGCACTAGTAGCAGCATTCCGAAATACTGATAAGAGGGGAAAAAAATGCAATTGTGCTGGATACGATCCGGTTAATCGACTGGGGATTTTTTTTTGAGACGCCAGTTATACAAAAGTTACAGTTGATTGAGTCACAGATAAACAGGCTTTTACTGTAATAGGGAATACAGAACTGAGGGCCAGCAAGAAATGCTCAGCAGACAATAAACCATTCTTATTAATATCTCTTTTTGGTTGTTCTCCTCTCCCCTCTCTTTCTTCACATTTAAATCAATTCTTATTTACAGTTTTTATCTTTTCCACCAGTAAATAATACAAAGCTATACAATATGATGAATATTGACTATGGAGAGTCAATTGGAACAGAACTAGAAGTTAAGAGCTTGGGCCTGCAAGGGTGAGGACTTTTAGATTACTCAATAGCCATTTAACATCAACCATATAAAAAACAATAATTTCAGCTTAAACCTGAATAGCAAAATCAAACGTGACCATTAAAATACAATAACCAGTCTGATGTTCACTAGAAATTGAGGTAGGTGAGGCTTTTAAAAAAAAAAAATTGCATCTGATAAAAACCTTTCACGTCAAAGGGGATGGTTCAAAACACTTAACAGAATTCACGCAAAATACCATTAGTGTTCACGTGTGAAATGCCTTAAGCATCAAGTTTTCCTGAAAGTAGATCTTCTGATTTTTGTGCCAAATGTATTTTAAAAATATAGATAGCCTGTAGCTTTGTTTTCCCATAATCTCGAGCACTGGCAGCATCAGCATCTACGGCTGCACACTCCACTTCACAAAGCCAATCAGGAACCTGGGTTTCTTGTTTGACTCTGAATTGTCTTTTCTCCCCTACATCCGCTCCATGACCGGCACTGCCTTCTACCACCTCCGTAACATTGCCAAACTCTGCCACTGTCTCACCTTTCAGGCCGCCAAAATCCTCAGCCGTGCATTCGTCACATCAAGACTTGACTACAGAAACTCCATCCTCGTCGGCCTTCCCAGCTCTTTCCTTCACAAGCTACAGATCATCCAAAACTCTGCAACTCGTGTCCTCTCCCTACCAGGCTCTGTGATCCCATCACTCCCAACCTCGCCCAGCTCCATTGGCTCACCATCCGCCAGAGGATCAAATTCAAGTTCCTCGTCCTCATTACAAGGCCATTCATGACCTTGCCCCCTCCTACCTCTCCGACCTGCTGACTCCCTACTAGTGTTCGGCGATATATCGATAAACATTTTCATATTGATATTTCGATGTCGGAATTTAAAATATATTGATATATTGGAAAATTCAGTATCAAAAAAAATATTGGTATAGCGGAAATATCGGTATATCGTTTCCGGCGATATATCGGTATTATCGATATTATCGGTATAATGCGAACTTTTCCAATTTACCTTGTCGCCCCCTACCAACCTGCCCACTCCCTCCGTTCAGCAGGCTCCAGTCTGCTTCATGTCTGCCGCCCGACCTGCCCTACCATCAGTGGCTGGGCTTTCAGCTTCTCTGCTCCCACACTCTGGAACTCGATCCCTCAGCTCTCTCTGCCTCGCTTCTTTCCATGCCTCCTTCATGACTGGTCTCAAGATCCTCCTTTTCGACTGTGCCTTCAGTTGGCCTCCCATCTCTCTACCTCCCTTCAACCCACCTCCCCCATGCTCGGATCCTGACCCCTAACTGTTCAGCGCCTTGGGACATCCTCCTGACATGAAAGGCACTTTATAAATGTAATTTTGTTGCTGTTGTTTAATAACAAATGCACCAATGTCTGTGCAGCTTTCCATACACATGAACTGAAAAACAATCCATGCCATCTTTGAAAGGTAGCGAAACAGTGAAATCTATGTATAAAGAGAGTCAGATATCAAGCTCTCCAAACATATTCTCTCCTGAGGCAGGTTCAAGTCTGAATCATTTATCACCAGGGCAGACATTAGAGCTTTTAGAGCTTTATTTAGGGGGAAAAAGTCAAAAGTCAATTCTGCTTAGTAGATCTAGAACAGTAAAAAAAAACTATCTAATTTTAGAATATGATACATTTAAACTGCAATTACATGATTAAAATCAGTAATAATACTAAATAGTAATAATCCTTGCATTTATATAGCACTTTTCATGTCTTCAAGATGTCTCAAAGCGCTTCAGTGAATTGACAGTGTATTTGTGGGCAAAATGGGACTGCCAATTGCACACAGCAGTGTCCCACAAACAGTCATGGATTTAAATGACCAATTTATTATTGGGTTTTTTTGTGGGATTACTAACCCCAGGAGTAAGGAAACTTGCCCATGGTTTTGCCCTGCCTGAAATTGAACCCAGGTCTCTCACTTGTAAGACGAGTGCTCTAACCACTGAGTTACAGGATTCCATATGAAGAATAAATGGTTATTCTTCACAACATCACATTGTGCCAATCCTCTTCTCTCTGAGTCTCTCCAAATTTCTCTTTCAATTTGTCTTTTCACATCTCCCTCTCCCCCCGATTCTCTCTTCCTCTTGAATTGTGCACCAATTAGCTAGCTTCTTGCAACAGATGAACAAAAACAAATGATTGAAATAAGCACTATGTTATTGGGCCTGCGATTCACCTACACCAAGCGTCTCCAACCAGTCAATCCCGCTAGATGGTGTCTCGTGCATGCTCAGTAAAAACAAATTAAGGAGCGATATTTACCCCAGTTTAAACATTGTTTATATTTTGAGATGTATGCAATACTTTATGCATCTGTTTCCTTTTTAATTATACTCAATAACAAAGAAGTTCTATCACTCCTTCCTCTTGTCTTTTTGATCCCTTAGGGGTTGCAGACCCCTAACCTACGCTTTGTGATGAATTCTCTTCCATTGTACCCTCATGCTCAGGTGCAAAATTGTGAGGTCGACCGCATACAAGAGGTTATAAGAACATGATTTCCCCATACAGTGTGGATCAATTGCAAGCCAAGTAATGTGCATAATTCCACAATGCTCATGCATGTATGCAACCAGTTATTTTTTTTGCCAGCATCTCACAGTCCCACTGTGCTTTACTGATTTAATTAGTTTGAAAAGAAAAAGCAAATCATTTTAAAAGTATAATTTAGGGGGAAACAAATTCTCCTATGTACAGTATAACAACAACAAAATTACACTATAGAGCACCTTTCACGTCGGGAGGACGTCCCAAGGCGCTGCAGTAGTTGCAGCTTTGAGCTTGAAAATTTTGTATTTCTTCTGCATAGAACATTTAAATAATAGTTCACTCACTCTGTGAAATACATACACCCAGCAGTTATTCTGCAGTGTATTTCCTCTGGAGCATTAAGCTGTATGCATGAAATTATTTCCTGCTTCATATGCAATGTGCAGCCCAGCTTTAAACACAGTGCTTCATATGAAGTGTTTCAAGTACCATTTTTAAACAAATTGGGTCTTGAAATTTTGAAAGCAGGCATCGATGGTGTGAAGGAGTGGGATCTTGGAAGAAAGTTCCAAAGAACAGTCTGCCTGATTTCCGCAACTGAGATTACTTATCAAAACAATTCAAATCCTCTAAGTCTCACCTCAATTCTGTGATCTCCTTTAACCCTACTGACCCAGCCACTCCTCCCTCTCAGTAAACCAACTGTCCTTCCCCCAACTGTCCTTCCTCCCCCACATCCGGTCCGTCACCAGCACTGCCTTCTACCACCTCCGACAGATCGCCCGTCTCCAGCAATACCTCACCTTAAAAGCCAGCGAAACCTTGGTCCACGCCTTCGTCACCTCTCGGCTGGACTATTGCAACGCCCTCTCGCCGGTCTCCCCTCCACCACAACCCACAAAATCCATCTTATCCAAAACTCTGCCCCCGCATACTCACCCACTCTAAGCTTCACTCCTCCATTACCCCAGTCCTTGCCAGACTTCACTGGCTCCCTATCCCAGAGAGGATCGACTTCAAGATCCTCACCCTTGTTTTCAAATCCCTCCACTCCTCTGCACCCCCCTATCTCACTGATCTCCTTTCCCCCCAACCCAGCACCCGCTGCCTTCGCTCCTCTGGGTCTGGCCTCCTCCATGTCCCCCGAGTCCTCCGCTCCACCTTCGGCGGCCGTGCCTTTAGCCACTACGCCCCGAGGCTCTGGAATTCCCTTCCTCACTCGTTTCGCCTCGCCCCCTCTCTTCCCAGTTTCAGGTCACAGTTGAAGACCTTTCTCTTCGACCGAGCTTTTAGTCACCTTCCTGCCCCTACCCCTGGCTCGGTCCCGGGATCCGCTACTGTGAAGCGCTCTGAGACGCTGTCTGGCGTGGAGGGCGCTGTATAAATCGTTGTTGTTGTTGTAAACATTGGCCTGCTTCATTGTCAGCACTCTACCCTCCCCATCATCACCACCTTTCCTAGCTTGACCTATTCTCCCTCTGCTCTATGGAAAGCCATCCTAAAGTTTATCTAACTCCATCCCTCCACTTGTTCATGCCTATCTACCACCTTTCCCCTCCTCTTTCCCATCTTTCCCCTCTTCCAACTCAGATACCCAGCTAGAAGTGTCAAACACTTAGACATGTCCTCATGACATGAAAGGCATCATATAAATATAAATTATATTTTATCCATCATCCTGAATTTGGTCCTGAGCATTGTTATCAACTCAGACTGTTCAAAACAGTAACTGTCGGGTGCCTTGGGACGTCCTCCTGACGTGAAAGGCGCTATATAAGTGTAATTTTGCTGAAGTTGTTGTCATTTGCTCCACAGTAGACTAGGATCTTTCCTAGAATGCTCATTTTTCTTACATACATTTAATCTTACATGTGACCCGAACAACAACCACCATAAATTACATTTGTATAGCATTAGGAGACATCCCAAGGCGCTCGCCATTCAGGGATCCGCACCCGGGCCGGTGATTGGGATCAAGAGAGGTGGAGGGTAGAAATAGGAGGCTGACCGAAGGCACGATTGAAGAAGAAGTTCCTGAGGCAGGTCTTGAAGGTGCCCGCAGAGGGGGCTATATATCTAGCTGATTTTTACATGAAGAAAGGTGCAACAATCCAGGAACCCAAGCCGAAAGTTTCTCTGCATCAGGAGAAATCAAGCCTCAATGTACTTGTACTCAGTTAGCCTTCCAGAGAAGACCAGAACCCATTACAATGTTTTCAATAAATGCAAAATTAGATTTTCCAGGCTCAAAATTCATTGATTACTAAGAAATTCTCTGCTCACCATCACCTAAGGCAAGTACATATCGACCTTTTAAATACACTGATAATATAATTTAGCCAAATACCAGAATGGCCACAGTAAAATGAATAATAGTTTAATTACCAAAAGCCAATCAAGTACATAAGTACATAGGAGCTGGAATCGGCCATTCAGTCCCTCAAACCAACAACAACCTGGATTTATATAGAGCCCTCCACGCTGGACTGGGTCTCAAAGTGCTTGACAATAATGGATCCCGGGGCTGAGCCAGGGGGAGGGGTAAAATAGTGACCAAAAGCGCAGTCGAAAAGAAAAGTTTTCAGGTGTGATCTGAAAATAGGAAGGGGGGGGGGGGGGGGGGGGGGGGCGAGGCAAAGGGAGTGAGGAAAGGAGTTCCAGAGTCTCGGGGCGTAGTGGCTGGGGGCATGGCTGCCGACGTTGGAATGGAAGATTCATGGGACGAGGAGGCCAGACCTAGTAGAGCAAAAGCAACCAGTTCCATCAAGTAATGTGTGTTTGTGTTTTTAAGTTCCACCAGGATGTTTCACAGATTTAAGGTGGCAAGTGGGGTAAAAAATAAAAAATACATATTTTTTTCATGTCAAAGTGTACTTTGAACTATATACTTTCAGAAATAAACTGTTTTGATTGGTGAAATAAACTTATTTCCAAAGAAATATAGGGAATGTGACATATGAAATAAGTTTTATTGTTGAATTCTTATTCTTTACCCTATATTTCTTTGGAAATAAGTTTATTTCACCAATCAAAACAGTTTATTTCTGAAAGTATATACCGTATATCTCCGCGTATAAGGTGCACCCGCGTATAAGGCGCACCCCCCGTTTTTGACCTTTTCTTGGTGAAAAAAAACGGAAGCATTCTCAATGATATTGCTGGCAGAAGGGAGGAGAGACAGGTAGGTAGGGAGAGAGGCAGGCACGCAGGCAGGAAGGGAGGAAGGGAGAGCGGCAGGTCGGCAGCCCGGGAGAGAGAGAGGGAGAGCGGCAGGCCGGCAGCCCGGGAGGGAGGGAGGGAGGGAGAGCGGCAGGTCGGCAGCCCGGGAGAGAGAGGGAGAGAGGCAGGCCGGCAGCCCGGGAGAGAGGGAGAAAGGCATGTGAAGACCTTCATTTTTGCAATGCTGAATTGTGTGCAATAATTGGCCTCTCGTCATTTGGGTGCATATTCTGCTGCAATGATAACTGTCCTTGCATTTGATATATTGCCTAACACGTGGGAAGGACATCTCAAAGCACTTCACAGGATGGTACTCAAAAGTGTAGTGATTGTAATTTGTAGAATTTTAATGTATCCCAAATAGATGTGGCTGGATTTGTGCATATTCAAAGTGAGGATCTTGAAATCGATCCTCTCCAAGACAGGGAGCCAGTGAAGTCCAGCAAGGACTCGGGTAATCGGGGAGTGAAGTTTGGTTCGGGTGAGAATGCGGAATTTTGAATTTACCAGGATTTTATGAATGGTGGCGGAGGGGAGATACAGGCGATAACACAATTTTGCTGACATTATGTGTCCTCAAATGCATTTCGAGCAGACATATAGTTCCAGCATTGTGTGCCCATGTGCACAATGCTGATCCACGTATCTGCTTATCAGAAATGCATCTGAGATCATATTTGAGATCATGCAATTGAGATCAGCCCTTTGAGGTCAATCTGCGTCAGTGAGTTAAGACCATTTCTTCTTAACTTATCTAGTTTCCCAAGAAATTCTAAGGCTGAGCCATAAATTACAGACTAGAATCAAGTCTTAAAAAGTAAATCATAAATACGTTATGGCATAACAACACCAATCGACCATGAGCAATCACAATCCTTAAAGTAACCTATTGTGTTATAGTACAAACATCAGGTTCCATTTTATCCCCAGCCCTCGAAGACAAGTGAAAAGCCCACACATACAGTATTAAGATTAACATTTCACAGTATCTAGTAACAAAAACAGTAAAAAAAAAGGGATGTTCAGTCTTTTCCTAAATAGTACCTCAGTCACTGATATGTTCTCAGCAACTTCACAACCCAAGATCAGGAATGCCAATGAATATGTGAACCATTAAAATAGCGGCTCAATAATTATTTCAAGATTGTTCAGAGCTTCTCCCATATTCCATTCATCCAAGATAGACTTTCTTTTTTGAAAAAATAAGTAAGTTTTCCTTTTTGGTAATTTAGCAGTGGAGTTGGTGGAACTCCTGAGGTTTGTTTTTGCTGAGTACTTTCTTTGTTGTGGAAAAGGAGCGGGGGTGGGGGGTTAGTGGAAAGAACAAAGCTAGTTTTGTCAAAGCATAAGTACTTGCATCAATACATTTGGCAAAGATCATTTTTATCTGATAAGCAAACGAGGAAATAAAGAAAAAAGAGAACAAATAAAATTTGTATTCATTAACATCATTTTCTGATTTTATTTCCATTAATTACTATGGTATCAAGTGAACTGGGCAATGACTGAAATGAACTATTTCATATCATGGCATAGTTTGCCCAAAATTATTCATTTATTGCACTGACATATTTAAATACCAGTTACAAAGCACTTAAAAGAAAATTATCAGTTTTCAACTCACAATCCAACTGCTTAAGAGGGACACGGCAAGGCTTGGGATTTCCAACTATAAAATCCCAGATAGCACAATTTAATGATCTTGGAGTTTTAAGAATGACAAAAGAATGATCCTAATATTATTGCTGAGCTTATGGCAAATGATAGAGAAAACAATTATAAAACAAGAATTTCAACAGAAACTTTCTGTTTTAAAATCACAAGATTCCCAAGCCCAAACACCAGACTCTACTTACCAAGTAGAGCAGACATATTCTGGAAGACTCGAAGAAGCTCTGGGGTGACTGAAGGGCTGTTTTCCAATGTCACTAACCTACAAGATGACAATTTAAAAAAATGTTAAAATAGAGGTCCATTATCTTAAAAATATTTCAAAGTTCCAAATAAACAAGCAAGCAGTAATGACAACCAATAGGTCTAACATAATGTTAACTTCTCACTGTTAATGTTAACTAGCCAACTCAGAGTCTCACACATACACAGTCAACAACAACAAACAACAACTTTGATTCATATAGCGCCCTCCACGCCGGACGGCGTCTCAGAGCTTCACAATAACGGATCCCGGGACCGAGCCAGAGTAGAGAGGTGACCAAAAGCCCGGTCGAAGAGAAAAGTCTTTAACTGGGACCTGAAACTGGGAAGAGAGGGGACAAGGCGAAGGGAGTGAGGAAGTGAGTTCCAGAGCCTTGGGGCACAGTAGCTCAAGGCACGACCGCCAAGAGTGGAGCAGAGGATTCGGGGGACATGGAGGAAACTAGACCCGGTGGAGCGAAGGCAGTGGGGGCTGGTTTGGGGAGAGAGGAGATCAGAGAGGTGGGGAGTGCAGAGGAGTGGAGGGACTTGAAAACAAGGGTGAGGATCTTGAAGTCGATCCTCTCACGGGCTGGGAACCAGTGAAGTCTGGCAAGGACTGGGGTAATGGGGGAACGAAGCTTGGTGCAGGTGTGTATTTGGGAGGCAGAGTTTTGAATTAGCTGGATTTTGTGGATTATGGTAGGGAGACGGCGAGGAGGGCGTTGCAGTAATCCAGCCGGGAGGTGACAAAGGTATGGATCAAGGTTTCAGTGGCTTTTGGGGTGAGGTATTGCCGGAGACGGGCGATCCATCGGAGGGTTAGAAGGCGGTGCTGGTGAGGGATTGGATGTTGGGGAGGAAGCACAGTTGGGGGGTCGAACTTGACAGTCAATGATTGTACTGCTTTATGCAACAATTTACCCTTAAGAACATTAGTCTCATCACACAGCTCAATTAATGGGATTACATCAATACATAATTTACACTGAAATCAGAAGCACAAGATATGCTGCAAATGGGATTTTACAATCGTCAGTTCATTCAAATTCTCAAACCCTCATCTAATGTCTGTCTGACATCAAGTCCTGGCTGGGTGCTAACTTTCTTCAGATGAACGTCAACAAGACCAAGGTCCTCCTGATTGGCTGTCATCAGCGTTTCCACACCTCAGGTGCTGACAGTATTACCATCCAAGTATGCACACTCCATCTCACTGAGCCAGTCCAGAACCTTGACATCTTATTTCACCTTCAATTATCCTTTTTACCCCACATCCTAGCTCAGTGGATACAGCATTCGCTTTACAAGCAAGAGACCTGGGTTCAATTCTAGGCAGGGCAAAACCTTGGGCAAGTTTCCTTACTCCACACACCTAATAATAATCCCTGAAAAAAAAATGTGGTCACTTCAATCCACGACTGTTTGTGGGACACTACTGTGCGAAATTGGTCTCCGCGTTTCACCCAAATATTGTATAGTCAATTCACTTTACAGTATATTCTGTGTAGCACTTTGAGATGTCCTGGTCCTCACGTTTAAAGCCCTCCACGACCTCGCCCCATCCTACATCCGTGACCTCCTATCCCCTTACCAACCTTCCCGCACGCTCCATTCAGCAAGCTCTGGCCTGCTCCATGTCCCCCAACCCACCCGCCGCACCACTGGCGTGCAAGCCTTCAGCCACTTTGCCCTCAGCCTCTGGAACTCCATCTCAAAGTCCCTCCACCTCACCCCCTTCCTAGCCTCCTTCAAGTCTCACCTCAGCATCCCCCATTGGCAACTCCTACCCCCGCGGGGGAAGGAATTGCCAATGGACCACCCCCACCCCCGTCCTCAGCTCGGGTCTGAATCAATATCTGTCCGGCGCCTTGGGATGCCCTCCTGACATAAAAGGCGCTATACAAATGTAATTTTGTTGTTCTTGTTGTTGTTGTCTAGACGACATGAAAAGCACGATATCAAATGCAAGGATTATTATTATTATTTACTTTATCCATGCCATAACCCACTCTGCCTTTCCCCCTCCTCCACAACATTACCCAGCCGTGCCACTGTCTCATACAGCAGGTCGTAGAGATTCATACACACATTAATAACATCCAGGCTCATCTATGCAACCGCTCTCCCGCCCCAGACTCCATTATCTATTCACCCCGATCCTCGCTCGATTCCAGTGGCTTCCCATCATACGGTTCAAGATCCTGGTCCTCAATTTCAAAGCCCTCCATGGCCTTGCATCCCCTACTTTTGCAATTTCCTAACCCCTTACCAACCTGCCCACTCCTGTTTGATTGTTTCACGTCCCCTGCCTCGCCGTCAGCCACTCTGCCTCTACCCTGTGGAACTCCATCCTGCAGTCTCTTCATCTAGCTCCATCCCTTGCTTCCTCAAGACCTGTCTCAAGATTCTTCTCTTCAACTGTGCCTTCGATCACCCCCCTTCCCCCCTTTGCCATCCACCCTCCACGAAACCAACCCCCAGCTTGCGTCCAAACTGAATGTCTAGCGCCTTGGTATGTCTTGCCGACATGAAAGGCACTATACAATTGTAATTGTGATTGTGAGGTGGCCTCAGTATCTTGCATTTTCAGGCAGGTACCATGCAGTAAATTTCCTCTTGCCAGCCCAAAAGGGCAATACAGCGCTACTGCCATTAACCTGACCTTTACAACTGTCAAATTTCTTTCTTAAGTTCTTAACTGTCAAAGTTTCTTAACTGTCAAATTTCTTAAGTGGTAATTGGGTTAATTAAGTTCAACCAATTATACTTCAAAGTGAAATTTTACAACTGAGTGACTTGCTAAGCCATTCCAGAGAGCAATTTAGGAGTCAACTATATAGGAGATTTTATTTCCTTGAAGGGCAAACATGAATCAGTTGAAGTTTAACGACCATTGTCTGATTATTTCACGAGTGCAAGTTCAGATTTTTTAACTTCAAAATACACTGAGGTAGGCAATATTGCGGATTTGAGGGGTGGCAGAACAGGTGATGGCATGGCTGTGGAGTTTAATAGACAATTGAGGATTGAACAAGTGCTGAGAGGAGAGAAAAATAGTGCCAAAGGTGGCAGAGAGATCCAGGAAACCTAGAAAGCCCTGGTCAAAGATGGAGAGAAGTCATTTGCAACTTAAAATTAAAGCTATCTCTTTACTGTGAGCAGCATGGAAACCAGATTGGAGGGATTCATAAAGGGTGTGGTGGGAGAGGAAAGAACGAAGCAATGACTCATTCCAGGACCTTGGAATGAAAAAGGCTGTTATGATGAACCTTTACAAAACACTGGTTAGGCCTCAGCTGGAGTACTGTGTTCAGTTTGTAGAATTCTGTAATTAATGTGTTAAATAATATATGAAACTGTATTAGAGATATACATATATGTGAGACATATGTAATCAATTGCACATGATAGGACTTGGTTGTGACTAGCTTTGGAGGAGGAACAAAATATATTTATAAACAACAAAGTGTTAATTCTTATCAGTAATGTTCTCATGGAGAAATGGTCTGCAGCTGGAGAGGGAGCTGTGTTACATTTGTTTTTGCACAGGAACCATCTTGCAAAGGACAATGGGTGAAGGGTTTTGGATTTGGGGTTTTGGAGATTAAATTGGACTTTGCTACTCTATCTCACCCGCAGCAGTTGGTTTGGTCAACTTAAATCATTGTGAGCTATGAGTCGATACGTAAGCATTGTCGTGGTGGTACTTTTCATTACTTAGAACTATTACTAACCTGAATTAATAAACATGCATATTAATTGTACAACATTTGTGTCAGTCCTTACTTCATCGCAAATTTAAATCAACCCTTACAAGTTCTGGGCACCACACTTGTTAGGAAGAATAATAAGTTATTGGAGAGGGTGCAAAGGAGATTTACCAGACCTCAAACTCGATCTTCGCTGAACCTCTACTTTTCAACTATCAAATTTCAAGCTTACAAAATATTTATTTATTTATTTTAAAAAATCACATCATTGCCCATTTCATGCAAAGGGAGACAAAAATATATTATTCTAATAACCAGGGATAAAGTCTTCCATCAAAAAATTTAAATATGCGCAAAGAAACCTTTAGAAATGAACCATACAGTGAGAATGCTCACAGGCTTCCAGTTAGCAGTTTAATATCTTTATCCACCCTATTACTTTTTTAATTTTAACTGCAACATCTACCAAAAACTGAAAAAACAAGTACAACAAAAGCCTGTTTATCCGGCACCCTCAGGACCTTTAACCAATGCCGGTTAAAGCACCTGCCAGATATTTGGCCGAAAACGGAAAGAAAAAAAACGTTTCTTTTTCAATGCATTTTTCTGGATAAATTACGGTTAATCAAATGCGGACTTTTTTTTGTGATGCCTGTTATACGGAAGTTATGGTTGATCGGGTGCCGGATAAATGGGCTTTTACTGTACTTATATTAACGTTATAATAAGAAGATAATATCAGGTAGAATGAAATCTCAACTCTGCGATAGACTGCTTTATGTGACCTGAAAAAATTAATGAGATTAGAACGTGTTTGGCTAGGATTTTTTGGGATTGTGTTTGAAAGGCTCAAAAAATATGAACAGGAGGATTCAGAGGATAGCTGGCCAATACATTGGGAAAAGCTCTCTTCGATTTTCAAAGTGTGCCAAGGGAGGCGTCAACATTCACCAGAATAAGAGGAAGGAACTCTGTTAAAACTCTCATCTGAAGGTAGGCACCTCTGACAATGCAGTACATCCATTATATTGCAAGTTCAAATCCCAAACAGGGAGTCTTTGAAGCAATCTTGAGAAGCAGTCCAGCGTGGAGGGCGCTATATAAATCCAAGTTTTTGTTGTTGACTCAAAGGTGAAAGTGCTAACCATAGGCTGACACATAAAACTAAAAGCCAGAAGCTATTTAGGATATTGATCTTATGTGAAATTTCCCCTTGAATTATCTACTAAACTTCTCCTGTAGTCACAAAAGCAGAGGAATTTACTACCACTAGAATTCTACCCAAAAATTCTGTTCACAAGTAGTCTTGAAAAACACAGGTAAATGTACATATAGTCACTTCTGTAGCATTCAGGATCATGGGGGAAACTCAGGTGAATAGCTCCTTTTTAATTTAACATTCTTGATATTAAATTAAGCAAACTAAATGATCCTATGGGTTGAATTAGCTCATCATATAATTTAATTGTCCAAATAGTTAAAATTATTCCTGGAACAGATGGAATATTTTTCAACACAGATATTCAGACATTTTCAAAAGGCGTGTATAGATTTGAAATGAATTCAAAAACAGTTTTTTTTCCCCCCCTACGTACCTAATTGCTAACTTTTCATCCCACGGATCAGAATTTTAAGAACTGATCATAATTGTTTTGTGCAGAATCTACGCAGTACCGACCTTAATAAATTATTAGTAAATCCTGGGAAATGCAAGAACCTTGTCCACGTCATTATACAATACAAAATTACATTTGTATAGTGTATTTTATGTCGGGAGATGTACCAACACTGGAAAAAATAATTATTGAACAATAAAAGTATATTTTCAGCATCCCCCCTGAACGGAATTTGGCAGGAGGTAGAAATCAATATCTGCACTCAAAGGACCTGCACAGGGCCTATTCTGCAGACCAAAGAAAGCACTCATTCACAGGTCTTGCTCTCCTACGCCTCCGTCCGCCCTAGCAAGTGTTCTCTGCTCTGCCCTCCACCCAGCCTCTGATCCCAGTCAAAAATTACTGCCCATACTGGATGGGCCAATTTCCTGGTTAGAGGTATTTTTAATGCAAACTGAACTATCTGTTGTACATATATTGTATAACAGATTTTAATATGTGGTAAAATATGCTTAGAATCTCTGGAATTACCTGACTCAATCCCTCCGCCTCACCCCCACCCCCTTTATCTTTAAATCTTACTTTAAGATCTACCTAGACCAAGGCCCTCCTGATTGGCTCCCATCAGCATCTCCACACCTCAGACACTGACAGCATCACCATCCTTGGATGCACACTCCACCTCATTAAGCCAGTCTGGAACCTTAGCATCTTGTTCAACCCTTGACAATGCTTTCTACCCCACATCATGCTATGACCTGTTCTGCTTTCCCTCACTTCCACAACGTTGCCCGACTCCACCACTCCCTCACACCGCAGCCCGCTGATACTCTCATACATGCATTCATAACACTATCCAGGCGTGAGCACACAAACTCCATGCCTGTTGGTCTCCCCAGCTTCTTCCTCCACTGGATGCAGATCATCCAAAACTCTGCCCCCCCCATGTCATCTCCTGCACCAGGATCCGTGACTCTATCATCCTCTTCCTTGCCCGACTCCACTGTCTTCCCATCATGCAGGGGATTCAGTTCAACAACAACAACACTTATATAAGCGCCTTTCACATTAGGAGGACGTCCCAAGGCGCTGGACAGTCATTGTTTCAGACCTGAGGGGTAGGGATGAAGAGGGTGGAGAGAAGGGGGTGGATTTGAGATGACCAATGGGACTGTCGAAGAGGTGGGACTTGAAAGAGGCTAGGGAGGTGGGCGAGGCAGAGGGTCTACGGGATGGAGCTCCAGAGGTTGGGGGCAGAGTAGCTGAAGGCTCGCCTGCCGATGGTGGGGAGGGTGGGTTGGGGGAAATGGAGTAAGCCGGAGACTGCTGAACAGAGGGTGCAGTCAGATTGGTAGAGAGTTAGGAGGTCGCAGAGGTAGGGTGGGGTGAGGCCATAGAGGGCTTTGAATGTGAGGACCACAATCTTGAATTGAATCCTCCGGGTGATGGGGAGCCAATGGACTTGGGCAAGGATGAGGAAGATGGGGGTCACAAAGCTTGGAGCAGTAGAGGACACACATTGCAAAGTTCTGGATTATCTGCAGCCTATGGAGGGAGGAATTGGGAAGACCAACAGGCAAGGCATTGGCATAGTCAAGCCAGGATGTGATGAAGGCGTGAATGAGAGTTTCAATGGCCTGAGGGTTGAGGTGGTGGCGGAGTTGGGCAATATTGTGGAGGTGAGAGAAGGCCTAGAGGGTCATGGTTTGGATGTGGGGGAGGAAAGACAATTGAGGATTGAACAAGACACCTAGGTTCCTGACTGGCTTGGTGAGGTCGAGTGTGCAACCATGGAGGTTGATGCTGTGCTCGCACCAGTGCCTTCACGCACCAGTGCCTGATGCGTGAAGGCACTGGTGCGAGCCAATCAGGAGAGCCTCGGTCTTATTGACGTTCAACTGTATAAAGTTAACTCTGATTCAGGACTTGTTGTCTGACAGGCAGTCTGTCAGCACAGCAGTGGTCCTGGCGTCGAGGGTAGAGGCAGAAAGATGGAGTTGGGTGTCATTTGCATACATGTTCAAGATCTTGGTCCTCATCTTCAAAGCCCTCCATGGCCTTGCTCTCTCTACCTCTGCGACTTCCTAGCCTCTAACAAACTGCCCATTCCCTCCACTCACCAGCCTCCAGCCTGCACCATTGGCGGGTGGGCTTTAAACCACATTGTCTCCACCCTCTGGAACTCCATCCGGCAGTCCCTCCGTCTGGCCCCCTCCCTTGCCTACTTAATGTCCCATCTCATGACCTTTCTCTTTGACCATGTTTTCGATCACCCTCCTTCCCACCACACAATCCCGACTTTGGGTCTGAAACACTGGCTGACCAGCAGCTTAGGATGTCCTCCTGACGTGAAAGGCGCTATACAAGTGTCATTTTGCTGCTGTTGTTCCCCTCCCCCTATGTTCGGAGTCCAACCCCACCACTGTGCTGCACTTCGAGAAGGTATCCAGCGTGAAGGATGCTGTATAAATGTGAATTGTTGTTGTAAATTCAACAACAATTCACATTTGGAAAATAGAATACATTAAATGCACTTATTAAAGAATGGTTTCCAAGTAGTTCCATAGTCAAATATTTTCCACGAATGAAACTTTAAATTTAAAAATGAAAAAAGTGACGCTGGAAATTAAAAATCAAATGCAATTCTGGTGATGCAAATATTCTCCAGACTCTTTACACATTTAAGCGTCAACTATTAGGCCAGAAGAGTTCATGATGAACTAAATTCACCTCTTTATTGCTGGTTTTAAGATCCCCCTTGACAGGTCAAGAATAACTGACTTTTTTGTGTGTGTTTTTTCATTCTGCCTCTTAAAATAATTTGTAATTGAAATGAGTTTTTTTTCTAAATTTAAAGAAATATGAAATGCTCCATTGGTTGCCAGTCAAGGAATTATATTTCACAAACCTCAAAGGACAAATCCAATCACGTTGTTACAAATCAAACCTCAAAAGACAACAGTTGTAAGTATGTTGCTTAATATTCATTTAAAAAATAAATTAAATTCAGAAATAAACTGAACGGTTGTGCCCTGGAACTAAATATCCATGTACCGTAATTAGAATCTGCAATTCTTGCAAAAAGCCTTGCATATCGTATTGAGGAACGCCTCATGCTTTGGAAAACATGATCCTTTATTGTGTTGTTGAGGCAAGAAATTTAAAGACTTTCACTGAATTACTTTATGGACTATGAATCCTTCATTTTTATTACAAAGATGAGTAAAAAGGTAAGGAAAGCATTATTTTCCAATAGAATGGCTTTTATTAATTGAAGATAGGTTCAAGTTATACTTTACAACTGCCCCAAACTCTTTTATCCATAAATCCTTCCTACTTTGCACTATTAAACATTAGAAAATCTGCAGGAAATTCACGAAAGCATGCTATAAAAACTGAGGAAGTTAGTAAACACCTAAGATTTATGAAAATGGATTATGAATAACATTTTGGTAATTACCAAGGGGGAAAAAGGATACCAAAGCAAGATTTTTATTATAAATTGGATTAACATTTACGCACTTAAACTGAAAAATAACTTGCATTTTTATAGTGTCTTATCAGGTTGAAATGCCTCAATAAGTTTCACAGCATTTAATGTCAAATAAAGTGACTGTTTTTGAAGATTAACATGGGAGTCTATTTGCACACAAGGTATACCAGCAAGGCATGAAACAAATGACTAAGTCTGGAGGTCGACTGACCAGAACACCAAGCAAAGCTCCCATCTCTTTTCAATCAGTCTCATTTTTAACATTTACATTAACAGGTTGACAATTTCACAACTCATCTGAAGGACAAGGCCATCACTTCTGACAATGCAGCATTCCCCCAGTATTATACTGGAGACAGAATGCACAATGAGCTCAAATCACAAGGTGAGGGTTCAATGCACAACCTTTTGACCCAGAGGTGAGAGTACTTTCAATTGAGTCTATGTGACACATGAGTATGATATGGATCGTCAATAATTAAACGCTTTTGTAATTGTAGTATGAGTCAACAAAAGGAATTTCAGTCAGTGGATCAAATAATTTTTATCTTAATGAAAACTTGCCTGTACTATGCAGGATAAGAGGAGTACATTTTAGAATACCTCTGTGTACAAAAACATTGCTATGATTGAGCCCGAGAATAGGTAAAATAGACCATGATCTAGAAGAAGCATTCATCTGTGTGCTCTTATTTCACAGAAGAACTCACCATCAAAGTACATCACCAAAGTCTACTTACCACAATTCTAAACCATCCTCCAAGAGGTAAACATGGGGTAGCTGGCAGACATCTGTACTCAGCTGAATGACAGGCAGCAAGAACGGATATAGATTCTTACTCTCTGCTCCCAAGCCCTATAGAGATGCCAATACAAAACATGAAGTAAATTCTCTAAAAGAAAATAAATCCATAAAAAAAGTTTTAAAAGTTTCAAACTCAAAAAGCAAAATAAATGCTTGATTTTCTTCTTCATTTTTTCTTTCTATTCAGAAATGATTCTGTAAATACTGGGCCATTTAATGAAAAAATTTGAAGTAAACTTCATATTCTCTCTCCTAAATTCTTTTTGGAAAAAACATTAACTATTAAACTGTTATTAAAACAAACAACAACACAAAAATCTTAAGTGTTATACACAAACAAAAAAAAACTAAGCACACTGAGTATGCAGCAAATTTTATTAGTGTTTTAATTCCATGCAATTCTGTAAAACATCAACCTATTTAAATGGAGACTTGATGTATACAAAGGAGGGCGGGGAATAGAGAAGAGAGGATTAGGAGGGGTGGAGGCACATGTGGAGGGCAATCTCTGGTACTGACTAGACGGGCTGAATGACCCATTTCCATGCCTGCCTCAACATTCTATATCATTTTACTTAAAAGGATCAATCCCAAAATATTGCACACAAAATTCACAGGATGATGCCTCCCAACTCTGTGATCCAAACAGAGAACAGGACCATAAAGTAAATTCAGCCAAATATTATGCAATTCTTTACATTTTTACATCAAAGAAGCTTTGAATTAATGCAGAATTTCAATTTTTTCCTTTGGATCTTGTTTGAGTTAAACTATGAAACTGTGAGCTCTTTCCTCAAAATAGATGTCTGCACAGGTTAATTGTGGGACTATTTCCATTCTGTTTCACAGTGGAAATTTAAAGCCACCTAAATGACCCAAATCTCTGTTTGTTTTGAATATTGGAAGGTAGCAATCTTTCAAGAAACAAAATAATTGCAATTAATTAAAATGCCAGATGTTGCTTGTTTTCACCACAAACTGTCCTATCCTAGAGCTGGGAAACAATTGATACCTTGTTTTAGATTAAAAGCGTTTACCAAAGTCAGTTCAGACTATCTTCGAATCAGAATGCATTAGTTTCAAACTCAATTAATTCAGTGCATTGTAGTTTCTTTCTTTCAGATTACTTCAGATTTACTCTGATATCAGAATCTGATATCATTAAAATGCAAATACTGCATTAAACACACTATATCCCCCTACATTATTGGGGAAGCAGATGGTTCCATTCAGTATTACACTAGTACCATGGCTCAGATAAATCACATTGAATCTTTATCAACATTCTGCTTGATACTATACGCATGTATGTGTGTGTGTAAAAGAGGGATTAAGATACAGAGAAAAAAAAGTGAGGAAGGAGATGTTTCTGATCAGACCATGATGAATAATCACCAGATGCTCTATGTAATCATGGATATCGTTCACTAAAATATGGAGGTAGTAAATAGGCTTCCTGCAAAGTAACTTGCACAAGGTATACAGAATGCTAAACGGTATGTGTCAATGTTAAATCGCTGGATTCTGTTTATTATTCCCTGAGGTGTACATCTTTCTCATTGATAGGCATTTTTACTGGAATGACAAGCCTGCGAGTACAGAAGGTGTAGGACACCAAAAGATTTTTCTAAATTTCAATTTGGTGAAAATCTTTGCAAGATTTGGCTATAGCTGAAAAAGCATCTTTGGAAAAGCATCTTTGAAAAAATGTATACAGAGTACAAATGTTTTAGTCATAAAACAAACTTGACGGAAGTGGAATCACAATCAACTGGACAGTAATTCAATCTGTTTCTGGAAGGGAAACAGAAAATATTGCTTATCCGGCCTGTGGACCTTTCTCAAATAGGGAATCCGGCCAGGTGCTGCCAAACAATTGGGCCACCCCAGTGTCGGTGATAGTTTACCTTGTTCTCTGTCTGCAATGTTGGGAAGGGTAAAAATGTCACAAAGGCCAAGGTAATATTTACTGCAGGCTGGGAAACCCCTGCATCTCATCCCACGACCTCTTTGTACATGTCAAAGAGGTGCTGACTGGACACCAAAAGTAAACAGTTGTGGCTTGAATTACTCCAGCCTTTAAAATATTAATAATTATCCAACAATTCAATGAAATCACTACCCCTTTACACACAACACAAACATAATCATAGAATCATAGAATGTTACAGCACAGAAGGAGGCCATTCGGCCCATCGAGTCTGTGCCGGCTCTTTGACCGAGCAAGTCACTTTTATTAACCCCAATCACCAGCTTTCTCCCCATAACCCTGCAAAACCGTCTTCCCCAGATACCTATCTAGTTCTCTCTTAAAAGCTGCTATCGAATCAGACCTCACTACACTTTCAGGCAGATCGTTCCAAATTTGAACAACTCGCTGAGTAAAAAAATTTATTCTAACCTCCCCTCTGCTTCTTTTGGTAGATATCTTAAGACTGTGATCACGGGTCACAGACACACCTACCAGCGGAAACAGCTTTTCTCTATCTAGCCTGTCGAAACCTTTCATGATCTTGAAGACCTATATCAGGTCCCCACGTAACCTTCTCTGCTCTAGTGGGAAAAGTCCTAATTTCTCCAGTCTGTCCTCAGAGCTAAGGTTCCCCATTCCTGGTATCATTCTCGTGAATCTCCTCTGCACCCTTTCCAGTGCCTTAATATCCTTCCTGAAGTAAGGTGCCCAGAACTGGACGCAGTACTCCAGCTGAGGCCTAACCAGTGTTTCGTATAGATTAACCATAACCTCCCTACTCTTATACTCTATGCCCCTACTAATAAAGCTCAGAACACCAAATGCCTGTTTTACTGCCTTATCTACCTGCCCTGCTACCTTTAATGATTCGCTTACTTGAACACCAGATCTCTCTGTACGTTCACCCCCCTTAAGATTGAGCTACCCAAGTCTATATTAGAACATTAGAAACTTAGTATAAAACTAAGAAGGCTGCAGAGTTGCAGAAACCAGCCTGTCTGTAAACGAAGGGAATGTAGCCAGATTGGCATCAGTTGTAGTAGATATGGTAAGTATGAAGGACTGAAAACAGAAAACATGTTCAGTTAAAGAGATCATTACAGGTATCCCTCCCCAACCGCGGGGGATACATTACTGTAAACCTTCGCGGTTGGTAAACTTACGGTTTGATAATGCAGGGCCCTATGGGCAACACGGGGATACGGGGAGTAAGTTCACGTTTAGTAAAACTAAACACAAAAAAACACATAGTTATAACATACATGGGACAGGGGGAGTAAGTTTGGGTGCATTGGCTGCCAGGATCTGCAGCAATCAGCGAGGCTGTCTGACTGACTTAGAGAGAGAGAGAGTCTATATTGCCTCCTATCATTTTTCCTACCGAAGTGTATCACCTCACACTTATCCACATTGAAATCCATCTGCCACATGTCAGCCCATTCCACCAATCTGTGTATGTCTGCTTGCAGTTGGTTACAGTCCTCCTCACTATTTACTACCCTACCTAACTTTGTATCATCTGCAAACTTGGAAATAGTGCTCTCTATGCCCAAGTCCAGATCATTAATATATATATATAAAAAATTGTGGAGGTTTTAATTCCCAGTACAGGGATTTAATTTGAAACAGCTTGAAATTAATCAAAAAGATGTACAAATACTGTACTTGATAAAAGTCTACCTGAACTAGGTGAATTAGCGTTGTGAGGATTGCGCATCGCAGCATGTTGTGATCTTCGGATTGTTTCCAAAGCAAAGGTAAATACTGCACCAGGCAGGCCACATGAGGTCGAATCTGTGAATTTTAAAGCAAAATATTAAGACAACCTTTTTTTTTGAAATTGTGAAAATAAAATTCTTACAGAAATTGTTCCTAGAACATGCATGTGGTAAACATTAACAAAACATTTTTTTTTTTGGAGGGGGGTTAGAAGAGGGTGGAATACAGTACACCAATTTAAATTATAGAAAAGTGTTCACATATTAATCTATGTTTTAGAGGTCGCAACAACTCACTAGTGGTATGAAAATGTAAAATTCAGCTAATAAACAGAACTGTACTGAATTTGGAGTCTGCACATGCACCCTGCTCTCCAAGAGTTAGAGATTTACTGAAGAGTTCTGTGTTGTCATATTGTTTTGACCTGCCATGAGCAGTTGCTGCACACAGCTCACGAAGAATTGCTGCACAGTCTGTGAAGTTTAATTTCCCCGAAGGGCAAAAAAAAAACCTGATTCTCTTATCTAGTATTTTCACAGAAATATTTTCTGTAATTGTGATTTTTGTGCAGCTGTGTAAACAGCCTTGTAAATGCAACACTATCATATCGATGGCTAGCATAAATACTCATACCCAGTTTCTCAGGAAGCCACCGAAAGCCTCAGCATGTTTATCAAATTATTCAAACCCATCACCAAGGAAGAAGGGGGTTAATCAGAGGCAGTGAGAAAGGGGAAAATTCTATACATGTGCTGATCACAACTCATTGGAACGACTGTCATGAGCAAATTAACCAGATTGCTTCAGATTGATTTATTTGTTATTTCGCTGCTCAGTGTGTGAGATACATTTCCACAAGTAAAGCTGGTTAGATAGTGAACAAATGAATTACAGCCAGCCGCAGGCACAGGGTATGATAATACATCAGCGGTGCCCACCCATGATATCTTATTGATCCCATATGTTTACATGGGGCATCAACTCCAAACAATTTAATGACATGAATCATATTGTACCACATTACTTACATGTGATTATTGAGACAGAAATGATGCAAACACTGCATAATGTTTTGAAAATCACTTCCATAAACACCATCCCAACTAAATTTTGTAAACAATTTATTTGCAACAACTTGCATTTACACAGCGCCCTTCAAACCCCAGGACTGCAGGCATGAAAAATATTTCCAACACAATTTAATTCACCCACAGCAATTCATGAGAGCAATTTTAGAAAATTAACATTGTACAGTATAATGTTTGCTTCCCAATTATTCATTTTTTTAAAATCTAGAGATGTTAATTTTGTACATGAATGGCATCGCTATTGGGTTGCCAATCAATATTGTGGTTTGATTAATCCACTAAGGGGAACACTCGAGAAAAGAAAGAAGTAAGGCTTCCAGGTATTTTCGTGCCTCTCTCTCTCTCCACATTGACTAACTCATGAGCAACAGCCTTAAGTTATGCATGGGTTTAAATATCATTAGAAATCCAGTCTTGTCGACAGCCAAACTCCAGCATATTCACTACCAGGCTCATCAAAAGCCAATGTAATGAATTAAAACAAATAGCAGCAGATTTTGAAGAAAAAGTAATGCAGAATGAAAAGCAAAACTGCATCATTCTGGTGCGATGCAATCAACACCTTCAGGGCATGTTAAAACCCTTTTACCTTTCCATTGTCATTTTGTTTCTATTTTGCTAAAAATGAAAAGGGCTTGATTGTTTAAGCGCTCTGAGAACCCGCCCCGTGTGAAAGGTTGGATATAAATGCAAATTGTTGTTGATGCTGTTGTTTCATTTGCTAGACTTGAATTGTATTTTCTTTTTCATACTGATTTCAGATCAACTCAGATGCAAACCATGATAGAAAATCAGGATCAATCTTCCACCCTTTGAAATATATCGTTGCATCAATCAAACAGTATTAGTCTGTGTTGAGTGAAGTGTTTTAGTTGATTTATAAATACAAAATCTATCTGAGTCTTAAAACTTAGCTACAAGTAGAAAATTAACAAAATGGATCTTCCTCCCCACCCCTGTCACACATGGTCAGGAATTTACAATAGCAAATTCTTTCATAGCCAAAGTACAATAACATAAATGGTAATGAGAACATAGCTAGTCTAATGATCAGTTATAATCAGAGCTACCCTGTGGGTATTAGTGTGCAGAATGCTATTAAAGCCAACTGCATGTTTGCCAATGTAATTAGCAACCTGACATTTGATGTTTTCTTTACTTTTCTAATTCTCCGCACCTATAGTCTTGAAGAAAAAGCAATTAGGCAACTCAAAGATTGAGTCAACCAAATCAAATCAGCTCAAAACACCATGACTCTCTGGCTTTATTAAAAAATAAAATTTAAATAAAGGTTTCCTTTGCCATGTTTATTTATTCATAATTGGTCATCCGTTTCAAGGCAGTCTGTGAGACATAGCTCTGCGCAAACTGGCTGCTGTGTTTGCCAAACAGAATTTACAGTTGCCATGCTTTGCAATAATAATAATAGATCCTGTGAAGCACTGAGACGTTCTCCTGACATGATAAATACAATATCAAAAGCAATAGTTATTTATCTGCAAGATTTATCTTTCATTTAGGTTAAATCATTAGAATCTAGGATTTTGACTGCATTAAAACAAAGCCTCAAAACCAGGATTTCAGGCAATCAACGTGGTTTTGTAAAACTCCCAACTGAATTTCAATTTCTCAGCTACTGGGCACTCACTGTTCTTTTTAATTCTTAATCAAGTAAAACAATATTGAATTCCTTTCTATTAAAAAAAATTTCCCCAAATTAAAACAGTTCAGTTTCCCTTATAAAATAATATGGCCATATAATGTCTCAAAATATTTCACAAGTAATTGCCATGAACTGATTATTTTTAGGCAAATCCTAAGGCCTCTTTGTGTATAACAAATTCACACAAACAGCCATGAAGTGAATGACCAATCGTTGGCCAAGACACTGGGAGAAACTCCTTTCTGTTTTTCAAGTGTCAGTTTAATATGCACCTAAATAGACAGTGTCTCATCCAAAAATACTACACTGGACTATCAGCTTGGATAATGAACATCAAGAACTGATGAAGCACATGTACTCACTATCACCGACCCAGAGACAAGAGCATTATCAACTGAGCCAAACTGATACCTGGCCGTGAATCATACCAAACAAGAGGATCCTAGGTTTGATCTGGCATAATAAGGTAAGTATGTTGCATGCACCAAATTGAGGAGGAATAAAAAAAACTGCCAAAAATTCCATCCTGATTATTATCTAGGAATGCAATACAACATTACATTTGTATAGCGCTTTCACATTGGGAGGATGCTTACAGGTACAGCACATATGTGAATGCGCCAGTAGGACAGAGGCTTAAAAGTGATGCCTCTCAGTCAATTAGTTCAATGGTACTTAATAATAATCCTTGCATTTGACAAAGTGTCATTGAGATGTCTCAAAGCACTTCACAGAATATCTTCTAAAGTGAATTAATGTGTAGTTTGTGGGTGGAACTCGACAGCCAATTGCACACCACAGTGTCCCACAACAAACCATGGACTGAGTGCATTTTTTTTAATGGTTTATTTTGAGGAATTATTACTCACGGAAAAGCGATCTGCCAATCGATTAGCCACATGTCTAGGAGCGCACATGACAAACTGTCACTAGGATATAGCACCATGGGGTATTTATGGAACCTGACTAGCACAAGTTACCACCATCAGAAGAAAAGAAAATTAAATAATTATCTTTGCATTTGATATAGCGCTTTTCATGTCTTCTAGACGTCTCAAAGCGCTTCACATCTTTTGCTACATTTATGGGTGAAATGCAGCAGTCAATTGCACACAGCAGTGTCCCACAAACAGTCATGGATTGAAAAGACCAATTTATTATTATTTTTTTTCCGAGGGATACAACATTCCTGATGCAGTTATATAACAGTTTTCTTATTGTGTTTTTTTGGGGAGGGATTATTATTAAGTGTGTGGAGTAAGGAAACTTGCCAAAGGTTTCACCCTGACCGGCCTGAATTGCAACACAAGTCTCACACTTGTTAGGTGAGTGCTTCAAACACTGAGCTTCAGAACTCCAATAATAATCACCATACTTGTATTTGATATAGCTTCTTTCACATCAGGAGATGTCTCAAGCTCTTTAAATTATTCATTGTAAAGTGTAGTAGTGGCTGTGTATTTTTGTAGCAGAATTAAGAGATTAAATTGGAAGAAAATTTTAAGTGCTCTGAGACATGATCATGCATGGCGGGTGCTATATAAGTTGTGGTTGTTTAATCTTCAATTCTCTACACAGCAATTTCCGCAGTCATTCATTAATTAAGGAAAAGAATCAGTGGTCAGGGTCAAAATAGATGGTACAACCTCCCACTGCAAAGTTGGTAATAACAGTACAGTACTACATATAGTTCTCTGTTGAGGTAACTTAATCCAACGGGAATACTGTACATAATAAAAGCGATACTTTCTAACAAGCTATAGTTACTTTGAATCCCACTCGGCCAAAACATTTAAAAGCAACAACAAAATTACACTTGTATAGTGCCTTTCACATCAGGAGGACCTTCCAAGGCGCTGGACAGTCATTGTTTCAGATCCGAGCTGGGGTCAGGGATGGGGAGGTTGGAGGGAAAGGGGGGAATTTGGGATGGTCAATGGAACCGTCAAAGAAGGTCTTGAGGCGGGACTTGAAGGAAGCCAGGGAGGGGGCGAGGCGGAGGGACTGTGGGATGGAGATCCACAGGTTAGGGGCAGAGTGGCTGAAGGCTCACCCGCCAATGGTGGAGCAGGTGGGTCGGAGGACATGGAGCAGGCTGGAGCCTGCTGAGCGGAGGGGGCAGGCAGTTTGGTAGGGAGTTAGGAGGTCGCAGAGGTAGTGTGGGGCAAGGCCATGGAGAGCTTTAAATGTGTGGACCAGAATCTTGAATTGAATCCTTTAGGTGATGGGGACCCAATGGAGTCTGGCAAGGATGGGGAGATGGGGTCATGAAGCTTGGAGAGGTAGAAGACACAGGCCGCAGAGTTCTGGATGATCTCAGCCTGGCATAATTGAGCCGGGATGTGATGAAGGCATAAATGAGGGTTTCAGCAGCCTGAAGGTGAGATAGTGGCAGAGTCGGGCAATATTGTGGAGGCAGAGAGGGTAATGGCTTGAATGTGGGGGAAGAAAACACAGTTGATGATCGAACAAGACAGCTAACAAGCAGCTAACAAGAGGCCCAGATAAATTGCAGGATGCAATAAGTTTTATTTCATGCTATTATATACATACTTCCAGTAAATTAATAAAAACGTGCCCCCTTCTCCTCGACCTTCTGTAATATTTTCCGAACCACCTCAGCATGATTATAGGAGAATTACATATATGAGAGAAAAGGGTTTCCTAAGTAAGTTTTGTTGTAAAGAAACAGATTATAATTGGTCTTTAAAAACAATCAAAGATTACCTGCACTCCAACTCTTTCAATGACGCATGAAATTACGTGCAATACATGCATCTTCGTATCACATTCTGTGGCTTGTTGAAGCAACTGGAAGAGGAGACTGAAAATGGATTCCAAGTACTGCAGGACAACAATAAAGACCCAATGTTATAATCTGCATTAATCAGACTTATTCTCAATGTAAAAATAATTGACATCCCGTTATAATAATAATAATAATCCTTGCATTTGATACAGCGCTTTTCACATCTTTTAGATGTCTCAAAGCGCTTCACAGAATATACTGTCAAGTGAAACAGAAGTTGCTGGGGAAACTCAGCTGGTCAGGCAGCATCCATGGAGAAAGGAAAATGAGTCAACGTTTCGAGTCCACGACCCTTTGTCACAATTGGGGCTTGTTTGGAGGGAGAGTTTTTTTGAAGACTTTAGAGGGGGAGAGGCAGGACATGGAAGATAAAGGAAACAAAGACGACAAAGGAAAACGAATGTTAACTGATGGGCTGAAAATAAACAAAAGTATGGGTTTCAACGAACTTGTGATGGGGGTGGGGGGTGGTGGGGGGAAGGAGAAGCTCTTATGGCCTGAAATGGTTGAAATCAATGTTGAGGCCAGATGGTGCTGTTCCTCAAGCTTCACTGTGGGTCACTGGAATAGTGCAGGAGACCATGGATCGAAAGATCAGCCTCTGAATGTGAGCGCAAGTTGAAATGGAGGAAGACTGAAAGATCAGGGTTGACTTTCCGTGCAGAGCGAAGATGCTCTGCAAATCGGTCTCCCAATCTGCGCTTAGTCTCCCCAATGTAGAGGAGACCACACCATGAGCAGCAGATGCAGTATACTACACTGGTGGTAGTACATGTGATCTCGCATGGAAGCTGTGTTTGGGTCCTTGGAGAGTGCCTGACCTGCTGAGTTTCCCCAGCAACTTCTGTTTCAGATTCCCAGCGTCTGTGTACTTTGTGTTTTGTTTATACTGTAAAGTGAATTGACTGTATATATGTGGGCAAAACATGGCAGCCAACTGCGCACAGCCATGTCCCACAAACAATTGTGGATTGAAATGACAAATTTATTATTGGGGGGTTTTTGAGGGATATAACATTCCTGATGCAGTTATATAAGTTATATAACACTCCTGATGCAGCCTTTCTTCAATGCAAGTTTTACCAATCTTTCAATTTTCAACATTTAAACTCCAGGAGGGGAAACATCAATAATTTGAGTAGTCTATCAAAAGATTAATAGATATTCTGTGTGCACACACATATGTATGCATGTGTGTGTGCGTTTGAGTGCGCTTGTGCAGTGGAGGAGGGATGGGAAGAGAAGAAAACATTTCATTAAGGTATTCTTTTCCCCAAAGCTAAATTTGTTCAATAATGAATTTCAAAGAAAATCATCCCTGGAAAGAGATTCATTTATTCTCACGACTTCAGATTACTATACACAGATGGAAGGCACTCTGCTGCTGAGACCTATTCCTATGTGATCACACAGAGAAGCCTGATGAAAGCCAGGTTTGGTTGCTAATAGAGATATCCAGGCTGCCAAAATTCAAGTCATCAAGTATCTACCATGTGCTCAGCTGCTACTAAATATTCCTGGCCCAGTCCCCTCCTGCTAAGGATTCTTGGTCACTTACATGTGGATCCCCCTGGAAATACTGACAAATGGGCTTCATCATTGACGTCAAAAATGGCTCCTGACTGTGTGTGGAGACTAGAAATGGTCTCATGGGCAATGGAACCCCATAATAAAATTGGTATAAACAACTCCATCTCTTTTCAAACAGTTTATTTTATAGTGTACCCATAAGAGGGATGAGAGTGTTAGAGAACACGTATGACTGGAAGCAATATTTCTGGAACATTCAATTTGTAAGATTCAAATGTAAAGCAGCTCTATTGATGGACTTTACAGTCAAAGAACTGAAGCAGCAAAGGTTAAATCAACTCAGAATTCCAAAGCCTCGCTCAAAGGGGGGAGTCGACACCATGAGTACTTCCTGCTAAATGCAATCTCTAACATGGAAGTAAACATATGTGCTCACATTTATTTCCCATTTTTGTTTTAGATTTATGACTTCCATCTATCTTTTTTCCACATTGTCTAATGGTTTTCTACACGTTTTTCTTTTGAGTGCAGTGAAGCTTTCCTTAATGGCATGAAGAGGCAGTTTAGCTCCTCTCAAGAAAATGGGTGAGAATTAGCACCATTTGGACATACTCTGTGCACTTGGGAAAAGGGGAAAGTGATCTGTAGGCTTGATTTCAGCTACACTAAGGATGTATACAGCTTTACGAGATTTCTATCTCACTGTGCTCTCCAAGACGAAGGTGGATTCCAATATTATTTGAATATTTTGGACACAAAAAGTAACATTAGGTTTAGTCAAATCATTAAGTTTGACTAAAACATATACTTACATATACATATTACTAAAATAAATAGTGTGGGTATAACATGCATTAATTCTTATAACAATAGTTGTTTAATGAATTATACTACCAATTCTAGTAGTCAGCCACAGGACACCACCATCTCCTCTGCTTTTTGTTCTCTCAACCTTATCTCTCTCTCCAGGTGTGTCCTGATTCTTGGTGATCTTTTCCCTGTTTTTGATGAGTCCTTTTCTTATCTTGACTAGCAGAGTGGTTCTCAAACATTCCTGTTTTCTCAAAATATCTTATTGTAAAACAGCTCTCCATTTGCCCAGACCTGTTTTGTCTGCCTTGTTTACTCTGTGACTCCCCACCCTTGGAAAGGCAAAGAATAGCTACTGTATACAGGTATCTCACCCCAACCGCCGCCTCGTCAACCACGAAACTCACACATCCACGGTTTGCTAAATGCAACAACCCTCGCAAACCACATTTTGCGCATCCGCGATTTAAATCCGCGGTATAAATTTTCAAGTTTGACACTTCCAAACAAGGGACCGCATTCATCCACGTATTGGTGTGTATTCATCCGCTCCGCGTTTCTGATCTATACCTGTAACATGAATTTATTGTCGCTTCTCCGCAGCCTAGCTGGTAAGTTTTGGAGCATTGGCTGCCAGGTTCTGAAGATCTCTCTCTCTCACTGTGTAAGTGTATCTCTCTCTGACTCACCTTCTCTCTACTTCACCTTCTCTTCCCCGCAACACTCCCCCACCCCTCACCTTCTCTCACACTCACCTTCTCCTCCCCCCCCCCCCCCCCGCCTCCCCCACTCCCCCTTCTCTCTCTGCGTCTGTCTGTATCAGTCAGTCAGTTTCCCCAGCCCTCCGTGTCACCCCCCCACCCACCCTCCGTGTCTCTCTCTCTGTAGATCAGTCAGACAGCAGCACCCCCCAGAACCTCCGTGTCTCTCTCTCTCTGTCAATCAATCAGACAGCCTCCCCCAGCCCTCCGTGTCACCCCCCCGCCCCCCACCCACCCACCCTCCGTGTCTCTTTCTCTCTCTCTGTAAGTCAGTCAGACAGCCTCGCTGATTGCTGCAGACCCTAGCAGCCAATGCACCCAAACTTACTCCCCCTATCCCATGTATATTATAACTGTATGTGTTTTTTTGTGTTTAGTTTTACCAAATACAAACCTACTCCCCCTATCCCCATGTTTCCCATAGGGTCCTGCATTTCCCAACCACGAAAAAGCAAACTTACTCCCCGTATCCCCGTGTTGCCCATAGGGCCCTGCATTTTTGAACCGCAATTTTACCAACCGCGAAGGTTTACAGGAATGTATCCCCCGTGGTTGGGGAGGGATACCTGTAATGATCTCTTTAACTGAACATGTTTTCTGTTTTCAGTCCTTCATACTTACTATATCTACTACAACTGATGCCAATCTGGCTACATTCCCTTCGTTTACAGACAGGCTGGTTTCTGCAACTCTGCAGCCTTCTTAGTTTTATACTAAGTTTCTAATGTTCTAATATAGACTTGGGTAGCTCAATCTTAAGGGGGGTGAACGTACAGAGAGATCTGGTGTTCAAGTAAGCGAATCATTAAAGGTAGCAGGGCAGGTAGATAAGGCAGTAAAACAGGCATTTGGTGTACTGAGCTTTATTAGTAGGGGCATAGAGTATAAGAGTAAGGAGGTTATGGTTAATCTATACGAAACACTGGTTAGGCCTCAGCTGGAGTACTGCGTCCAGTTCTGGGCACCTTACTTCAGGAAGGATATTAAGGCACTGGAAAGGGTGCAGAGGAGATTCACGAGAATGATACCAGGAATGGGGAACCTTAGCTATGAGGACAGACTGGAGAAGTTAGGACTTTTCCCACTAGAGCAGAGAAGGTTACGTGGGGACCTGATATAGGTCTTCAAGATCATGAAAGGTTTCGACAGGCTAGATAGAGAAAAGCTGTTTCCGCGTGTCTGTGACCCGTGGTCACAATTTTAAGATATCTACCAAAAGAAGCAGAGAGGTTAGAAGAAAATTTTTTACTCAGCGAGTTGTTCAAATTTGGAACGATCTGCCTGAAAGGGTAGTGAGGTCCAATTCGATAGCAGCTTTTAAGAGAGAACTAGATAGGTATCTGGGGAAGACAGGTTTGCAGGGTTATGGGGAGAAAGCTGGTGATTGGGGTTAATAAAAGTGACTTGCTCGGTCAAAGAGCCGGCACAGACTCAATGGGCCGAATGGCCTCCTTCTGTGCCGTAACATTCTATGATTCTTATGTTATTATAATAATAATAATAATCCTTGCATTTGAAATAGCGCTTTCACATCTTATCGGCATCTCAAAGCGCTTCACAGTATATATTGTAAAGTGAATCAACTGTGGGCGAAATGCGACAGCCAATTGCGCAAGGCAGTGTCCCACAAACAGTCGTGGATTGAAATGACCAATTTTATTATTGTGTGTTTTTTGGGACGGATTATTATTAGGCGTGTGGAGTAAGGAAACTTGCCTAAGGTTTCACTCTGATCTGCGTGGATTCGAACACAGGTCTCACGCTTGTAAGGTGCACAAATAGTTGCGTGGGAAGTTTGTTTGGGAAGAAAAGTTGAGAGTTGTAGAAACCACTATCATTTTGTCTAGTCTATGTTTTTTGGGAGGACTTTAAAAAAAAAGTTTTAAATCATTGTTTTGACTTGTGCATTTCTCAAAAAAACACATTCAAGTTATACTACTTATACACATTGATTTACTTATTAAAAATAAAATAAATTTAATGATTCAACTAAACCGAACAGTAGTGACCTAAAGTTATATTTCTACATATCTCAATAAGTATATTACTATTGGAGTTTCATCACTGGGATCTGTTTCTCCTTTCCTTCATGAAATATTTCCTTTTCAAGACCCTCCTCTTTGACTGTGCCTTCATTCGCTGTCCTACCTCTATGCCCTGCCTCATTCCAACCATGCCCAGTGGTTTAAGAGCCGATTACTGGCTGAGTTGCAGGTTTCACACATGAAGTAAGGCACTCACTGCTGTTAAGGCGCTATTTGGTTTCAGAACAATAGGCTACCATTGTGCTTTAAAGCTTCATCCATTTGTATGAAATGCAACTCTACTGATCCGCCTCTCCCTCTGCTCAGTGAACATTGGCCTGCTTGGTGTTCCCCACCTGATTGGCCCCAGTTTGGTGGGTGAGCTTTTAGCCATTCTTTCTCTATTACCTAATCTGTCCCAAACCATCCCCCCCACCACACATGCTCAGGTCCTAACCCCTGACTGTTCAACGCCTCGGGACATCCTCCTGACGTGAAAGACGCTCTACAAATGTAATTTTGTTGTTGTATGTTCAAGTGTTGGAAGATAAAACATGCATTTGAATTGTTTTTTCATCATTGATATTCCACTTGGTATAATAAAAATGTGGTCATTTACTATTAGCTGTATGTGGGGCACTATTGTGTACAAATTGGCTCCCGCATTCATGAACAAAACACAGTCACTGCATCTTATAGTATATATGGTGTAGCACTTTGATTCACCCTCCCAATGTGAAAGGTGTTCTCCCAAATGTAAGGATTATTATTATTTTATTCAGTCTTCAGTCCCAAATCCAGCAGGTTATATTGCATTGATGAAAGATGAGGACTGCTGCAAACAATGATAATTTTTGCATTACGTCTTTACACTACAATTTGTCCTTCTACTTGCACACAAACCATTTCTTTTTAATTTAAAAAAATCTGAACCAGAAAATGCTAAACACCAAAGTGGTTGACTTACCAGTAAAAATTGTTCAGTTCTGAATTCAAAATCATCTACAGGTAAAGTCAAGTTAAAGAATAAGGCGTTTGCAAGACTAGCTTTTCCACAATACCGCCCCTCCTCCCACATAATAAGTCTTTGATATTGTATATATAAAGACAACAATTTAAGGAGCCGAGTTTAGTAGAAGGTCTAGGGATGCCATAAACAATTTATTCTCATAGGAAAACTAGAGGTCAAATAGACAGAGGAAGATAATAAAAAAAAGTTAATTGAACAAAGAGAAATAAAAGGGAACTTTGCATCAGAAATAATAAGGTGGAAAAAAGAAAAGTGAAAGCTGAACAAAAGGTTGGAAAGAGGAGAGAAGCTAATGACAGATAGAAGGGAAGATCAATAAGAAAAAAAAGTACGGGAAACTAAACCATCTTCAGAAATGCCATAAGATGCAACTTTGATTTTCGTAAACAGTTCTTGAGCTTTTATCGGCATTCTATCTCTCAGTATACAATTCCACACACTGGCGCCATAATCTTATAATAATAATAATAATGCATTTATTGGCTGTGTCGCCTTTGATGCACTGAAACAGAACCCAAAAAAAGCAATTTTGTCTGCTAATGCAATTTTCCAGACAACAAAAAGGATATCAAGTTTCAAGGTTGTAGCTGTCTCGATACGGACCTGGAAAAAAATTAAAAAAAATTTAGTATTCCACTGGATCCAAGTTCTTCCATGCAGAATCAGGCAATTATTAATTCAATTATCTAAATTGTGTTTATTTCAAATCAAACATTGTTCTATGCATTTAAATCCACTGAAAGCAAATAAACTCATTATACACATCTATTACAAGCAACAATCACTGATCACCACTTAAAAGTTTATTAGTGCTTTTTAATCATATGTAATGCATGTTTGAACGCTGGCAACAAATAATTATTTTCTGTCATTTCAATATATAGTAAAAGCCCATTTATCCGTGACCCGATCAACCGAAACTTCCATATAACCGGCACCTCAAAAAAAGGTCCCCATTCAAATAACTGGATCCCATCATTTCAAACTTATCAAGTAGTCCAATATAGCTCAGTACTGCAAATAATATTTCCAAATACAGTAAAAGCTTGTTATTCGGCACCTTCAGGCCCTGGCCAATGCCGGTTAAAGCACGTGCCGGATATTCAGCCGAAAACACAAAAAATAAACTTTAAAAAAATAATACTACATTGTGCCGGATAAATTCCAGTTAATTGAATGCGGACTTTTTTTTTGAGGTGCCGGTTATACGGAAGCTACGGTTGATCGGGTCACGGATTAAACAGGCTTTTACTGCATATTGCTTTTAAAAGTGTTTATAGGGGTCAGGTATGTTTACATTATATTACATTAATTCAAAAATATGGTGAAAGCTAACTAACTCTTAATGGATCTCTTCTAAGAGATCGTATTAATTTATTGAAAACATAACTGATTTTAAAAATGATTATTGGAACTATTATAAAATAGTATTGCTGTGCACAATCTGCAGGTGTTTGTTTTAAATGCTGAGATTTTTATTGATAAGTTTGTCTTGCTTCATCTTGGAGGTAAATAGCAATCCAAAGACTGTTTTCCAATGTCCATCACCTCCTCCATGGACCCTCTCGTGCCAACAACAACAAAATTACATTCGTAGAGCCTTGGGATGTCCAGAAGACATCCCAAAGTGCTGAACAGTCAGATCGGGACCCAAGCAAGGGAGAGGGGCAAGGTTGAGGGAGGGGAGGGAGAGAGTTAGCAGGGGAGGGAGAGAGTTGGGAGGCCAGCAGAAGGCACGATCAAAAAGGAGGGTCTTGAGACCGGCCTTGAAGGAGGCGAGGGAGGAAGCGTGGCGAAGGGACTGTGGGATGGAGTTCCAGAGTGTGGGGGTAGAGAGGCTGAAAGCTCGTCCGCCGCTGGTAGGACGGGTCAGGTGGGGAACATGGAGCAGACTGGAGCCCGCTGAACAGAGTGGGCAGGCAGGTTCACAGGGTAACAGCAGGTCAGAGAGATAGGACCTGCTGCTCCCTAGGGGGCAATGCCGTGAATGGCCTCGAAAGGAAACCAAGTGCAAAGAGGTTCTTCACCACATAAATCTGCTTGGTGGCATCGTCCTCCCAACCACCCCCATGTCCCCTTCCACCCCACACAGACCATCCACACCTGCTCCTTCTTCTGTCATGGCTTCTGCCACTCCCCACTTACCTGCATTCTTTAGCCTCCATTTCTGCCTCGTCCTCTCACCCACAATCACCCGGATTAAGTTCACTACCTGCTGCCTCAACCCCCTCCCCATTCAGCTGCTGGTCACTCAACTCCCACTCTCCTCCCTGATGGCTGACACGGTCAACCAGTCTCTTTCCTCAGGCTTGAGGTGCTTGAAATATGGCGGAAAACTGGACATGTTGCAACATTACAAGCAATAATAAATAATTCTTGCATTTGATATAACGCATTTCACATCTTCTAGACATCTCAAAGCACTTCACAGAATGCACTGCAAAGTGAATTGACTGTATATTTGGGCGAAATGCGGCAGCCAATTGTGCACAGCAGTGTCCCACAAACAGTCGAGGATTTAAATTACCAATTTATTATTGTTTTTTTTCTTGAAGGTTTATTATCAGGCATGTAAAGGAAACTTGCCTAAACTACTTCTTAAATAGCTTTCAGGTCTTTTTTGAGGGGAGGCACTTAAGGTAAATAACGTTTACACAATTCTTATCAGAACTTTATCTTTCCCAAAAAGCCCAATCGTCTCTCGCCCAGTATCGATACATGACCGTATACTTTTCAGCCAAGGTCACTCACTGTACACAAAATGGAAACCCTAGCTGATTTTTCCTCTCTCCAAACTCAAGGTTACAAACGCCAATTAAAGTTACCCAGAACTACTGCCAGCCAAGATCAGTTAATTTACTGCAGCAAAAAAAATACATGACATGACCTATACAATCTAATGTTATTCTGCACGGTGCCTTTCCCCACAAGTTTATCAAGAACTTCAGCCGCAGAATAAAATAAACTTGAAGCCAAGATCCCCAAAGAACTTGGAAACCCAGGGCAGCGCTGATGGTAGAGCATTCAGAGCTGCAGTTTATGGATTAGGACCTTAATGGTCTCAACCAAGGCTGAATGGGATGGCTAAATTGGCCCACTGTTTGCAAGGGTTGGGAAGGAAAATCAAGCTGAGTTCTTGATCAAAGGCCATCCACAGTGCTATCGACTGCCTTCTATGCCCTCTACAATCAGATGGACTGGAGCCATTCAATCAATATTCGCAGTTGAATAACTGGCCACTTTGCCAGGGTTTCGGCGAACAAGTTGCGCTCATGGAACCCCCAGCCTAACATGAGACAACTTGAGACAGAGGACACAAGGGAGAAAATTAGAAAAATAATTGTATATAAAATCATAAAGGATTCAGTTATTGTATTCCTCACCCTCATGGTATTGTAACCTCAAGTTTTAAAGCACATCACAGGAATCTCTGAATACTCAATGCATTAAAAGTTCATTCTAACCCACCTAAGTACTTAATGTTTCACTGAGGAAACCAACTGTCATACCTGGTTAAACAATCCAATCTGTACGCAGTTATCAGAATGGCATTTCAAATAATCATCTCTATAAAAAAAAATCTAAGAATCACAAAGTAACTGCAGCATGACAGTTACTTTGAAATGCATGACAGCATGCAACCTCTCAACAACATACTAAAGGCTATATCAACTGCAAGGAATATTATTATTAGTTCCAGCGTGGAAGCTAGTGCCAAAACAGAACAATGAAGCCATCTGATAAACTTGCTTTTTGATCACTACTGTGCATTTTATAATAATACTTGCATTTGATAGTAGCAACTGCAGGAGGACATAGTGAAATGGGCAGATACATAGCAAAGGGTGGATTTAATTGACATGTTGAAAATTATGTTTTTTTTAACCAATTGACCAGATAGGGAGAAACTGTTCTTCTGTCGGTAACCAGAGCGCAGATTTAGGATAATTGACAAAAGAAGTAGAGGGGAGACGAGGAAAAAATGTTTTGTCCAGAGAGTTTTTATAGTCGGGAATGCACTGCCTGAAAGGTTGGTGGAAGCAGATTTGATAGAAGCTTTCAAAGGGGAATTGGAAAGGGTAGGTACTTCAAAACCTTCACAGACTATGAGGTATGAGCAGACAGTTGATTTAATTTCGCTCTATGCTATCTTTTTATTGAAAAATCAATGAAGCATGTTTCCCTTTGTGATAAGTACTTCATTGTAAAGGTGTAATTATTTTTGAAATGCAAGCAAAAAATCTAATTGCATGTTCAAAGTGCTCATATGATAATAATAATCCTTGCATTTGATATAACGCTTTTCATGTCTTCTAGACTTCACAGGATGTATGCGCTTCACAGGATGTGCTGTATATATATATATATATATATATATATTTGTAGGCGAAACACAGTAGCCGATTGCGCACAGCAGTGTCCCCACAAACAGTCGTGGATTGAAATGACCAATTTTATTATGGTGTGTTTTTTGGAGGGATTATTATAAAGCGTTTGTGTGGTGTTAGGAAAGTTGCCCAAGGTTTCACCCTAACCTGCCTGGATTCGAACGCAGGTCCTGCGTTTGTAAGACAAGTGCTCTAACCACTGAGCTACAGAACTCCACACAATGATCTATGCACACATAAGGCAAACATTTACAATCAGAATTCATTTTGCTCCTTGCACCTTTGCTTATTTTTTTCTCCTCCCAATGCACTTTGTTTTCCACTCAGAGCTGTTCTGTGGCACTTTATTTCTGGGCGATGGGAAGTTTCAAATTGCTACCTGTTCTACCCTGTGATTGCATGTCCACTAGAACAAATGGCTCAAATCACCCAATCACCCATTTCACTAAAAAAAATCAGACAGGAGGCTTTTAGCTGCATTGAACCTGACAGTAAGATAGTGCTGCCATTCAAAATACTTTTATGTATCAGCCTGGCTAAGTTAGTAGCATTCTGAGTCAGAAGGCTGTAGTTTCAAACCCTACATCGGGATTTTGAACTCACATAATCTAGGATGGTACATCACAGTAGCGTTGGGGATGCTTGGCAATGCTAAAGGTGCCGTCTATAGAATGACACACAAAATAATTGTGTTTGTGCTGAATCCAACAAGAGCAATGCTAGATTTAAATGATGAGCATTAGCTGTTTGCTTGTATATTCTATACTCCCATTGATAAAACCTAAGATTACTTCTGAGATTAAATCCTTCTGACATCAATCTGTTAGTCTGTTAATCTACCTGTTAAGTGGACATTAAAGTTCCTATGACACTATTCGAAAAGAGAAAGGAGTTTTTCTCAGTGTCCTGGTCAACAATCACCCACCCAAATAAAATTGGTCATTCATTTCATTGATGATTGTGGGCCACAAATCGCCTGTCCACAGTGGACACTTTACAGTATATCCTGTGATGCCCCTTGAAATATCTCGAAAATGTAATAAGGCACTATATCCAATGCAAGGATTATTACCACAATTATAATATAGAATTTAAATCGTTAAAGTAAATTAGTTCATCTGAAAATAGAAAATGCTTTTGAAAACATACCACCAGGTCTTGGTCCTGCATCAGATTAAGGATAGCCTCATACAGTATTGGCCTCAATTCATATTTAAACTTTACGGAAATCCACTGTCCAACCAACCAAATCACTCTCCGCCGAATAAGTTTGTACCTATAGTAACAAAAGAAGAAAAAAACATTTCTTTACATTGATTTAATTTTTACTTGGAAAAGTGCTACAATAAGACAAACTTTGCTTGAATCAATACTTCACTAACTACTGTACTAATAAACAAGTTATATACAATGATTTACACTGCTTTTCAAATTTTATTTCTTTATCACAGTGGTACACGTTCATACATTCATTTTGAGGTGGAAAAAATTAACAACTTACACTAGAGTTCAGTTCTTATTGTACAACCTGAACAATAAGTACATCACAATCTTTTTAAGCCAGTTGTTGGCTGCAGGTTCACTTTTTATCTGGGTGTCATTTGAATAACAACAAACTTACATTTGTATAGTGCTTTCACTTTGGGAGGACTTCCCAAGGTGTTGGACAGACAGTATTCAGACCTAAATTCTGGAAGTGGAGAAGCAAGCTTCCCTTATGAAAAAATGCCCCCCAAATTAAAAGGTTATCAGGTTGCTGTCTTCACTTCCTATTATTTTTTCATGCTTTGTTATAACTCAGCATCGGAGATACTGATCCCAGGTAACTGTGCCGGTAACCAAACCTTTGCTTTCTAGACAATTATTGTTTTATATGAATTATAAGCAAATTTGTTTACCCAAAAAGAACCACTGTGTACATAATACCTAATACATGTTATCATATTCTGCGGACTTGCTCAAACTTTTGGATAGGTTTAAAACAGCAGATGTGAACTCTCAATATTATTATAAGTGCAATTGAACATTCTGTTTCCTTTTTATCCCAATTGCAATTTGGTAAAGAACTCTTAAAAACTCACTTTAAATGCAAAAAAAGTAAAAGGGTAAAGAGTAAGTGAAGTAATTTAAATTATAATTCAGTGTCAAAATTATAAATGTGGATTTTTTTCCAAGTAGGCCCAAGCCAAAGGGTGTCCTAGTTGGAGAGGTGGCAGGAAGCTGGTCAGACAGTACTTTCAATCGCACCCATTAAGGGTTTAGCTGGTTATACTCCAGCAGTACCCTAACACACTCTCTAGGAACCCCAAGACTTGGCTCTTGCCAATATGTGTGTCATACACTTCAAAATTAGGCAAGCAGGATATGTCAGTCCAGGGAAAGAATGTGCATTCCATTTTAGACAGGGAAAACTCCATGTGAGGAATAGATATAATAATAATAATAATTTGGTCACTAAATCCAGAACTTTTTGATGGATACTGCAGTGTGAAATTGGCTGCCACTTTTCTCCCACAAAATATACAGTCAATGCACTTGACCAGTATATGTTGCAAAATGCTTTGAGACATCTCAAAGACGTGATCAGGCACTATATGAAATGTAAGGAATATATATATATTATATGCATATAATATATATATGCATATGTATATGTATTATGTATGTGTGTGTCTAATTGGCATTCTTGTGCAGAATTCTAAGTGTGTGTTGGAAACACAAGCATGGTGATGGATTCCATGTGTCAAGACTCCTAATCTATACTGATTGGCATTTATAACTGTAGAGAGGGAGTAAAAATCAACAACATAATTAAAAAGTGTATGTCTGCAGGAGAACAAGGTCAGTCTCTTGACCAATGCCTTTCAATGTTGAATGAACACTAACAGTCTAGATCACATATCAAACAAGATATGGAGAGTTGACAAACGTACAGATCAATACCCCATCAAAAGTTAGCACTTTCATAAAAGGAGGGATGATAGAAGAGGAAATCTTGGCAAATGTGAAGCATATCACAAGATTGGTTTGGATGAAGAAAAACCTTCTTTCCAGAACATCTACCCTACTGTCCTCCTATCACAGCCTCAAGCTGTTTTCTTTAATGAGTCCAGCTTTCTGGACTCAACCACTCTTCCTGGCAACATATTCTAGTGTTTAGTTAACCTCAGGTTAAAAGAAAAATCTTGGTATCTGTCCTGAAATTGCCTTCTGAAACTCTAAGCCGATGTTCTCTGATTCTATTGTTTTGGTACACAAGTTCAGATAGTTTTTTTTAAAAAAAACATTGATCAATCTTTAATATCCAAATATTTAACGCAAAATTACAGACAAATAAAAATATCCATTTAAAAATAATTGTTCAAACATTTTTTTTTAAAAAAGCCATTTTGCTTGTCTCACTCTTTTCACACACTCTCTCCACCTTGCCTCCTCCCAATCCAGATCATGCCTGAAGACTTTTCTATCGTGCCTAGGGTCACCTATAGTTAGCTTCCCTGGCTTAGGGTCATGCTCCACCATTGTCAAGTGACGTAATATAAATGCAAGTTATTAATGTTTTGTTTACCGGGTCAAATAATAATAATCCTTGTATTTGATATAGCGCTTTACATGTCTTCTAGAATATACTGTAAAGTGAATTGACGGCATATTTGTGGGCGAAACGTGGGAGCCAATTGCGCACAGCAGTGTCCCACAAACAGTCGTGGATTGAAATGAACAATTTATTATTGTTTTTTGAAGGATTATTATATCTGAAATCTGGGTCTTAGGTGCAGAAAAATATTAATTAGGCAAATGGGATGTTGCTGTTTATTACAAAGATCTTTAAACTAAAAGGAGATATTTCTCTAGTTAGTATATAAAGTGCTGGTGAAACCTCATTTGGATTTAATGTTCTCTTTTGGGTGCCCCATTTTAGGAAGGATCTACTGGTCTTGGAGGATGACCATCAATAGGTTGCTAGATTAACTCGGTGTCTGAAGGGAATGTAGAAAACTGGGTAAATTAGCTTTGTATTCCGTAGGTTACAAGGTTAAGCAGTGATAACTAATTATAATGAAAGGAATTGACAGGTTAAATAGTGGACAACCCTTTGCTTTGGTTTAATGGTTCCATTAAAAGGAGACACAATCTTAAAATTCAAACCAAATACAGTAAAAGCCCGTTTATCCGGCACCCGATCAACCATAATTTCTATATAACCGGCATTGCAAAAAAAAAGGTCCGCATTCGATTGACCGGAATTTATCCGGAAAAATGCATTGAATTTTTTTTTTTTTAAATTTGACTTTTTTTGTGTTTTCGGCCGAATATCCGGCACGCGCTTTAACCGGCATTGGCCAGGTCCCGAGGGTGCCGGATAACCAGGCTATTACTGTAATTTGATCTGAGTTTAGCAAAGATTTCTTTACACAAGCTTGTGAAGATGTGGAAAACTCTGCCCCAGAAAACTATAACGATGGGGTCAATAGGGATTAAAAACAGAGTAATTTGGGTGGTAGAGGTACTTTAGCAGTATGGTGAAAGGACATGACATTGGGACTAAAAGATCTGCCAAGATCTAACAAACCCATGAAACAGACTTGATGGGACTCAAATACCTATTCCTGTTCCCCTAAACTCCTGTCACTTATTAAAGTAACCCATGATTTATACTACAACAAATTATATCAACCAGGCACTTGGGCAAGCTTCTGAATAACGCCCGTGGAACAGTGTCCCCAGCCGGGAGTCACTTTCAGGACAGGAAGGAAGAAAATGTAGGCTTTTTGTTTTAAAAAAAAGGTGAAACTAAATGTTCTGCATATATCATCTACGAATATTTATCCCCCAAAATGCATGTAATGGATAAATAATGCAACTACCAAATTTAAAACATTCAATCTAAAAAAAATGCCATTACTATCAAATACAAATGAGTAGAGCTGGCACCACATCGACAGAGAATAAAATGATAGATGTGTATTCTTGATGACAAATTAATAATATGATCTGAGAATGAATGTTATTTCCTTGAGGAATCCAATTATGACAGTGTTATCTTCCACACACTGTTGTCACAGTATCCCAAGACTGTAGATACGGAAACTCTTGACAGACACAATTTATTTCCCTCAGCTTGTTTATTAGCTAGGAAAGACAACATTAAGAAGAAATTAAGATTCTCATTAACAGATATTTGGAATATTTAATGTATTTTCCTGAAATATCAACCACGACAAACATAAAAAGTACAGCTTAGGAGTTGATCATTTGGTCCACTGAGTTTAAGGTGATGTGAACACCTTGTCTTGACAGCAAAAAGCAATAATAATGTTTCACTCACATTTTGAGTCTAACTAGCACTAAAAGTGACATGTAACTGTTCTTTCTGCCTTCATCCATGCCATGATCCGCTCAGTCTTCCCCAACTTCCGCCCGGCTCTGCCACTGCCTCACCCCTCAGATGTCAGAAAACATAATTCACGCATTGATCACATCTAGGCTCAACTGGGCCAATTCTCTGCTTGTCGGCTTTCCCGACTCTTCCCTCCACAAGCAGATCATCCAGACCGCTGCAGCTCGTTTCCTCTACCACACTAAGCTCCATGACCCCATCAATGCACCCTTGCCTACTACACTGGCACCCCATCTTTCACTCAAAATCCTCGTCTTCACCTTTACCTGCCACAAACATGTCCCTTCCTACCTCTGTGACCTGCTGAACCCATATCAACCTGTCCGCTTCCTCCGCTCAGCAGGCTCTGACCTGCTCTACATCCCCAATCCAGTCTCCCCCATCATTGGCGGCTGCGCCTTTGGCCTTTCTATCACAACCCTATGGAACTCCATCCCACATTCCCTTTGTCTCTCTTACTCCCTCCTCTGCCTCCTTCAAGGCACATCTCAAAACCCTCCTCTTCAACCAACTCTTCGGCCACCCTCCTACCTTCCACCCTTCCCGATCCTCAGCTTGGGTCCAGATCCCTACCTGCCCAGCACCTTGGGACATCCTAACGTGAAAGGAGCTGTAACAAATGTCAGTTGTGTGGCACTTAAATCGGGCTTTAGGAAATCAACTCAATGGTTTTGGAATTGAGTTTGTCCTGTTATCTGAGGTATTAATTGCATTTTACTGCAACTGATCCTGCAACTTGTTAGACAAAATTCAATACAGAAATACAACCAACTTCTGTTTCGTAATGCTTTCTCAAACTATTCTAAAATTGCAACAACATGTAGTAACACAAAAGACTTGCAATATAAGACAATTTGAAATCAACAACTTGCATTTATATTGCGCCTTTTAAGGAGGGTAATGTTTCAGTGTTTAACAAGGATAGGGTCACACACCAAGCAATGTTTGACACGATAGGTTTTAAGAAGATCTGACGTGAAAGACGCTCGACATAAAAGGCACTCTATAAATGTAATTTTGTTATTGTTGTTGAAGAAGAATAGAGGAGGAACAAGACAGATGTGTAGAGGAGGTCCAAAGGCTGAATGTATAAAAGCTGAAGACTCAGGTACAGATGGTGGCGTAGAGATAGAGCTAAAGTTACAAATAGGGTAGGAGAGAGAAGATTGAAGCAATAAAGAGATGCTAGCTTGAATATTTTTCCAAACGACACATATTTAAATTCCAACTCAATGCAAAAACAGCAAAGACGGAGCCTCAAACAGCCCTAATACATTTAATAAAGGACCCTTTTGGAGCTTGAAAACAAGAAATAAACACATTATATTTTTTTCTCAAACTCATTGAAGCATGCAAAAACCAGATAATCAGCAAAACTCTCTCAGAAAACCAGACTCCTAAAAGAACGTCTGTCTCTTGATATCTAACCTAATCCATTCTATAACCATGGGCCATCTGTAACACATCCTCAATTTTCCACATGAGTGTGTCTAAACTGGAGAAGGCAATACGGTAGCTTATAATTATGAAATAATTGTAAAAACAGTGGAAACTGAACCTTATGCAACATTTGTTTTCACCAATAAGCAGAAACATTTACTAAACTATCAATTAAAATAAAATTAATTTGCACAATTCTTGACTTCGATTTGGAAAATTTTATAATTAAATGTACAAACATCTAGCCTACAAATATAGTATGCTTTAGTACATGAACCTGAAGACAAAGGTCTAGACACTGCATCAACTTACAACTCAGTCATTGAAAATAGCATTTGTTTAAGTTATAAGTTGATGCAAACAAACCAAATTACATTTGTATAGTGCCTTTCACATCGGGAGAAAATCCCAAGGCACTGGACAGTCAGTGTTTCAGACCCGAGCTGGGGATGGGGGAAGATGGAGGGAAAGGAGGGGGTGCCCGATGGAACTGTCGAAGAAGAGGGTCTTGAGGCAAAATTTGAAGGATAGGGAGAGGGCGAGGTGGATGGAATTCCGGAGGTTGGGGACAGAGAGGCTAAAGGCTCACCTGCCGATCATGGGGTGGGTGGTTCGGGGGACAGAGGGGTCAAGCAGGACAAGCAGATGCACCTTCTAGAACTAGAAGTCCATTGGAGCTCCACTATAATGCGGTAGTGGAGTGAATTAAATCCCAACCAACCTTATAATGGAGCCACAATAACTGATCAGCGATCCCACATTTGCTTCGCAAGGACCACAACTAGCTACCTTGTTTCCTATATGCTCATTCCTCACTTACTCCTTCTAAATGCATCCAGTGCATTCCTTAAGTTATTGACTCAAAGCAGTGTTTGCCACTATAGTTGGCCCTTGCCAAACGCGGGGGTTACGTTCCTGGAAAACAGCGCAATCGGTAAAATCGCGTTCGGTAAGCTTAATAAGTAATGGGGAAAAAAAGTTAGAGGAATCCATCCACAGGCTGTCCAATCTCAAGCCTCCAGGCACATCCACACCCGACCAACGTAAGGTACGTACTGAGGCGGGCGACAGCCGGCTGGGGCTACAGCGGGGCCGGCGTCCTCCCAAATGCGCATGCGTGCGGGGCCAGCCAGCGCGTATAAGCAAATTTTACTCACATTAAGCAAAAATTGCTGCATTTATTTCTTCGCGTATAGGCGAATCCGCATTCGAGAAAGTCGCATTCAGCAAGGATTGACTGTATTCACTATTCTCTCTATTTTGTGGTCACTTTGTTACAGATGTTAACTCCGGAGGTCAGCAAATTTCTCTCAGGCGACAAGATTCATACCTCAGTGATAAATACACTCTCAGAATTCAAATCAATAAGCAATTATTTATGGTTTCAGTAGACATTAGTCAAGGTTTGAATATTACACATCAGGTTTAACAACAACAATAAAATTACATTTGTAGAGCGCATTTAACGTCCGGAGGACATATTTAAACATATTTAAAATGTTAAACATATTTCATCAATAAACAAACTCTGTAGAAGAATACTATTATACTCACACCTTTCTGCAAACCTCCCTTATTACACTCCCCTTCAGTACAAGATCCCCCCAACCCACCCCCAGCTCGCCATCGTGGTCCGCCACTGTCAGGCGCTGTGGGGCGCTATCCTGTGGTGGGGGCTCTATATAAATGCAAGTTGTTCTTGTGGTGGTGGTGGTGGGGGGGGGGGGGGGGGGATGAGAGTGGCGCCACCTGCTGGTATTTACTGTGCCTGTAGTGCACGCGTTCAACTCACCCGCATGCTTGAGCACAACATTGCGTTTATATTGTGCCTTTCATGTGGAGAAGAGGATATTGTGGAGTCCTGTAGCGCAGTGGTTTGAGCACTTGCCTTACAAGCGTGAGACATGGGTTCAATTCCCAGGGTGAAACCTTGGGCAAGTTTCCTTATTCCACAAGCCTAATAATAATCCCTCAACAAAAAAAACACACAATAATTTAATTGGCCATCTCAATGCATGACTGTTGTGGGACACTGCTGTGCACAATTGGTTGCCGCATTTCACCCATAAATATACTGTCATTCACTTTACAGTATATTCTGTGAAGCGCTTTAAGACATCTAGAAGAAGTGAAAAGCGCTGTATCAAATGCAATGATTATTATTATTACTACAATAAAAGCTTCGTTATCTGGCACCTTCGGGACTTGACCTTTGCCAGTTAATTAAATATGGCGGATATTCAAGAGGCAAGTTCCCGAAAATCCTACACAAAAAATTAACGTATTTTAAAACATGCCATATTAATAATAGGACTGAATAATAACAGAATATGGTATGGATACTTACTAATAAAGCATTCCAGCACACTCGGTAAAATGATCGGTAATAAAGCATTCAGTAAGTGAGCATACCCCAAGTGTCCTGGATGGCTACGGTATGAGTTCCGGTTGCTGGAATGGTGAATTGTATTGGGAGATACCGGTTGGTTAAGTGTTCCAGTTGGTTGGGTGCCGGATAACCAAGCTTTTACTGTATTAAGGATGTTTGCTTCAGGTAGCAACCTTAGGTGATCTGTTCCAGGAGACAGACTCTTGATCAGCAGGGGTGCAGCACACAGCATGTAGCTAGGATAGCTACTCTGATGTGTTAACTTCAATTGCTTCAGGCAGGTAGTTTATCTAAGCATTAGTCGTGTTAGTTTCCCTAAGTGCGCCAGATCACAGATTGGCTAAATTCCCATCTGCCACATTTCTCAGGGGGAGTGAAAGGCGCTAATTGTTTCAGCTGCAATTGGATGTGTTATGTGCTCCAGGTTTCTCCTCACATGAGTTAGCTACAGCATTTCCATCCAGCTTTAGGATACCCCTCAACTATCCTAACATTTTATTCTACTCTGGTTCAGGTTCCTGCTAGTATCATATTCCAAGTCAGGACTATCCTCATTAGGATTTCCTGGCTCAAGGAGCATAGTAAATTCAACAGAATATGCTTACCAGGTATTCACATATACAGTACATTACAATATGTGATAGCTCCTAACTCAACTCTGCACATAAATGCAACTCTTCATGAGTAATACCACAGGGCATAGGTGCACAGTTACCCTGACAAATTCCATAATGACAACAATGTGCAGACTGCCTTTCACATGGAGAGAACATCCCGACGTGCTAACATTCAGGGGTCAGGAGCTAAGCCAGGGGTCAGGTGCAGGCGGCAGGTTTCAGACAGGGTGAGCAGAGTGGTAGGAGGCGGATTTCTCTATTCCAGGAACAGAGAAAGAATGGCTAAAAGCTCATACAGCAAGCATGGAGTCAATCAGATGGAGAATGTAATGTTATTTAATCCTCAAACGCTATGTAGATTCATTCAAATCTTGAATGCAAACCTTACAATTCAACTTCTTTCAAATCAGCCTCTTTCACATTCTTTCGAAATCTGCAAGTCACTCTTCCCAGAATCCTATTCTACTTACAACATCCTTAATCAATTGCCACTTAAGTTGTTAAAGCAAATATGCAACATCTTCCTTCTTTTAGTTTTTACTTTCTTTTTTCTCCACTTTTGTTCTCTCATTTTTTGTGGTCTTTTATTTCTCTTCCACATCTGGTTCTTCTCAGTTTCTGTTTCTCCATTTTCTCCTGTTTTTTCTTCGTTGGTCTTTGTTTGATCTCCCATTATGTTCCTCTATAAATCTTTTCTTTTCATCTTTTACCCAATGAGATCTAGGGTTCTTATCTTTCCCCAAAATTTTGCTTTGATCCAGCCCTCTGTTTTTAGGTTTTTCCTCTGAAGCCTTTTTCCTTCTGTGGGCCTTGTCCTTGTTTCTTTCAAATTTCTTTGTGTCTGTACCTGTGATCTCAATTTTTCTTTCCTTTCTGAGCACCTGCTTATATTGTCCAATCCCTCCACCTTGTTTCTTCCCTTTCCTCTTTCAAGGCCGGTTTGAAGACTTTCCTCTTCGACCGTGCCTTTTGTTCCCCCCCCAAACTTTTCGACCTCCCCTACGTGTTTCACCCCTTCCCGAACACTCCCCTCCCAGCTCGGGTCACACGCCTCCTGTGCAGCGCCTTGGGACGTCCTCCCGACGTGAAAGGCGCTTTATATGTTTAAGTTGTTGTTCCAAACTTAAATCGCTCAATTATCACACTGTCTTTTTCACATCTTTCTCTTATATATTCATCATCTCATTCAATGACATGTCCACGGCTCTTTCTAGAATTGCAAACTACTCCCTCACCTGCTACATTCAAAAATATCACAGACTGCTGTTTCTGTGACAGTTTCATTATGTTTGCTGCTAGTCAAAAAAATTTAAAGTCCCTTTCAAACGATTGCCAATTGTGCCTTAGACTTTCAGACTGTTTCAGTGGTCTTGATATCTGCACATACCTTGGTATAGCATTTAATTCTGCTTCTCTCTGCATTTTGCTTTTCAATCTATATCCCCTCTCGTAGTCGGTCACTCCAGGTTCCGTTTTCACTTCTGACATCATGTAATGTTATTTAATCCATGAAATGGTATGTAGATTCACTCAAATCTTTAATGTAAACTTTACAATTCAACTTCTTTCACACTCTCTTCCAAAATCTGCAAGTCACTCTTCCCAGAATTCTTTTATACTCGTACATCCTTAATCAATTGCCACTTATATCGTTAAAGCAAATATGCAACAGGGAACACCAAATAGATCAGTGTTCACTGAGCAGAGGAAGAGGCGGATCAGCAGAGTTGGCATTTCATATTAATGGATGAAGCTTTAAAACATAGTGGTAGTCCACTCATCTGAAAAAAAATAGAAAGATTCCTATATTCAAACAGCAGTACCTTACCTGATGTGAGAAACCTGCAACTCAGCCAGTAATTGGCTCTTAAACCACTGATCAAAGTCCACATTGTCAAAAAGTTCATAGGCTGCCAATCCAATTGCATTGTACACTATCAAAATAAAATATGAGAGTAATTAGTTACACCCAAAAAAATTATGTAAAACAGTTTGCTTTTGACGTTAAAAAAAACAAGAAAATGCTATTGGAATACAACACGGTACACTCATCAGCTAAATGTTTGAAAGCCTTACCAAAAATCAAATCATGGTATGGACTATGTTATGGGTATGCCACTTTTATGGAAACCAAATCCAATTTATTTTTACTTCTGTAATAAATACACTGATAGCTCTGGAACAGCAGTTGAATTAAGGTTCAGTCAGACGAAGTTAGAGAAATAATAATAATCCTTGCATTTTATTGAGCCTTATCACATCTTCGAGGTGTCTCAAAGTGCTTCACAGAATATACTGTTAAGTGAATTGACTATATATTTTGTGAGCAAAATATTGACTACAAACAATAACTAATCTATTATTATTTTTTGGAAGGAATTTCAAATAACAACTGGGTTCCTACTAATTGCTAAGTAAATAGCATTCATTGTTCACAATGAATAAGTTTTACTAATTTGTAACAGTCATTCAATGGAGTACCCAGCAGCAACTGAGAACAAGTCTCAGCATTCAGTTCTTGGGCACCACTGATGGCCATGGAGCCCACAACTATTCTGTCACTCAAGTTCAACAAAGAGATCATTGAAGATGATCAACAAAAAGGATAAAGTTATGAAAGAAACAATGGGTCTAAAAATGAATGATGCACGGGTGCAAGTTATGAATTTCAAGCAGCAGTAAACTCTCTCCTTTCATTGCTGAAAATAAGTTTTTAAAAACTCTGAAATAAAATGAATTTCTCTTATCATTCTCAATATCTACATTAGCAATGTAAATATTAAAGGCCACATAGATACATTGGCAGTAATAACTCAAATCATTGTATTTTGTTCCTCGATATTGAAGTTCACTGATCTTTTTAATAAAAAAACATAACAGGACCAAAACCAATAAGCAGAAGAATAATAGAAGTCCAAGGTAATCTGATATACTGAAAATCATACCACCAAAATAATTACATTTCTGCTTCTCCTTTGCCAGGGACCACTCCATAAGCAAGAATATTAATCCTTACATTTGATGCAGCACATTATTCCATTGTCGAGACATGTCAAAGTGATTTTATAACATATGCTGTAAAGATTACTAAAATGAGTAGATGGTCCACATCCAAATTTCTTTCATATTGAAAGAAAGACTAAATTGTCAACTGGGGAAGCACTTGAATTACCTGTGCCCATTTACTCTCAATGTCCTCTCCCTCGGGAAACTGTCAATTTGGACACAACAACAACAAAATTACATTTGTAGAGTACCTTTCATGTCAGAAGGATGTTCCTGAAACCCTACTGTAACCCTCACAACAGATCAATCAAGATCATTAATTCACCACTTGTACATTGTAAGTGATAAACTTAGATGGCCACTCCAAAGTAAATAGCATTGGTAAACCAATTTACTGAGCTTTAACAACAACTTTAGTAAATACATGTGTATAAATCATGCAATACAAATATATTTGTAGAAATCAATATATAATAATCCTTGCATTTTGATATAGTGCTTTTCATCTCTTCTAGACGTCTCAAAGCACTTCACAGAATATACTGTAAAGTGAATTGACTATATATTTATGGGCTAAATATAAAGTTGAGATCATTAACTTTGGTACTTGATATGATATCCAAGTTACTCAAAAATACTTGATATTAATTGTCACACACACATTGTGGTCAAACATTGTCTTGATATTAATGATGATGACAGTTCTAATAACAAGTGTAGAGCACTTTCATTTCATTAAACATTGAACATTTGGGGAAAAACAACATACCAGCATCTTTAATCAGCAGTCCAACAGAATCCTCCACATTGGTTGGACCTAGAACAAAAATTAAAGATCACAATTTTTAAATACTTTTAATACTTGAAACAAAATAAATGGAATGCAGAAAAAAAGAGAGCAACAAGCATATGCAAGTAGTCCCAAGTTAGTTTACAATTGTTTCAATAAAGGCAGTTATGCAGGTCTCAACTGTTTTTATTATATACTTAAATGTGTCTTTTACAGATGAATTATCTCAAGCATCATTTCTGACTTTAGAGGCATGAAATACCCAGAATAGTTCATTTTCAATAAATTGCCTCTTCCTTCCCCATTTTCATATCACGCTTGAAGACCTTCCTCTTCAACCATGTCTAGTCAGCTCTCCCCCTCTCTTCAACTCGGCTTCAAGATTTGTCACTGTTAAGGCTCTGCTTGAAGGGCACAATATAAATGCAAGTAGTAGTTGTTTCTTTTGAGTGTAGTCCAAATGATTTACTTCAGTATGCATTTTGGGGCTCGGATTACTCTGCCCTACAGATATGGTAAGACTAAACTGCTTTCCTGTACAGAAATTTCCAAAGTAGTTCACAATTAATGGTGACTGATAGCTGCAACTTGGAGTGATGGTAATTAGATCCCATTGAAATTAATGATGTTTTTGTGCTGCGAGGTTAATGCAAATTTGTTAAACTAGCAAATCAGTTCAAGTGTAATTATAGTTACTGTAGCTCCTTCAGTGGAACCTCAGAGTTTATATTGTTAGTGTCAGTCAGATTATTCGTGTTCTCCTATTAATTGACTGGAGAAATGGATCTTTTGCTTTCCTACAGTTTTCTCTTAAGGCAACAACTTCATTCCGTTCAAGGCCACCATTTCGGACATGTCAGGAGCCCATACAAGATTTCACAAAAAAGCCTATAGATATGGAGATATCTCTGCCTCTGGAGATATTAGCTTCTTGATTTCTGAACAGCCTTTATTTTGTGGCTCCATTCAGTTTTCCTTCAGTGGCTCCAGTGAGTGAGTGTGGTGTGTGCTGGAGGTGTGGGCGGGTGGGGGGTGGGGGGCAGGGATGCTTATTTTGACATTTTACACATCTTGTATTAGCCCTGGGAGGTTTATATACAAGGTCACTCCCATCTGCAACACTGATGATAGGTGCTGCACTGAGGTATGAGAGCCTAGCACCTACCCGCACACAATGTATGGAAATGGCCATAGCTCCAAGAATATTAAACTCATCATGAATGATTTTGCTAAAAGTCAACCTAACCCATTTTACTGTAAGCCAAAGCTTTCCACTGTGATGGTAGATCAATCCATACAACATTAATTGCTATCAACATCTCCATTATTGTTTCATGTGACTACCAGGATGGTGGAAGGCGAACAAAGTGGACCGTGGTCTTTTTTCATCTAACAATTCCTATGGCCCAACTGAACGCTGAGTGAGAAACCTCACTTTGGATTTCTTGATGTAACATTTGATTAACCACTTCCATTTTACACATGTATATTCCACTTGAAAGACAAGGTAATAGAACTCAGTCCAACAAGAGAGGATCATTCAGCAAATTCTTATCCAAAGTAGAAGCATTTTGTTGATAAGTGCAGCTTGCACATTTGTTTTGAAGACATCGGTGCTGCAAAATCTGTAGAGAACCACTGATCTCACTACTCACTCACAGTACAATATATAGACAAGGGAAATCATAGTATTAACTGTTCTTTACAAAAGCTTTTCTTCTGATTTTGTACTTGAAACATCACCAAGTAGTTTCGGTAAGAATAATTACAGCCTACTTTGAAAAATGTCATGGATAAGTTGAGTTGGCAGAATTAAAAAGTAGAATCACTTTGAAACCAAACAAATCAAGCAAATTGAACTGAAGAGTATTTTCCTGAATCACAATCTGGCATGAAAAAAAGGAGAATATCTGCACAATTTTTTTAAAAACAGTTCTTGATTATTATTATATTTGATTATTTAACACGGATAAAGTCAGCTTAGGAACACATAATTTATATTGAACTATTCCCCTGTTCAATGTGGCATCATCAGCTGCTTCTGTTCCAGTGAAATTACATCAGTGAGCATAAACTGTCACAGTTCACAATCATATTGGTATGAGGGTGGAGCTCAAATCTCTTTTTTCAGGTTACCTTTAACTAGCCCTTTCAAAGCAAAGAACAAAGCAATAAGTACACAGATATGTCACATGGGAACATGGATATATGAACAACAGGAAACCAAATTGCATATCCACTTCTCACATTCTAGTCTATTTTCCAGAATTGTAATATACATTCCATGGATTCTCCATTTTACATTTGGTCACACTTTAATCTAGAAATTTAAAATGTTTCGTAAGAAATTATCAGCTTTTCATTCTTATCTTGCTTTTGTGTTTTGTTTCCAACAAATAATGGCCCACGGTTCTCTGTTTTTGGTTAAGAAAAAATTTCTTCCTCACACTTGGATCAATTTCATTCCTAATTTTTAAAACCATATAATCAAGTCCAGTTATTGCAATCTTGAATTGCAGACCAGCCAACAGAATATGAATCCCATGCCCACATTTGCTGGGCACAATTCCTGACTGAGGATGAAACCTGTACACCAGATTTTATGCTACTTGGTTCTGATCTCCTCCCAATGCTTCTCTAAAGAGAAATCATGCAGATGACAGGCATCAAAATTGTTTCCAATGCACTTGAATCTATTGTACCAATAAGGTGACCAGATGTGGATAAAATCTTCTTAGAATCGATTGTAAATTCCTTGCATTTTTATATTGTGCACCATGTTGTACATTCCAACACTGTGAGTAAAAATTGTAATTTATTAAATTCTTCAAGCAATTTCCAGTCGATAAATGAGTAACTAAAAACTGGCACGTAGGAGGCCCCAATCCCCAGGTTGGCTTCGGCAGAATAGTTGGGCTCAATGCCCAGGGTAAAGAATTACTCCTTTTTCTTTAAAAAGAACTCAGAACTAACTTACAAAACAAATATTCAGATAGTGAACTTTCTGAGAAATATGTAGTTTTATAATTAAGTTATACAACACCCTCTAGGATTTTTTTTGTTCTAAAAGGAACATTTTGTAAAGCAGAAAACAGCTTACGTGGGGCACAATATACATTATAAGAATAAGGGAACATATCAAATACACCATATACTGTAAATACTGTATTTTTATATCAAACATACCATGGAGGGTCTGCACCATTTCCAGCAGCACAGGAGTAAGTGTTTGACTGTATTCGTGAAAAATGTCGAGAAACAGGACTTCAGTACATGGCTAGGAGAAAGCAAAAGGATTTCAGGCAAATCTAAATGTGAAAAACTATATGGGATTGTGCACTGCTTTAGTATCACAAGATCACACACAAAGTTTGAATGAAAAGGGCCTTTTTAGCCTATTCAATCTCATACTTCCAAAACACTCACTAAAACCACCCTTGCATTTGATATAGTGCCTGATGTAGGCTTCTCGGGATATACTATAAAGTGGTGTGATTGCGCATTTGTGGTCAAATGCGACAGCTAATTTGTGCACAGCATTGTCCCAGAAAGACCCCACCATTCCTCCGTAACAGAATCAAGCTTTTTTTTTTAGAAATCCAGATCCATTCTCCTCAAATTCTGGATGCGAGCCAACTTTCTACAGTTGAACCGTCAGCAAGAACAAGCTCCTCCTGATTGGGCCATGCCAGCGCCTCTGCACCTCAGGCACTAGCAGCATCAGCATCTATGGATGCACATTCCACCTCACCAAGCCAGTCAGGAACCTAGGCATGGAGTCCTGCAACTCAATGGTTAGAGCATTTGCCTCACAAGCAAGATTCCCAGCAGGGCGAAAACTTGGGCAAGATTCCTTACTCCACATGCCTGATAATAATCCCTCAAGAAGAAAAACAATAATAATTTGGTCACTCAATCCACGAATGTTTGTGGGATACTGCTGTCCTGAATTGGCTGCTGTGTTTTGCCCACACATGTACAGTCAATTCACTTTACAATAAATTTCTATGAAGCACTTTGAGACATCTAGAAGATGTGAAAATCGCTATATCAAATGCAAGGATTATTTTATTGTTGATAATTCTTCTTAAATCAGCCACGTTAAATCTCCATTAAAATCTGAGCTACAAAGCTAAGATTAAGGCAATCATAAAACAATATACAGGAGCTTTGGTTGATCTCCATCACATTTCAATCAGCAAGTTACATTCCAATCTACTGTAGTTTTTTTTAAAAATAGCCCTACTTTAGATGTAAATAGTTAAAACCAATTAAGAGATAAACTGGTTTCCCTCAAAGGATTTTAATTTTAATGCAGGGACTACATGCACTAAACTGAGTGGATAATTGAAATGAATGACCTCTGGAGAGCCCCTAATGGATAATTCAGATTGATGATTAATGCAGCTCCCCATTATGGATAATCAAAATTGGCAAACAATCGAGGTTCTAACACACTTGTATATTCTCTGCTTCATTCACCAGCATTTATTTTATAAGCCCAAATGACTTGCTCGTTGAAACGCATTCCAATATCAGACCAACACCATATAACTGGAACTTTTCACTTTCATATAAATGTAGTGTATGCAAAATTGTTAAACCTGTGTGATTTGGGTAGTCACATGGCAATAACTTGCATGGTTACAATGTTAAATTAAAACTTAGCAGCACAGAAATATTGATAATCAATACTAGAAAAAGTGACACAAACTGAACAAGTGAAAATTATTCCAAGCAAAAAGTGAAAATCATTTTATGTAACTCTAATATAAACTAGAACAACAGCTTAATTCTTGAGCATCCTACATACAACCATTTGAAAAAATACAGCATCTACAAAATTATGGTTCCTTTTGGAGCAGAGAAGGTTACGAGGACACCTAATAAGAGTTTTTCAAGATCATGAGGGGATTCGACAGAGTAAACAGGAAAAAACTGTTTCCACTGGTGGGTGTATCAGTGACTCGTGGTCACAGATTTAAAATAGTTTCAAAAAGAAGGAGAGAGAGGGTGAGGAGAAATTGTTTCACTCGGTGAGTTGTTCGAATCTGGAATGCATTACCTGAAAAGGTGGTGGAGGCCGATTCGATAACAACTTTTAAAAGAGAGGTAGACATTTATTTGGGGAGGACGGGTTTGCGCGGTTATGCGGAGAGAGCTGGGGAGTGGGATTGAATTGCTCTTTTCAAAGAGACGGCACAGACTCGATGGGCCGAATGGCTTCCTTTTGTGCCGTAAAATTCTATGATTCATACTGAGCCAAGCTTACTGAGCCTGGCAAAACTTGGCAGTTCAGGGGTAGTCAAATGAGAGATATGAATTCAGGTCTCCAAATTAAATTGAGATTAACAATGTAAACTACAGGGTAAAAAAAAATCCAGTTTCCAACAGAATCATCTGCCTATACCATAAACAAAATCATCAATGGTCTGTGAACTTGGACACTGACCAAGTGCTCCATAATAACTTAGTAAGAAAACTCATAATATACAAAAGGAATTGTTTCAATCAGCAAGTTACATTCTAATTTACTGTAGTTTTGAAAAGAATTATCCCAACTTGATATCCAAATAGTAAATAGTTAAAACCAATTGAACACTGACAAAGTGCTCCATAATAACACTTTGTAAGAAAACTCATGATATACAAAAGGAATTGTTTCAATGGTGGTAATAAGTTTGTAAATAATTTGACTTACCCTTAAACTGTACTTCCAAGAATCCCCACCAGTTTCTTCTACAGCTGTTAAATATAAGTTTGAAAACATGATTAAATGATCTGAAAAAAATCTAGGATAGCTGAACTAAGTGTAAATTATAGCAGAATTTTAAAAAAGTACTGATCTAAAACCAAATCAGAAGGTATAAGCAACAAATGTACATCATGTAGGAGATTGGAGGAATACAAAGCAAATCAAGTTAAGACAAGCATCTCTATCATTGGAACACAGCACACTATTCATTAACTACCAAACAAAGCTAAGACACTTTCCCCCCTTTTTACGCAATGGTGTCCATTTTTGAAAGCCAGGAGCCACTGTACATCTGAAGAATACAATAGCCCTCGCATTTGATACAACTCCTAATCATGTCATTCAGCTGTCTCAAGGAGCTTCACAGGTTTTACTGTAAAGTGTAGTGGGCAAATATCTACAAATAGGCAAGAGGTAAAAAGGCAAAAGTTACGAAAGCAAAAATTTACATTTATACAGAAGTAACTTTCACATCGGGGTAATGTCCCAAATATCTCTAATGGTTCACATAGATGAACGGGCACCTGAGCCAGGGGGGAGCAGGCACGGCTAAGAGGCTCTAGGATGGAATACCAGAGAGTGGGGTAGATTAAGTTAAAACCTGCCCACTCGTGGTGGGGTGGTTAGGAAGGGAACATGCAGCAGGTTGCCAATAGCTGAGCAAAGGTAGCGGTAGGCCTAGTGTTGTCAGAGGTTGAAGGATGATGGGACAAGGCAACAATAGAATTTTAACATGATAACAAGGATCTTGAATCTGCGAAGTCCAGCAAGCTGGGCATTCCAATAAATGAGACTGAATGTGATGGATTGGATCAGGGTCTCCACGGTCAGGGTCAGGGGAGGTAGTAAAGTTTACTAGTACCTGATCAACATAGGTGCAATGCATCTTCTACCTTTTTCAATAAGTAGTTGTGCACAAAATCCATCAGATTGTTTTTTAATCCCATTAAGTGATGGACGAGGGCTGTGGCCTTTCTAGAGTTTAGAAATGTTGTAGACTCTCCCTTCAGTTACCCAACTGCTAAGACTCCCTTTTGAAGGTTTAATTGATCTTAAGTAAAAACAAGTTAATTTTGCTTTCAATAAAGAAAACATATTTATAATATTAATATCTTTCACATCAAGAACATCCCAAAGCACTTTACAGGATATATGGTAAAGTGACTGTGTTTTGTGGGCAAATGCAGCAGCTACTTTTGCACAATAATATCCAACAAACAGCTGTGTAGTAAATGACCAATTATATTTTGGGGGGATCGTTGGCCACGACACCGGGAGAAACTTCCTTTTCCTTTCGAACAGTTTCATGGGACCTGTAACATGAATCTTATCGTGGGGACGCAGCTTAATATCTCATTCAATAGATAGCACCTTTGGAGTGTCAAGTGTCAACTGTATGAGTTCCAAGATCCAACATGGACTGTATATTTTGTGGGCCAAACGCACAGCCAATTCACAGCAGTGTCCACAAACAGTCGTGGATTGAGTGACTAAATTATTATTATTTCACAATAATAAATATTCCACAATAATAATAAATGTAAAACAATTTTCCATAGTGGAAACCAACAATACAGCAACATGATAAAGGAATTGAAGGGAAAGTGGTTGGGGTTATACCACGTCATTCTGAAGAATTGGAAATGGTTAAGGAATGACGAAAGATCAATACGTTTGTGCTACGAAAATAGCCTCAATAATAATAATAATCCCTGCATTTAATACAGCGCTTTTCACGTCCTCTAGATGTCTTAAAGTGCTTCATAGAATATACTGTAAAGTGAACTGACTGTGTATTTGTGGGTGAAACACAGCAGCCAATTGTCACAGCAGTGTCCCACAAACAGACATGGATTGAAATGACCAATTTATCACCGGATTTTGTTTTGGTGGGGAGGTGGGTGGGAATTATTATTAGGTGTGTGAAGTAAGGAAACTTGCCCAAGATTTCGCCCTGACCTTTCTGGAATCAAAAACAGATCTCACGCTTGTAAGGTGAGTGCTCTAACCACTGAGCTACAGGAGCTCCACAAAGTGGACCAATTAAAATGACCAGAGACTAAGTAAAGAGGAAATTCATATTTGGCCCATATTTGGCCATATTTGTCAATTTCATTGCCCATGAAGTTCATCTCCTTCATTGTAGTTACATCATCTAATTCTATCAGCTTTGTATTGTGGTTAGAACTATTACGGGTCACTTTTAGTTTTCAAGATTTCCTGATGATCCAGATTAACTAAATTTAACTAAAAAATTGCTTTGAAGATAACAGAAAAGATCCTCTTTCAGACCTGTCCCAACACTTTGCACACAGTGACTTTGGTTCACCTCTGAGAGCAATTGAGGATACAATTTAGATGAAATTGAATTCAGGAATGGTTACCAGGTTTCCAGCTGAATTGTTCAACCTCACAGGACGGTGATAGAAAATGCAACACAGCTCCAATCTGTATGAGGTAATATAAACTGTCCAGATAGTAGGAACCGTCGATATGGAAATTTTCCGATTTAGATATATCGATGGGCTCATACCGAGATATACCGTTATATTGATATTTCCGGGATTTCCGTACTGCGCATGCACGCGCGCATTCAGGGTGCGTACGCATTCCGAGGTGCGCGCGTATTCGGGGTGCGTACGCATTCCGAGGTGCGCGCGCATTCGGGGCCTATCTCCTCAGCGGGTAAATATATCTCTCTTTGTGTCTCTCACACTCACTCTCTCCATCTCTGTGTTTTTCTGTCTGTGTCTCTGTCCTCTCTCACATCTCCCCCCATCTCTATCTCTCTCTCTCTCTCTCTCTATCTATCTCTCTCTATCTCTCTATCTGTCTATCTCTCTCGATCTCTCTATCTGTCTATCTCTCTCTCTGTATATTATCACATCCCCCCCCGTCTCCCACCACCGTCTGTTCCCCCCCCCCCCCCCGCCGTCCGTCTCTCCCTCCCCCCCGCCGCCGTCCCTCTCTCCCCCCACCACCCCGCCGTCCCTCTCCCCCCCACCGCCGTCCCTCTCCCCCCCCCCCCCCCCTCTCTCGTCCCTCTCTCCCCTCCCCCGCCGCCGTCCCTCTCTCCCCTCCCCCGCCGCCGTCCCTCTCTCCCCCACGCCCCCCGTCTCTCTCCCCCCTCCACCATCCCTTGCATACCTGTATATTGTATTCAAGGACTATGGATACAATATGGCGGCTTTGCACCTCGGTCTGTGCATTGTGTATAGAGATGAGCATTCTGGGTCTTGTAGTTCAATGCGCGCGCATTCCGATTTTTCGATATATCGATATTTTGAAATGTCTATACCGGCATATCGATATGAAAATTATATTGGATATAAACGATATATCGATATATCGCCGGACCCTACCAGATAGTAAAGCAAATTATGAACAGATATAGACAACTCCTGCAGGCTTTCAAACAAATATGACATTAAACTCATCCCAATCTGGCTCCATAAGAGCTTCAGATAATATTTTTCACACCACTCATTCTTATTGCTGGACTTGTATGTGTATTTTAACTATACAAGATACTGTAGTTCCTGATATTTGCTTGGATATGCCTATTGGCCATAATGAGGATTCATCTTGTATTGATTCAATGTTTCCTTGAAGAGCAATTGAACGATTGGTATTCCAGTGGTATATACACCAGTGGGTTCTGAATAATCCAAACACTGTGAAATGAAAATCATGTACTTTCTAGCTCCCAGCTGCAAAGAGAAATCCACAAGGTACAAGGAAAGCCCAGAACGTGTGATATAAGAGGTGTGGGAATTCAGAAAAGTTGTCTGCAATGGAAAAATTCATGGACCAAAATAAGAGGAAAGATAATGAACCCAAGAACGAACAGTAAGCTGACATGCAGTAACTTAATCCTCCCCAAAATACAGACATTTTTAACACCTTGAAGTATTATGATACAGACAAGATTTTACAGCTGGTATCAATTTCAGGTCTAGATACAAACAACAGTATTCCCAATCTAACAAAGGTGTCAGCATCAATATTAAATAAAATAAAACAAATGTTGTTTGTAGGACACTGTTGTGCGCAATTGGCTGCCAAGTTTCGCCCACAAATATTCACTGCACTGTATATTCTGTGAAGAGCTTTGAGCTGTCAAGAAGAATATATCAAATGTAAGGAATAATTATTAATATTAAAATGATAAATTGAAAAGTTTGACAGCTGCAGACAGGGTGCTGTAGTGGATAGACGTCTGACGTCAGTGCAAAAGAACTTTTGTAACCCCAAGATTTGCTCAACACTGAATTAACCGCAAACCAACAAAATGGACACCATTTGAAAAATCCTGGTGACCAAAAACACGAGTTCTGAAACCCATTGGAATACAAAGCCTGTCCAACTGACAAATATGGCAATTAATAGCTAAACCTTCCTTTCAAGGAGTTGTTGTAAACCTAAATAATTAAAAACCTATATCCACAATCCTTCCTCAAGTTGGCAGACTGTAAAAAGGTTACCATGACATTAATTGCCGGAACCATGAAGAAACAACCTGATACACCGTGATTCCAGAGTATGCAATGCTGAGTTTAACCAACTATCATTTCAACAGACTATCATTTCAAAGCATTGGAGGCTTCCCACTGCTTATTGAAATGCAAGGATTATTAAAATATTATCATTCAGCTAGGATCACCTTATCCTTTGGGGCATGGACTCGCAGGGTTACTAGAAAGCAAGCGGAAACATCCTCCGATTGCTGGTCTGTTCCTCCAAACAAGCCAGGCTAGTGAATCCATTATTATTATTATTATTATTAACAGGCCCATGAGGTGCTGCAGATACAGCTGGTTCAAAATACAGACAACTGAAACATTCACAAAGGATCATCTTGATTCTAATATTCCACTGCCAGATACAGTATTTTGTAAACAACTCAGCTCCAAAGAGACCCTGTTTACCTCTCCCCCTCCTGCTCTCCCAGATAGTAATTAATTGGTCATTAGATATCTGCATGGTTTAGGTGGATAATAGGTGTAGCAACTAGAAGTAAAACGTGTGTAAAACAACTCCTAAACGTGATGGGTCTCGAGTGTCTGAAATAATCTTGGAAGTCTTGACAAATTTGAGAAAGAATAACCTGTCTATATCAAGCCTGAGATTTCACAGGATGATTATTTGTTGCTTCTATTGGGAATAAGTGACCAAGAGGATAACAATTTCTGATAATTAACAAATGAGTAAATGTGGAGGTTATGAGAATGTTTTCACACAGACGGTAATTAGGGTATTGTTAATCACCTCTCCCAGAACGGGCGGTTGAAGCAGAATCCATATTACCTTTCAATAGGGGACTTCATAAATACAACAAGAACTTTGATTTATACAGCGCCCTCCACGCCACACGGCGTCTCAGAGCACTTCACAATAGCGGATCCTGGGACCGAGCCAGGGGCAGGGGTAGAAAGGTGACCAAAGCGTGGTCGAAGAGAAAGGTCTTTAGCTGTGACCTGAAACTGGGAAGAGAGGGAGCGAGGCGAAGGGAGTAAGGAAGGGAGTTCCAGAGTCTAGGGACGTAATAGCTGAAGGCACGGCCACCGAGGGTGAGCGGAAGATTCGGGGGACATGGAGGAAGCCAGACTCAGTGAATCGAAGGCAGTGGGTGCTGGTTTGGGAAGAAAGGAGATTAGAGAGATAGGGGGGTGCAGAGGAGTGGAGGGACTTGAAAGCAAGGATGAGGATCTTGAAGTCGATCCTCTCAGGGACAGGGAGCCAGTGAAGTCTGGCAAGGACTGGGGTAATGGGGGAGTGAAGCTTGGTATGGGTTAGTATGCGGGTGGCAGAGTTTTGAATTAGCTGGATTTTGTGGATTATGGTGGACGGGAGACCAGCGAGGAGGGAGTTACAAAAATCCAGCTGAAAGGTGACAAAGGCGTGGATCAAGGTTCTAGCAACTTTTGGGGTGAGGTATTGTCAGAGACGGGCGATCCGTCGGAGGTGGAAGAAGGCGGTACTGGTGAGGGACCAGATGTGGGGGAGGATGGACAGTTGGGGGTAGAACCTGACGCCAAGGGTTTCGCATAAGTTTGGAGAGTTTTAGGAGCAGGCCAGGAAGGTGAAGGAGGAGCCAAAGAGTATGGCTTCCGTCTGTCATCAGCATACATGTGGAAGTGTGCCCCATGTCTGCGGATGACATCCCCAAGAGGGAGCGTGTAGATGAGGATGAGGAGGGGGCAGAGGATGGATCCCTGGGATACCCCACAGTTAACCGGGTGTGACCCCAAAAGGAGTAATATACAAGCGTATGGGCAGGTAAATGGCACTGAAAGGATTGTTCTTTCATCTGAAAAAAATCAGCACACACGATGCATGAAATGGTCTTTTTCCATGGTATAAATCTCTATGATTCTATAGGAGCTGTTACATCCCAGTTGAGACAGTCTTCAGTCCACTGAAAATGTGGGGAGACTCACAGCCTTAAATATGTAAACTTTTTTCAAATCTCAAAGCAAATCGAATAAATCCCGGCTCTGGTCAGTGAAACCTTCAAACCACAGATTGCGCCTGAACTATGAATAGGTTAAGTGTAGGTTTGACTTCTCAAACTCAGGAGTCATTGGTGTGAATTTATGATTGTACTAGCTGTACCAGTTGCAGCTACTCTTGCAACCAAAGAATACAATATGGAACGTAGGTTGACACACAAATAGACATTTCATCTTTATCTATACTCATCTGGGAAGACTCCTGTGGGAGGACTCCTTTTGGGAGGACTCAGCACTTTAAAAATGTAATTTTATTTTGTTGTTGCCGCAGTTTAGCTTTGTCTGTGTTCATTATTTTGTTCCCCCCTTGGCTAAGTGTGTGCTCTGTGACATAGGATGCCACAGCGTCACTTCGACTCGGTGGCCACCAGTAGTAACTGCAGCGAAATACTGAAAATAACACATGAATGATAGGAGATACCTAAGAACAAATATGCCCATGTCACTCACAGTTGTGAGACCTTTCCAAAGAGGTATAAATGTCTCCATGTCAATTGATTATTGAGATCCTTCTAGAAGTGCAGGTAGACATTGTCGTTTTATTTATTATATATAGATTTATCTACAGAAACCAGATTCTCTGGCTCCTCACAATGTTAGGAATGAATCAATTCATTTTCACAACGGTAGACTTTGTCCTATTTTAAACTAGTCTGGTTTATCACAAAAAAAAATTGCCCATCTGCAAACTGGAAGTTTCATATTTCAGACAAATTCTATCCATAAAATATAGCAGTGCTGCCTCCTCAATCCTCACCACTGCTAACTCCCTTATGTTGAAATGATAAAATATTTTCCAAAAAAAACTATCACTATGAATACATGGACGTAAGTTGTTTTTGTTTAAATTCATATGGAGTAAAAGCCCGTTTATCCAGCACCTGATCAACCGTAACTTCTGTATAACTGTCAATCAAAAAACGTCCGCATTCGATTAACCAAAATTTATCCGGACAAATGCTTTTTTTTGTGTGTGTTTTTGGTCGAATATCCAGCATACGCTTTAACCGGCATTAGCCAGGTCCCGAGGGTGGGCTTTTACTGTATGTGTATATATATATATATATATATATATAATATAGCAGTCATTCTTCTCCAGCCAAAACGAGTTGCAAAAATGCAATATTTTTTGCTCAATATCCCGTTAGTTTCAAAACATCCTCTGCACTAGCAGAGTGAGACCAGAGTAGAATATGCTTTCTGAATTAGCGTTTAGACTGCACACATTTCAAGATTAGCTATTTATTGTAGCTGGCCTTATTAATGCTCAATTTAGCTCCAGATAACATGGCAAATAATCTTTCGCTACAGAATAATTTTGCAATAAGAAACTAATATTGTTTACAAGGAGGGGGGAAAGAGAAGAGTAAGAATAAAACTATAGAGTTCAAAATTACACCAAAACATTCATAATATCAATGAATTGTTTTGAAGGTTTTAAGGAATATAGAAGTTGTCATCAATCTATAAGATAAATATAGTTTAACTTTAGTTTGCTACTACAGTAGAACTTTCTCAAGTTGAGTCAACAAAACTGTAGAGATACAGATCAGCCATGATCTAATTAAAAGGAGGAAGAGGCTCCTATTCCTATGTTCCTACGTAAATGCGTAGCTGTTAAGTCAAGTACACTTTTCGTTCACCGTTTCAAGTATGGTAAATCTTGATAATGTAGTCTCTCTTTTACCCTAGTGTAATGCCCAGTCATTAAGTATTTTGTGGGGGGGAGGGGGCGGGGGAAACTGTGGGGTGTAGGGAGAGGAAGCGGCGAGTGGGGTGTGTATTTGGAGCTTCGGTAATTCAGTTCCTAGAACAGATATTCCATACACTCTTTATGACAGTTTGTCTTATTGTGTTCTCAATGACAAAGCTATGTACCTGTACTGTAATTGCAGCTGGCTGAGCTGAGCACACCCTAATGCACTTTCTAAATTCTCAAGTCTTGACTCTCACCAATCTGTGCCCAATAAAATTAGGAAAGCCCCTCTGGGGGTGAGTGTGCATTCAATTCCAGACATAGGGAATATTTCATATGCAGGTGGAATGCACATGTGGAACTCTCGGTCTCATTTGTATACTGTTCAGCAAGGTGATGGATTTCCATGTGTCAGACATCCATCTGACCAAAAAAAAACATGCAGTGCAACTTTTACATCAACTATATTTACATTTTAAATCAAAATTTTCAAAAGCTCTCAACCAATATATGAAGTAGTATATTTGAGTGCAATGCAGGTATTTCTCACTTAACGTCGTAGTTTGGTTCTTGCAAAATACGACTTTAAGCGAAATGACGTTAAGTGAACACATTTATCCCATAAAAAATTAATGTATAAACCTGAGTTAGGTTCTTTTGGACATTTTTCTTCAAAATTCTCTAAAAAAAAGCATCGTACTCATTCCCTGACTAGCAATTCTTCCCACTCAATTCCGGTTGGTGTGTTCTGACAATCAGTCTGTCAGCACAGCAACAGACCTGGAGGCAAGGGCAGAAGTAGTTGGGTGTCATCTGTATTGTACCTAATTGCTGCAGATGTCATTAGATGAGGATAGGCAAAGGGATTGAGGAACACAGATATGCCTGAGTAGGGGGTGGGCAGGATGCAGAAATACATCCTGTATATGTATATGTATACTCCTCTCTATACGTCATCCAAACATACGTTGTTTTGATTATACATTGTTGACAAATTAATAAATAGTTAGAAAAATAATTAGAAAATTGGATTATATTAGTTGTTTAGTAAATATATAAATAAATAAATAAATTTTAAAAAGAGAACACTTATTGGAGATGGTTGATGTGGTCAGTGAGCAGGAGGGGGCGGAGTCATTCAGATGAAGGGGCGGGATTGCCTGCCTCTTGTATGATCCCCAGAGGGGCCTGACCACGTCAACCATCTCCAGGAAGTGTTCTCTTAATTGTATTTTTATCTTATTTATACATTTCTTAACCTTTTATTTTAATTTTCAATACTAGTGGTGTTGTTTTTGGTTTTTATTTAATATTAGTGTAAGAAAATTTAGACCAGAAATGTACTGAAGGAATGTAACCCCCATTGATAGCATTAGGGCCTATGGTAATTTAGGTTTTGCTTTATGCTGTTTCACTTAAAATTGCACTTTTCAAGAACACAACCCCGACGTTAATTGAGGAATCCCAAGAGTGGTAATTAGAGGGGACATAATGACAACACTGGACCAGGTAGAAGTAAAACCAGGACAGCACAGAGTCAAGAAGATGGATCAGTACAGAGAGATGGTGGAGAAGGGTAGTGATCTATGTGCCAAAGGTGACAGAAAGATTGTAGAGGACAAGGAGGTACTGGGACCTGGTTGAAAGCAGATAGGTTAACCTCAACTAACCTTCCATAAGACAACCGGCCCTTATTATTTTCTGGTTGGTATTATTTAAAATAATTCATTTTATTTTGATCTCCTTATTCAGTCCTTAAAACTCTATTTGAATTTGATCCATAGATTACCTTTTAAAGACCATGTACAACAACAACAAATTACAGTTGTATTGGATTTCTAAAGGCTTGTCGGTACAAATTGGAGAACTGAGTTGGAATTAGTGGCTCGGTTTGCATTACCTGAGACTGAAGGATTTTTTTGACCATCACCTTCTGATCATGAATGAACTTTTGGGATCAGACTGTTGGGATTGTTAATGTTTCTTCTTTCAAGTGGCTAATTTGTTCTGTCTGTGTAAGAAATATCATGGCTATTAACATTAAAAAACACTAACTGCATTCTGAATCCCTCTTCTGCTGAAAATGATGAATGCCTCCAGCAATACAAATGGGACATTAATGAGATTCAAGAGCCTGAATCATCATAAGTGTAACTGAGAGATAAGATGACCCATTTCAAACCTCTTTAAGAATTCAACCAATGAAAGACAAAATTCAACTCCTACCTATCAACTAAAAAAAGGAAAATGTGTTCCATACTGCTTTTTTTCCTCCATCAACAGGAGGTTGAAATTGACTTGTGCCATAGATCCAGATAAAATACTGGGAAGAGGGGTGAATTTATGCTGGTCAGTGAGGATACCTTCCAATATACATCAGCAGTCCCGTATAATGGGGAAATCCTATTAGAACTGCTAAGGTCATTAACTTTATTCACCAGCAGATGTATAATAATAGTGCTGATAAATATTCTGGACTCAGTCAAATTGATTTTTAGTTCTGTCTATAAATTTCAACATTACTGAGTGTAAAAGAGAACATTTTTTTTATCTCCCATGAAAATTATGCTATCAAATTGAGTGTTTTCCATCCTTATGTTGCCATGCTCATTGATTTTCTATTGGTATTGCTCTCTTCTACTGTTCTATGTGTCTAGCAATTTTATTAATCCTACCACTGGATTCTCTACTCTCAATGTACGACTAAACTAGCATTCTTTCTCTTAATTTCTTCTCGTTAATATTTCCCTCCTTTTTACTTCATTTGGCTCAACAACAACCCACATTTATATAGTGCCCTCCAGGCCAGGCCAGGGCTCAGAGCAATTCACAATGGTGGAGCGTGAGGCGAGCCAGAGGTAGGGGAAGGTGACCATAAGCACAGTCAAAGTGAAAGGTCTTCAGGCACAACCTGAAGATGGGAAAGGAGGGGGAAGACAAAGGGGCTGAGTGAGTTCCAAAGTTTCGAGGCATAGTGGCTGAAAGCATAGCTGCCGATGGTGGAGAGGAGGATTCGAGGGACAAGGAGGCCTAACCCAATAGAGAGGAGGGATCAGGTACTGCTGTATGGCGAGATAAGGTTAGAGAGGTAGGGGTGGTACTAGGGAACGGCGATATGGGATTTTTCCGGATATGGATATATCCGTTTGCTCATACCTGCTTAAACCGATCTATCGAGTTTTTATACTGCGCATGCGCGTGCATTCGAAGTGCGCGTGCATTGATGGCGCGCGCGCATTTATGGTGCGCGCTCAGTCGCGGTGCGCGCGCATTGACGGTGCGTCCGCACTGACGATGCGCGCGCAATCGCGGTGCACGCACATTGCGAAATGCGTGCTCTAGGTCCAGAAAGTTTGTAATGTTGGTGTCAAGGTCTGTTGAATTATACGATGTTGTTTGCTCCCTACCTCCCCTCTCCTTCTCTCCCTCTTCTCTCCTCTCTCCTTCTCTCCCTCCTTTCCCCCTCTCCTTCTCTCCCTCCCCCTCCACTCTCCCTCTCTCCTCTCCCTCCTCCACTCTCCCTCTCTCCTCTCCCTCCTCCCTGTCTCCTCTCCCTCCTTTCCCCCTCTCCTTCTCTCCCTCCCTCCCCTCTCTCCTTCTCTCCCTCCCCTCCCTCCCCTCTCTCCTTCTCTCCCTCCCCTCTCTCCTTCTCTCCCTCCCCTCTCTCCTTCTGTCCCTCCCTCCCTCCCTCCCTCCCCTCTCTCCTTCTCTCCCTCCTTTCCCCTCGCTCCTTCTCTCCCTCCTTTCCCCCTCTCCTTCTCTCCCTCCCTCTCCTCTCTTCCTCACTCCTTCTCTCCCAACTTTCCCCCTCTCCCTCCCTCCCCTCTCTCCTTCTCTCCCTCCTTTCCCCCTCTCCTTCTCTCCCTCCCTCCCTCTCCTCTCTTCCTCTCTCCTTCTCTCCCTCCTTTCCCCTCGCTCCTTCCCTCCCTCCTTTCCCCCTCTCCTTCTCTCCCTCCCTCCCTCTCCTCTCTTCCTCTCTCCCTCCTTTCCCCTCGCTCCTTCTCTCCCTCCTTTCACCCTCTCCTTCTCTCCCTCTCTCTTCCTCTCTCCTCTCCCAACTTTCCTTCTCTCCCTCCCTCGCCTCTCTCCTTCTCTCCCTCCTTTCCCCTCGCTCCTTCTCTCCCACCTTTCCCCCTCTCATTCTCTCCCTCCCTCTCCTCTCTTCCTCTCTCCTCTCCCAACTTTCCCCCTCTCCTCCTCTCCCTCCATCTCTAAACACAAAATAGAACACACACACACCAAAAACAAAATCTAGAGATTTATTCTCCTCCATTTCTTGCTTGAAAGTAGCATGTAATGTCCACGTGTAAATGAGATCTATTACAATAGAAAAGAGAGAGACAGACAGTCTGACTGTTAGAGTTAGAAGCCAGATTATCACTGCTTCTATGTGTGTGTCTGACTAGACACACACAGCAGTGATAATCTGGCTTCTAACTCTCACACACAAAAATAACACTTACAGCCACAAAATGCCACTTATTTTTGTGTAGTCTGAAGTCTGAATTAATGTCCTTCGCCATTGGCAAGCTCTCCTTTGCTATGCAAAAAGTGACAGCGTTCGTGATAGTTTGCCACTTTTTGTCCCCTCTCTGGTACAATGTTCTCCTCTTAAATAAAGCAGGAATTGTTTGAGCTGCACTGGCCCCACTAACTGTCGCTTTCTCCGAAGCGCTGGTTCGACTTCGTTCTGTTGTCGACAATGATTTCGCTCTGAGGGCAGCGTGCTGGGCGGGGTGGTGCTGCTTAATGTGATGTCGCATGTTGCTCGTGCTCGAATCAGATGTCTTAACCAAGACCTTGCAAACTGTACATCTATACACACCATTACTGACTGCATTGTTTTCAAAGTAGTCCCATACGGGGCTTCTTTTCCCCATGATGAGAAAGGTAAATTTTCAAACTACAATTTTCAGCGATGCGACTTTGTTAAGACGCCACGACTCACGTCGAGTATACGCAGTAAAGTGTGCGCGCGCATTGGATGTGCGCGCCTGTTAATTGTGCGCGCGCACCGAATGTACGCGCATTCCATGCTCTAGGTCTAGGAGGTTGCAATGCCGGCGACAAGGTAAGCTGGAAAAGATCGCATTACACTGATAATACCAACAATATTGATATATTGCCAGGAACGATATTAAAAATATATCGATGTATATTTTTAAAATCGAATCTCTCGATATAACAGTTTTTTTAGAATCACCATATCGGCATACCTATCTGAAAATCATATCGGGTTTAATCGAAAAACCGATTAATCGCCGTTCCCTAGGTGGTACAAAGGAGTGGAGGGACTTAAAACACAGGAGTGAGGATCTTAAAGTCGATCCGCTCTGTGACAGGGAGACAGTACAGTTTGGAAAGTACTGGGATAATCAGGGTATGCATTTTGGCACAGGTAAGTACTCTGCAATACTCAGTAAGTTAGTGTACAGTAATTTTTCAGTTTTCTCCCTCCTTTATCTGAGCCAACAGCGTCTATTTCATCTTTTTACTCCCAACTGCCTTGTAGTATCCTTTATTTTCCATTACCTTAATCTTTTCTCTTCAACATGTTGTACATCTCCAATATCAGCTCCTACTGTAATGCACAGCAAGACAGGGAACTTCCAGGAAAGTTGCACAATTCAGCCAGATGCTTGGGATGTTTCTGAAAGTGCTTTTTTAAAAATATATAAAATACAGTAAACGTCATAACTTGATACTACCACTTAAATCATCATGCTCCCAATATCCCAGCAGCATTCATATAAATTACAATCCATTTATTTATTATGTACACTCCTGATAACTCTTCACACTAAGGGATAAAGGCTCAATAATGGATTATCCCAAGTGGTAAGTTAACCATATGTATAAATACATGCTTCTGGGATAGTGATAGGATGAGGACTTCAGTGCATGAGACAAGTCAGTCCAGGGTTGAGTCATCAGGAGTTTACTGTATTTATCCATAGGGGGTAAGTGTGCTGATGCATCTCAAAAAAGAAACAAGTGGAAATACTAATGTACGTGAACAGAAATAGAGTGCTGTGCAAGTATGGATTCAATCCAAGAATAGATTGAATGCATAATTTATGGTATGGAAATAAAGTAATTTATGCTGGAATTAAACTTATAAGTGTATCATCCATTAATTACAAAGACTTATTTAAAAGGAATCAACATAACCTGCTTCACAGAGTTTCAGTCTACAGATGTTATGCCAGAAATGAATCATGCTGTTTTGGTTTCATTTTAAGAACGTTTCTAACACAATCAAAATTATAGCAATTTAAATTTCCGAGGAAAATGCATTTTCCACAATAGTAATTATGGCCTCTGTAAATTTTTTACAACAGGACATTTTGTAAATAACAAAATATGGCATAGAATTTAATAATCGCATGCCAATATATAAGATTAAATGGCTCTATACACATCATCCACTTTTAGTTTTGCAAAATCTTATTTCAGAACAATGAAAAATTGACTCACCACTTCACTTCGTAAGTCTATAGCAATGCTCTCATTACAATACAAATGAAACTACTGAAACAAATGAAACAATAGCATCTGTTGTTGTATATAGGGCATTCTACGAGGACACACAGTTTTCCAAACAACAAACAAACAAAAATTACCTTTCATGTCAGGAAAACATCCAAACTATGAATTAGTTACCCATAATTATAGCAGAATATTGACTTCCACATCTAGTATTGTATTACAAATTTAGTATTATTAAATAATCTGTTCACTTAAAGCATTAATGAAAGGATTTGGGATTTCTCTTCAACCCCTCAGCTCCCACACCGAGCTCAGGTGCCATCTGGTGCTATCCAACAATGTCAAACATTTTGAGATGTCCTCCCAATATCAAAGCTGCAAATAGGTTATTCAAGGCTCAACCTCATATATACTCATTGTATAATCTTCTTCCTGTCTCTCCCCCAAGCCCATAAAAAAACCCGGAAAATCCTAACTTAACTTATACACACAGAACTGGTATAAAAGATAGTAAACTATTTGTATTTCAGAAAAATACATTTATGCGTGAAAACTCTTATCTGGCTTTAATGAGCACTCTTTGTGTGTTTGATTCACGCATTGAGTTTGTATCATTTTTCTGCTCATAAATGTCACCTTTTAGAACACTAACAAACAAATACAATTATATTAGTATGGAGCCTTTCATGTTGGGAGGATATCCCAAGGCGCTGGACAATCACTGTTTCAGATGCAAGGTGGGGGGGTCGGGATTGGGGAAGATGGAGGGCGAGGGCGGAAGGTGAGTGATCAAAGGCACCGTCATGTAAAATGCTTACTGAAACGATTACCCTTTAAGCAGCATTGGAAATTATATATTATTACTGTGAGATGTTCTGTGAATGCTCAAAGAAGGAATATTTGTAATAAGAAAATATTTGACATTAATTGTGTTTAATCAAAAACAAACCTTATTTATTTATGAGATGCATTTCTGTTTTAGGAGTTACTTGTAAATTGAATACCATTGAATCAAAATCAGTCAACCACACACAGCAGTGATTTGTAATGTGTAACAGTGTGTCCCCTGGTGTCCTGGCAAACAATTCACCAAATAAAATTAGTCATTCACATCATGGATGTTTGAGGGTCATTGCTTTGCATAAATTGGCTGTCGCATTTGTCTATAAAATACCAGTCACTGCACATTACAGCATTTCCATTGAAGCACTTTGAAATGTTCATTCCAATTTGAAACGAGCAGTGTTAAATGTAAGGATTACCATCATTATCATAACAACTCAATGAGGAGCAATAAACCGAGGATGCAGCAAACAATTTGGAATGGATATATAAAAATTGAAATATGTAAAAAAAAATTAAAGAGTTAGAAAAACAAGGTGTGAGAGTTCCAAGAGCACAACAAACATCAGGTTTCCTTCTTAAGGAATGCATTAAACATCGCAGCATATTAAGAATACAATGTCCAGCATTGCTCAATATGCCGTAATAAAAGGAATTACATCAGAAAGTATCAAGAATAGGATAATCAAACATCCAAGACATAAAGGAGATGAACAAAGATTTTTTTTTTGAGAAACTGTATCTTCAGGTTCTGCAAAGACAGAACCTCAAAGTACATAAAATATGTAATGAATAATGCTATTGAAGATTAGGTCAACCCAACCAAGCAGACAATATAAATAGAAATTAGAAATAAATTTTAAAATGTATTTACTGTGATAAATATTTGGAATAAGCAATGTCAGCAATATAATAAATAAAGGCATAAATATAAAGGCATAAATATAAAGGCAAAAATATGAGTTATTCAAAATTGAATTACAATAGATGCTAAGAGTGTAAGAGAAAATACAGTGTGGGACAGAGAGGGGAAAGTGAGAGGAGAGAAAGAATAGTGTGAGCGTATGTGTGAGAGATACAATGTATGATGGGGTACGTGTGTGAGAGACACAGTGGCGTCTGTGAACTTTTGAGGGGGCCACAGGTATATTCATGCTTTCCCTAAGGAAAAAGCTTTCCTTCCCCACCATTGTCAGTGGTAAGAATGGACTTGTCAAAGGTGCCGCCACCCAGAATGAAGATCAGGATGTTCCTCTATCCCCACTCTTCCTGTCCAAGGCATAGGCAATGGCAGCTCCTGTTGGCTCGTTGACGATGCGGAGGAACTTTGAGCCCGGAAGTCACTCCACCATCCCAGAAGGTTTGTGAATACTTGCTCTCATTATGGATTCCCCTACCAATAGAAATAGCTTCTCCCAATTTCCCTGTCGAAACCTCTCAGAATTTTGTAGACCTTGATCAGGTCCTCTCTCATCTTTCTCTGCTCCTTCTCCAATCTCTTCTCATAACAATCACTAAATCACTGCATCAAATAAACTGGTTTTGAAAAAACATTTTAAAAACTTACCAAAACCCTCTGGGTCCTCCTCCCACATGGCCAATTCCTCTGGAGTCAGAAGGAAATAATGAGATACCAGTCTTCGACAGATTTCAGTTAAAGTTGGAAAATTGAAGAAAGATATTTTTAGTTTATGTGCTTCTAGTGTTTCAGGCTTGCTTTCTGAAACAAAGTGAAACAAGATCACTCAGTTTACTCAATGGAAAAGCACAATTTACAGTGGCTGTACAATAATCCCAACCCAGTGGCACAATATCGTAATTTGTACTTACTGACTACAAAATGGTTTTCATATTTCTATCCACATTTCCCACACTGCAATTTAGGTCTTAACCAGAAAACCAGAAATAGTCTCTTGCATCTCTGCTTAACCACTCATAAGACTCTTGGAAAAGATCCCCTGTCTGCGTTTTTAGTTGGTACTACATTGTGTGGCAGAGTAAAACCATAGCAGTCAATTTCAGACGTTTTTCTCACAATTCGATAACACAAGAACAAGTATTGCCCACCATAGTTACATGGAGTGATGTATGGCATGGAAACAGATCATTTGGCCCAACTAGTCCTTGCTGTCTTTATACTCCACAGATATTATACCAAAAATTAAATGTCTCAACAACCTTACAACCACTAATAGCAGAAAGCATTATCAGTGGTTCATTTTACCACCCTCATAAACTATCAGATCACCCTATGATCCATAATTTATACGCAATTTTTTAAACATTCTCAAATATTCCTTATGTTTTACCCACCGATTGCATAAAGAGAAAACATGGCTGCCAGCCGCTGGATATGCTTGCTCAACAAAGTATGAAGTGTATATTTGCTGGAATGTATTTATATTATTAAATAAATACTGCAACTAACAGTATATTTCAAGTATGAAAGAATATTGGAAAACTGCAAGTGTACTGTGGAAAACTCAAAGCATAATAAGGAGCCATAAAATGTGATTTATAGCTGATAAAAGAGCAAAGATAATAATTTTAAAGCAATAAAGTTCAACTCCACTGAACTAATAATGGGTATAGATTCTCCCCCCTACCCAACCCTCCCATCACACCCCCCTGCCCAGTTCCTCATTATGTATTCCATTCACACCAAAAGAGTTGGTATCCACCAGGTAGAGTCACTAAGTCCTTCACAATCTTTCAGTAAAATTATTACTTTGCCTAAAAATACCCTCCTTAGAGAAGCCACAAATGGAATTTGAGGCTGCACTGGCTTCAAGAAGAAAGACACACTTCATGAATCCAAGCCAAACTTGAAAGACTCAATGATGGCCCTTGATCGAAAAGTACAGCATATAACCGAATTGAAATGATAAATTAAACGTTGTTTTTAAATGAACCAAATTGATGTATAGATTGAAAATATATTGCAATGCCATGTGAAATTCATTTGCTATGTAACAATGCCAACTCTCAACCAACTGACATTTCCACAAGGAAAAATATTCCGTAGAAATTACATGTTGTAAAAGTTTGATTCATTTTGAATCAAATATTTTGTAAAAATGCTATTATTCAAATCTCTTGTGTGAGCAAACATTACATAAAAAGCTGTCCTTGAACTCCAAAAATGAAATCCCATCACAGGAGCAGCATGCATCTAACTGCATTCATATGAGTTTTGTATGAAAACACCAAGGCATCAATTATATGAATGTAATCATTCCTAGGCATATGATTGCACTCCATTTGGTTGGCCCCAACTTTAAGAGGATATCTAGCAAATCAGTTTAGAGTTGCAGAAACATGCCATACCATTAGAACTATTACTTTGACATTTGGCAGTGCAAGGCATCGACCTCCTGATGTGAAAGACGCTCTATAATAATAATCCTTGCATTTGATATAGCGCTTTTCACATCTTCTAGATGTCTCAAAGCACTCGACAGAATATACTGTAAAGTGAATTGTAGGCGAAATGCTGCAGCCTATTGCACAGCAGTGTCCAATAAACAGTATGAGATGAACAATGTGGTTATTGTTGTTTTGAGGGATTATTATTAGGCGTGTGGAGTAAGGAAACTTGCCTGACCTGCCTGGAATCAAACCCAGGTCTCTCGCTTGTAATATACATGTTATTATTATGTGATAGTCAAACTCAATGTGGTCTTAATTACATGATTTTTTCCTACAAATTCAGTATCATTAATGATTCAAATACACAAACAAAATTTGCCTACGTACTAAACACCATTGCCAATATAATCTACTATATGGAAAACTAAAGAAATAACCCCGTGTAACAATGTCTTATTTTGCAGTAATTTCTCAAAATTCCACCCTTTTTGCATCAGCAATACGCAAATAATTAACTCAAATGACATTACAAGGTGAGTGACAGAGGTGATGGCCAGTTGACAGCACATACATCAGTACAATCTGGTGAAGAACGTAGGAATATTCAATCTAAAGTGAGATGTTCAGGAGTTTGGCAAAGCAATCTAAAGGATCTACTTTCTTACCTGCATAAATTAAAACAACAGATATCATCCAAACTCAACTAATTCGGAATAATTCCTCAAATAAAAGGCCGCCAATTTTCATAGTCTATAATACTGCTCATTTTCTTCAAAGAGTTCTTTAATGCCATATATTGAAAACGTGTAGCACAAATGATTACCCTAAGCCTGTTTACAACATATATACAATATTGCAAAGCAAAGAGAAAAGAGCATGCTGAGTGGAGGGTACAGAAGGGCTGATAGGCAGACAGCAGGTCGGAGATAGGCGGGGGCAAGGCCATGAATGACCTTGGAGGTGAGGACGAGGATCTTGAATTCGATCCTCTGGGGGATGGGGAGCCAGTGGAGAAGGCCAAGGGTGGGAGTGATGTGGTCGTGGAGCCTGGTGCAGGAGAGTACACAGGCTGCAGAATTCTGAATGATCTGCAGTCTGTGAAGGGACGAACTAGGAAGGCCGACGAGGAGAGAGTTCCCGAAGTCGAGCCTGGAAGTGATAAAGGCGTAGATGAGAGTTTCGGCGGTGTGGGGGGCGAGGTAGTGGCAGAATCTGGCAATATTGTGGAATACTACAATTCACTTACTACTTAAATGATGTCGCTCCTCGACCACCTTTAAATGGAGACAATTACCTTATCACAGCCAATGGATTTTCAGGGTAAGTTTAATTTAGAGAATTTGCAACTCACGCAAATCAGTAGCAAACTTTTTTTAACAATAGTTGTAGATATAGGCTTAGTGTTTCTAGAATTTTCTAAAATCAACATTGATGAAAAGAAGTTCATACCATAAATGTATTCATTCTTTAAAAGGCACAAATATTCACACAAGTGCGGAACTATTTAAGCCTTCTTCTGCAAAACAAAAATTAATTACTTTACTTCAACTAGGCTTTTGTTTTCAATAGCATGTCTGTGTTCTGATACCCTATTCTGCATGATTAACAAATTACTAAGAATTTCAAGTGAAGTTAGTTTTGTGAAATCCTTTTCAATATAAAAGCAACTTAACAGGTTGGTTGATTTAAAAAAATACAAATGCATCCAGACGTCCATGATAAATTAAAATTGTTCCAAATTATAAGGCATTTTGAGGACAGAGTAACCAGAGGTCACAGATACAAATTAATTAAATTAATTGGGGATAGAACCAGAGGGGAGATGAGGAAAAATATGTTCACGCAAGTGAGTTGTTATGGTCTGGAATGCACTGCCTGAAAGAGTGTGGAAGCAGAATCAGTAATAACTTTCAAAGGGGAATTGGATATTTATTTGAAAAGGAAACATTTGCAAGACTATGGTGAAAGAGCGAGGGAGTGGGACTAATTGGATAGCTCTTCCAAAGAGCCAGCACAGATATGATGGGCCAAATGGCCTCTTCTGTGCTGTAGGATTCTATGATACAAGTAAAACTTACCCTTACTTTGTTAACTTTTAGTTAATGACATTTCTGGAGATTTTTTTTTTTTTTAAACAGGATCATTCGCCCAATTATCTATAAATTACCTGATTTCAAACTCATTTGAAAGCCACTGGGATTCTATTTAAATAGACTGCCCATGAAAATGCCAAGCTATTTTTACAATGCAATGAATGCTCTTCAGCTAACACTTCAAAAAAACAATTTCCTTTCAATATGGTAGAAGCCAAAATCCAAAACAGACAGAAATAAGTGGTTGTTTTCTGACAAACATATAATTAGACAGGATCAAAACTTGTGCACTAAGCTTTAAATTGCTTTCTACAGGATAATTAATGAGCAATGCATTTTACTCCTCCCTCCCTCCAAGTCAAAGTGACACAGGGTAAAATCATTTGTGTAAGAAGAAAGCAAAAGGGCATGCCTGGAAATCATTGTACCTTCTGTGGTTTTTGCAGGCTTGTAAGCATCGTTTTTGACAATCATTTTAATGAGGTTCATACACTGAACAATGAACCGTTCAAATGTCACACCCTCGCCAGCGCTTGTAAATACGTAGCTAACAGCAAACTCCAGTGACCTCTGAATCAAGGTGATGAATGAAAATGGATGATAGTCCAAAAAGTCCAAAAGCTGCAAACAACAAATAAAATACAAGTTAGATCATGACCAATTAATGGTAAATAGGACAGAACATGAGTCACGTTTAGGTCAGCTCCAAGTTAATCAATTTGTCTAATGCACCTAAAGACTTTATTTGCCTGAATATTTACAAGCTTGCTTCCTCAGAGCCATTTTTCCTAAGAATGATTCAACACATTTATTTATTTGTATATTAACGTAAAGCAATAAAGGGATTAAGCTATTCAGCTCACAAAGCTCCTTTCAGACAACATGCAATCTAATGTATAACACATTCTACTCCCACTTCACTCTCCTGAGGGCAAGTTCTCGGTAAATACCTTGGGCTCCTCAAAAGTGATGGAAACAGAAAAATAGGAGAAGGTTGTTCAGCCAAGTAAATCAAGCAAAATCTCTGAACATTCATCAACTTCAACCAGCTGCCTCCACAAGCCTCCCTCTCTAGTCTAGTCTCACATTGTGCCCCAAGAATCTGAGGTAGCCGAGTTATTTTTAAAATTCAATCCTGTTCCCAATCGGATACTTATCCATCCACTGTATGTGCTGCAAATCTGACAAAGAAGGAAACAGATACTCTCATCATTAGCTTCGCTTTAAAAATTTTAAATTGTCCTCTGACTGCTTTCATGCATGTCCGTCCCCAATACTTTCTCTAACAAAAGCAAGTTCGGCTCTAAGTCTCTACTCGTAACCTAGAATTTTGCGATTGTTCTTGCTATTGTTCTCTATCCTTTAAAGGCAGTACAACCAAAACTGCACGCAATATTCTAAACATCGCCTCAATAGTAAAGTATACAATGTTAGAAAGACAGTGAAAAAAACTCTCAAATGCATTCTGGCGTTTATTTGGCTTTAATGATAACAGCTTTAGTGTGGCTGGCACCATATTGAATCTTCAATAATCATATTCAAATAGTTTTTCCTATCCATATTTGACAGTGGGCCTTCTTCTATCATGTACACTTTTCCTCTTTTGTGTTCAAACTATTTGCTGTTCCACAGCCAAACAAAGTAACTGATCTAGAATGCTCTTTGGTTTCTTTACACTTGAAAGATGCAGCAAATTATATTCTGCAAATCCTCCTTCAATGTTTTATAATTGCAGGAGATCCACGTAGAACTGACTCAGCACTGCTAAGATAACCGTCCGTCCCCCACACTTTTGATCATTTCCTGCTCCCCAATGTGAAACCACATTCTATTGTCCAATTGCATTGCTTCCAATTGTATGAACCTCAACCAAAGTCTTATGCATAGAACTATATTTAGAAATAGTCACCGGATTGGCTTGCTTACTCCAAAAGTTTAGTTAGCACTTCAAATAATTTAAATTTAGTACATTTTTCATCTTTTTTCTATTCATAATCCTTTCCTGTTTTAATCCTTGAACCTGAACCAGTAAAAAAAATTGAAATGGCATACAACAACAAAATTACACTTGTATAGCACCTTTCGGGTTAGGTGGATGTCTCAAGGCGCTGGAAATAAGTATTAAATGCTCAATTAATGACCAACGTACCAAATAACCAATTTATGGTGGTCTCCTTACAGATTACCTCATATCCTTCCTTTTAATTTCCAATATGAAGTCGTTATTTCTCTCTCCCTCAGCTAAACCTGTGTCAAATTGCAACTCTTACCTCTCCAGATATTTTTTCCTTTAACCCCAGTGCTCTCACAGCTTCCCAATACTGTATCATAAAACAGCTCAGAGCTTTCCAGCAAGCAACAAATCTTGGTTTACTTCAGCAAACTGTTCAATAATGATTTGATTTCTGGGAAAAGCATTGATACATTACCCGCAAATCTAATACTCATTTATTTGCTTCCTCTACCCACAAAAATATAAAAGGCCATTCATTGGCATATTGAGTAAAATTTACAAAATACCTGTTTCTGCAAGATTCTAGTCACAATGCTCAACTGGATTTTTCAAGTCATTTTGCAAAAAATATATAATTGTGATTGTTTTGCAAATGCCACCACACCTCAAAGAGCTTTTCTCGTGGCTTAGTGGGCAAGTACACCAGCCATGGTGGAACAATGATGTACAATATGTATTAATTTGATCTTCAATATGTATTGACTTAGCTAATGTGACATGGTGTGGTAGTCAGGATGCTATAGTCAGCCTTAGGGTCTCTGGGGGAGGAGGATGGGGGAAGAGTTGTAGAAAGGGAATCACTGTTTGCTATCTAATGACCCCAGATAGAAAGTGGTTCTGCACAGATTTCTGGCGAGGACAGGATTGCACTCAGCTGTAATTTCATCATGCTCCCCACCTCGGATTCCTGAATTGCCTAGACTTAGTTTGGGTTCGCACAGGAATAATGGCCAATTTTTCAATAGACTAAAGGTTGCTGGAACCTAAACCACCAAACCATGAAAAATTAGTAACATTTAACTCTTAGAAACCTGAATTTTGTTATTGCCATGTGAATCAGCAATGTGTTTTATAGATAAGTGAATGAAGATTACACACAAAATAAATGTCAGCCGTTCCCACGTAATAATTATTCTTGAAGTTTCAGGCTGCTTCTGTAAATGTAATTTTGTTGTTGTTGTTTCTAAAAATGCTAAATTTACTCACCACTTTAGTATATAGGATAATGGTCTTCTCCAGCTTTTCTCTGCAAGTGTTTTCTGCACTGACCCGTCGACCTAAAAATTGATAAAGCAGCAAGAATCAGAACATTGAGTGCAGGAAACCTTAATGATCATCACTGAAAGAAATCCTTCCATTAATAAAATACTTAATTTGCGAGCATAATAATAATAATAATAATAATAATAATCCTTGCATTTGATATAGCGCTTTTCATGTCTTTTAGATGTCTCAAAGCGCTTCACAGAATTTACTGTAAAGTGAATTTACTGTATATATGTCGGCGAAGCGCAGCAGCCAATTCCACACAGCACTGTCCCACAGATAGTTGTGGATTGAAATGACCAATGTATTATTGTTTTCTTTGAGGGATTATTATTAGCCGTGTGGAGTACGGAAACTTGCCCAACTTTTCATCCTGCCTGGAAGTGAACCCAGGTGTCTCTCCTGCAAGGCGAGTGCCCTAACCGCTGAGCTGCAGGACTCCACAATATGGCACCTTATCACATCATTGAGATGTTGCAAAGCACTTCACAGAATATACTATAAAGTGAATTAATTGTAATTTTCTAGGCTAAACATATATAAATATAAAAAGAAATATTAAAGTAAAACAAAGAAAAAAAGCACAGAGAGCAATCATTATCAAAAAACCTAATTGGTGACATATAAGTAGACATCAAATTACTGTATATAGGCACTAGGAAATAGTTGCGATTGCATAGGTGTTATATCACAATACCTTAAAGGGATATAACTACAGTGAAAGCCTGTTTATCCGGCACCCTCGGGACCTGGCCAATGCCGATGGTTAAAATATTCGGGCGGCCAGTTGCTGACAGCCCTACACAATTTATTTAAAACTTTTTTTTTAATTAAAATGTTTTAAACATACCATATTAATACTAGACTAAATAATAACAGAATATTGTATGGATACTAGGGTCCGGCGATATATCGATATATCGCTGAAACCCGATATAATTTTCATATCGATACGCCGATATAGACATTTTAAAAATATCGATATATCGAAAAAACAATATATCGAGGTAAGAAATCGGGATGCGAGCACACTGAACTACAAGACCCAGAATGCTCATCTCTATACACAATGCACAGACCGAGGTGCAAAGCCGCCATATTGTATTCACAGTCCTCGAATACAATATACAGGTATGCAAGGGCTGGGGGGTGAGAGAGACGGCTGGGGGGAGGGGGAGAGAGACGGCTGGGGGGAGGGGGAGAGAGACGGCTGGGGGGAGGGGGAGAGAGACGGCTGGGGGCAGAGGGGGAGAGAGACGGCTGGGGGCAGAGGGGGAGAGAGATGGCTGGGGGGAGGGGGAGAGGGGGAGAGAGACGGCTGGGTGGGGGGAGATGGGGAGAGAGACGGCTGGGGGAGGGGGAGAGAGACGGCTGGGGTGGGGAGAGAGATGGTTGCGGGGGGAGGAGAGGGGGAGAGAGACGGCTGGGGGAGGGGGAGAGAGACGGCTGGGGGGAGGGGGAGAGAGACGGCTGGGGGGAGGGGGAGAGAGACGGCTGGGGGGGTGGAGAGAGACGGCTGGGGTGGGGGGGAGGAGAGACGGCTGGAGGGAGGGGGAGAGAGACAGCTGGGTGGAGAAAGACGGCTGGGGGGGGAGGGAGAGAGAGACGGCTGGGGTGGTGGTGGGGGAGAGAGACGACGGGGGTGGGTGGTGCGAGAGAGGGACGGCGGGGGGGGGGGGGGGGGGGGAGAGAGACGGGGTGGATGTGATAATATACAGATAGATAGAGATGGGGGGGATGTGAGAGAGGAGAGAGGGAGAGAGACACAGAGACACACAAACAGAAAAACACAGAGATGGAGAGAGTGAGAGACACAGAGAGAGAAAGATATTTACCTCCTGAGAAGATAGGCCCCAAATGCGCGCGCACCCGGGATGCGCGCGCACCTGGGATGCGCGCGCACTCCGAATGCGCGCGCGCATGCGCAGTACGAAAAACCTGAAAATATCGATATTTCGGTATATCTCGATATGAGCCCATCGATATATTTAATCGGAAAATTTTCCATATCGATGGACCCTAATGGATACTTACCAATAAAGCAATAAATATTGATTATAGTCTATAAATGCAGCACACAATCAAAGGGATACTATCGTTTTTTCTTTTCTCTCTTTCACACACACATACACACACACACTCAGTCAGTCTGGCATCTCAATGGCTCCAAACCCAACCCCCCTCCACTCCTCTCATTTTCCATCTAAATTGATCAACTCACCCCTTCTCTCTCCCCTCCTCTCCCCCACCTCTCACTCGCCCTCCCACTCCTTTCTCTTTCTCCCCACCATTTCCCTCTCTTTTTTCCCTCCCACTTCCCCTCTCAGCGCTTTGGGACATCCTCCTGACGTGAAAGGCGCTCTATAAATGTTATTTTGTTGTTGTTCTTGTTGTTTCCGCACCCCCCCACCCTCTCTCTCTCAAACCCGGAAGTGCACTGCCTACCCGCAGCATTCAGAGGTAATCGTACTGTACTCTAAGCGAAAAAAAACGGCAGCGCCACCTTCAGGCACTAGTAGCAGAGCAGCATTCTGAAATACTGATAGGAGGGGGAAAAAATGCGATTGTGCCGGATAAGATCCGGTTAATCAAATGGGGATTTTTTTTGAGGTGCCGGTTATACAGAAGTTGTGGTTGATCGGGTCACGGATAAACGGGCTTTTACTGTATAATATATGTCTAGCAGAATGCACTATGGAGAACTCAGGTTTAGAGGGTTGAAAATTATTATATCAGTTTGGGATGATGCTCACTCAGCTCCTGCTTATTTTGCAAATGAGTACCCTAACTGGTAGGGAAGCTCTAGCTTGGCAAACAGAAAAAATCTTATCAGTCTTTGCAATGGCAAGCTGTACGTGTTTTGCTCGTTAAGCTCCAACAGTACCCAATGCAACTGTCGAGTCCCTAAACCTAATCTCTTGCCAACCTGCACTTCAACCCTTTCGGATTAGGCAAGAAGACTACACCACAACATACCAGACAAACAGAAACCATACACGTGTAATTTGGTTTGGATACTTTTGAAATGGTATTGGAAACTCAATTCTGGAAAGTTTGAACATGAAACTAAATTCTAAAGTAATGATACAAAACAAAAAAACAAGAATTTTTGGCTGCTATTTTCAACACTATTGTATTGATATTCAATTGCACTGCAAGTTTTACTAATAATAAACAATGTATTCCCATTGTATACCAGGTTTAGACACGGGATCATTTTATTACATTAACTTCCAGAAATTCAATTGCCAGTTTAAATGACTAGGGAATACACAAACATAATATGTAATAAAGTAATCAAATATAATGTATCAAACTGTATGGTCCAGCTGTTCTCCACAATTAACAGTGATAACAACAATAACAAAATTGCATTTCGTATACTGTAGCACCTTTCACACTGGGAGGATGTCACACATTTAATTAACCAATCCTGTGTGACCATATCTATTATTGTACAATAGCTCCAGAAACAAATTCAGTCCAATTAATGTGGACCATAAATAGCTTTGCATTTTCACAAATCATTATATCAGAACATGTATTCTAGGGGCATACAAATCTAAGGAAAATGTGTATTCCCATATAGAAATGCAGATAAAAGTCATGAAGGTGTATCAGTTTGATAGGCATATACTTACTGCATTCCAGAAACTGTTTTAACCTCTCAAAAATTGAGTTTAGAAATCCCTATAAAAAAAAATGAAGGAAAATAAAAAGCAATGGATTAATAATAAGTCTGGGAACAGCATCAAAACGAGTCTGCTATATTGAAGAATGATGTGAGAGCGAAAGATCTGCCCTAAATGATCAAAGCTAAAATATTGTAGTTGTGCTGCATTGAAAACATTTCATTTTACAATCAGCAAGTCAATTTGGGAGAATATAAAAATAATTATTGCATTTGTTATAGCACTGCAATAAGGCGCTGAACAGTAGGGGGTCGGAACAAAAGGAAACATGTTGGATATAAATAGTGAGAGGGTCGCGGCCCGAAATTGCAGTTGTTTTGGGGCTTTTTTTTTGGGGGGGGGGGGGGGGGGGTGGCGGTGGGGAGTGGTTGGTATGAAGAGAATCAGTTGGGGGAGGGAATACAAAATTCTCCCCTCCAAAATTATACATCGGACCACTTTCCAAATGTGTTCTCAGCAATGTAATAGTTTTCCCATCATAAAATATCACAGGAAACAATTGAAACATTACTTACCATTACTTCCAGATTCTTGTGAGGTTCAACAAATCCATGAACTGTCAGTTTACGCAGAACTAAAAACAAAAACATGATAAGGCATGCTTACACTAAGAATTACGTTGCATGGTTTAGTGGAATGTGTTTCGACTCTGAGCTTTCATATCTGTATTGAACCCTTCATACAATTGCTCCAAACTGCATATGATTATCAGAAAAATTCAAATGTAAAATCTACAGAGAACAGATAAACTGGGAACAGTTAACAGTGAGTCAAAAGAACATGAATATTATCCATGAGCTACAGTGTACATTTGAAAAGTAATGACTTGCTAAAGAAAATTATGTTCTTATGGAACAAAATATGTCATTATTGTAAAGCCTGTTTATCCATGACCCGATCAACTGTAACTTCCATATAACCGGCACCTAAAAAACAAAGTTTCCTTTCGAATAACCTTATCCGGCACAATAGCAGAGGCACGTTTTTTTCCACATTTCAGTATTTCGGAATGCTGCTACGAGTGCCTGAAAGTGGCGCTGCTGTTTTTTCCCCTCACAGAGTAGCTCTGAAAATTGCCAGTAGTACACTTCCGGGTTTGAGAGAGAGTCAGTGAGAGAGAGAGGGTGAGTTGATTAATTTAGATGGAAAATGAAAGCAGCCACAAAGCAGCAAAACACAACATATACACACACACACACCCTGAGCAAAGCTTGCAGGTCAATGCATATTGAAACCAGGAAAAATCACAGCCTTGGCTTTTATTGTAATAAAAAACACACACCCCTGCAATGCCTGATCTTTTTTTTGTACAGAGTGCAGTGTTTCAAGTTAGTGCACACACACACACAAACACAGGCATCACTTGGCTGTTCAATGTCCAGGCTCCTGAAAATATTAAAGATCAAATTTCTCCTCTTTAGTAATGAACTGCAGACAAGATTCCCTTCTCCCACAGGAGCTGAGTGAGGAGTGAGTCGAGGCTTTCTTTCCCGAAGGCAGGAGCCGCTGTCCCAATCCTTATCCTCAGCAATGTTAAGTTTGCAACGCATCTCAAATGTGGTTTATTTTACAAATACCGTTAAGGTTAGGAAGCTGCAGTGTATATCAGAAACAAACTCAGCGCCTCCCCTTACCCCAGTCTGATCTTAAAAACAAATCTAACTTTAAAAGTGAAAATAAACTTTTGCTTTCAACGCCAATCCTTGGATCATTTGGAAGGAAAGTTAAAAAAAAATCACGAGAGCAAGAGAGCTGTGAAAATAAATGAGTGAAAAAGTCACTGAGTCCAAGCAGGCAGCAAAAAAAAACGAAATAAATAAAATATCTGAACAGTGACAGTGCCGGCCGCCGCTCACTCTCTGCTTTCTCAATAACACATTTGCTTTCCTCTCTTCTGCCCCCAATGAGAGCAGTGTCATTCAGACATATAACTTTTGCACTAGTTTAAAGATCTCTCTGAACTGTCTGGTCGCTGTGTGTAAAACTCACCCACTCCCTGCAATATAGAGATGCAGATAAAATGAATGCAATATGTGAGATTCAAAACTTTTGAAGGCAACTTAAGTTACAGTGCCCACAGCTCTCTCTGGAGTGGAGGGTGGTTGGGTTTGAAGTCATTGAGATGCCAAACTCAATGTGTGTGTGAAAGAGAGAGAGAGAGGAGGGAGAGAGAGATGGAAGGAGGGAGAGAGAGAGGTGGGGGATGAGTTGATTAATTTAGATGGAAAATGAGAGGAGTGGAGGGGTTTGGGATCGGAGCCATTGAGATGCCAAACTGTGTGCGTGTGTGTGTGTGTGTGTGTGTGTGAAAGAATAAAAGGAGTACCCCTTTGATTGTGTGCTGTGTTTATAGACTGTAATCGATATTTATTGCTTTATTGGTAAGTATCCATACAATATTCTGTTATTATTTAGTCTATTGTTAATATGTAATGTTTTTAAAAAATTACTTTTTTTTTTTAAACTTAAATTTTTTTTGTGTTGGGTTTTCAGCCAAATTCCGGCATGCACTTTAACCAGCATTATCCTGCACCCTCGGGACCTGGCCAAACGGGATTTTACTGTATATCAAAACTGTGGTAAATGAAGAGGGTATTTTAATACGCTGCATATCTTTTTGTGAAGTTGCTTTCACCCCCTCTCCACATAATTTTATTGTCATTTTTTAAATTTACAAAAATGAGGACAACAGTATTTTTTTAAATATCCATATTTTAATATTGTATGGAATGTGGAACAAACTACCATCACAGATAGTGGAACAAGAAACTGCAAATTATTTCAAAATGGATCTAAAAATTCTTGTCAACTAAAATAATTGAGCATTACCAGATTCAGAGATAGATGTGTTGAGGGATGCTTCTTGGAATTTGAATAGGTGAATTAGATGGACATTTAGCTGAAATTGGTATGTAAATTGCTATTGAAATAGTTTATCTTTCCAAGTTTTCACATTTCTGGCAATTAAATATTTATTTAATCTTTCATTCTGTTTGACCATTGGATAATCAATTCTGCATAATTCATACAATTCCACCATGTCAAGACATTTTAAACCCATTTAATGTGAAACCAGATTTTGTGATGCTAATTCTTTTGTGTAATCTTATTCAAAACAAAATTCTAACTTCCTATATATATATATATATATATAACAGCAAATAGGAAGCAAATTTGTAGTGTAACGAAATTCTGCACATTTCACTGTTGGTTAAATGAACAATACCTTTCAAAGACAGCAAAGTTCTTTCCAGTGATTTGATGGCATCTGCCTCTCCTGTACAGATCTGATGTAAGAAAGTGTCGGTGTGATGATTCCATAGAGAACAGACAAAGTTGTAGATTCCAGATGCCAACTGCAATAAACATAATAAAAATGCAAAAAGTTAATTATAATAATTCCTGCACTTGATTCACATTGGAAGAATGTCTCAAAGCAATTCATATAATTTAGTATAATTATTATATTATTATAATCCAAGACGCTACCCGTGTGAAGAAATAAATGCGAATTGTTCTTATTGTAGTAGCTGTTTATCTTGTAGGCAAACATGCAACCAACTGTGCACAGCAATATTCCACAAATAGCAATGAAGTCAATGACCAATTTTACATAGAAGATTGCAGGCCAGGGCACCAGGAAACACTCCCTTTTCTTTTCAAATAGTGACAGGGAATTTTCACATCCCACTGAACTCAATTCAATATCTCATCCAACACAGCAGGACATCTCCAGCACTGGAAACAATGAAAGTTGAATACTGAGCACCACAAGCTCATGCAGCTGCAACCATTAGTCTTTTTTAAGTTACACCACAACCTTCCAAAACGAAAGTGAGAGTGCTACCAACCGAGCCAGGCTAACAACCATATTATATTTTATCCTCTTGTCTTACTGTTTTAAAACTGCAGCATTTGGACTAGGGTCTGGCAATATATCGAAATATCGGTTCTTTCCGATATAATTTTCATATCGCTATGCCGATAGAGACATTTTAAAAATATCGATATATCGAAAAATCGATATGTCGAACAAAATCGGAATGCGCACGTACTGAACTACAAGATCCAGAATGCTCATCTCTATACACAATCCACAGACTGAGGTGCAAGCCGCCATATTGTATTCATAGTCCTCGAATACAATATACAGGTATGCAAGGGGTGAGGGGGGAGCAACAGCAGGGGGAGGGGGGAGAGAGACGGCGGGGGGGGGGGGGGGGGGAGACGGGGGGGATGTGATAATATACAGACAGACAGACAGAGAAAGAGAGAGAGAGATGGGGGGGAATCTGAGAGAGGAGAGAGACACAGAGAGAAAAACAGAGATGGAGAGAGTGAGTGTGAGTGACACAGATATCGTATTGAGAGATATTTACCTCCTGAGGAGATAGGCCCCGAATGCGCACGCACCACGCAACGCGCGCTTATGCGCAGTACGAAAACCCCAAAAATATCGATATATCTCGATATGAGCCCATCGATATATCTAAATCAGAAAATTTCCATATCGACAGACCCTAATTTGGACACAATTTGCCCCGATTCAAAAAGCATAAGCATTGCACCAAACGTAAAGCATCAAAGCTTTTTTTAATGTACTCTCTGATGGGGGGAAATAAAATATTTTGATTTCTCTGATAAAAAAAAGGATTGCTCATCAATTACCCAACAAAGATCTGTGTGTTGTCAGGCTTGAGCAATTTTTTTTTGTAAATCAGAGAAGTCAGGGTAGCTCAGATAGTCAGTGTAATAATTGTGGTCATACTGCTGAGTACAGGTATCCCTTGATTTACGATGTCTCTATTTACATGTTTTCGATTTAACAAACGTGATTTTTTAACATCTTTTCACTGATGTACAATATTTTGTTTTGTTTTAACGACAAAAAAATTTCCACATCCTTTTTGCGCATGCACAATATAGTGTATAGTGAAATATAGTGCATTTCGTGATAAATACGCAGTATGTTTATTGTATCCAAGCTATTGAACTGGCCAATAGCATTTTGCTGCATCAGTGGTACCCAACCTTTTTTTTGCTGTGAACCAAATTAGCCTCCAACTAGTCCTCCCACCATGACGGGGGCAATATTGTGACTGAAGCTCAGTCAAATGTTATCTCCGTCTGTTTTGTGGACTCAGCCCAAATTGAAAGTATGCTCTTTATACAAATTGGTCGGCGGTGTCATTTTTTTTATAATTAAAAACTTTTTTTCAGGGTTAAAAAAACATTTTCAACATTAAAAAAAGGAAAAGAAATTCTGATGACCCTTTGCGACCCTACTGAGGACTCCCGCGACCCTAATTTGGGTTGAGACGCGAGATTGCGTGACTTTTTCAGAACGCAACCCTGTTGTAAATTGGGCGATACCTGTACATAAGTACATAAAAGTAGGAGCAGGAGTAGGCCATTCGGCCCATCGAGTCTGCCCTTCCATTCAATCATGGCTGATATTCCATTCTAACTTCAGCTACCTGCCTTATCCCCATACCCCTTAATCCCTTTATGAATTGAGAAATCTATCTATCTCAGTCTTGAATATGTTCAAGGACTGAGCATCAACAGCCCTTTGGGATAAAGAATTCCATACATTCACTACCCTCTGAGTGAAGAAGTTTTTTCTCAACTCAGTGCGAAAGGGCTGACCCCTAACTTTAAGACTGTGACCCCTGGTTTTAGATTCTCCAACCAGGGGAAACAATCTCCCACTATCTACTTTGTCGCGCCCCTTAATAATCTTACAGGTTTCTATAAGATCCCCTCTAATTCTTCTATATTCCAGAGAATATAGGTCCAAATTAATCAACCTATCATAATAACTCATCCCCCTCATTCCAGGTACTAACCTAGTAAACCTATGCTGCACTCCCTCCAAGGCAAGTACATCCTTTCTTAAATAAGGAGACCAAAACTACACACAGTATTCCAGGTGCGGTCTATACAGCTGCAGCAAGACTTCCCTACTCCTATACTTTAACCCTTTCATAATGAAAGCTACATACCGACAGCCTTCCTAATTGCCTGCTGCACCTACATACTAACTTTCTGTATTTGGTGTACAAGGTCACCCAAGTCCCTCTGGACGCTAACACTTTCCAATCTCTCCCCCTCTAAAAAATAACCCTCTCTGCTGTTTTTGTCATCTAAGCGGATGACTTCGCACTTCCCTACATTATACTTCATCTGCCACCTACCTGCCCACTCAATTAACCTATCTATATCCCGCTGCATTTTTTAAAAGTCATCCTTGGTGTTAATGCTTCCTCCTAGTTTTGTGTTGTATCTTCACAAAACCTTAGATCAGAGTAATACTGAAAAAAAGACTTTTCTCTTAAAATTCCCTTCTATCATTGCACTTCAAAGTACTGTACTGAGTTGAAACTAATGTATTACAAGCAAAACACATCTCCAGGGCACTTTCACAGAGGAAATTACTTCTGAGCAAAATGATTTCCATATCAAGTTTCTCCAATTTTATATGTTTTCATTCTGAATAAAATTAAAAGCCGAAACTAAAATAAATTTTCTATAAAATAAGAATAACAAATATATCCTCAGTTTACAAACAAAAATTCAATTATTTAGGCATAAACAATTTCATCCAGAACACTTTCATTACGCTTCTTACAGATGACTATCCTAATTGATCTGTGTTATGATGTCAAGCAAAAGGATATTAAAAATCTGCATTTTATGATAGCATGTTATAAAATTTATAGCATGTCATAAAATGTACCCATTTGATTTCAATCAATTGACTGAGTAGAGACTGGAGGAGAAACAGTTTGCATAAATGAAGTGACAGCAGTTGGTTAAGTAGGGCTCGAACCAAGTGAGTATGGCCACACTAAGGTGGATGAGAGAGGAGAGGCGGTCGAGGAGGATGGGAATGGCAAGGTGAAGTGGACAGCGAAATCCTAGGAGATAAGGCAAGAGAAGATGTGAGGAATTTTGAAATTGCCCATCATACACAGGTGCTCTCGGTCCAGAGGCAGAGGAGAGAGGAGAGAGAAGAGTGATAATACTTCATTTTAAGGATAGTCATCCACTATTGCCAGAATCTTATTTTTTGCATAAATGTATTTTATCTCACTCGTCTGGGTAAAAATTATAGTAAGAAACTGGCTAAACCATGCTGAAACAAGCTCCACTCCCCACCCCACCCACAGCCAAACCCACACCCATACATTAAAAAAAGTAACATAAGGAAATGCATTAACACAGAACAGCAGATGCTCCATTTTAGAGCCACCATGGAGAACAAACCAAAGCAGTTCTGCACAACCACAGATCATTGGTCTACCCAGTAGGAATTTAAACATTGTTGTCAAGAACACACATTCAAATTTAATTCCAATGGCAATCAGAAATCCAAGCAATGGCTTGATAATTACACAGCTCTAAAAGTAAAAACATCTGTCTTTTTTGCAGCCTCTTATTCAACAACAACTTCGATTTATATAGCGCCCTCCACGCCGAACGACGTCTCAGAGCGCTTCAAGTTTTCCTATCGTTGATGAGCTATGACCTAAACAAGCTATGACCTAAACAAACATACATGTATGGCAGTTTTTACTCACCATTGACTGCAGTGTTCTCCACGACCACTATTGACGTGTCAGGCCGACATATTTAAATTTAGGGCCGACACATTTTAAATTTCCAGACACGTTATAATTTTTCTAAACATGTTTGGAAAATATTTGTCAGAAGGATTATTTCAGCGGAGAGAATGGTTAGGAGAGAATGGCCGGCACGCCGGGAAGATGAGAGACACGGGGAGAGAGGGAGAGTGAGAGTCTGTGCTGTGTGTGTGTGTGGTGGAGGTGAGGGTGGGGAACGACTGTGTGAGTAGGGCAGGAGGCGGGATGAAGTTGTGGAGTGTGTATCCCCGATGTACTTACCTCTTTGCCTCACACTAGTCACACTCACAGGTCTTGTTTTTAATATTACTGATCATATGATCGAGTGTGTAGTGAGAGTTTGCTGCGTGCGTGCGTACATGCGTATGTACGTGCGTGCATGCGTGTGACGTAGTAACGAAGTGCTCTGATGTCATGCTGCTGATGTCGAACACAGCTGGAGCACCTTTTAATTTCAGGTTGAGGAGAACACTGGACTGTCCAGCGACTTGGGATGTCCTCACGACGTGAAAGGTGCTATGCAAATGTGATTTTGTTGTTGTTGTTAAGGTATGCTCACCGGGTTTATGGCATGTAAAATGGTTTGAGAGTCCTATTACTGAAATCTACATCCCATATTGTATCCTTTGGTTGCAAGTGTAGCTGCAACAGGTCCAGCTAGCCAGCTACATTAATTCACTTTACAGGATATTCTGTGAAGCGCTTTGAGACGTTGATAAGATGTGAAAAGTGCTATATCAAATGCAAGGATTATTATTATTATTATTATATAAGAACAATACAATGTGACCTGCTTTGATTTTTCCTCTTTACAAAAAGCACTTTCTCAAATAGCCTGTCTGGAAGTGAACTCATGCAGACTCTAGACATGTACCATTCAGGTGGGACATATTAGCACTACTTTATGCTAGCATTAAACATTTCAGTCGGTTTAAATTCCCAAATGTAACGTACTATTCATCTGGGTGATTAAAATCTGAGTTGGGAAAAAAAGTTAAAGTCTCACTCGCGAGTATCATTTCCTGATCACCAGTATGGACACCAGCCAAAAGCAAGATGAATTCAGTTACTCTACAGTCAAATACCCTGCCAACACAACATCTACTCACACATCAACAAAATTAATTTATAGAGCGCCTTTCATGTTGGGAGGACGTCCCAAGACTCTGAACAGTCAGGTCGGGACCTGAGCAAGGGAGAGGGGCAGGGTAGGGGGGGAGGAACGGGAGAATTAGGAGGGGAGGGAGAGTTGGGGGAGGGCAGCAGAAGGCGCGGTTAAAGAGGAGGGTCTTGAGACCGGCCTTGAAGGAGGCATGGGAGGGACCGAGGTGAAGGGACCGTGGGAATGGAGTTACAGAGTATGGAGGCAGAGGCTGAAAGCCTTCAAGGTGAGGACAAGGATCTTGAAATCAATCCTCTGTGAGATGGGGAGCCAATGGAGCCGGGCTCCATTGGGTGGGAGTGATGTGGGTGAGGACACGAGCTGCAGAGTTCTGAATGATCTGCAGCTTGTGATCAAATGACAAAAGGCAATTGCGTAAAGTCCCGGAAGTCTGTCAGCACCAATAAAATCTTTTCATATGGTATATAAAATAAGGAAACCAAAATTGTGCATAAGTGTTGTTTCATCAAGACAGCAGACAACCACAACAACAACAACTTGCAGTTATATAGCGCTGTTAGAGTTGGTGAAGAACTGGTTAAAATTAGTATAGACTGTTAAAACTGCTAAGTGGGCTAGAATAATATCACGTGATGTTTTTGTATAACTGCTGCATAAGATAAAGGAAGTTACTACACATAGTTTGAGTCGTCGAGGTCACCATCAGAAACCGGTTAGGACTGCGATAAGAAGAGCTCGTTTGCGAAGAAAGGCAGAGTTGAGTGTAAAAGAGGATGTGGAATACAGAGAATGTCTGAGAGTGGCATGAGATGTTCACGTGAACACCATGCGACCAAGAAAGGATAAAAGTGTTGAGACAAAGGAATAGAGCAGATGAGACAGAGGAAGAGAGGAGAAGGACCTGATGGAAGAAACTGTCACGTGACAGTAGCCAAGCCACTCTCGAGAAGGAGAAACAACTGATGGAAGAAACTGTAAACTGACAATAGCCAAGCCGCTCTCGAGAAAGGGAACCAGCTGATGGAAGAGCTGTAACATGACAGCAGACCCGCAAAGAGATCAACACCCCTACTTTCCCCCGAGACCTCAGAGAAGGAGGCAAGGAAGAGAAAGGACTACACCCCCCGAGACCTCGAAGAAGGAGGCAAGGAAGAGAAAGGACTATTCCCTTTTAACCTGAAGAATGTGTGCCGGGTAGTATATTGGTATATGAGATTGCATTAAGAGAAACCTAGTGTATTATTTGTGCCTTGTAGTAGTTTCATATGCTTTAGTGTCAGCTCAATGAGTATACCTGAATAAAAGAACCCGCTTTAAAAGAAATGAATCAGTAGTACCTGGTCAATCGGAGGCTGGCTGTAACCTAATTTTTGACCGGAGAAATTGATATTTTCAACCTGAGAAAATCTCTAACAGCGCCCTCCACGCAGGGTAGTGTCTTATAGCACTTAATTTGACAATATATACATAACCATGACAGCTTCAGCAAGTCATGAACAATTTGTTTGCCTTCTTAACCAATGGGAACACCAACATAGAAACATAGGGAAACAGAAGAACATTCAGCCTGTTACAACAACAAAATTACATTTGCAGAGCCCCTTTCACGTCGGAAGGACATCCCATTAAGCCTTGTACTGGCAGTTTATTTGATCCTAGCAGATCATTTAACCAGTGCCTTACTCTTCCTCAGATCCATTTTTTCCCCTACAAAACATACAGTCAATTCACTTGCAGTATATTCTGTGAAGCTCTGTGAGACATCACAACAATGTGTTAAGGCACTTTATCAAATGCAAGGATTATTATTACTATTATTATCATCCACTTAATACCTCTACCACCCAAATATTTTTCTTTTAAACAACACGATCAATTCAACTTCTAGAACTTTCTAGGTCGGAACATTCCTCTGCTTCATAATTGATAGATCAACATAGTTTAGTGCACATTCCACAGCACATTCTGCGAAGCGCTTTGAGACATCCAGAAGACGTGAAAAGCACAATATCAACAAACAAACAACAACAAACAAAACTTACATTTATATAGCGCCTTTCACGTCGAGAGGACGTCCCAAGGCGCTGTACAGTTAGGTAGGACAAGAGCAGGGTGGGAAGGATCAGGGCAGGATGAAGAATAGTAGGAAAAGTAACTGTATATTAGTGGGCGAAACGCGGCAGCCAAATTGCGCACAGCAGTGTCCCACAATCAGTCACGGAAGTGGGACTAGGGGCAAAAGGGGGTAAAGAAGCAAAAGGGGAGGGGTCGAGGCAGGGGGAAGAAAAGCAGGAAAGTCGACTGTATACTTGTGGGCGAAACGCGGCAGCCAAATTGCGTACAGCAGTGTCCCACAAACAATCGCGAAAATGGGGCCAGGGGAGAAAGGGGGAAAAGAGGGTAAGGGGGGAGAGGGAGGGAAAGGTGGGATGGGTTAGGGTTAGGGAAGAAGAGGGGGGAGAAAGGGGGGTAAGGAAGAGAGGGAGGGAAAGATGGGTGGGGGCAAGATCAGGAAGAGGGAGGGAAGGGGAAAAGGGAGGAGAGAAAGTGGGGAAAGGGAGTGAGGGAAGAAGAAGATGGGGGCAGGGGTGGGGGGAATCAAACAACAATAATAAACAACAAAAGCAATAATATTAACAACAAAAAGAGCAACAAACAACAACCAACAATCGTCCAGCAACCACTCCTTGTCCTCGCCGCCTGCCTGGATGATCCCTGAGATGGCGGGAAAAACATCAAATGCAAGGAATATTATTATTATTCTGCCAAAGCTAATTACTTTATATTTCTCTGCATTAAACATCATGTGTCACATTTACGCCCACATTCCAAGCTTCTACAGATCCCTCCAAATTTGTGAACATACATTACAAGGCTTGCCACCTCCAATTTAGTGCAATATGCAAATTTGACAACAATACCAGCCACAAAATAATTTATAACAGTTGTGTTCCCAATATCAATCATTGTGACATATCACAAGTTGCAAACTGCCTCGTAGCCAAATACCTCCGGATAAACTACCGCTATTTGCTTTCTACCAACAAGCCATTTATTTGCTAATCTATCTTAATATATGTCATCGATCCCATGGGCCTAAAATTGATGCAATTACAAATTCAGTTTTACTGCAGCAGATATTTTAGTGAGTAGATTTCACTGCATAGCAGTGCATCTTCCTTAAAACATGCTCATTGGAATCTATAAAATCCAGCCCCATGTTATAGTGAGTTTTACTGCACATGATGGTGCTCAAGGAGCGTGGCTGCCAGTCCCCACTCTAAAAGAAAAAATGGTCAACATCTGGGTCAGTGTCATCTCGTTGAGACGACACTGACCCAGATGTTGCAAATGCACAAAGTAATGTAGGACGTGACTTAATAAATCGGAAGAAGTCAATCTTTTTTTTTAATTGGGGGAAGCTAAAAAGGCCAACTTTTTGGTCATTAACTTGCCACTGTGATGTCACTGCTTTACAGGTGCACAGCAACCCAGAAGTGAAGTCAGCAGCAAACTTATCAACCAGAAATCAAATTTAAACAACAAACCCTTGTCAGACACAACAACAGAAATAAACCATTGTCAAACACAACTACAGAGGTCTTGCAATAATAAAAATGAAGTTTGACAGAAGTTAGAAGCATTAGAAGTGTTAAAGAATTAGTGAGCATTGTAATTAGTGAATGATAATTCAGTGCTAGAGAACTTACGTCCTGAAACAGCCTCTTATCCACTGCCAACCTTTTAGAAGCCAGAGTCTTGGTGACATGATAGAAGGTGAGTAGTGCTCGGTGTTGACGGAGATAATCCTGCACTTTGACAGATTCCAGTAATGTGGGAATCAGTTCTGGCCATTGGCGAGGGCAATCTAACCTGGCAACTTTAGCAATCAATACTCCAATCTGGGTTGCAATCTGAAAAGATATGACATCATTAAAAAAAATTAAACCAATGAATCCAGGAATCATCTTTCAAAGACATGCATAGTAAATAAATATCTGATAATTTGATAAAATTGCAAAATATTGCAGATGCTGGAAATCTGAAACAAAAACAGAAATCGTTGGGAACACTCAGCAGGTCAGGCAGCATCTATGGAGAAAGGAAAAGTGAATCAAAGTTTTGGGTCTATGACTCTTCGTCAGAACACAGTGTGAAGAGTATTCCAAGCACCATTAGCCAAAGCAGACAAAACAAGTCTAATCATCTCTCGTACGCACATTCTGTTTACAGGATAAAATTATTTGTTACTCATTCATGATGGGTTTGGTACATTGTACAAAACTTTACATTTGAAACCGGTGAATGACTTAGAATCCTTGAGCACTTAAGACATATTATTGTCACTTTTTTAAACAAAAATTGTATCTCACGAACAGTTATATAAAGGAAGCATTTTACTATCCCATTGTGGTGTTCCCATTTAAATAGGACTCGCACTCTATTTTCATCTAAATATAATAAAATAATAATAATCCTTGCATTTGATATAGCGCTTTTCACATCTCTCAAAGCGCTTCACAGAATATACTGTAAAGTGAATTGACATATTTTTGAGGACGAAACGTGGCAGCCAATTGCTCATAGCAGTAGTGAATTGAAATGACCAACTTATTGGTTTTTTTTAGATTATTATTAGGAGTGTGGAGTAAAGAAACTTGCCCAAGGTTTCACCCTACCTGGAGTTGAATCCAGGTTTCTTGCTTATAAGGTGAATGCTCTAACCACTGAACTACACGACTCCACAAATATTTTAATTATGTATCTTTGTGATAAAGATAAATGCTCTATAAATATAATTTTGTTGTTGTTGCATGTGACTAATAATAATAAATCCTTGCATTTTAGATAGTGCCTTATCAGCATGGCGTCTCAAAGCGCTTCATAGGATATACTGTAAATTGTAGTCACTGTGAGTGAAAACAACAAAAACAAAATTACACTAGTATAGCACCTTTCCCCATCAGGAGACATCCCAAGGTGCTGGACAGTCATTATTTCAGACCCGAGCTGGGGACAGGGATGTTGGAAGGGGAGATTTGGAGTGAAACAATGGGACCGTCGAAGAGGAGGGTCTTGGGGCGGGACTTGAAGGAGGCCAATGAGGGGGCGAGGCAGAAGGACTGTGGGATGGAGTTCCAGAGGTTGGTGGGGTGGAGTGGCTATAGGCTAGCCCACCAAAGGTGGGGCAGATGGGTCAGGCGATTAGGAACGGGCCAGAGCTTGTTGAGCGGAGGGGGCTGGAAGGTTGGTAAAGGGTTAGGAGGTCACACATGTAGGGTGGGGCGAGGCCATGGAGGGCTTTGAATGTGAGAACCGGGATCTTGTAATGGATCCTCTGGATGATGGGGAGCCAATGGAGTCAGGTGAGGATGGGGGAGATGGGGTCATGATAGGCTAGGGTCCGTCAATATGGAAATTTTCCGATATCGATATGTCGGTGGGCTGATATCGATATATACCGATATCACCGGATTTTTGTTATCCTGTGTATGCGCGCGCATTTGGATGTGCGCGCACATTCCGTGCTCTAGGCCCAGGAGGTTTGCAATGCCGGCGACAAGGTAAGTTGAAAAGGTTTGCATTATACCGATGTAACCGATATATCGATATATCACTGGACACGATATACCGATATTTGCGATATACCAATTTATTTTTATATCCCAAATTTTTCGATATACCGATATATTCAAATTTCCAATATCTGCATATCAATTTGAAAAATTATACCGATATAACTGATATATCGCCGGACACTACGATAGGCAAATTGAATCAGTCTAGGGAATGTATAACACTGTAATTTAAGAGGAAACTCAGATCATATACAATGAGAAGGCAATACAGCAGAAAGGGAGGAATGGAGGTTTATGTGGAATTATAAACAACTGCAAGGACTAGATGGGTTGAATTACCTATTCCATGCCATAGTATTTATTCTATGCAATTCTATATGTAATTCTGTTACAATTTTAAAACATGTACATTAGAATAATTTAGTGCACATTATCTGTCACAGTGTTGATGGCATACAGTACTGAATCTCAATGGTCATAGCATCAATAATATTATTCCCTAGTTTATCTAAAACAAATCCCTCCTTTATCTTTTGATTTGAATTCATTTCAGCACTAACCTGATTTACTGGTTCATTGAAGTTTGCAATGAGTCCTGCTCGCAGTGAGGCTTTTTCATCTTCTGCCAGAGCACTGTAAAACAACAAGTCAATTACTACAAGACACAATCGTGACCCTTTAGCAAACTTTCACGCGCAGCTTGTTGCAATTGTCATTTTCTTCAGCAGCATAAAATAGCCACAAAATTCTTAAAAGCAATATTAAAAGCATCCATCCACACTGCTTTTTCACAAACATTTAAAAATTATAAAAATATATTAATGTTAACAAAGTTAGCCTTTGAGGTAATAATAATCTTTGCATTTGATATAGCGCTTTTCACATCTTATCGACGACTCAAAGCGCTTCACAGAATATATTGTAAAGTGAATTGACTATATTTGTGGACAAAAGTACAGTATAATTCAACCACAGTAATGAAACAAATGAAATTGGACACAGTGTTTTGACGTGCAACTATTTTATAAAATTATGCTTTTGCCCAAAATCAAAAAGCGACTTATTGATCTTCCATCTTTAACTTTTCAAATTCACAGAGGAAAATTTATCAATAGGAACAAAGGTCGGACAAATTTTCAGCAGAAATGAAAACTACAAATGGGCTGCCAAGGCCCCTCCATCAACCCCGATTCAAAGTTTGACTCCACCATTGTCAAGCGCTGCTGTATAAATGCAAGCTGTTGTTTCCTGTAGTCGGAACTCCACACAAATGCAACAATTCAATAGCTATAGTACAAATGAGTCATTAAAAATTTTTACGCTGCAAAGCAGCTAATGATTTTGTGGTAAAAAGACAAACAACAAAATTACATTTACAGATATGCCTCTATTTAGGACGCTTCTATTAGGACATTTCGATTGAAGGACCATCATTTAACACCTTTTGATCGATATAGGACACTTGGATTCGTTTTAAGGACCCCAATTTTTTTTTGCGCATGCGCAGTACATATTATTTAAAATTGTTTAAACATTGTTTAAACATTTTTACATTGTTTAAAAGCCAGCTGATTTTGAAGCGATACCATGCCATGTCAGTATTACAGTAATTTCCAAACATTCCCGAGCAACTTCCAGCGATTTACAGCCTCTATATTTATACCATGTCGGGAAGAGATCAGCACTAGAAACCCCGCAAAGTCAGCACTTTACATACCAAATTGGAGGTGATAAAGCACATCGATTCTGGTGAAAAAGATATGGATGTCGGGAGGGCTTTAGGGCTAGCTAGATTGATGGGGGCTAGTATAAAACAGAATAAGGACAATATTCTGGCAAGTTCAAGGTGTGTTACAGCTACAGGTGCAAGCAAATTAGCAAATCATAGGAGTGATGTGATGGAAAACATGGAAAGAATGCTGAGTGTCTGGATTGAGGATCTAAACCAGCATAACATACCTCTCAACACCCTGGTTATCCAAGAGAAGGCAAAATCATTGTTTAGGGAGTTAAATGATCAGGAAGGAGAAGGCTCAACGGCACCATCTTTCAGTGCTAATAGAGGGTGGTTTCAAAGGTTTAAAAGAAGACGCTATGGGTTCCACAACATCAAGATGAGTGGGGAAGCTGCAAGTGCCACTGCCACTATCACACTGCCAGTACTAAAGTTTGCCAGTAGTGTACTGTATTAAAGTTTGCCAGTATTAAAGTACAATACTGTACAGTTACCCCCAAATACCCCTTCTTGCCTATGTGTGTTAATTTGTGTGTTTTATGTGTTATGTTGTGTGGTTTTGTGTGTTATTTAGTGGTTTAAGGTCCAAAGATTTTGTGAAAAGAACGCATCTCTGGTTATATAATGGGACCGCATGGGAAATCGCTGTTCGATTTAGGAAGTTTCGATATTGATTACAATTTTTCAGGAACGCAACCCCGTCCTAAATAGAGCGCCTTTCACGTCGGGAGGACGCAAAAGCAAGAAACCTAAAATTAAGTACAATATTTCAACAAATGTATCTTCTGCAAATGTGTCTAAACACTGTTGCACGACTAGATGACTCTATGAAACTGTATAAAACTGCACGTTTTAATCCTGTCCTTGTTCTGTCTTTATTACTGCAGGAAACATGGGGGGAAAAATCCCATAAAAAACCTTAATCAGAAATGAGCAGTTGCTCACTGTCTATATGCCTTGGGTTATTGTTGGGAAGTGACAATTATCCAGATTTCACAATTGCATTAAAGGAAATACTGTGACTTGTAGTGTTCAAAACAGAGTATCGGTGATTAAAGAACTCAGCACACAATTCTACACAAAATTGCAGGATTTGAATAACAGATTAAAAATGATTGCACTTGAGCATCATTGGATTGCCTAAAGAATCATAGGACTATACTATAATGAATAGTATCACTATAATGAAATTTTGCTCACAGCCACCATTCTCCTGCCAAATAGAAAAGGCTTTGTGACCCAGCAGCACAGGCCCAAATAATCCTCATCGTCCTTTTATCTTTAGAAGGTAGGAGTCGGAAATAAAGCAATGGGAGCTGCCTTCTTTTTGAATAGTGCTATAGGATCTACCAGAGCAGATAGGTGGGATCTTGCTATAACATCTCATCTGAAGGATGGCACTCAGAAAATACAGTACAGTACTGTACACACCCACTCTCTGCTGGGCTGAAAGCCTGGACGATATCCCAATGAACCCACAGGCAAGAGTGTATTAACTGAACTAGGATTGGACCCTTACCTCCACACATACCAAAAACACAATGACACTGAAGGAAATGTTATCAAAATAAAACTTCTCAGTCGAAAAGCAGGTATCTGACCTTAACCCAGTCTTTTCCCTGATTTTGGTTTCCGTTTCCTTAGTCTATTTTATCAAATAAAACTAGATACAATGGAAAACCGCCAGAACATCTGAATCAATTCCATGAAAAAAAATATACACTGTTACTTTTGCAGTTAAGATATTGCATTAGTGTAACATCCCACCAAATCTTTCATTTGTTTGGAGAATCTAAATTTGAATAGTTTTGCTGACATCACCCTGAACCAATGCTATTTTGGCATCATTTATTTTCTTGGAAAATCCATTTGGCGTTGAGGTTTAGTACTTAATAAATATCTTGTCTAAGAAAGGCAGCACATACATCATCCCAAAGCCATCATGGTATAGGTCATTGGAAAAACTAAGCAATAGAGATGCTGAGGAGATACACTTTTGAAATAAAAAATATGTTATATGGACTATTTGACAAATATCAACTATGCATCGCATGAAAAAAGAAAAAATAAATTCCCCTAGAAATCTAAAGCTAGCAAATGTCACATTCGTCGTTTACTAAAATGCACATTTGAATTAAAAACACTGATATTAATTCTTCATATTTCTACAGAACATAAACTTCATGTATATGAAGCATGGTACCAGCATGGTACCCAAATGAAATATGATCACATAAAACACAAAATTATTAAAATCTTTATACACTAGCTACATATTTCGAGTTCTGTAGTTCAGTGGTTATAGCACTCGCCTTGCAAGCGAGATGACCCGGGTTTGATTCCTGACAGGGCAAAATATTGGGCAATTTCTCTTGCTCCGTGCGTGTGTCTACCTAGCAGTAAGTTGGATCCCAGTTGTTAGTCAATTGGTGGATCATTTCTCCGGAGGGTAATAATCCCTTCAAAAAATATAACAATAATAAATTGATAACTTCAATCCTGTTTATGGAACACTGCTGTGTGCAATTGGCTGCTGTGTTTTCCCCACAAAAATTCAATCAATTCACTTTATAGTATATTCTGTGAAGCGCTTTAATGAGATGTCTCGAAGATGTGATAAAGCGCTATATCACATGCGAGGATTATTATTATTAAATGCAGAAAGATTTACAACCATTTCGCAGTTTACTTGGAAGATTGACTCCCTGTCTTTACAGCCATTGATTAAAAGAGCTCTTTACCCACTAGCTTGTTATGGGACAACACCACATCTTGCAAGCAAGAGGACCTGAGTTCGATTCCAGGATAGGGTGAAACATTGGACAAGTTTCCTTACTCTACACGCCTGTGCTTACCTAACAGTAAATAGGAACCAAGTTGTTACTCAATTGGCTGATCCCTTTCTGGGGGCAATAATCATTTCATAAAATAAAAATTATAAATAATAATATGGTCATTCAATCCACGACGGTGGGACACTGTTGTGCGTAATTGGCTGCTGCGATTCGTCCATGAAATATACAGTCAATTCACTCTACAGTGAAACACTTTGAGACGTCTCGAAGACGTGATCAGGCAGGCGCGATATCAAATGCAATTATTTTTTATTATTATCTAAAAACACGATCTAGTCTGACAGATTGCAAGTACAGGGAATTTTAGAATATTCAAATAATCTAATTGTGAAAGTGTTATAACTGGAGTAAAACAGAATAAGGGGCTTTCTCTCCTACACCTTTAACTATTCATACAATAGATGTCATAGCTAAAATAAAATTTCATTCACTGGTTTTCTTCTTTAGCTTTTATTAGTTTTCAAGTGGTTCAGAACAAGAAAAGTTGACACTTCATACTCTCATTAAATCACAAGCCACTCCTTGCCATTCTCCAGATATAGCTTTTCACCACTTTGAAATATTACTATTCGTGCAACTAGTATATTGCAAATAACTTAGGGTCATGACTGTACATAAATACAAACAAATACAACAACATTTGCAGATCAACTGCAACATTATCATTCCCTCCTTTACAGAAGGATACAAGTCTGCAACAGCTACAAAGTACCTCAATGCAAGAATAGATAAAAGTTGTAGCAAAAGTAGTAAAGTGGTTGTTCTGATTGTAGTGATATCACGGAGTGATAATGAAATCACAAAGAAGTTTGGATCATGCTGAGCTTTTCCCTGTTTAACAATCTCATATAGTTGCAATGAATTACTCAAACACATTAAATGTTTATTTCAAAGCTAGAGTTATGCGGGAAGTCTAGTCATTTGCACATTAGATCTTGTTTAAATCACAGTTTAAACAACACATTTCAGCTCTCCAGAGTTGTAAGTCACTTCAGGGAGCTGTTGATAACTTAACTAAAATCTCTAAAACACATGGTGCCCCATTATTGCAGTCTTGCTCTACTAACTGTCGAAGGACTTCCTTGGAGTAAGTAGGCACAGAAGAGTTTCCTAATTAAAACTAGTTATACCCCTGCATAACATACGCTGCCTGGTGTTTTTGAACACATTTATTCATATATTTTGAAACTTTTTTTAAAATAATGTATGTGTGTTGTTTACAAAAAAAAGATGAGCTTTAATCACTGGGTTGTTTTTCTTTGCTGTTGTTCTTTTTTTTTTTATTTTAGAAATTCATTGCAATTACAATTGCAGAAACATACCTTAAGGCTTTTATATATATATAGAAGATAGATAGGATAGCAAAACTATAGCAAAATAACATCTGTAATTGTGGCGCAAGCCAATGAACCATGACTAGCTTTTTTAAGTTAGGTTTTTATTATTAAAAAACGTTACAGCCCTACATCAGGACAATTATATCAGTTTTCGCCTGTGATACCACACACTAGTGCTTCCTGATCTCAACCAGTCATCAGCTACAAAAGAATAAAGTACTCACTGTGGAGATATACGCCTCCAGTAGCGATCAATTCCATTTTTGAAGTATAAAACAGCCAACCATCGTACATTTACATCTAGTGTGTGATTAGTGAAGATATTCTGTCAAGAAAAGCAAATTAAGAAATACAAGTTTTTAATATACAGTACTTGGTTACATGTTGCTGATCTTGAAATCAGCCCAAATATTTGCACAGAAATCCAACCTAAAAACAGTGCCTTATTCACAGTACAATTTGACAGATTTCTTAATTCATTCATCTGCAGCACAAACAGAACCCAGGACCCATAGTTGGGATTTATTAAACTATTTCACAAATATCTGTGACATGTATCTAATGAATATTTTCTATTTCATACACTGGCTCCATGAATGAAAGGTCAAAATCAAAATCTTTTGTAAAAATGCACAAATTGTTCTTCTAGTTAGTGAAAGCTCCAGAAATGAGCATCACTTAAAGGATGCAATGTGAACCACTACTGCCATCTAGGATCAGTGAAAATATTTCATCCAACTCTAACTTGACAGGAATAATTTTGTTTATCACTTGCAAGCTTCGATTTGGGATTTATTCTCTAAGCAGTGAGCTGCTTCACTGACCAGGGCCATCAGTGGGCAAAATCTGATTAATGTATTCTGGATCATGTTCAGGTTGCAACTGAATCAGAAAAACTTAGTACAGGCTGAGCACACAGTACTGAATCTTGCCAGCTTGAACACCATCTGACCAATAACCATGATAAAGACCAGATGGGAATGATGAGATTGCAGCTCTTTAGCAGATATTATCGCCAATTTCAGCTAAACATCTGCCTACACAAGGAAAAGACCCCAAACTGTCGAAAAAATTTGTGATACAATATAATTTCCTCCCCTTTCTCAGAGTTCAAATCAAGATCACTGAATATTAATACAGTGACTCCCTTGCATTCAGAAGTATCTATATTTTCACAATTCCAAACATTTCAACACCCTTTCAGGCAATGCATAACAGATCTGAACATCTCACTGCATGAAAACATTTCTCCTCACCACTCCTATGATTTTTTTAACAATTATTTTAAATCAGTGCCCTCAGGTTACCAACCTATTCACCACTGAAAATAGTTTATCCTTGTTCACCATATCTAATCGCCTAATAATTTTGAAAACTTCTATTAAGTCTCCTCTTAACCTTCACTTCTCCAAAGAGAATAATCCTAGTTTATCAAGCCTCTCCTGATAACTAAAGTCCCTAATTCCTGGTACCATCCTGGTAAATCTCACTTGCACCCTCTCCAATGTCTTGACATCCTTCCTAACTATGGTGCCCCAGAACTGAACACAGTACTCTAGCTGAGGCCTCATCAGTGTTTTAGAAAGGTTCATAACTTCTTGACTTTTGTCTTCTATGCCTCTATTTATAAAGCCAAGTATCCCGCATGCTTTTTTTTAACAGTTTTATCTATCTGTGCCGCCAAAGGTCAAAGATTTACTTATTTTGATGTGTAGTGTTGCTTTTGCTTTATTTAAATACTGTGCTAGAAACCATATTTTGCTTGCTCAGTATTCTCAGGTTGGTAAGTGAAGAAACAAAATAAACTGCTAATACAAAACTTTTTTTTAAGTTTCATTTTGCAGAAAACCTGTTGGATTTAGGGAGGAAATCTCCAAAACTTTAATTTGGGCATTTAGCCAGTCAAATTTAATCTGCTCAAATCTGCAAATTTCAAGGATAGTCAGACCAGCAATGAGTGTCAATAGAAACGAAGACAGAACAGATTCTTTCAGAGTCCATGCAAACAGGCTGACTAATTGTTCTTTTCCATGTACAGTAGAAGCCCGTTTATCCGTGACTCGATGCACCGGCACTTCCATACACCCGGCACACCCCAAAAAAAGTCCCCATTCGATAAACCGGAACTTATCTGGAACAATAGCAGTGGAGCATTTGTAAATGCATAAATCATAACATAACAACAGAATACTGCATTGGCACTCACCGTCAAAACCACTCTCCCGCACCCCCCACCCCCGCTGGTAGATGCTGCGCTTGAAGCCACGATGCTGCGGTTGAGGTTTACAGTCCAGCGGCTCCCCTCAAAATGGAGAATGCCAAGCGGGTGAAAAAAACGGGAGCGCGTAATACTTTAAATCATACTAGAGGCAAGCCGATAACGTTAGCCGATAACCCACATTATCGCGAGGGTGCAATATTTCGGTTTACCGCTAGTAGAGTCTAGGGCTTCGGTTTGCAGCTAGTAAAATCGCACTGCCGCCTTTTTCACCCGCCTGGCGCCCCCCCATTCAAAAAAGAATCGCTGGACTGTAAACAACAAACCAGCAAAGGTGAGTAGCGCAAGAGAGCAGCCCCAACAACAAGCACCAACACAATACTCTGTCACTATCTGCTATTACCGTGTAGGATGTGTTAAAAGAACATTAATTATTTTGTAGTGAGTTTTCGGCTGCGGGCCGCCCAAGTATCCGGCAGGCGCTTCAACCGGCATTGGCCAAGTCCCACAGGTGCCGGATAAACGGGCTTCTACTGTATTTGTTCCATATATATACATATATAGATTTTTTTTGTATGTGTGTTTTCGGCCGAATATCCGGCATTGGCCAGGTCCCGAGGGTGCCTGATAAACAGACTTTTACTGTACCTTGATTGCTATGGCAGAGGTTGGCAGTTGCTGTTTATGCTGGTTCAACTGGTGGAACCATCATTCCAATGGGTATGGATCTATGTCCAAATTGAGTGGCAGGAGTTGGAGTAGATTTAACAGTTTTACCTGGTTCAAATCAAGCGGTTCCACCCGATGCACACTCTGGGATCCCCAAATTTTGTCTTTAGTCAACCTATAACTAATAATCTCTGTAATTAGGGGAGCAGGATGTCTCCCGCTAGGGAGAGAGTGCGCATTGCATTCCACATTCCAATTTGTGAGTCCTGTACCTCAATGGCAAGCAAGAGGACATGGTTTTGATTCCCGGTCTGGGCAAAATCTTAGGCACGTTTTCTTACTCCCTGCTTCTCTGTTTTTCTAGCAGTGATTAGGAACCCGGATGTTAGTTGATTTGCGGATCACTTTCTGGGGGTAGTAATTCCTTCAAAAAGAAGATTAGTTGCTCAATCCATGGCGGTACATTGCTGTGCACAATGGCTGCCACATTTCACCCACAAAATACACAGACAATCCACTTTGCAGTATATGCTGTGAAGAGCTTTGAAACGTCTCAACAACGTGATAAGATCCTGTATCAAATGCAAGGATTATTATTATAGAATACAGGAAAATTTCCATGTGTAGGTAGATTACAATATGGGGAATTGTCAATGCTTTGAAATGCTACTTTGCATGAATCGCGCAATATAAATGAAGATTGTTGCCAATCTAGTGTGGATTTCTATGTATTGCCATCCAGCTGACCAAATCATCAATAAGGAGCAGTGCCACTCTTCCTGATCCATGCTTGTATGAGCTTAGAGTTGGTATTGGAAGACTCTAGCTTCAAAGAGAAGCACCATTACCTGCAGAAGCCCTGCCTGCTCCCCTCTGCCAGAGTCCAGCACAGATGTTGTGAGTTCATCCACAATCTCTAATGATTTGCATTATTCTGCCTAAAAAAAAACTTAAACCCAAAGCTTTTATTGTATTCCGACTCGTAAGCAGCTGTGGATTTCAGGGATACACATGGGATTCAAGCACTGGCTGCAGATCACTTTGTACATCTCGAGTGAGTTTCAGCAGCAGCAGCTTCTTCAACCTTCACAACCTAAGTTCCTTACAATATTGATGTAAATTATCTAATTTTGCTCAGTTAATTTGATAAGTGGTATGTGAGGACAATTCATTAGGGAAATTTACCCCATATCTGCGGATGATGCCACCAAGGGGCAGCATGTAGAGGTTGAAGAGGAGGGGACTGAGGAGGGAGCCCTGAGAAACATTGCACAAGACAGTGCAGGGGCTGGAAAACAAACCATTGACAGAGACAAAGTGAAGATAGTGTGAGAGTTAGGACCTGAACCAGTCAAGGACAAACCTTGAAGAATGTGGTGAGAGGAGAAATGGTGGAGGAGAATTTAGTGATTTTGTGGTGTCGAAGGTAGCAGAGAGGTCAAAGAGGATGAGTAGTCAGAGGGTGCCCTGGTCACAGATGGACAAGATGTCATTTGTGACCTTGACAAGAGCAATTTCCGTTTTTTGAGTACTACTTTCGCCCACAAATATAGTCAATTCATTTTACAGTATATTCTGTGAAGTGCTTTGAGACGTTGATGAGATGTGAAAAGCGCTATATCAAATGCAAGGATTATCATTATTATTACACGTTAGTGTATATCCTATATGCTTTTTAGAATGGTGATGGGTTTCTGCACTTGTGAAGACTTTTGGCTGGCCAAAACAGAAACAGCTTCAATCCAAATGACCATGCTCCCATCATGAAGGCGCTATACAAAATTATTGTGCTGTTGTAGTTGAGAAGGATTTTGAAACATTGATCTTGTAGGTGCAATATCAAAAGCACAGATTCTTATTTATTGACTCACTTTTCATTTCTCCATTGATGCTGCCTGACCTGCTGAGTGTTCCCATTGATTTTTGTTCTTGATTATTGTTGGGTTTACGCTTTACTGAAATGCAGCCATTTACTCCCTAACAATCTACTCACGATCAAAATTGAGAGCTGAATTAATTTTTAAATGGAAAATAACACACAAAGTAATAATAATCCTTGCATTTGATGTTGCGCTTTTCACAACTCATCAACGTCTCAAAGCACTTCACAGAATATACTGTAAAGTGAATTGACTGTATATTTGTGGGCGAAACGCAGCAGCCAATTGCGCACAGCAGTGTCCCACAAACAGTCGTGGATCGAAATGACCAATTTTCATTATTGGGGAGTTTTGTTTGGACGGATTATTATTAGGCATGTGGAGTAAGGAAACTTGCCCAAGGTTTCGCCCTGATCTGCCTGGATTCAAACACAGGTCTCACGCTTGTAAGGCAAGTGCTCTAACCACTGAGCTACAATAAGCTAGAAGAGGTTAACATATACCTAAAACAATTTAAAATGACAAGAGCAGAATTCAGTATTTTTCTTTCTCCTTCAAGGACAATTTATTTTACCCAGAGTTATTCGTCTGGAATGCACTGCCTGAAAGGCTGATGAAAACAGATTCAATAATAGCTTTCAAAGGGGAATAAGATAGGTACTTAAGTATACTTAAGTATTTAGAGGGCTATGGGGTAAGAGTTTGGGAGCTATACAAGTGCAAGTTGTTGTTGTATTCTTATGGAATACATAGCAGCATCTATGGAGAAAGGAAAAGTGAATCAATAAATAATCATTCTTGCTGTTTATATTGCTCTTACAAGATCAAGATCAATGTTTCGAAATCCTTCACAACCACAACACATAAAATTTGTATAGCGCCTTTCATGTTGAGAGTATGGTCAAGGATTTGGATCAAAGCTGTTCTGTTCAGGAGGCCAGCCAAAAGTCTTGACATATGCGGAAACCGATCACCATGCCTAAGATCCTATGTGCTCCTATGTATGAGAAGCAGTCATATTCCAGCAGCAGTATTTTTGCCAAAATAGATTTACATTGCCTGATCAGTGAACAATCAATGCACTGAAACAAGATGCCTCTAAAATTATGCACATTACAACAACAACAAAATAAAATTACATTTATAGAGCGCCTTTCACGTCAGCACAGGTGTCAAGACGCAAGTATGTTGGAGTGGGGCAGGGCTGGGATGAGGAAGGGCATAGAGACAGGAAGGCAACTGAAGGCATGGTTCAAATTGTGGGTCTAGAGACTGGCCTTGAAGAGGCAAGGGAGGGAGCAAAGCGAAGGGATTGTGGGATGGAGTTCCAAAGCGTAGGGGCAGAGAGGCTGAAAGCCCGGCTACCAATGGTGGAGCGGGTCGGGTAGGAGACATGGACAGGCTAGAGCCTATTGAATGAAGAGAGCAGACAGGTTGATAGGGGGTCAGCAGATCAGAGAGGTAGGAGTGGGCAAGGCCGTGGATGGCCTTGAAAGCGAGGACAAAGATCTTGAATTCTTGAACACAGCTTACCGAAATGCAAACAAAAATACGATCTCCACTGGTTTCATTGGTTTGTGCTAAGTTGGCTGAACTCAGCCACAGCATCAGTTGGATATTAAATTAGTTAACAATTCAAATTCTCTTAAAATATGTTTTGGTCACAGGAAATCAGGAAAACAATATTAGGATTTTAAATGTTGAGTTTTCGACTATGTAAAATTTCATTCTTTTGTTTAATAAAGATTCGGTTTAAATGGCATACAAACCAAGGTCCTGACTGTTCCAACAGGTATTAAACATCACAATACAAAATTACATTTGTATAGCGCCTTTCACGTCAGACAATGCACTCATTTTGAAGGTTAGAAAATCACCTAATGCCCGAGGCAACAACCAACAAAACCTCCAACTCCCTTCCTGAGGTTTACAAAGTAAATTAGATGTACAATGGCATTGGACTATTCTAATCAGAGATTTTGCAATTCATACAAATGCTGCTGCAATCCAAACAAAAGGCATTGTTTTGCTTTCGGAGTAGAGAGGTTCTCTTGGGCAACTTTCTATCAGCTTTAACTTATGCTGATAAAAACAAGCGTGACTTCACTGATGTTTCTCTTACACCTCGCCAAATAGTGATTAATGTGTTCCCATAAACTTCAGAGTATCAGCAGAATCTTCAACTATGGAAGGATTCACAGACATATATGATCCTCATCCAAAGAACATAACCAGCTTGGGGGGTGGGGGGAGAGAAAGCAAGAATCCTAGTTGATTTTACATTTCCCTAACCTAGGGTGATAAGACCATTTGTATCCCATCTGCTAACCCAGGGTAGGGTAACTAAACTCTGCACAGACAAGGAATTAAACATGTAACCCACTGCCGTGCATGCATGGGTGGGGTGCCTTCACCCTTCAGAAGAGCTCAATTAGTCAACGAAACTTCAGCACAGAAGAGGAATTCAGCCTATTCCATGTGTGCTGGCTCTCAACTACAATACTGTACAGGTACGCTGCCCCAACCATGGTTTTTTCTACCACTAATTTCACTTATCCACGGTTGGCTCGCTGCAACAACCCTTGCTAACCAAGGCAATAGTTATTGCTTAACCCTTGCTTATCCACAGGTTTTAACACTAACACTAGTGTTTGGCGCTAGGACCCAGTTGTATCAACCACGATATCACTTTGCCCTAGCATTTAGCGCTAGGACCCAGTTGCGATGTCGCAATCAACCCTATCCCCATGTCACCTACCACACCACCTTCTCCACATCCCCCCCCACCCCTCCGTGTCACCCACCACACCACCTTCTCCATTGATTCCCCTCTCTCTCTGTGTCTGTGTGTAGACCAGTCAATCAGTCAGAGAGCCTCGCGGATTGCTGCAGATCCTGGCAGCCATTGCGCCCAAACATATTCCCCCTATGCCCTGTATTTTACCAACCGTGGAGATTTTCAAGACATATCCCTCACGGTTGGGGAGGGGTACCTGTATTTCAATTGCAGTTCTCATTTTTTCTCCATATGTTTTTGCATCATGAATCTTCATCCATTTATCCTATTACTTTTCAAGATTGTAGTTGGCAACTTTAAAGCCACATTTGACATCGTATTCCAAATTCTAATAACCATTGTTTGGAAAAGTTGCTTATATCCTACCCCATTGCAATTCTTGTAATAACATGAATAATCAGTCACTGTTTACCCTCTCACTTTCACAATTTAGATGTGTTTTTTACATCTGTCTTTGTGGTTATGAGTCTAGATTAGTAAACGTTTTTATCATAACCATATCCTTTTTTCATTGCTCTCCTCATAGTGAATCTAAACTGTACTCTCCCAACGCCTCTGATATTTATTTTATAATGGTGGGGGAGGAAAAGAAGATCCTGGGTTGGGGTGAGGGAGGGCAGAGGGTAGAAGGGTGGCTGAAGGCTCAGTCGAAAAGGAGCATCGAGTCAGGCCTTGAAGGAGGCAAGGGAGGGAGGGAGGAAGGTAAAGGGACTGAGGGATGGAGTTCCAAATGGTGGAGGCAGGGAGGCTGAATGCCTGGCTGCCGATAGTAGGGTGGATCAGGCGAGAGAAATGCACTTTGAGACGTCTCAGGCAGGGGTGTGATTGATGGAGTCACGTAGCCTAGTGCAGGAGAGGACGCAAGCTGCGGAGGTCTGGATGATCTGCAGCTTGTGGAGTGAAGAGTTGGGAGGCTAATAAGGAGAGAGTTTCCATAGTCGAGCAATGAGGTAACGAATGCATATATGAGGGTTTTGGTGGTCTGAGGGTTGAGGCAGTGGCGGAGGCAGGCAATATTGCGGAGGTGCAGAAGGCAGAGTGGATCATGCCACGAATATGGAGGAGAAAGGACAGTTCAGGGTCAAACAAGACGCCTAGGTTCCTGACTAGTTTGGTGAGATGGAGTGTGCATCCTTGAATGCTGATGCTGCCAGTGTATGAAATGCGGAAATGCTGGCGCGAGCCAATCAGTAGGGCCTCACTTTTGCCGACATTCTGCTCTAGAAAGTTGTCTTTCATCCAGGATTCAGGACTTGATGTCAAGGCTCCAAAGTAACATGCAACCATGTCACCTTGGAGCCTGTCTATCTCCAAGGAGACTCCACTTACCTCCCTACCGAGAAGGACAGTCAATTGTTGAAGTAGTCATTGTGAAGTGAAATGTAAAATGAAATAAGATGAATATGCAGTTCTACCTAGACTTCCAAAATGATACAGAGGTGCCTGTGCTAGAACAATTCTAATTATTTAATCAAGGCTGCCAAAAATAATCTAATGTACTTTCAACATATTTTAAAATTTTAATTAAAGCACATTTACAGAAATCCACTGCACAATGTCCCCCAGAACCTAAAGCGTTATTTTCAGAATACGAACATAAATGAAACTTGGCAAGATTTCAACTCTCCTGATAGCCAATACTTTTTGCTACCTCAGAGATCCATCCAACATGAACAGTACACAGCATTGTAAATCATTCTCTCCAACACTTTAGAACATCTGTTCCTGACAACACATCATTTCTGGTTCCAAGTATTATATTCAGTTGGAGAGGAGATTGGGACAGGAAAATATTAGGTACAGTAGAAGCCCGTTTAAGCGTGACTTGATGAACCAGCACTTCTGTATAACCGGCACGCCAAAAAAAGTCCCCATTCGATAAACCAGAAATTATCCGGGACAATAGGGGTGGAGCATTTGTAAATGCATAAATAATAACATAATAACAGAATATTGTATTGGTACTTATTGTTAAAACTACTCTCTTGCGCTTCTCACCTTTGCTGGTAGATGCGGTTGAGGTTTATAATAATAATAATCCTTGCATTTGATATAGCTCTTTCGACACCTTATCAACGTCCCAAAGCGCTTCACAGAATATACTGTAAAGTGAATTGACTGTATATATTTGTGGGCGAATCGCGGCAGCCAATTGCGCACAGCAGTGTCCCACACACAGTCGTGGATTGAAATGACCAATTTTATTATTGTGTTTTTTTGGAGGGATTATTATTAGCTGTGTGGAGTAAAGAAACTTGCCCAAGGTTTCGCCCTGACCTGCCTGGATTAAACACAGGTCTCCCAAGCTTGGTCTCCCCAGCTTGCAAGACAAGTGCTCTAACCACTGAGCCAGCGATTCTTTTTAAAATTAAGCACGCCAAGCGGGTGAAAAAAAACGAAGCGCGACTTTAAAGCCATACTAGCGGCAAGCCGATAACCCTAGCCGATAACCCACATTGTCACGCAGGTGCAGTATTTTGGTTTGCCGGCAGCGCGATTTTAAAGTCGCACGACCTTGCCACTAGTAAGGTGGGTTTTCGGCTGTAGCCCACCCAAATATCCGGCAGGCACTTTAACCGGCATTGGCCAGGTCCCACGGGTGCCGGTTAAACAGGTTTTGACTGTGATTAGTTTGCTTAAAAACACAACATAAATAGATCTGAACATAAATTTCATTCGATTTTTCAATTACTAAAATATAAACATCTAATAGAGAATTGTATGAAGGCTTTAAATTCAGCTATACACAGTCATGAAGCTAATCTAATATCATAAAGAAGAGAACGATCGGAAAATACTCTAAACCTAAATTCAAACATCCCAAAAGGCAAAATTGATTTACACCCAACTTACTACAGAGGTAAGTTGACAATGCAAACACCATGAAGGTCAGAAGTTAAGCTGCTTGACTAAGTCATTGTAAAGAAAGCAGTGTTGTTTGTTAAACTATGAGATACTTTACCAGAAGATAGTATTAGCAAAACCCACCAGCAAAACAGAATAGAAACCAGGATGCGTTTCCCATTGTTTCAACTGCTCTTCAGCTGGCTTCAGTACAGCTGTGTCTTGACTGGTTGCCTGAGTCAAGGCCTGTAAGACAATAGTGCTGGCACTGGTGATATCCATAGAGAACCTGGGAAGCAAAAATAACAGCATTTTCAGCATTTATGGTCATAAAGATTATTCACAGAAAATAAATGAATATCAACAGAAAAGTTACAAATAATATTTCTATTATTTTTTAAACTGTAAGCCTTATTTACGGCACTGTCAATGGAAGATAGAAAAGACTGAGATAGCAAAGGTGCATTTTATGGTGAAAGGTGAATTATTAACCATGAAAGATATTATACTTCACTTTAAACTCATTGTTATGCAATGAAAACCAGAACGGCAACATTACAAATCATAGTTTATCACAAAGAAATTGATGTAACTTAGGTTAAGCAAGAGCTTAACTGCATATGGAAGGAAAGTTAAATAAAGTAGTTAGTTATGGACCCTACCATGTAATTTTAATTACAGTATTATTAAGGAAACTACTTATATATCTAAATTCAGTTCAGCTCATTTAAACTGACACCAGCTAGTACAGCATTTAGCCATGCAGTCCATAAGGTTTCAGGTTCAAATTTTGGTCTGTGCTGTTTGCTGATTTCAGTTGGGAAAGTAATTGACCTATGCAGTAGAACTCCATTAATACGCAGTTGGGTAAAATCCATATTGGTTGGGTTGACTAAAGAAAAATCACAGACTTCTTACTTCAAGAAAGCTGTATCTGCTTTAGTGTGTGACCAAAAAGGTATAAAGAATCAGAGAGGCATTAAGTGAGAGCATGATCATGCTCAGCCTTTATATCGCTTATAGATGAAAATCTCTGCAGACACTCAATGTTTTTTTTATTTTGGTCAACCAGGTGTCTGAAATGTACAGAAACCCATCATCGTATGAGTAACCAAACCAAACAAACAGAGTTCCAAGCATCCTACCTGGAAATTCCCATATATTGGAATGGAATGCACATTCTCCCACCTTGATGTTTAATCCCCGATTGATACATTTCCATAGTTAAGAATGAAATCCCAAGTGGAAAGTCAAGTACAACAGCACTTTGAGGGTTTTTTTAAAAAGACTAATTACTCAAACATTGTAGCTGTCAGCCAAACCAGCAGTCAACAAACAAATACTATCTTTTCACATTTATTTCAACTATTTAGATCAATTTCACAATATTTCATACAAAAATTTAGATGGAATCAATGCTCAGGCTGAAACAATTTACTATACTAACTACTCTCTTGTAACAACCTGAAATAAAGGATAAATAAAGGAGTTGAGGAAAGCAATTGAGGAAAGCAGAATGTACAGTAAAAGCCTGTTTATCCGTGACCCGATCAACCGTAACTTCCTTATAACCGGCACCGCAAAAAAAGGTCCGCATTCAATACAACAGAATTTATCTAGAAAAATGCATTTTTTGGTGTTTTGTGTTGCGTCAGTATTTTGGAATGCTGCTACTAGGTGCCTGATGGTGGTGCTAGCTCAGAATGCTGCCGGTACTGTAAAGCAATGCACTCTCCGGAGTGTACTCTTTGAGAGGCAGAGGGTGAGTTGATTAATTTAGATTTAATTTAGCCACAAAACAAAACACACACCCACCCTGAGCAAAGCTTGCAAATCAATTCATTGGCTTTTAGTTTACTAAAAACGACTCATCCCTGCAATGCTCGTTGGCATCGCAAGGCTTTTTGGAAAGAAAGTTAACTGAACTGAGCGGCCGCCACTCACTCTCTGCTTTCTCAATAACACGTTTGCTTTCCTCTCTTCTGCCCCCAATGAGAACAGTGTCATTCAGACAAGTAATTTTTGCACTAGTTTAAAGATCTCTCTGAACTGCCTGGTCGCTGTGTGTAAAAGGATTATTATTAAATATATTATATTATCATATAAATAATTATTTAGTCAATTATTAAAAAGCTATGTTTAAAAAAAAACATTTATTTTTTTGTGTTGGGTTTTCTGCTGAATATCCAGCACTGGCCAGGTCCCGAGGGTGCCGGATAAACGGGCTTCTACTGTACATTGTGGGGAAATACCTGTAAATACAAACACTAGTCTCTTAAAATAGCTGAAAGAAATCCCTCCCCACCACCCAGTGAAAGTTGCTCTATAACTGTAATTTTGTTATTGTTGTTGTAAGAGTGTGGAGTAAGGAAACTTGCCCAACGTTTCGCCCTAACCTGTCTGGAATTCAACCCAGGTCTTTCACTTGTAAGTCATCTGCTCCAACCACTGAGCTACAAGACTCCCCAATTGCACACATGTTGAAAGAGTGGGAAAATATCACTCTGACATTTGAGTCATAAAGACAGGTCCCAGTTCAATCACTGGCTTGTACTGTGTCGGTAATTTCAGCATGTGTAATTATTGTAGCCTTATATTGTAATTTGCTTAATAATAAGGTTCCAATACCTAATAATTATCCAATAAATCATAATGGTATAAGTAGACATCACTCGATAACAGGATGTAATATAGTGGGAGAAACCCGGCAGCCAATTGGGTACAGTAGTGTCCCACAAATAGTCCTGGATTGAAATGACCATTTTATTTTTATCTGAGGGATTATTATCAGGCGTGTAGAGTAAGGAAACTTGCCCACGGTTTCGCCCTGCCTGGAATTGAACCCTGGTCTCTCGCATGCAAGGCGAGTGCTCCAACCACTGAGCTACAGGACTCCACACTAACGGTTATAGAACAACAACAACAACAAAATTACATTTATAGATCGCCTTTCACTTTGGGAGGACGTCCCAAAGCGCTGATCAATCAGGTCGAGACCCGAGCGGGGGAAGGAAGGGTCAGGGTAGGGGGAAGGGGAAGGATATTAGGAGAGATGGAAGTTAGAAGCGGAGCAGAAGGCACGGTCAAAGAGGAAGGTCTTGAGACCGGCCTTGAAGGAGGAAAGAGAGGGAATGAGGCGAAGGGATTGCGGGATGGAGTTCCACAGTGTGGGAGCAGAGAGGCTGAAAGCTCAGCCACCGATAGAGAGGGAGGGTGCTTGGGGAGAGGCAAAGCTAAGAGAAGATGGGAGCTGTTTAAGATCTGAAGTGGTTAAATCAACGTTGAAACCAGAGGACTGTAAGGAGTGGATGAAGTGCTGAGCGACATTCGAACAGTGTCCAAGGCCATGGATAGAGAGGTCATAATGGGAGTGGGAAGGACAATTAAAATGACAAGCAACCAGAAACTCAGGGTTGCACTTGTGGACATAACGGAGGTGTTCCTCCGTTATGTCCACGGAGAACAAAGCAATCAACCAATCTCCCCGATGTAGAGGGGACCACACCGTGAACAGCAAATACAGTGCTTTTGATCAACTTCCTTCCCCTCCACCGCCCTCCACCCTCCACAACCCCTACCACTAGCTCGGGTCCGGAATACTGTCTGTCCAGCGCCCTGGGACATCCTCCCGATGTAAAAGGCACCATACAAACATAATTTTGTTGTTGTTGTACCATGTTCAAGTAATACTATAATAATGGTTGTGTGAAGGAGTGGGAAAGGAGAATTGGATCAAGAAGCCATATCAGATTCTGCCATATAAGATCATATTAGACAGAATATGAGAACGCATCAGGAATATTTCAATGAATGAAATATAATAGGAGCTTCTATTATGTTTGCCATTTGGAAAAAAAAATCCAAAAGAGTTGACAAAATAAAATGAACAGAGGCTTATCGCACAGTGACATCTAGAGGTTTGCAGTGCAATGAGCAAAAAAAAACAAATGCACATGATATACCAAGTACACAAAAAAACACAATTTTCCCCCTAATATTTCAATACTTACCTTTAAACCTATGTGAGCTTGCTTGTTACTAGCACAGGGTTTAGGTATGTCTATAATGGTAATAAGGGAACTGACAAAACTGGTAAATTAATACTTTGTTTCACATTTGGAGAACATTGATAAAATACCAATGAAATCTTAAACTAAGTAATGGAGAGGTGTAAACTTGCTTCCTAAGTTAACAACCTGGGGCCTAGTCAAACTTCATATTATACTGTGTATCACTAATGCCACAAGCAGAGGCTGGGAGCAGACTGTCACTCATTGCCAAAAGCAAAATACAGTATAAAGAAAGCAGAATTTTATCACCTTGCAAAATAAAGTCTATCCTGGTCTAGAGGTTTTAGATTTTAGTTACAAAACCAACTCACAGAGTGATTCGGCAAAAGCAACTGCTTGCTTAACATAATGGCAACAACTTTATCATCATTTCTCCTTATTGTGCAACACTATGGCTATTAGAATTATGAAGCTTTATGCTAAGTTAGGTAATATTTGCTCTGTTGCGTTTACTTATCGCACAGTGAAAAGCTGTTGGGGAAAAGGGAAGGGTTAAATATAGTTACATTTTTCAAAAGAGTTCATAAATTTGCATGTCTAAGCTGCCTGCAGCTCTTACTCCTGTCCAGTAAATTATTCTACTTAATCTTATTAGTTACATTAGTTAATGCATCACAAGCATTCAGAGTGACTTGATACTACCCTCTACTGGCAAAAAAAAGTAGTGGAGCTGCAAATTTACAATCACTGAACCAAACAATCAGAGATTTCAACAAAATCATTGTAAATCTAGTATTGGACCTTCTGCTTGAATATTTGTATTTTATGAATAGGCAAAATTGAAGAGGCAGTGTACACAGTATCTAAAATTGTAATTTTATATCCATTATCTTACAATATTATAGAAATTAAACTTGAACATACACTGAGCAGTAATTATAATATTAAACACTGGTTCAGAAGATACATTAAATCACCTCAACATAAGAAAAGGCCATTTCCGCCAACAAAGTAATTTTTCCCATACAATCACTTACCATATAACAACAACAACAACTTTGATTTATACAGCGCCCTCCAAGCTGGACAGCGTCTCAGAGCGCTTCACAATAACAGATCCCGAGCACTGAGCCAGGGGCAGGGGTAGAAAGCTGACCAAAGGCGCAGTCGAAGAGAAAAGTCTTTAGTATAACTGCATTTTGAAAAAAAAAACTTTTTTGCCTCCATTATATTGCTTGGTACATTGTTCCAACATAAAGCGATTTATAAATGAAAATCATACACATTTGTTTGATTAACCAATCCAGCTCTAGGAAAACAATACATGAAATGAGAGAATGTAATTAAGTCTATCAAGGCCTCTCTTTACATTATCAAGGTCTTGCCCTTCACAACACTGATCTTCTGAGAGAAAAGTGGTGCAAAAATGTCACCTCAAACCCCTTTACGATTATCAAACAGAACTGCAGAATATAGATCCAGTCCATTTGTCCTATTATATATGAGTTGGTTTCACAGACTCAATGCAAGATTGTTAAATTCACAAATAAGATCAGCCTCTCGTGCCAGATTGACGGGAGGAAAAAGGAGAGAGAGGAAATCAAAAAGCAGTCACGACCTTACAAAGAGAGCACAATAAGATAAGTATGGAGCTCATCACTGAAAAATTAAATACAAATAGAATGCAAGTTATTTTGCATAGAACTAAACATAAGACTCCATGCATGGGATTACATTTGCCAAGGGAAAGTTAATTTGATGGAACTCACTATGTGAGGCAAACACAACAAAGCATAACAGGATTTTGGCATACATTGGAAAACAAATCTGTTCAGATTCAGTCCCCAAATGTTATGCACTATGCTCACACTATACAGTGCTCTAGGCAGGCTGAATCTGGTAAACCCAAAATACATTAAGTGGGCCTTCTAGCATTAGAGAGAGTGAAAAGTAGAATAAGGCTGACCCCTAATATAATATGATTTGGGAGGAATAAACTTGGTAAACTCAGTTTGGGAGAGTTCTTCACCCTCAATGGGTGACAACCCAGCGGTATAAAAGATACGAAACAATATTTAACTTAGAACTATATTCACAAAATAGCACTACAAAAGGACACAGGTTGAGTTGGGAAACATAAGTTTAAAATTTATTTGAAGAGTATGTCTGACAGAGGGTAATTAACAAATACAGTAAAAGCCTGTTTATCCGTCACCCTCGGGACCTGGTCAATGCCGGTTAATGCACGTGCCGGATATTCGACCGAAGACACACAAAAAATAAATTTTTATTTGAAAAAAATACATTTTTCCGGATAAATTCCGATTAATCGAATGTGGACTTTTTTTGAGGTGCCGGTTATATGGAAGTTACGGTTGATCGGATGCCGGATAAACGGGCTTTTACTGTACAATAAGGTACCAAGGAAAGGTAGCTAGCTGGTCATATTTAAGATACAGTACTATATGATGTGCACAGCAAAATTAAGTTGGAATTGCTGTTGACAATATGAGCAACAACAAATTACATTTATAGAGCGCCTTTCACGTCGGGAGGATGTCCCAAGGCGCTGCACAGGAGGCGTGTGACCCGAGCTGGGAGGGGAGTGTTTGGGAAGGGGTGAAACACGAAGGGGAGGTCGAAAAATTCGGGGTGGAACAAAAGGCACAGTCGAAGAGGAAAGACTTCAAGCCGGCCTTGAAAGAGGAAAGGGAAGAAACGAGACGGAGGGATTGGGGGATGGTATTCCATAGGGTGGGAGCGGAGAAACTGAAGGCCCGGCCTCCGATGGTGGGGCGGTTCGGGCGGGGGGGTTGGAGCAGGCCAAGTCCTGTTGAACGGAGGGTCCGGGTGGGCTTGTAGGGGGAAAGTAGATTGGTTAAATAGGGCGGGGCAAGGCCATGTAAGGCCTTGAAGGTGAGGACGAGGATCTTGAACTCGATCCTCTGGAGAATGGGGAGCCAATGGAGACGGGCGAGGGTGGGGGTTATATGGTCGCGGAGGCGGGTGCGGGATAATACACCGGCTGCAGAGTTTTGGATGACCTGCAGCCTGTGAATGGAGGAACTGGGGAGGCCGACGAGGAGAGTTTCCATAGTCCAGCCTCGAGCAATATCCAAGTACAGTTTAAAAATCCTTTGAAGCCTATAAGATACCCTACACTCACCTTATCCAATTATTTCCTCTTTCCACCTTACCAATATTAATCCTTTTCATTTCACGTCAGAAGGATTGATTCGCAAATCAATTAGCATTGATAGTCACCCCAAAAAATTACTTGGTAAGTGTTACTTGATGCAACAACTGTTTGTTTGGAAGTCTATTCACATATCCACTACTGAGCAAGTAAACATTGTCCAGTTTTATCAGGCTTATGCACTTTTCATTTTTTGTCTAAGCACCCCAAGACCCTATCCTCGTGAAAGGCAGCTATATAAATGCAAGTTATTGCTGTGCCTGCTAACTTCTACGATCTTAGATTTGCATAGGATACACAACTTTCTGAACCACAATCTTGAATAAATTTATAGCAATTTCCATGTGATCACCTCATCCTCGTCAATCTTAATGACTAAATTCAGACTTTGTCAATTGTAATACAATAAAAACCACTAGATGGCACAGTGAGGTAGTTTGGTTGGAGAGAATTGCTACTCAGCATCACAGCTGCAGGTTTCAAAATTTAAAAACTCTAATGGTTACTCTCTAAACTGTACTCTAAACTGCACTGGTTACCCCATAAACGGTAGAGTATAAATAAACTCCAAAGGCCCCTTTTAGCACTTAACTACTCAATTATATTTATATCAACTGATGAGGTTTATTATGATGACCTAACCGTGATCAAACAAAGCTTTTCCAATTCAAAAGAACTACTGACCCAGCAAACTGCATTTCAAGCCTCACAGCAGTACATTCTGAAAACAGATTACTAAACCAGGTGAACAAAATGTTTATCTTTATAAAAACAAAATAGTTACTCTGACATCAGATAATAACTTATTAGAAAGACTTTTTTATGACAACTTATTTATACAGTGCCCTAAATGCTGGTTGTGTCTCAAAGCATGTAATAGCAAGCATGGGTTGATGCTGACCCCGAAAAGGAAGGGACTGAAGGCAGTCAAAGAGCAAATTCTTCTGATGTGAATTGAAGGCAGACAAAGAGAGGGCAAGAGAGATGGCAAGGAGTTATGGAGATCAGGGGCATAATGGTTGATAGTAATGCTGACTGTGACAATGCACAATGGAATCGAGGAGGCTGAGCGAATGAGTTGGTAGAGGAGCGGAGTGTGAGCAGATCAGAGAGATAGGAAGATGATAGAGCGCAAAAGAGATTTGAAAGTGAGAAACTTGAAATCAATGCGTTCTTCAACAGGTAGCCAGTGGAGCTTCGCAAGAACTGGGGAGATGGGAGTGATATGGGTGAGGACATGGTGGCAGAGATTTGAAGGCAGCAGTTATCAAATAATCAAAAAGGTACAGAATGTGAGGCATTAAAGTCATTAAACCATAAAGTTCAAGTCAGCCTGTTACATAACAATCAAGTGCTTACACTCACAAATTCCAAGTAAAGCCCAGGCAATCACAGATTACTATTGTACTACTGCTTTTTCTACTACAGTATTGTTACATTTAATCCTTTGCACCTCAAAAAATGTGACATCTCTCACAAATTGCTGCCTCCACAACAAGGAGATATCAATTGCCACATAGAGACCGATTAAGGTCTCTTTTAATCAGCCCTAACTGCCCTGAATTATTTATACAGTAATAATAATCCTTGCGTTTGATATAGCATTTTTCAAGGCTTCTAGACGTTTCAAAGCACTTCACAGAAAAAGTATGCTCAAAGACTAAATTCCCCGTGATAATGCACTGGCTGAAGTTGAAAGCAGGTAATCTGTATGGAAAACTGATTCATAAACTTTTACTGACATATTTCAGTTTTTAAATGTTAACAAAAATTTGTCACCACTTTGGCCTAATATGTAAAATTCCAAAATTGCAAACTTCCATCACCTACTTGAAAAATAGGTTATCAGGATTTAGCGTTATTTTGAAGCACTTGTGTTCAGCTTTCAAACATGTTACACTAACAAAAATCAGATTGGAAGCATGCAGCAAAATGTGCATTACAGGTTAATTTAAAGCTTGACATTCAAAACCTTTCAGCCATCTAATCTGTGAAGTACAGGAGGTTGATGATTGCTATTGCTCTTACTATTTGCATTTTTGTATTGTGTTTTTCCGATTGAAATTAGTGGCATTAGATTGGATTGGAAGAGCTAGAAGTTCTAATCTTAAATTCTCTCAAAAATAACACCAGCCTACAAGTTGTGGTGTAAATCTGGCACAATTGGTAGCACTCTTGCACCCAAATCAGAAGCCTGTGAGTTAAAAGTCAGGAGGTTGTGAGGGACTCTGATCATAGAATCTTACGGCACATCAGGAGGCCATTTGGCCCATCGAGTCTGTGCTGACTCTTTGAAAAAAGCAACTCAATCCCACTCCCCAGCTCTCTCCCCATAATCGCGCAAACCCGTTCTCCCCAAATAAATGTCTACCTGATATTACAGTCCCTCGCGGCAGTGTTGGGGGGAGCACTGCATTATTAGAGGTGCTATCCTTAGGATGTAACGTTAAGTCAAGGTCCTGTCTGCAAGTTCAGGAAAATGTTAAAGATCACACCCAGCACTATACAAAAAGAAAAGGGAGATCCTCACAATATCCTGACCAACAATCAATCCTCTTGATAAAATTGGTGATCCATTTCATGGCTATTTGTGAGGCATCAACGTATACACAAATCGGCTGCGACATTCATCTACAAATAGTCACTACACTTAATAATAATGCTTGCATTTGATATAGCACTTTTCACATCTTGAGATGTCTCAAAGTGCTTCACAGAATATACTGTAAAGTGAATTGACTATATTCGTGGGCAAAATGTGGCAACCAATTGCGCACGGCAGTGTCCCACAAAGTCGTGGATTGAAATTACCAATTTACTATTGTTTTGTTTTGAGAGATTATTATTAGGCGTGTGGAGTAAGGAAACTTGCCCAAGGTTTCATCCTGCCTGGAATTTAACCCAGATCTCGCTTGCAAGGCGAGTGCTCTTACCACTGAGGTACAAACCTCCACTTCACAGCAAAAGTGCTTTGAGACGTCGATAAGATGTGAAAAGCACAATATAAAATGCAAGATTATTATTATTAAAACACTGCAAAGAGCTGAGAGATTGAGGAGCTAAGGTGGTCCATCAAAAACAAAAGGAATATCATGAAACATAGTACAGGTTTGGTTGTACAGGTTTACTTAGAAAACTGAATGTAAAAAGGACCATCTCTCACACTCACTCCATGTTTTACCTGCTCTGCCTACTCCCCACACTTCCTCACCACCCCCACTCCCTCAAACCCCTCCCCTGACACACACACACGCCCTCACCCTCCCACTCCCTCAACCCCCCCCCCCACAAACACACACGCCCTCACCCTCCCACTCCCTCAACTCCCCCCCCACACACACACCCTCAACCCCCCCCCACACACACACTCACCCTCCCACTCCCTCAACTCCCCCCCCACACACACACCCTCAACCCCCCCCCACACACACACTCACCCTCCCACTCCCTCAACTCCCCCCCCACACACACACCCTCAACCCCCCCCCACACACACACTCACCCTCCCACTCCCTCAACTCCCCTCCCCACACCCTCCCTCAAACCCCCCCCACACACACACCCTCACTCCCTCAACCCCCCCCCCACACACACACCCTCAACCACCCCCACACACACCCTCCCACTCCCTCAACTCCCCTCCCCACACACACACCCTCACCCTCCCTCAACCCCCCCCCGCCACACACACCCTCACTCCCTCAACCCCCCCCTCCCCACACACACACCCTCACCCTCCCACTCCCTCAAACCCCTCCCCTGACACGCACACACACCCTCCCACTCCCTCAACCCCCCCCCCCCGCACACACACCCTCACCCTCCCACTCCCTCAAACCCTCCCCTCACACACACCCTCACCCTCCCACTCCCTCAAACCCCCCCCTCACACACACCCTCACCCTCCCACTCCCTCAACCCCCTCCCCACACACACCCCCTCACTCCCTCAACCCCCCCCCCACACACACACCCTCACCCTCCCACTCCCTCAAACCCTCCCCTCACACACACCCTCACCCTCCCTCAACCCCCTCCCCACACACACCCCCTCACTCCCTCAACCCCCCCACCCACACACACACACCCTCACCCTCCCACTCCCTCAACCCCCTCCCCACACACACCCTCTCACTCCCTCAACTCCCCCCCCACACACACACCCTACCACTCCCTCAACTCCCCCCCCCACACACACACCCTACCACTCCCTCAACTCCCCCCCCCCCCACCACACACAGACACACACACGCCCTCACCCTCCCACTCCCCTCTCCCCCTCCCCACACTCCATCCCCCACCTCCTCCCTCAACCCCCTCCCCCACAGTCCCTCACCCCCACACCCACTCCCATCACCTCCCCCCCCATCCTCCCTCCCTCACCCCCCACTCCTACCCCCTCCCTCCCCCACCCCGGGCCAAGCCCCTTCCCTCACATGGTCCCGGGTCTCCACTACTTGTTTAAGTGCCTGGGGGGTGGGGAGGGATCGGGAGTGTTGCCCCTGAGGCAGTGCGGTGGGCGGGGGGCCTCCCTCCTTTCCCCTCCCCCCACCCCCACTCTAGTCTCTCTCTCTCTCTCTCTCTACCTGTGGCTGTGACTGTCTCTCCTCCTGACCTCACTCCAGGATCCTTCACCCACGCCGGCTCCCTCAGCACCGAGCAATCAGCCGACACTGCGCCTGCGCGCTCACCACCACCACCACCAACCAGACAGACAGAGCCCTGGCTCCACACCTCCCTCAACAGCGGCCCCTGGCGACCGGAGGGCAACCTGCACCAACACATGGATGATATCTTTTTTTTATTCAACCCATTTTATGCACAGAGAGGGTGACATTACTTTATTTGACTATCCTATTTTGGTTTGGGTGGTGGGTGGGAGAGGGGGGTAAGCAGAGATTCCTCGGAGGCGGCTGCCTGACTGGCGGGCAATGTTTGGCAAAAGAGTGTCGGAAATAAGCCAGTCCTCAATAGTGGACTATTGTGAATAGTGGAACAACAACAGCAGCAAAATTACATTTGTATAGCGCGTTTCACGCAAGGAAAGACGACGTCCTAAGGCACTGGAGCATCAACGTTTCGGCCTCTCGGTCTCTCTATAGTGGTCCAGTTACTGAACCAGGCGCCTCTCTGAGCTATTTCAGGGCACAGCTGATGACAGCATAACCTGCTTAGCTCATTGGTAAGACCTGGAGAAGTTGACCAAACAGTGGGGGTAGCAATTCAGCCACTCACCCCAAAGTCCTAACGGTAGTCCCAGCTGAACAAGCAGCAGGAAAGCTTGCCAGACATCGCACTCAGTTGCAAGCTACATGTTTTAACTAGTTGGACTACAGCCAACTTAATACTCTCCGGAATCAGATAAGCAGGGTATGTCCCTCCAAACAAATACTTCTGGAATTCCCATTTAGAGGTGTATTCATGGGATTCTTAATTTGGTGTGGATATTCTTAACTATACTACATTACGGTTGACCAAAAACATCTACAAATGCAAGTTGTTGTTAATTGCTGTAGTCCTTGTGACAATTTTGCCTCCGCAATGTTGTTCAGTATGAGGTTCTAAGATTTGTGCCCTATTTTAGGAGATCTGTAAATGAAATGTATATTTGTATACAAACACAGCAGCCAATTTGTCCATAACAATGTCTCACAAACAGCCAAATGGGTAATGAATTTTATTGGAGGGATTGTTGGCCAGGAAGCAGAGAAACTCCCTTCTCTTTTCCAATAGTGCCATGGGGTTTATAACGTCCAAGTGATCAGACAGGTGGATACCTCGGTTTAATAATAATAATAATCCTTGCATTTGATATAGCGCTTTTCACATCTTATTGACATCCCAAAGCACTTCACAGAATATACTGTAAAGTGAATTGACTGTATATTTGTGGGCAAATCGCGGCAGCCAATTGCACACAGCAGTGTCCCACAAACAGTCATGGATTGAAATGACCAATTTTATTATTGTAGTTTTTTTGGACAGAGTATTATTAGGTGGAGCAAGGAAACTTGCCCAAGGGTTTGCCCTGACCTGCCTGGATTCGAACACAGGTCTCCCCAGCTTGCAAGACAAGTGCTCTAACCACTAAGCCACAGGAGCTCCAATATCTCATCCAAAGTGCAGCACCTCCAACAATGCAGCAACATTTTTTGGGTTGGTGGGATGGACTGAGCACCACAGTGCTCCAGGTGTATTGTGAGTGGTCTATCTGCAGGTGGCGCACGCGAGCACATCTCCTCACTGCATTCCACTGAACTAAAAAAAAAGAATAATCTTTTTATAGTTCAGTGCTGCACTCCCGTGAACGTCAATAACCGCGCGACCAAGCTATCATCGCGCCGTGCACCCTGGGATATGCAGTTCACGCGATCAGTTTCACGACAGCTACAGGTCACGTGCGATGTGACCGCTGATACTCGTCATAGCCTTTGGTGCGCAAACCGCTGAACTAAAAGACCCCCCACTGAGCACACACACCAGCTGGGGGGCGTTTACAAGGGGGGCGTGGTGAAGCGCACGGAAGACCCAGAAGTCTCCGCGCACTCGCCGCCCGGTGTCCGGCTGCTGATCTGCCAGCCCCACGTGCCGCCGGGTTTATCCGTTAATCATCTGGAAGGTTCGGCTGCTCGAGATGCCGAAGGTCAAGAGCGCGAAGAAGGCTCGAGCCGGCAGGGAGCCACCGGGGCCAGGCCAGGGTGAGAGCAGCGGGTCTGGGGCAAACCGTGAACATACTGCTAGGGGCTGGGGTAAAGTGAGAGCAGGGCAGTGGCTGGGGGCAGGGGCTGGGGTAAAGTGAGAGCAGGGCAGTGGCTGGGGGCAGGGGCTGGGGTAAAGTGAGAGCAGGGCAGTGGCTGGGGGCAGATCAGGGGCTGGGGGCCAATTTTGAACACAGTAAAGCACTGATAACGTGTCAGTCCAAGTGAAAAGGGCTCAGTGACTCGTTATCTGGAGTGGCTTATTTGGCCTTAGATCATCCTGGACCACAAGGTTAGACAGCGACTGGGGCAAACACTTGGGCACGAATACTAATGTGCATCACAGGTGCCTCTGGTCTATTGGAGGGCACAGGAGAGGGTGGAAGGCAGGTAGCAGGCCGAGCCGCAGAAACCATTTCTCTTATAGACCAGAAATCTCTGATGCATCTGGGCACTGTACTGTATTTGCAAGGCATTCTATAATGTTAACCGGAGTGACGAGTAAAACAGAATCCGTTATTAACATTTTGCATGGAAGATGCTGGGATACTATCAGCATAGCATAGAAAAACTATTTCCACTCGTGGGTGAATCTGTGACTCGTGGTCACAGATTTAAAATAGTTTCAAGGCGCAGTAGAGGGGAGCTGAGGAGAATTTTTTTCACTCAGCGAGTTGTTCGAATCTGGAATGCATTGCCTGAAAAGGTGGTGGAGGCTGATTCGATAACAACTTTTAAAAGGGAATTAGATCTTTATTTAGGGAGAACGGGTCTATTAGGCTATGGGGAGTGGGCAGGGCAGTGGGATTGAATCGCTCTTTTCAAAGAGCCGGCACAGACTAGATGGGCCGAATGGCCTCCTTTTGTGCCGTAAAATTCTATGATTCTATGATAGCGACTTAACCGGTAGTGACAAGTTGAAATGGAGCCTTTTCAGGAATTTGCTTAAGGAGTTTCCTTATGTCCTTCACAAACATTTGTTCTTTGTAGCACAATCAAGCAGTATATTAAGATGCCTAGAGAATGAGTTCAGCTGAAGTATGTACTGTATACTGTACTTCCATGTGACCTTTGTTTTAAGAAAATAGTTAAAGCTCAAATAGTTAAAGCGGGTCTATTAGGCTATGGGGAGCGGGCAGGGCAGTGGGATTGAATCGCTCTTTTCAAAGAGCCGGCACAGACTAGATGGGCCGAATGGCCTCCTTTTGTGCCGTAAAATTCTATGATTCTATGATTCTATGATTCAATGTAGTGAAATAACCATTATTATATTGTGAGGTGGTAAAGGGTTAATATGCTGAATATTTGGGTTCAGGTAGGGTTGCAAATGTTCGAAGTTGGGCCTTCTGTGACATTTGTTAACATTTGAGGTACCGATCTTTTTATCTTTCTTTCATGGCACTGTTGGAAAAGACGAGGAGTTTCTCCAAATGTCCTGGCCATCAATCCCCCAAATAAAATTGGTCATTCACTGCATGGTTGTTTATGGGATATTGCAGTGCCCAAATCGGTTCTTGTATTCACTCACAAAACTCAAGTAATTACATTTAACAGTAAGGGTAAAAAAAACTCACAAAATATTGCAGATGCTGGAAATCTGAAACAAAAACAGAGTGAGCTGGGAAAACTCAGCAGATCAGGCAGCGTCTATAGAGAAAGGAAAGTGAGTCAACGTTTTGGGTCCACAATGTTTCGGGTCAGTTCTGACGAAGGGTCATGGACCCGAAACGCTGACTCTCTTTTTGTAACAGTAAGGGTATCCTGTTTCAGAATACTAATGCGGGACAAAACATCAGAGCATTGTAAATATTGCACAAATGATCAGTTCAGAGGCAATATAGCATAGTTCATTTCTACATTTGCATGGTTGCAGCTCCACAGAAATTATAATTTAAAAAAAAATTGATCAGCTTTCTGTCTTGGTATCTTCTTAACTGTTAATCCCAATGATGGATATTTAGCCAGCTCTTTTCTCAAAATATTAATTAACTCAACTTTTGCTGTTTTTGCTGAGATTCTTTTCTATATACCCAGTAACCTATGGTCGACTATTTGTGGGACACTGCTATGGGCAGTTAGCTGCCAATTGCTCACAGCAGTGTCCCACAAATAGTCGTGGATTGAAATGACCAATTTATGATAGTTTTTTGGGGGGTGGATTATTCTTAGGCGTGTGGAGTAAGGAAACTTGCCCAAGGTTTCGCCCTGACCTGCCTGAATTTGGAACACAGGTCTCACGCTTATAGCAATAAAATTACATTTGTATAGCGCCTTTCACATCAGGAGAATGTCCCAAAGTGCTGGACAGTTACCGCTTCAGACCCGAGCTGGGGACGGCAGGTGGGGAGGGAGGGAATGGGGGGATAAGGAATTGCCGAAGGGGCCATCGAAGAGGAGAGTCTTGAGGTGAGACTTGAAGGAGGCCAAGGAGTGGGGCATGGCAGAGGGAATGCAGGATGGAGGATGGAGTTCCAGAAGTTGGGGGCAGAGTAGCTGAAGGCTCGCCCGCCAATGGTGGGGCAGGTGGGTCAGGAGATGTGGAGCAGGCCAGAGCCTGCTGAGCGGAGGGGGCGGGCAGGTTGGTTAGGGGATAGGAGGTCATGGATGTAGAGTGGGGCGAAGTTGTGGAGGGCCTTAAATGTGAGGACCAGGATCTGTAAGGTGAGTGCTCTAACCACTGAGCTACAGGACTCCCCGTGAAACATTAAGGGTATAAAAAAGGAGAAAGTAGAGGTAAACGGGGATTGTTCAGGTTTAATATTTTAAATAATACTTGACTTTAACATTACTAATTATAAAACTCTGAATCTCAAGAACTTTGAGGAGATGTGAATTTGGAATAAGGTAACTCTTATTTGTTTAGCCCTGGTCCCAGTGTTGAGGATCAGTGGTTAGATATCTTAGAGTACAGGATATTATACCTCATAAAGTTGTAAAGATACAATATTATCATTGTTTTATATACGGAATATGTGCATGCCTTTCATCGAATGCTCTGAATGCGGGACTATATTATACAGGTATCCCTCCCCAACCGCAGGGGGATATGTTCCTTAAAACCTCCGCAGTTAGTAAAACTGAGGTTGGAAAATGCAGGGCACTATAGGAAACATAGGGATAGGGGGAGTAAGTTTGCTTGTCCTTGAACTAAACACAAAAAAATTCATGTTATTTACCTAAATCCTAATGATGATGGGGGAGGTGGTTGTTACCTACTGTTAAATGGAAGAGGGGCCCTACGCTTCCTCTGCCTCCTCCAGATCATAAATCACCGATGAATGTGAGGTGGGTGGATGTGGAGAAGGTGGGTGACACCGAGGAGGGTGGATGTGAAGAAGGTGGTGTAGTGGGTGACACTGAGGGGGGTAGATGCAGAGAACTGACATCATGGCTGGCTGATTGCGACATCGCAACTGGGTCCTAGCGCCTAACGTTAGCATGAAGCGACATCGTGGCTGGTTTATAATAATAATAATCCTTGCATTTGATATAGCGCTTTCCACATCTTATCAACGTCCCAAAGCACTTCACAGAATATACTGTAAAGTGAATTGACTGTATATATATGTCGGTGAATCGCGGCAGCCAATTGCGCACAGCAGTGTCCCACACAGTCATGGATTGAAATAACGAATTTTATTATTGTGGCTTTTTTGGGAGGGATTATTATTAGGCTTGTGGAGTAAGGAACAAGGTTTCACCCTGACCTGCCTGGATTCGAACATAGGTCTCCCCAGCTTGGTCTCCCCAGCTTGCAAGACAAGTTCTCTAACCGCTGAGCCACAGGAGCTCCATGTTGGTTTATGCAACTGGGTCCTAGCACCAAACACTAGTGTTAGTGTTAAAACCCGTGGATACACAAAATTCACTGCCGCAGTTGGCAAAGCTTGTCGCAGAGAGGCAACCATGGATACATGAAATGCACGGTAGAAAAAAACCATGGTTGGGGCGGGGTACCTGTTTATTGAAGCCTGTGGGATTGAATAAATGAAGAGTATTTTACTAATCGCCATGTGTCTTGGTGTAAGTTGTGAGACACTCTGACCAGGCACAAACCCCAAACAGTAATAGAGGGGAAGGATCACTCCTTCCCCTCTATTACAGAGTGCACCTGGAAGGAGCGTCTAATTCTCTCCTAGAGGTAAGGATCTCATGACAATATAATATTCTAATTTGTCTCCAGTGTTCAGAAACTGCCGTGATTTAACCTTTTTTTTCTTTGGCATAGGTATTGTGTTCAACACAAGGATTGGTCAGCACATTCTGAAGAATCCTTTGATAGTGAACAGTATCATTGAGAAGGTACAGAATTGCAAAATGTAATTGTTGACTTACACTGTTCAGTCAGTCTAATGGATAAAGCTTTCTTTTGAGTTGTCGAATCTATCATGTAAAATTCGGTAAAAATGTATGACGGTTTGACTTTTCCATTGTTTCAAAACATCTATGTAGAAGAGGAATTTCAATTCCTTCATAAAAGGGAAACTGCCCTGTGGCAGCAAGAAAGATGACAAAAATGTGAAGTCACTGATCTCAGGCTCCAAGCTTATAGCCCTCCTAGTAGCTTTGCATCCTTCAGCAGATTGAGTTCAGAATCCTCCTTCTCACTTTTAAATCTTCTACGGTCCCACCATAACCTATCTCTGTAAACTTCTCAAACCCTATTGACTCGGCCACTCCCTTAGCTCAATGAGCACTGGCCTGCTTGTTCCCCACCATGGGCTGGAAGCTTTCTGCCTATTCCCCATTCTCTAAAATTCCATTCTGGAATCCCTCAGACTCATTTTTTCCCTCACCTTGTTCAAGGTCTGTCTCAAGACCTACCTTTTTGACCATGTTTTCAGTCACCATTCCCCTCCTCACTTCTCCTCAGCTGCCATCCCTGGCTCGGGTACCCAGCCCTCTCATGTAGGTAATGAGATGATAATGGCCACAATTAATCTGTGCTGGAATTGAACAGAAGCAAACAAATATGGAGTCTTTCTGACATTCTCCTGCCTCTAAGACTTTTACTTTATTTCTGGTTCAGTAAAAGCCTGTTTATCCGGCACCCACAGGACCTGGCTAATGCCGGTTAAACGGCATGCCAGATATTCGGTCAGATCCGATGCTGAAAACCCAACACACAAAAAACTTATTTTAACACCATATTAATAATAGACTAAATAATAACAGATAATAACAGACATTTGTTATTCACCTAAAAATCACCTGGTAGATGCCTGGTTTGAAGCCATGATGCTACAACAACAACTTCGATTTATATAGCGCCCTCCACGCCAGAAGGCGTCTCAGAGCGCTTCACAGTAGCGGATCCTGGGACCGAGCCAGGAGCAGGGGCAGGAAGGTGACCAAAAGCTCAGTCGAAGAGAAAGGTCTTCAACTGTGACCTGAAACTTGGAAGAGAGGGGGCGAGGCGAAGCGAGTGAAGAAGGGAGTTCCAGAGCCTCGGGGCGTAGTGGCTAAAGGCACGGCCACCGAGGGTGGAGCGGAGGACTCGGGGGACATGGAGGAGGCCAGACCCAGAGGAATGAAGGGTAGGGTAGAGGTGTAGAGTCTATCGATAACTTCTGTAATGGCGGACGCTACGCGAGGAAAAAAAACTGCATTGCGACTGTAATACTCTACTAGTGACAGGCCAAAATACCTGTACAGTACTGTCCTGCGACAATTGATTCATTAAATGCGCCACCACAATTGTGCAGGATAATATCCAGTTAATCGGATGGGGACTTTTTTTTTGACGTACCGGTTATACGGAAGTTCCGGTTGATCGAGTCACAGAAAAACAGGCTTTTACTGTATGTTAATTTGACATGCTATTAGAATTTGTAACTGATGTTTAACTGTATGAGGTTTTGCTTTTGTTCCCATTCCTGGTTTGATTAACCTTATAAGGTAAACTTGACATTAGTTCTTATCATGAGAAGGATTGGTTGTTATTTTGAATATGCATAAACAATTTGCCTTTGTTTATAGGAAAGTGCTTAAATTGATCACGTCAGACCCTAAAGAGGCCTTGAGATTCACAGGAATTAATCATTTTCTTTGAATGAATTCTAACATTTGATTTCTAATATTCACTCTAGGCTGCTATTCGACCAACAGATGTCATACTAGAGGTTGGATCCGGTACTGGTAACATGACTGTGAAACTTTTGGAAAAAGGCAAAAAGGTTATTACAAATCAATAATATAAAAATATTCAACTTTCTATTTTCTTTCAATTGATCTACCCTTTCTGCTATGCAGCTACCTCTGCCTGATAGAATTGTCTGATCCATCCACAGTTGCTACCGTGATACTAATAATCCTTACATTTGACATAGTGTCTTAACATATCTTTAATACATCTCAAAGCACTTTACAGAATATACTGTAAAATGAATTGACTGTATATTTTATGGGCAAAACATGGCAGCCAATTGTGCCCAGCATAGTCCCATAAACCATCATGGATCAAGTGACCGAATTATTATTATTTATTTTTGAAGTAATTATTACCCCCAGAAAAGCAATCCGCCAATTGACTAACAACCCAAGTAAACGTAAGTGTGTGGAATAAGGAAATTTGCCCAACATTATGCCCTTCCAGGGCTTCTTTGCATTTGATACAGCGCCTTATCATGTCTTCAAGGCATCTCAAAATCCTTCACAGAATATACTGTAAAGTGAATTGAATTTACCATTTGTTGGAGATGTCATCCTTCAGATGAGATAGAGAGATCCCGTCTGCTTGTTTAGGTGGACTTTAAAGATCCTGTAGCACTATTTGAAAAGGAAATGAAGTGTCTGCTGGTATCCTTGCCAACGATCCTCCAGATAGAATTGTTTATTCTCTTCATGACTGTGTTTGGGACATTGTGGACAAATTATCTGCCACATTTGCCTACAAAAATATACAGTAATTGCACTATCCAATAGAATCCTGTGAATTGCTTTGAGATGCCATCCCAATGTAAAAGCTGAAATATCAAATGGAAGGATTGTTGTTGTTATCTTCATGGTGACTAGAAGCAAAATCCAATGTAGACATGAAACCATGCTACTTTTTTTTCTTATTTTACCCCCATCATTACCCTTTATTGAATGACTGCCCAGCTGCCAAGGCACTGGCAGCATCAGCATCCACGGATGCACACTCCACCTCACCAAGCCAGTCAGGAACCTATTTGTCTTGTTTGATCCTGAACTGTCCTTTCTCCCTCATATCTATGCTATGACCAGCACTGCCTTCCACAAACTCTGCCACATTGCCTGTCTCTGCCACTGTCTCACCCCTCAGGCCACTGAAACCCATACACATGGGCTTGACTATGGAAATTCTCCTTGTCGGCTTCCCCATCTCTTCCCTCCACAAGCTGTAGATTATCCAAAACTCTGCAGCTTGTGTCGTCTCCTGCACTAGGCTCTGCGATCCCATCACCCCCACCCTCGTTCAGTTCCACTGGCTCCCCATCCTCAGAGGATCGAATTCAAGATCCTCGTCCTCACTTTTAAGGCCCTCCATGGGCTTGCCCCCTCCTACCTCTCTGACCTGCTAACCCCCCCCACTCCATCAACCTCTCCGTATCCTCCATTCAGTGGACACCTGCCTACTCCATGACTCCGGCCCGACCTGCCCTACCATTAGAAGCTGGGTTTTCAGCTTCTGCCCCCTATGCTTTGGAACTCCATCTCATAATCCCTTTGCTTGCTCTTTCAAGGCCAGTCTCAAGACCCTCCTTGTCGACTGTGCTTTTAGCCGTCATTCTACCTCTGTGCCCTCCCTCGTCTCAACCCTTCCCCCCACTCATATGCTCGTGTCCTGACCCATCAGCTCCTTGGGTCATCCTCCTGACATGAAAGGCACTCTACAAATGTAATTTTGTTGTTGATTTCAACTGAGTATGGAGGGTTTTGTATAGTCAGCTGTGTGCCTGACGCAACAATAAAAACAAATTACATTTGTATAGCATCATTCAAGTTTGGTGGATGTCTCAAGGCCCTGGACAGTCGAGTATTTGGGATGGACCGGGGAGGGTGCAATCAGAAGGGGTGGAAGGCAAGGTGGTAGGTGACCAAAGGCAAGTTGGAGGATCTTGAGACTCGCTTTGGAGGTAGCAAGGCAAAGAGGATGTGGGTTGTATTGCAAAGGTGAACATGCAGAAATCCACATACCACGCATGGGAGTATCCAAATTAGAGTTCTCCATATGTATATCACCTACACATGGGAGTTTCCCGGGTTCTGGAATTCAATGTGCACTATCCAGCAATCACTATATGTGCAGTGCACATATAGTGCACTATATGTGCACTATATGTGCACTGGAGGGTCTCACTGATTTCTGGAAGATATCTGGGCGCATTTGCCTCCTGCCCCTGGAAGTTAGTCACTAGTTAGTTGGTGAGTGTGATCTAAATGCTCAATCGTTTGACCTGTTGTGTTCCATATAGATAGTCTTGTATACTATTATATAATGCTATCTGGATTTGTTGGATTGATATAACGCAGCATACTTTGGGTGCATTAAGAGAATAATGTGGAACTGTGCTTCATGATAGGTTGTTGCTTGTGAATTCGATCCCAGGCTTGTTGCTGAGCTGCAAAAGAGGGTCCAGGGCACGTAAGTAATGTCAGCACTTAATTGAATTCACCACACCAGACAAATTCAATTACTATTAATGAACATTTTATGTCAATGGAAATGTTATACATTTTAAATATTGATTGCTGTTTCATCTTTCATAATCTTTGTTTTAAAATATATATTGTTCTCAGGCCTATGGCAAGCAAACTTCAAATAATGGTTGGTGATGTACTGAAGACAGACTTGCCATTCTTTGATACATGTGTAGCCAACTTACCATATCAGGTAACTTATTTTTAAATTGACTTGTAGGGCAGCATAGTTCGACTGAATGTTAGTGATAAGGTTTAAAGTGACAAAATTAATTGCATGTCTTGTATAGATGTCCGATTGTGTTTTTAGATGAGATGTTAAACTGCAAACCTCTCTACTTGTTCAGGTGGATATAATAATAATCCCTGCATTTGATATAGCGCCTTATCACACCTTCGAAACGTCTCAAAGTGCTTCACAGAATATACTTTAAAGTGAATTGACTGTATATTTTGTGGGCAAAATGCCAATTGCACACAGCAGTGTCTCGCCAACAGTCGTGGATTAAAGTGACCAGTTTTTTTTAAAGGAATAATTACCCCACTGGAAAAGGGATCCACCAATCGACTAACAACCGGTTTCCTACTTACTGTTAAGGAAAATGGGCATGTGGAGTAACAAAACTTGCCCAACATTTCATCCTGCCAGGAATTCAACTCAGGTTCTCTCACTTGCGAGGGGAGTTCTCCTAACCACTGAGCTACAGTACACCACACTATGGATGCCAGATATATTGTAGCACTAATTGAAATTAAATGAGTTTCTCACAGTGTCCTGACCCACAGTTTTCCATAAACAGTCATGAAATGAAGAACCAATAAAATTTGGTTCTTCATGTCGAGACTGTTTGTGGGACACAGCTGTACATAAATTGGGTGGCAATGAAACCCTTTGAGTCATTTTGATAATGTGATAAAGCCCTATATAAAATATTAGCAATATTATTTTGAATTTGATCTTTGCTGTGGTGTGATTGAGGTTACGTGCCTCACCACAAGGGAAGAGGGTAATCAGAGTGGGGAGAGGAATGTGTGCCTGGGAGTCTCTGGAACCTGATTAGTTTTGCTGGCAGCATTACTGAACTGTCAAGGCCAAGACCACAGAAGCTGGAAAATATTTTATTTGTCGAGTTTTTTAAAAAAAAAACTTAGATGTTCTCGGTTATTTACTTTAGTAAATATACTCTGCACAACGCAATCCTGTTCAACATATGAAAAAATGAGTACAAATGAAAGCAATGATGGAGCCTCTAAACCACTAGAATTTGATAGGAAATTGGTTAAATTCCAAAAAGCTAACAAACATTGCCCCATCAAACCTGGATTTTTTAAGATCCCAGCAATGTTTTATCACAAACTGTGCAGAAATTGATTTGGCAGCTGCAATATTGTTTTATTCCTAATTTGGGGAACTTTAAATATCAGCCTTGAAACTCAGTACCCGAAATGAAGGACCTTAGTTATGAGGAGAGGTTAGTGAAACTGGGATTATTCTCCCTAGAGCAGAGAAGAGGTGATTTAATAGAGATTTTCAAGGTCATGAGCGGAATTGATAGGTTGAACCGGAAAAAACTTTCCACTGGCATGTGGGTCAGTAATCCGAGGAAAACGTTTTAAGTTATTAAAAGAAACACAGGAAATTAGATGGAAAAAATCACCCAGCGAGTTATTTGGATCTGAAATACATTACCTGAAAGTATGGTGGAAACCGATTCAATAACAACTTTTAAGAGAGAAGAAGATGGGTATTTGGGGACTGTAGCTCAGTGGTTAGGAGAACTCCCCTCGCAAGTGAGGACAAGATTGTAGAGAAAGCGGGCCAGTGGGATTGAGCTGGATTGCGCTTTATGGAGCCAGCACAGCTACGATGGGATGAATGGCCTCTTCTGTGCTCTATGATTCATACTTTGGTTCAGGTTTCAAATTGGCTTCTTGATACTGCTTTTTTCAGTGGTTAAATTGCATACAGAGTTTGATTTAAAACATTGCTTTGAATGTACTGTAATTTTGGGCTTGGGTTTTTCCCTTTCCCATTTTCTTGATGTTCCAATTTTACAGGTGCTTGTCAGTACCTCACCTGAGTGCTCATTCTGTATCTGACGTTTTTTGGCAGTGTGTGCTCAGTAGGGTCTGGTGATATATCGATATATCAGTTATATCCGATATAATTTTCATATCGATATGCCGATATAGGCATTTAAAAAATATCGATAGAGATCGATATATCAAAAAAAATCGGAATGCGCGCGCACTAAACTGCAAGACCCAGAATGCTCATCTCTATACACAATGCACAGACCGAGGTGCAAGCCGCCATATTGTATTCATAGTCCTCAAATGCAATATACAGGTATGCAAGGGGTGAGGGGGGAGAGACGGTGGGGGTGGAGAGAGACAGGAGGGGGGAGAGACGGTGAGAGGGGGGGAGAGACGGCGGGGGGGGGGAGAGACGGAGGGGAGAGATGGCGGTAGGGGAGAGAGACGGTGGGGGGGAGAGATGGCGGGGTGGGGGGAGAGACGGTGGGTGGGGGAGGGAGACGGGGAGAGAGACGGGTGGGGGAGAGAGACGGGTGGGGGAGAGAGACGGTGGGGGGGGGGGAGACGAGTGTGGGGGAGAGACGAGTGTGGGGGAGAGATGAGTGTGGGGGAGAGAGACACGGGGGGTTGGGGAGAGAGACAGGGGGGGGGGGAGATGTGGGGGATGTGATAATAACGGACGGATGGATGATGTGAGAGAGTAAGTGTGAGAGACACAGAGAGAGAGAGAGAGATATTTACCTCCTGAGGAGATAGGCCCCGAATGCGCGCGCAACGCGCGTGCGTGCGCAGTACGAAAGCCCTGAAAATATCGATATATCGGTATATCTCGATATGAGCCCATCGATATATCTAAATCGGAAAATTTCCATATCGACGGACCTTAGTGCTCAGTATTTGATACTGTTACATATTTTCTAACTGAGGATAGGACTGTGAACTAGAGAATAGGACTGTGAACTACGGCTAATATTGCCCCTCTGCTCCCTGAGTACTGTATAGGGATACAAATATGCATACAAATATATAGTAAATTCCCCTTACAGTATATTCTGTGAAGCGCTTTGAGACGTCTAGAAGTCGTGAAAATCAACCTTGGATTTGATATAGCGCTTTTCACGTCTTCTAAACATCTCAAAGCGCTTCATAGAATATGCTGTAAAGTGCTGTGGGCAAAACACAGCAGCCAATTGTGAATAGCAGTGTCCCACAAAACAATCATGGATTGAAAAGCACTATATCAAATTCAAGGATTATTATACTGAAACTAATTGTAACACCCTGCAGGCCCATCTGCTGAAGTCAATTAACTCTACAAATACCAGAGTTTCAATCCAGAACCTTTCTGGTCTGTATGCTTAATCAAGCTGTGCCGATAACTGGTGGGTAAACAGATTCCTTGATTACACTGTATGTGATGAATTGCGATCTGAATTTGTGTGGTGTTCTTTGCAGATATCTTCTCCATTTGTTTTTAAACTGCTGCTGCACAGACCATTCTTCAGGTGAGAATGTTTGGGGGAATTATTTGGCATTCATTGATGCAAGTAAAAGTATTCGATAGACTGCCTTAGAAAGGAACTAGGTGGAAGAAGGACTAAAAACTGAATCTATCTGGTTAGAATTGAGGAATAAAAAAAGTGCAGTTACACTGTTAGGGGTATACTATAGACCACCAAATAGTGGGGAGGAGTTAGACAAGCAGATCTGCAAGTGGATCTCGGAGAAATGCAGAGCTAATAGAGTAGTGATAATGGGTGCCTTCAATTATCCCAACACAACATAGACTGGCAGAATAGTAGGGTAAAGGGCAAGGAGAGAGAAGAATTCCTGAAGTGTGTGCAGGACAACTTTCTTGATCAGTATGTTTCCAGTCCAACGAGGAAAGAAGCATTGCTGGATCTAGTTTTGGGGAATGAGGTAGGGCAAGTTCAACAGATTTCTGTAGGTGAGCATCTAGGAAATAGTGACCACAATATCGTTAGATTCAGAATAATTATGGAAAGGGATAAGGAACAATCACAGGTGAGGACACTCAACTGGAAAAGGGCTAATTTCAATTAGTTGAGGTGGGACCTAGCCAAGGTGGATTGGAAAGAAAAATTGGCAGGTAAGACAACTAACGAGCAGTGGGCAGTGTTCAAAGAGGAGGTAGTTCAGGCACAGGTCAAAAGCATCCCCACAAAGGTGAAATGTAAGGCATCCAAACCTCCCTGGATGACTAAGGAAATCGGGGCCAAAATAAACCAAAAAAAGGAGGCTTATGATAAGTGTCAGGCTCAAAATTCAGAAGGGAACCAAGCAGAATATAGGATGTGTAGGATAGAACTAAAAAAGGAAGTTAGAGGGGTAAAGAGACTGCATGAGAAACAATTAGCGAGTAAGATTAAGGGGAACCCTAAGGTTTTTTACCAACATATTAAGAGTAAAAGGTTGGTCAAGGATAGGGTGGGGCCAATTAGGGACCTAGGAGGAAATCTCATTGTGGAGGCAGAGGGCATGGCTGATGTACTGAATGAGTACTTCGCCTCTGTCTTCACAAAAGAAAAGGATACAGCCAATGCCATGGTATTAGAGGAGAGGGTAGGAGAAATGGATAGAATAATTATAACCAGAGAGGAAGTTCTAAAAAGGTTGACGTCACTCAAGGTGGATAAGTCACCCGGTCCGGATGGGATGCACCCTAGTTACTAAGGGAGGCACGGGAGCAAATAGCAGGGACTCTGGCCACGATCCTTCAATCTTCCTTGGACACAGGGGTCGTGCCAGAGGACTGGAGGACAGCTAATGTTACTCCCTTGTATAAAAAGGGGCAGAAGGACAATCCTGGTAACTACAGACCAGTCAGTCTAACTTCAGTAGTGGGCAAACTTCTAGAGTCCATAATCAGGGACAAGATAGATCTTCACTTAGAAAGATATAGGCTAATAAAGGACAGTCAACATGGATTTGTTAAAGGCAAATCTTGCCTTACAAATCTGATAGAATTTTTTGATGAGGTAACGGAATGGGTGGATAATGGTAGCGCAGTTGATGTAGTTTACATGGACTTTCAAAAGGCATTTGACAAAGTGCCACATGAGAGACTTATTAGGAAATTAAAGGCCCACGGCGTAAAAGGGACAGTGGCAGAGTGAATCCACAACTGGCTGCGAGACAGAAAGCAGAGAGTTGTAGTGAGCGGCTGTTTTTCATACTGGAGGGAAGTGAGCAGTGGTGTGCCACAGGGATCGGTTTTGGGACCATTGCTCTTTGTAATCTACATCAATGATCTGGACTTGGGTGTAGGGAGTACAGTTTCCAAGTTTGCAGATGACACTAAGTTAACGAGAATAGTAAATAGTGAGGAGGATAGTAACCATCTGCAAGAGGATATAGACAAATTGGTAAAGTGGGCAGACACATGGCAGATGAAGTTTAATGCAGAGAAGTGTGAGGTGATGCATTTTGGGAGAAGAAATGAAGGGAGGCTAGATAGTACAATTTTAAATGGTGTGAAGGAACAGAGAGACCTGGGGATTTGTGTTAGTGACTCGTTGAAGGTGGCAGGACAGGTAGACAAGGCTGTTAAGAAGGCATATGGGATACTAGGCTTTATAAATAGGGGTATAGAGTACAAAAGTCAGGAAGTGCTGACTAACCTCTATAAGACTTTGGTGAGGCCTCAGCTGGAATACTGTGTTCAATTCTGGTCACCACAGTATAGAAAGGATGTGAAGACATTGGAAATGGTACAAAGAAGATTTACTAGGATGGTGCCAGGATTGAGGGACTTCAGCTATGAGGAGAGGCTAGATAGGCTAGGGTTATTCTCTCTGGAACAGAGAAGATTGAGGGGAGACCTAATAGAGGTTTATAAGATCATGAGGGGTTTCGACAGGGCAAATAGAGAAAAACTATTTCCACTCGTGGGCGAATCTGTGACTCATGGTCACAGATTTAAAATAGTTTCAAAGCGAAGTAGAGGGGAGCTGAGGAGAATTTTTTTCACTCAGCGAATTGTTCGAATCTGGAATGCATTGCCTGAAAAGGTGGTGGAGGCTGATTCGATAACAACTTTTAAAAGGGAATTAGATCTTATTTAGGGAGAACAGGTCTATTAGGCTATGGGGAGCGGGCAGGGCATTGGCATTGAATCACTCTTTTCAAAGAGCCGGCACAGACTAGATGGGCCGAATGGCCTCCTTTTGTGCTGTAAAATTCTATGAATATGAATCTAAGATGATAGCTGTTGCCAGATAATTGCATAGAAATTATTGAATACATAATTCAATGTATGAAATACATTGTATTACATTGTATGAAATACATTGTATTACATTGTATGAAATACATTGTATTACATTGTATGAAATACATTGTATGAAATACATTGTATGAAATACATTGTATGAAATACATTGTATGAAATACATTGTATGAAATACATTGTATTACAATGTATGAACTATGTATTCTGAGTCTCCATTTCTAATCCAGAAGTTAACCACATTTAAATAATGTTCCTAAAGTCTGTTTTATAAAGTGCTCGGCATAATTTATCATTCCAAATTTTGTTTAGAAAAGAGGGAGAATTATTGAATTTTAAAAAAAGTTTTGAAGCAGTGTGGGAATTTTAGTCATGGTACAAGTGTAATTTTGTTGTTAAATGTACATTCAGGGACAATAATTGCCTTCTTCGAGTATGTTAATCAATATTGAATAGTGTGTATATAAAATAGGGTATAACCAGGGTCTTGTGCAATATCAGTCTTGCCAACCTGAACCTAATGCATCCCAGTGTTAGGTGACCAAAGAGCATCCCTCACTTGTTTGGTGTTTTCTCCATGCCTAATACAGTAAAAGCCGGTTTATCAGCACCCTTGTGACCTGGCCAGTGCCGGTTAAACTGTGTGCCGGATATTCGGGCGGCCAGCTGCCAAAAACCCAACACAAAAAATGTTTACTTTTTTTTTAAAAATGTACCATATTAATAATAGACTAAATAATAACAGAATATTGTATGGATGCTTACCAATTAAGCAATAAATATCGATTACAGTTTATAAATTGTAATCACTAGGTTAGTTCCTGGGATGAGTGGACTGACCTACCTATGAGGATAGGTTGAATAAACTAGGGCTGTATTCTCTAGAGTACAGAAGAATTAGGGGGGATCTTATTGAAACATATAAGATTCTTAAAGGGCCAGATAAAGTAGACACTGAGGGACTGTTTACCCTGGTAGGAGAATCTATAACCAGGGGTCACAGTCTTAAAATTAAGTGTCAGCCTTTTAGAACAGATTTGAGGAAACATTTCTTCACTTAGAGGGTAGTGAATTTATGGAATTCACTACCCCAGAAGGCTATAGATGCTCAGTCCTTGAACATTTTCAAGGCTGAGACTGATAGAGTTTTGAAAAATAGAGGGATTAGGGGATATGGGGATAGAGCAGGTAATTAGAGTTCGGTGAGAAGATCAGCCATGATCTTATTGAATGGTGGAGCAGGCTCGAAGGGCCGAACGGCCTACTCCTGCTCCTAATTCTTATGTTCTTATAAACACAGCACACAATCACAAAGCAAACTTCTACAATGGCGGACGGAAGAGTTTTTTTTCTTAAAGGCCCAATGTCAGTTTTTCCCCCAAAAAAATATTTATCTCCCTCCTTCCCTCTCTCTCTCTTTCACACACACACACTGTCAGTCTGGCATTTCAATGGCTCCAAACCCAACCCCCCCTCCACTCCTCACATTTTCCATCTAAATTAATCAACTCACCCCCCCTCTCTCTCGCTCTCCCCACTCCTCTCTTTTTCCCCCCACCCTCTTTCCCCCACACCCTCTCTCTCTCCCTGCCTCTCCTTGTCCCACCCCCACCAAAACCGTGTATAAACCCACGATACAGTCAGGCTACACAGGCAATACTTAGTATCCATCAGAGAGAGATGGAAAGAAAGAAAGGGGAAGAGATAGAAAGAGAGAGGGAGAGATAGAGAGGAAGGAAGGAGAGGGAGAGAGAGAGAAAGAAAAAGAGAGAGAAAAAGGAGAGGGAGAGGAAAAACAGTGCCCCTTTAAGAAGAAAACCCGGAAGTGCCACTACCGACAGCATTCAGAACTAATCGTACTGTACTCTAGTGCAACAATCAACTCATTAAATGTGCCACCGTGATTGTGCTGGATAAGATCCGGTTAATTGAATGGGGACTTTTTTTTAGGTGCCAGTTTTACGGAAGTTACAGTTGATCGGGTCACAGATAAACGGGCTTTTACTGTAGATAGGTTATCATTTATCCACGGTAGCCTACAATGTTTTGCTTGGTCAGTGTGCTTGTGTAATTGTACCATTTAAAACATTTTAGAATCCTTGCTCCTATACCAACTATTTTACTTTTGTCATCTAATGGACCAGTTCTGAGTTTGATTGTTCATTAATTGCTTTTTCTTCTGGTTTAAATAAGATCCCTTCTGTCCTCCCAATGTGAAAGGCACTATACAAATGCAATTTCTGTTGTTTTGTTGTTGTAATGCTCTTGTTCTTTATTGATGCATTCTCTTTCCCCAACCCAGGTGTGCAGTGTTGATGTTCCAGCGGGAATTTGCCCTTCGACTTGTTGCAAAACCAGGGGATAAACTCTACTGCAGACTGTCAATTAACACACAGCTATTGGCACGTGTAGACCACCTGATGAAGGTAACAGAAAATGTTGCTGTATGAAAACATTTTGTCAGTAGGATGTAAGTGCAATATGTATCCGTTGCAGAATCATTCAGATAAAAAGATCCAGATTTATTCTTGTTGAGTTAGCTGATAATAATAATAATCCTTGCATTTGATATAGCGCCTTATCACATTGTTGAGAATATATACTGTAAAGCGGATTAATTATTTTGTAGGCAAAACGGGGCTGCCAATTCCGCACAGCCGTGTCCCACAAACAGTCTTGGATTGAGTCAGGGATTATTACCATTGGAAAGCGATCCCCAACAACAACAACAAAATGACACTTGTATGGCGCCTTTCACGTTAGGAGGACATCCCAAGGCACTGGACAGTCATTGTTTCAGACCTGAACTGGGATCGAGAACAGGGAGGGTGGAGGGAAAGGAGAGGATTTGAGGTGACTGATGGGACATCGAAGAGGAGGGTCTTGGAGTTGAAGGAGGCTAGGGAGGGTGCAAGGTGAAGGGACTGCGGGATGGAGTTCTAGAAATTGGGGCAGAGTGGCTAAAAGCTCACCTGCCGGTGGTGGGTCGGGATGCCACACGTGACAGTGCGGGGGCTGGAGCAGAAGCCATTGGTGGTGACAAAGTGGAGAGAGGGAGAAAGGTAAGAGTCGAACCAAGCGAGGGCAGATCCAAGAAGATTGAGCTGGGAGGAAAGACGAATAGGAGGATGGAGTGGTTGACTGTGTTGAAGGAAGCAGTGAGGTCAACGAGGCAGAGAGAGCTCTGATCACAGATGTTTAAAATGTCGTTAGAGACTTTGACTAGGGCTGTCCCTATGCTATGGGCAGCACGGAAACCAGATAGTAGGGGTTCAAAGAGGGAATGGCAAGAGAGAAAGGAGCGAAGCTAGGAAGCAACTACTCGTTCCAGGGCCTTAGAGAGGAATGGGAGGTTGGAAATCGGATGGTAGCTGGAGAGTAGGAATGGGTCCAAAGAAGGTTTTTTCAGGATGGGGGTGATGACAGCTATCGTCTAACAACTGGGTTGCTACTTACTGAGAGGTAAACAGACGGCTGTGGAATAAGGAAACTGGTCTAAAGTTACGCCTCACCTGGGAATCAAACCCAGGTCTTCTCACTTATGAGGTGAGTGCTCTAACGACGATGTCACAGGACTCCAAAATGATTCCTGCCTCTGTCAACAAAAAAGCACTATATTGGTAGTACAGTAAAAGCCTGTTTATCCAGCAACCGATCAACCATAACTTCCGTATAACCGGCACATCAAAAAAAAATTGATTAACCAGAATTAACCAGTGGGGTTGGGTTTGAAGCCATTGAGATGTGTATGTGTGTGAAAGAGAGAGGGAAGTGGGGGGAGACAGAAGAAAAAAAACTTTGATTGTGTGCTGTGTTTATAGACTGCAATCGATATTTATTGCTTTATCAGTAAGTATCCATGCAATATTCTGTCTATCATTAATATGGTATTTTTAATAAATTACTTTTACTTTAAAAAAAATGTTTTGTGTTGGGTTTTCGGCCGAATATCTGGCATGCGCTTTAACCGGCATTGGCCAGGTCCCGAGAGTACCGGATAAACGGGATTTTACCGTATATCAAAACTGTGATAAATGAAGAGGGTATTTTAATATGCTCCATATCTTTTTGTGCAGTCGCTTTCACCCCTCTTCACATAATTTTATTGTAATTTTTTAATTTACAATAATGAGGACAACAGTTTTTTTAAATATCTATATTTTAATATTGTATGGAATGTGGAACAAACTACCAGCACAGATAGTGGAATAAGAAACTACAAATTATTTCAAAATCGATCTAGAAGTTCTTGTCAACTAAAATAATTGAGGATTATCAGATTCAGAGATTATTAATACGGTATTTTTTTTAATGTTTAAAAAATGTTTTTTTTAAATTTAGCGTTTTCGGCCGAATATCCGGCACGTGCTTTAACCGGACGGCATTGGCCAGGTTCCGAGGGTGCCGGATAAACTGGCTTTTACTGTAATTAGTTAGATAGACTCACAAATGTGTTAGTTGAGGTTCCTGGAACTGTACTCTATACAAATGCAATTTCTGTTTTGTTGTTGTAGTAATGTATATTAATATTGTAAGACTAGAAGCATACTGTTTCAGGAAGACTGAGGAACTGTTTATCTGAATGCTGTTTTTAATTTAGGTTGGAAAAAACAACTTCAGGCCACCTCCAAAAGTTGAATCCAGTGTGGTTAGAATTGAACCAAAGATTCCACCTCCACCAGTGAACTTCCAGGTGACAAAGAGATCCATGTTAGAAGTGACTGAAATTTTTTTAGTTTAGTGGAATACATTTCTTGCCTTATCCCCTCGCCAAAGCCTTTTTATGGTGCCAACGAAGGACAAAATTTAGTTGTTTTTTCTCCAGGTTTCCTACCAATATTACATTGCTTGGTATTTACTGGTAATTTGTGTCACGAGTAGCCTTGTGTATGTCCACACAATTGATGTTTGACAGTATCTTTAACTTTAGCATTGGAAAAAGTCAGCTGTATGCTCACAACCAAACTTACTGTGTGATGATGGTAACATTGCACAAAACCTTAAGTATGTAGAAAGCTGGATATTTTGCTAGCAGCACAAGATTTAAGTATTCTTTTGTAGTCGGGGAAGGGCTAGTATAATTGGCCCACTCCTGTTTACTTATTTACAATGGGCCCAATTACTGCAAATAATTGAGTCTCTAGTACAGTACAGTTGTGGTGAAACTTGTCATTTTTTCATTATCAGGAATGGGATGGTCTTGTCAGGATAGCATTCGTGCGAAAAAACAAGACATTAAGTGCAGCATTTAAGTAAGTATAGAAATCCAGTTCTTTATGAAAACAATTATCTGTTGAATGCATTTTGGCTCTTGTGGTACACAAATACTGGGACATAATGCCTCATTCCTGCTTGAATGCTTGTATTCAAATGTTGTGGCTATCTGTTTTAATGTAAAGTTTTAAGATAAAACTTGAGTTTTCACTTTCAGTGCCCTCTTGCTTTGTGGTGCATTTGATGTGTAATTATCAACCTTTCTGTTAATTTTATGTACTTTTGAATGTAGTGATCTTAATGTGATTATTTACAGATCCAGTGCAGTTGAACAACTGCTTGAGAAAAATTACAGAATTCACTGCTCATTACACAGTATTGTAAGTATAATCACTACAGTGCAAACCCACTCTAACAAAATATTTAAGATCTATGAAATTCCAACCTGCATAATAGCGAGGTGTGATTTAGAATCATAGATTTACAGCAGATTTGGCTGCAAATGTGTGCAACTAGCAAGTAGACAGTTCCCGGGCTAACTAAAGGTAAAGATGACATCAGGTCACTTCCATCACCTCCTGCTGTGAACAAAGCAAGTGACGTTGACCTGAATGATCCAGAAGTTGGCCATTGAAGTGCAAAAGATCAGCCAGTGCATGGAAAGAGAGTAGGCCAGGTGTGTGTATGCGAATTGAATGGGATTCACGGTAACTTCATTATAAGTGAATTTATGCTATTGTGAAGTGCATTATAATCTAGCTGCATTGTAGGTTATTTTACACCTTGCTAAATGGGTCTTAATTCGATTTAAACCCAATTCTAGTCTCTGAACTAGTTCTTTGTAATAAGTAATAATAATTCTTGAATTAGATTTATCACATCATCAAAACGCATCAAAGCGCTTCACAGGATATACCGTGAAATGGATTTACTGTATTTTGTAGGCAGCAGCCAGTTGCACACAGTTCTTTAGCCTGTTCGATTCATTTAACAAAGGGATTCATCAGTGGGTAAATGTATGAGACTTGATTAATTGATTAGAAATAAAACTGAATGTTGATAATGCCAGCAATATAAATGGCAATGAGATGAGTAGCCAATTAAATTGAATTTGAGGAATAAATTTTGCAGGGATGCTATTAATGTCTTCAGTAGATCAGGGTCAGGAGAAGAACAAATGGCTTGAAGCTATCTAGTGAATTTAATGCTTAATGTACAACTTGCAGTTCTGGGAAACTAACCCACTTGAAGGGCACTATATAAATACAAGTTGCTATTTTTGCAATTAACACAATTTGTTTCTTAATAGCAAATCCCAGAGAATTTCAGTATTACTGAAAAGATCCAGAATATTCTTAAAGAAAATGAATTCAATGAAAAGCGGGCACGAACTATGGATATGGATGACTTTATGAGGTAAAATGTAGCTCTAACTGAAACTTCAGCTTTTAAAGTTTGTGTGTTTTTGTCCGCGTTTTTGTTTTAAATGAGCCATTGCCACCTAATCTCTTAATTGATGTGCTACTCACAAAGGTTTGCCTTTCTAAATGCCTGACCACCCCAAAAATCCCAAATGCCTAATAGGCGATAACCTGATGAATGGTAAAGTGCTGACTGGAATAACCCTGTTATAATGATGGTTGGGATTTTATGGACCTCAGCTACCATCTTAGAGCTGGTGTCTTCTGACTGTGCTTCATGAAATGTATGTTTACCCGCAAAACATACAAACACTACACTTTACAGTATGACCTGTGAAACGCTTTGGGATATCCAATGTGAAAGACACTATACCAAGATTTAGAAAAACAAGTAGTGGTGATACAAACAATGTGCTGAATGGACGCCTGTACTGTAAACGTCCCGAGGATCCCCACCTACATCTTCCCATGTCTGAAATGAGGAATTCAGCAACCCTGGCATCAACTATTTTTAAATAGACCTGAAAGTCAGTTCACTATTACTGGACTTCTCTATAACACATCAGCAACTATTATTGTTCAATCCCTTTCAAGTACAGAGCACTCCACTTCATTCCATCAATTGCACATGCTCCATTTCAGTGTGTAGCAATTGCTAGGTACTATTGTTTGTTTATATTACACTCTGCTCCAATGCAAAACAGATAATCACATAATTCGCTTCATTGCATGAAAATAGCCAGTCAAATTCATTTGTAACTATATAATTAGTTTGGATAATTGCATCGGTTGGCCACATGAGTTGGTTGCAACTCTGGTTGGATATACATTATTCCTGGAGAAATGGTTTCCATAATAAAGTGAGGCAGCATTGACTTTCCAGGAGAGGAAGTGGGGAGAGTGACGGGAAGATAGTGCCACTAATGAACTTCAGGTAATTTCAAAATTGATACAATTATATGGCTCCAGTCCCCACTCCATTGTAAAAGAATAACTCGGAACAGGCTCAATAGGCTGAATGGCCCACTCCTGTTCCCTAATGTAACTCGAGTGGTTAAGAAATGAAATGGTACCTGCAGACAGATTTTGAGATGGTGACCAAAGATATTGTCAAACGTATAATGTTTTAGTAGACTTTTGAAAGCAGGGAGTGAGGTAGTATGGAACATAACTCAGAAAGGCACATTGTGTTTGGCACTACCAAAGTAACAGGATTTTAAGTAAATAATAATCCTTACATTTGGTACATTTCACAGTGGGAGCACTTTCCAAAACGCTTCACAGGATATATTGTAAAGTGTGACTATCTTTTGTGGGTGAACACAGCCACTTTATGTAAGCAATGTTCCACATACAACAATAAGGTGATTGACCAATTTTATCTGTGGAGGATTGTTGATCAGACCAGAAAGGAACTCCCTGATGTTTTCAAACCATGCCAAATCGTGATCTTGAATATCCATCCAAGCAGCCAGAAGGGACCTTGATTTAACATCTCATCCAATGCACAGCATAACTGAATTCAAAATCCCAGAGTGGGGCTTCAACTCTGAACTTTTTGACTCTGGGACAATTGCTACCAACTGAGCCAGGCTCACACATCATTAGTCAGTCACATTTACTCTCATCTAAGATTGATAAGCGCTCTGAGCCAGTACCAAATTGTTGTTGTTGATGACTCTTAAGAGGTCTATAGTAAAAATCAATACATTTTCCAATGATCGTTGTACAGTACAATGTCATCAAACGTGTCCTGAATCAGTTAATGTCAGCCAGGATAAAGGCAATTCTGTTATAATTGTATTCTTTGAATTTCTTTTGAATTGCTCCAACTACTAAGCTATGTACATTTAATTACTGTGCTCTACCTACTAAGCTATGGAGCTCCTGTAGCTCAGTGGTGAGAGCACTCGCCTTACAAACGTGAGACCCGTGTTGGAATCCAGGGCGAAACCTGCGCAAGTTTCCTTACTCCACACGCCTAATAATAATCCCTCCCCCCAAAAAATCCACAATAATAAAATTGGTCATTTCAATCCATGTCTGTTTGTGGGGCACTGCTATGCACTATTGGCTACCAAGTTTCACCCACAAATATAATCAATTCACATTACAGTACATTCTGTGAAGCACTTTGAGACATCGATAAGATGTGAAAAGCACTGTATTAAATATTATTATTATTATTCTTTGTCTCTTAGTGTCCTAACTTGTCCAATATCTATTTCTCTTGAACATCTTGATTGATTCTGGCCTTTTCATGCAGTGTGTCTCAAATTATTTTACAGTAAAAGCCTGTTTATCTGGCACCCTTGGGACCTGGCCAATGCCGGTTAAAGCGCGTGCCGGATATTGGGCCGAAAACACAAAAAATATATATTTTTTACATTGTGCCAGATAAATTCCGCTTAATCAAATGCGGACCTTTTTTTGCGGTGCCGGTTATATGGAAGTTTTGGTTGATCAGGTCACGGATAAATGGGCTTTTACTGTATTAGCTTCATGCCTCAGGTCAGGGAGCCAGGCACAGAATAGTGCAATATTAGGACAGAATCCATACAGTATTTCTATACACAAGAGAATTAAAAGCTGGAATAATTTTCCAGAAAGGTTGGCAGAGGTCAGAACCACAAGATTCATTTTAGAAACTGCTTGAAAGTTTATTAAGATATTCTCGGTATTCTGGAAGAATGAGATTAAATGGGTTGAAGGGTCTTTATCTGAATCTTATTTTCTGACCAAAATAAACAAGAATAATCCTTGCATTTGATTTAGCACTTTTCACATCTTCTAGGCGTCTCAAAAGCCCTTTACAGAATATACTGTAGTCAGTTGACTATATGGGTGAAACGCAGGAGCCAATTGCGCATAGCAGTGTCCCACAAACAGTTATGGATTGAAATCAACAAATTAATTTTTTTTTCATTATTATTATAATATACATGTTCTCAACTTTGTAAACCAAAGCCATAATGAATATGTCCAAATATTAAATGATTTAAATAAATTCTTGCTCATACCCATTTTCTGCATTTATGGGAAAGTTTTTAGTACAATGGAAGGTTTTCTTTTAAGTTAAAGTCTTGTTTTTTCTTGTAGGTTACTTCATGCATTTAATTCACAAGGAATCCATTTTTCTTAGAAGACTTGTGTCACACTCTACTCTTGAAAGAACAGAATCAGCAAAACATTCACCGTCTTTTCAATGAGGCTTAACCTGTTTTTAGCTGCAGCATGTACAGATGTACAGTGTCAAGGGTGCCTTGCTGGTTAGTTTGCAGTGTATTTTTTAAAATAATTATCATAAGCAGGTATATCTTAATATTGTACAATTGGTATGTCAGTATGTTTTAACATAAAATGCTTTCCTGTATTATACAATTTGTAAAATAAATAACTTTCATGTATGGTTGGTGTTTGGGAAATATGTATTTCACACAAAATAACACTAAAGATCTTAACAACAAAATTACATTTATAAGAACGCCTTTCATGTTGGGAGGACATCCCACGTCACTGAACAGTCATGGATCAGGACCAGAGTATGCGGGAGGGTGAAGGAGAGAGGTGGGAGGGCGGCAGAAGGCACAATCAAAAAGGATGGTCTTTAGACCGGCTTTGAAGGAGGCAAGACGAGGTGAAGGGACTGGGATAAGAGTTCCAGAGTGTGGGGACAGAGAGGCTGAAAGCCCGGCTGCCGATGGTAGGTAAGTTCCAAGTCACTGAATTGGTTCCTGCTAATGGGAAAAACCTGCACTGAATTCTTAATTAAGACATCGGTTTAAATACAGCAAAATTTACCATCTTTTTAGAAAAAAAATTAAACATTTGGCAAATGTATTTGGCTATTCTACTTGTGCCACTGATATGGTGGCAGTGGGGGTCCCATACTTAAGAGCAGTAAATTGAATGAATCAATGAGCAGCAGAAAATACCTTTCTTTACTGTTTATCATGGTATTATTTTGCTATCTGTGATATATTCCTCTGAACAGAAGTATTTCATGCTAATTTGGCGAAGTGGTTTTCTGTTAATTGTTAGAGGTGAGCAACTTATCAAATCAGGGACTCATTTTTAACCAGCACTGTTGATATCCAGCAACTGCAAATTTATTATTATCTGATAATGTAAATAAGCTCTCTTCAGAGGAATAAAACATTCAGCATAATTTTAATGCAAAAAATGCAAACACCACTAAGACAAATTTAACTACTTGCCTTGACTTTCTACATTCATGATTCTATATCTTGAACAGATAACGATGTTTAAACCAATGCAGTTCTGAATGGGAATCTTACATTACTGTAGAAATTGTTTTACAAACATGAATTGTTACAAATAATATTTCACAACTCATGCATCGGTTTCTAGCTTCCTTTAATTTTTTTGGTATTTTACAAAAAACTACTTAGAAACTATGAGAAAAATCTTGAGAAAAACATCACAAAATGTGTTCAAATTGAAATTTGACACACAATCCCTATTTATTCCATTGATTCTGTAACGTGGATTTAAAATGTTCTAGGTTTTTTACCATAAATGACTAGTTGACGTTATGTACCTTAAGCTGCCATTAACAAGGTCCTCAGTTAATATTAAGTAATCTTATCCCCTACTCACACCAAAAACTAAAACAGCTAATATACTTTTTCGGAATGCCCACAATTCGTTGTCTTCAAACTTATCCAATCAAATATCTTCCAAAAGTTCATCAATCTCTCTAGTTCTAAGTCGAACGACAATGTGATCCATGTATGAATTGTGTGCAGACCCCAATGTAATAATCAAGACATTAAATACACACATCTTTACATTAGTTGGAAGAATGCTGCATTAAACTTAATTGTTCACATTCAAAAACATTTTACTGATGTTTGCAGGTCAACTGGCAAAATGGAGAAAAAAATATGCATGGTCAATGTACAAATGGAATATGAACAAACTATTAAAAATGTGATTACATGACAAATGATCCAACTTTTCATTGCTTACTTTTGTCTAGCTGAAAGTTTTAACACCACACCACTGATGGTTTACATTATGTTGTTTTTAATTCTAAATTTTAAATACAAATTTGAAACAAACTCAGTGAGAAAATTTGAAGTCAAGCATACTGGAGGAAGAGGTTCTCAACAGAAATGTGTTAAAATAATCTAAAAAGGTATGACAGCAGCCTGCAAATCTTAAAACAATGCTTTTTAAATTTGTTGTCCACAGTGATCTTTCTCTGCTTAATTGAACAGTGTGAAACATTAACACTGTAAACAGTTCACTCAATTTGCAAGTCTTCTATGCACTAACCATTGTTCCAAAAGCAGCAAGTTGTATTAAAAAGTCACCGCTCCCATTTTCTTTTGAGCTTTTACATATGGAAAATCTAAGTCACTCCCATTATAACTTTAATATGAAACTTTTCCAATTGAATCCCACTCCCAATTATAATTTAACCTTAACATCTAAGTGCATTTACTGACCTTCCATTTGAATTACAGCCTGTCCCACGTTAATTTTATTTTTCAATACTCACTACATATATTAAAATGAGATGGCAGAATGCATTTTACAGTAATCAAAAGAAGAAATTCATGTGGATTGTAAAAAAGCTATACTAACAAAGACTTGATAAATTATGTATATGTGGAATGTCAAACTGTACTGATATGTACATGTACCATAACATTAAGACCAATTGTCATTTAAATACATTAATGATATGGCACATTTTGTGAAATAATGTAATAAACTAGCTAAAGGATGGCTCAAATTACAATCAAAATCAGTAAATTATACAGTACAATAACTAATTCACACAGAAAACGAGGAATCTGTTTTATTAAAGTAATGGTTGCGCCTGTGGTTGATTGGGACATCTCAGTTTGGGGATTTTAGATTCTTGGAAGGCACAAAGAAAAGAATGAGTTCAGTCAGATCTATCGGAAAGGTACCACTCATGAGTCATGCATGCGAACACTTAAACTGTACAGCCAACTATGGCAACAAAACATAAACACATCAATTAAAAAATAAAAAAATACAGAGTATCTAAAAGCATAGTTTCCACAGTATTTTTGATACATTAAAAAAAAGTTGGCAAGGATTTTCTGACAAAAGCTTCTTGGTAAACCAGAAAGGTTGTTCAAACAAAGTACTTCATGAAGTCCTAACCCCGTGAATTTGTGCTGTTGGATTAGAAGCATTTGTTTAGTTGCAATACCATGGGAGTGTGTTGTCCAGAAGAAAGTTATTCAAGTAAAGTAGTAGGAAGTTGATGTAGTTCCAGAAGTTCTTAGCATTCCAGTGATTGGGTTCTGCTAACGACACAGCTTGACATTAGTAGAGTTTCAATGATAAGGATTTAGTGAATCAGTTATTCCTCAGCATGTATCTGAAAATCAAATAGCCCGTGGTCGCTTGGGATTTATCTGCTTACTAGCATGCTCTTCCTCCTGAAGAGCTGATCGGAAGGCTTTTACTTTATCTGTAAAATAAAACAAGATACAAGTTAAATATTTTGCTGAAGGACAAGCATAATATTAGAATGTTAATTTGATGTTCAAGGAATTTATACATATCAGGAATCGGAACAGATCCTAGAGCAATGCAGTATTAATGACTGAAATTGAAGTAAATATTATACACTTGTATAATGACTAGTATTGCTAATAAGCATTCTTAAATGTACATACACTTCAAGGCTCAATTGCGAAGTAAAATAATTCAGTAAATAAATCAAAATGGGAACTCTCCCATTCTGGCTAAATGGCACAAAGTGATACAGAAACACAAAGGTTTTTGAGCCTGAAGGATGATAAATGACTACATTCACATTTTGTTACCTGTGAATAAAATACTTCTTTCAGTTACACACATTAGAGTTGCCATTGTGGTGTGGTTATCAAAACAGCAGGAAATACAATTTAAGTCAAATTCATTATAGGACAAAGTTCATGGAATCAAGCAGTCAATCAGCATGCAGTTCACAGAGCCTGTTGATCGGGTCATTAAGTCACTCAACTAATTGAGCCCTTACAAACAGAAAAAAGTGGCATTAGCTTCTCAGAAAAAAAATGGAGTGGCTCTGGAAACGACCCGATAATGTCAAAAGCAGGTACCGTGAGGAATTTCTACACATCCGTGTGCCTTTCCCCCTTACTGGAACATAACAGCCCTTTGGTAGTTTAACCATCATTACATAAGGAACCAGAGGGAAACTAAGACAAAATTGGAATTCACATGTTTGATCAACATTCTATTTCTGTACCTTGGAAAAAGTCATCTTAAAAGTAAACCTTAAAATAATCCTATTTTAAGATTAAAATTGAGCAGGGCGAAACCTTGGCCAAGTTTACTCACTCCACATGCCTGACAATAATCCCTCAAGAAAAATAAATAATATATTGGTCATTTCAATCCACAACTGTTTGCAGGACACTGCTGTGTGCAACTGGCTGCCGTGTTTCGCCCATAAATACACAGTCAATTCACTTTAAAGTATATTCTGTGATGTGCTTTGAGACGTCTAGAAGACATGAAGAGCTATATCAAAAACACAAGGTTTATTATTAGTATATTTTTTTAAATTATAATATCCACAGTAGTTTTATTTACTTTTTTTCCAAGAATCAAGGCTCAATTGTGAAGTAAAATACTGCAAGTGACAGCAAAATTATATTTTAAACATTTAAAGTTCTCATCTTAAGATACGGTTTATAATGTTTGTCTTTGTGATATAATGGGCTACCTAGGCTCTATAGCAGAGCCTAGGTATATTTTAGCGATATATTGATATATCGCTAAAACCCGATATGATTTTCATATCGATACGCCGATATAGGCATTTCAAAAATATCGATATATCGAAAAATCAGTATATCGAGGTAAAAAATCGGGATGTGAGCACACTGAACTACAAGACCCAGAATGCTCATCCCTATACACAATGCACAGACCGAGGTGCAAAGCCGCCATATTGTATTCATAGTCCTTGAATACAATATACAGGTATTCAAGGGGTGGGTGGGGGGGGAGGGATCGCTGGGGTGGGGTGAGGGGGAGAGAGACGGCTGGGGGGGTGAGGGGGAGAGAGACGGCTGGGGGGGGTGAGGGGGAGAGTGACGGCTAGGGGGGGAGGGGGAGAGAGACGGCTGGGGGGGAGGGTGGCAAGAGAGACAGCTGGGGGGGAGGGGGGGAGAGAGACAGCTGGGGGGGGGGGGAGGGGGAGAGAGATGACTGGGGGGGGGGGAAGGGAGACGGATGGGGGGGGGGGGAAGGGAGACGGCTGGGGGAGCGGGAAGGGAGACAGCTGGGGGAGGGGGAGAGAGACAGCTGGGGTGGGGGAGAGAGAGACGGCTGGGGGGGGGGAGGGAGAGAGAGACGGCTGGGGGGGGGGAGGGGGAAAGAGACAACGGGGGTGGGGGGTGCGAGAGAGGGGCGGCGGCGGGAGGAGGGAGAGAAGGGGTGGATGTGATAATATACAGATAGATGGAGATGGGGGGTAATGTGAGAGAGGAGAGGGACACAGACAGAAAAACACAGAGATGGAGAGAGTGAGAGACACAGAGAGAGAAAGATATTTACCTCCTGAGGAGATAGGCCCCGAATGCGCGCGCACCGGGAACGCGCACGCACCCGGAACGCGTGCGCACTCCAAATGCACATCGAGAAGATGTTTTAAAACATTACACACCTGCCTATCCACCAAAGATATGAAAGCACACTGTGTAGCTCAGCCAGAACCACCAATTCTATGATTATATCACTATGTCCATGTGAAAGTTATGAATGAATACAGTAAAAGCCTGTTTATCCGGCACCCTCGGGACCTGGCCAATGCCGGTTAAAGTGTGTGCCGGATATTCGGCCAAAAACACAAAAAAAGGAAAAAATAAATAAATTTATGCATTTTTCCGGATGAATTCCAATTAATCAAATGCGGACCTTTTTTTGCGATGCCGGTTATAAGCAAGAGACGGTTGATTGGGTGCCGGATAAACGGCCTTTTACTGTACAATGTTATATAAATTTTGTGACTTGCGATTGCAGGTGGCAGCGTATCCTCAGGTGGTATCATTACCTTTTTTTTGTAGGTAAATGCAGCAACCAAATTACATCCAGTAATGTTACTTAACTTAATGTTGATAGTTGGTGATAAAGAAAATAGTGAAATACAGTACTTGTAATATGATATGCATCTTGGATTATTTTCCACAAAGTCCCTTAATGAACATAGTTGATCATTTGTTAAACTCTATATCGTAGTTTTGTTGTTGCAATGTTTGCATTTAAAATTGTCTTTTTAATTATCTTTTCTTTTCTTCCCTTCATGGTAAATTTTGGTTGAATGTAAAGTTCAGCAACATCTTACTGTAGAGTAGAAAGGGAATCTTACAAAACACCATAATTGTTGGCTTTCTTCTCTCTTAAGTTGGCAGCTCATATCCTTCCACTGATACAGCCATGATTGACAACTAATCCTTTGTGCAGGTGGGAAGAGGTCAAATATTCTCTTTCTCTAAGGCAATATAGCCTTTACATTCTCTACATACTGCCACAAACTGATCTGTTGCTCTGAGATTTACCTGGGCTAGACAGTCGTTCTAAGACTTTTCTTTCTAAGACTTCTCTGCTTTTTCCTACTATCTCTTGATTTTTCGTTAGCTCTTTGATTCTGTCTGAACAAGAAATAATTAATTTTGGTTAGGTATGACCAAGAATTGTATGCAATTGTCATATAATAGTGGGCAATTGTTATACATGTGTAAATGTTAGACTTCTCCCTACATGAATTTGGAAGAAGCCTTTCAAGAGGGGATAAAAACTACAAAGACAGAAGAGTCCATAAATTTAAGAGTGACAGAGTAAGTACAGTAAAAGCCCGTTTATCCGGCACCCTTGGGACCTGGCCAATGCAGGTTAAAGCGTGTGCCGGATATTCGGCCGAAAACGGAAAACAATTTTTAAAAATGTTTTTAATTTCAATGCATTTTTCCGGATAAATCCTGGTTAATTGAATGCGAACTTTTTTTTGCAATGCCGGTTATATGGAAGTTGCGGTTGATCGGGTACCAGATAAACGGGCTTTTACTGTAGTTGTGCTTTGCACCAACAGAATGGTAGAGCAATATACGCTTAAGGAAGAAAAACATATACAGTAAAAGCCCGTTTATCCAGCCCCGATCAACCGTAACATCCGTATAACCGGAATCTCAAAAAAAAAATCCACATTCGACTAACCGGAATTTATCCGTAAAAATGCATTAAAACTTTTTTTTTGCATTTTCAGCCCAATATCCGGCACGTGCTTTAACCAGCATTGGCTAGGTCCCGAGGGTGCCGGATAAACGGGCTTTGACTGTCTACACATTAAACTTTTTGTGACTGGATGGTAAGTATTAAAAGGAACGGAATGCAGCCTGATGATTAGTAAAAGGAAATGGAATTATTTTAGATAAATCTTTGAAATAGACAGAAAAAGAGCCAAATATGGGAGAGCTTCTTTCTTCAGTATCCAAATAAAAATGAATTACAAAATAAACATTGCATTTGATTTAGCAACTAATGTGTTTAAATTTCTCAAAGCACTTCAAAACAGTTTCTGTAAGTGCAGTGACAGTGTTTTATGGTCAAATGTGGCATCTAATTTGCACAAAATGTCCAATAAACAACCGTGAAGTAACCGATTAATCTTATTTGGGAATCTGTTGGCCTAGCACCAGAACTCCCTTCTCCTTTTGAATAGTGAATTGGGGATCTTTAAATGTAAATAGGTAGGTAAATACAAAGAACAGCAATTTCAACAATATTCTCCCAGTTATCAGAAATGAAGTGGATGGCTGTGATTCTTTCTGTTTCTCTTCTCCAGCTATGGTTAAATGTCTGAATGACTCAGTTTGGCCTCATTCATGAAGGATATCTACTTGGAAAAGGACTGGAGGGTACTCGGAAAGCACATGCAAAACCATGCCTTCGAGAGGAAGGAAACAAATTTTTTTTAAAAAACAGGGTAGACTTGTGGAATATTTTACTAGTAAAGGCCATTGAAAGATTAGAAAAATAGGTTAAATATAAATTGGTAATTGCAATCCACGACTGTTTGTGCAACACTGCTGTGCGCAACTAGCTGCTGTGTTTCGTCCACAAATACAGTCAATTCACTTCACAGTGTATTCTGTGAAGCGCTTTGAGACGTCTAGAAGACATGAAAAGCAATATATCAAATGCAAGATTTATTATTATTATAAATGGCTAAATTTCTGGAAAGAAGATCTGAAGTATAAGGTTTGAAGATTATTGGGTTAAGACCCATCAAAAAAGGGTAGTTTGACTGGATCTAATGGTCTAAAATATCTTGATGATTTCTTTCACAATAATTTGTATTCAAATCTGCATCTCTAGTTCTTATTTTCTTCCCTTCATAATATTTACTTCCCATCTTAGTATTCTTAACAGTACACTAATGGCTGAGAGCAGGTTTCTATTTACTGATCAGTAAGGGATACTGAAACAGCAAAATCTTTCCTAACCTTTGTTAGGCAGATCAGATCCATTGTGTGCTATCCCACTGACACAGCTGTGATTGACATAGACCTAGAAGTTTAAATGATGCAATATATAGTCACAGGCTCTCTCTCTCTCTATAGCATAGTGCCCAGATATTCTCAACATACTAAAATAAACTAAATTGTTTTTCTGATTTTTACCTGCACTAGTCAGTCGTTCTAAGATTTTTCGTTCTAAAACTTCTCTGTTTATTCCTAAAATATCTTGTTTTTTCTTTGGCTCTTTGGTTCGGTCTGGAGGAGAAATGGTTAGTTAACTTGGGTTACCTATGACTAGAAGGGGTTGTACTTAAGTGAAAAAGCACAGGTCTGTCGATACTGATAAAAGGTCTAACATTTAAATCCATTAAGTAAGAATTGGAGAAGTGTCATAAGAATTCACGCAGACTTCTTCCAGGAGTGGAAATTGAAGGGGGGGGAAAAAAAAACAACTTTTTAATGAATCTCTTTCTTCTTTCCAATTAGACCCTTCATTCAACTTGGCCGTGCCTCTTACAGAGCAACAGTCTGAGGAATCTTGAACTAATGATACAGTAATAAGATTCCTTAATATGCATCTTTAATTTATATTTTCTTCCCTTCTCTGGTCTGTACTATTTCCTTCTTGGTATCCTGAATATCACACTCTCACCGAGAATACATTAGTCAGACTTCCAGTCTGTTTGCCAACCAGTAAGGATGGTATGAACTTCACTGACTTATTTCTCGGTTATGTTGTTCGGCAAGCACATGTCCATTGTTAGGTGAGCTGGTCCCAATGACCCAGTGATAATCTGGCTAGATGAGAAATCTAGGTCCAGTGATTAGAACTCTGCTGTCTATTGCACACTCCCTACATATTCTCAACATATTGCAGCAAACTGAACTGTCACTGTGGAATTTACCTTGGCTAGATAGTTGTTCTAACATGTTGCTTCTTTCTCTGCTTTCCCTGCTTCCTTTTAGCATTCTTATTCTGCCTGGACAAAAAATGGTTAACTTGGGTTAACTCCGACCAGAAGAAGCAGCTATAGATAATTTAGTAACCTATTCTGTCAAAGGAAAAGATCAGGTGTATTCATGATGTGAAAAGTTAAACTCCATGTGAAGGTTGGAGAGTCTTTAATGAAGAGGTAATAAGACAGTCCAGTCAGAAGCTCAAAGGAGCAGAACATTTAAGAGTTGAACGAGAAAGAATTGGAAAGGTCAATTTATCAATCTCTCCTTTTTTCCAATTAGACCCTTCAATCAATGTTGCAAATGATTAAAGCTGATGTGAAGGGCGCAATATAAATCCAAGTTGTTATTGTTGGTACTAAATCCTTAGCAACCAGTAAAGAGCACTGTGGTCATACGATTTCTCCTCTTTTCTTGCAGGGTCATCTGTTCCCACCCTGACGTGAAAAGCACTATAGAAATGTACAATTGCATTGTGCTGAAGAGAAGCATCCATCCTATAAAAGTTTCAAAAACTTGCGGATTGGGAGAAAGATTGGGTGTAAATTGTAGACATTAATGAACAAAAAAAAACAACATCACGAGGTTGTCTTTATCTTAAATCTTGATTCATAAAAATAGATATCAGCACAAATAGTTGCCATGCTACAGGTTGCTCTTATTATTCTACAGCTACTTGTTTGGAAACCTACCTCGTAGTTCTGCTAGAATTTCAATCTTCTGATCTAGAATAGACTCCAACTGTGTGGAGTATGCATCCACATCATAATCAACTTCCTCGGTCATTTCCAAAAGTACTTTTTCATCCGCTAGCCATCGAATCGATTCCTGCAGATACAAAGCAAGCTGTTGATACCAATGCAATAGATTATACATTCACTAGAAACAAACATTGATGAGAAATTACAAATGTCTAAAAACAGTTCAAATAGAATGTAAGAAATAGGAGAAGTAGGCCTTTTAACCTCTCAAGCCTGCCCTGTCATTTAATAAGATAATGGCTGATCTGCTAATTTGATTCCATTTACCCACCCTATCCCCATATCCTTTAATCCTTTAGAAATCTATCAATCTAAGATGATTTTGCATATTTACAAATCAAAAATGTCACAATTAGTATATTAAATCTAATTTGAAAACATAGACATCACTAAACATACTTACCTGGAAAATTGCCCTATGATCTTCTACCACCTGTTCTTCCATTTCCACCATCTGGGACACAGCTTCATGGAAAGTGAACAGCTGAGGTGAAACCTCCTCTTCCTTGAAACATAGGTAAAAGGCTGAATCAGCCATTAAAGTTTTTAACTGAAAAAATATATTTTTTGAAAACTGAGGCTTAAGTAGAGTTCTTGCATATCGATTCACAAATTAGTATACATTTTTCAATCAATCATCAGCAATGTTTATACACAATAGTTCTGTAAATTTAAAATAGGTTAGACCAGCAATAAGAGGGTAAATTGAATATAGTTTGGTTTAAAAAAACCTTTGTGCATTTACTCAAAATTATTTTTTTCCTGAAACAAACTTTTTTTAAAACAAAATCTGCTTTAGGCAATAACTTGCAGCCACACATTGTGCAGAAATGACTCTGCTGATCTAAACAGCTGTGGCAGTACAATTCGCCTCAATACATATTTAAAGGTCACAATAGGCAAAATGCCTTCAAGTGAGATACCTCCCAACATACTGAATGAAGTCTGCTTTCAGCGTTTCCATGGCAAAACTAGCTACAAGAATAAATCCTGCAACGAGTTTAAATGGTTTTAAAACAAATAATCTACCGTAAATACCCGCATATAAGGCGCACTCGCGTATAAGGCGCAACCCCCCCCCCACCCCCCCCACACTTTTGACCTTTTCTTGGTGAAAAAAACGGAAGCATTTTCGATGATATTGCCAGCAGAAGGGAGGGAGGCAGGAGAGACAGGTAGGTAGTAGGTAGTAGGGAACGGCGATATGGGAATTTTCCGGATATGGATATATCGGTTAGCTCATATCGAGATATACCGAAATACCGATATTTTCAGTTTTTCGGAATGCGCCAGCATCGGAGTGCGCGCGCATTCTGGGTGCGCGCGCATTCGGGGCCTATCTTCTCAGGAGGTAAATATCTTTCTTTCTCTGTGTCTCTCACTCTCTCCATCTCTGTGTTTTTCTGTCTGTGTCTCTCTATGTCTCTCTCCCTCTCTCACATCCCCCCCCATCTCTATCTATCTGTATATTATCACATCCACCCCGTCTCTCCCCCCCCCCCCCCCCGCCGTCCCTCTCTCGCACACCCCACCCCCGTCGTCTCTCTCCCCCACCACCTCCCCAGCCGTCTCTTTCTCCCCCCCCCCCCCCCCCCCCCGCCGTCTCTCTCTCCCTCCCCCACCAGCCTTCTCTCTCCCCCTCCCCCCAGCCGTCTCTCTCCCCCTCTCCTCACCCCCCCCCCGCCGTCTCTCTCTCCCTCCCCACCCAGCCGTCTCTCTCCCCCTCCCCCCAGCCGTCTCTCTCCCCCTCTCCTCCCCCCCCACCAGCCGTCTCTCTCCCCCCTCTCCCCCCCTCAGCCGTCTCTCTCCCCCTCTCCCCCCCAGCCTTCTCTCTCCCCCTCTCCCCCCCAGCCGTCTCTCTCCCCCTCTCCCCCCCCCACCAAGCTGTCTCTCTCCCCCTCCCCAGCCGTCTCTCTCCCCTCTCCCCCCCCCCCCAGCCGTCTATCTCCCTCCCCCCCCAGCCTTCTCTCTCCCCCTCCCCCCCCCAGCCTTCTCTCTCCCCCTCCCCCCAGCCGTCTCTCTCCCCCTCTCCTCACCCCCCCCGCCGTCTCTCTCTCCCTCCCCTCCCAGCCGTCTCTCTCCCCCCTCCCCCCCAGCCGTCTCTCTCCCCCTCTCCTCCCCCCCCCACCAGCCGTCTCTCTCCCCCTCTCCCCCCCCTCAGCCGTCTCTCTCCCCCTCTCCCCCCCCAGCCTTCTCTCTCCCCCTCTCCCCCCCAGCCGTCTCTCTCCCCCTCTCCCCCCCCCCCACAAGCTGTCTCTCTCCCCCCCCCCAGCCGTCTCTCTCCCCTCTCCCCCCCCCCCCAGCCGTCTATCTCCCCCTCCCCCCAGCCGTCTCTCTCCCCCTCTCCTCCTCCCCCCAGCCGTCTCTCTCCCCCTCTCCTCCCCCCCCCCAGCCGTCTCTCCCCCTCTCCTCCCCCCCCCCAGCTGTCTCTCTCCCCCTCTCCCGCCCCCCCAGCCGTCTCTCTCCCCCTCTCCCCCCCCCCAGCCGTCTATCTCCCCCCTCCCCCCAGCCGTCTCTCTCACCCCCCCCCAGCCGTCTCTCTCCCCCTCACCCCCCCCCAGCAGTCTCTCTCCCCCTCACCCCCCCCCACCCACAGCCATCTCTCTCCCCCCACCCCTTGCATACCTGTATATTGTATTCGAGGACTATGAATACAAGATGGCGGCTTTGCACCTCGGTCTGTGCATTGTGTATAGAGATGAGCATTCTGGGTCTTGTAGTTCAGTGTGCTCGCATCCCGATTTTTTACCTCGATATATCGTTTTTCGATATATCTGTATTTTTAAAATGTCTATATCGGCATATTGATATGAAAATCATTTTGGGTTTTAGCGATATACCGATATATCGCCGTTCCCTAGTAGGTAGGGAGGGACAGAGGGAGGCAGGCAGGGAGGGAGAGAGAGAGAGAGAGAGGGAGGGAGAGAGGCAGGGAGCGAGGGAGAGAGGGAGGCAGGCAGCCAGGGAGGAAGAGAGGGAGACGGGCAGGCAGGCAGGCAGGCAGGGAGGCAGGCAGGCAGGGCAGGCAGGCAGGCAGGGCAGGCAGGCAGGGAGGGAGGGAGAGAGAGAGAGGAGGGAGGCAGGCAGCCAGGGAGGCAGGCAGCCAGGGAGGGAGGGAGAGAGAGAGGAAGGGAGGCAGGTAGGGAGGGAGGGAGAGAGGGAGGCAGGCAGGGAGGGAGGCAGGCAGGGAGGGAGGGAGGGAGGGAGGGAGGGAGGCAGGGAGGGAGGGAGGGAGGGAGGCAGGGAGGGAGAGAGGGAGGCAGGCAGGCAGGGAGGGAAGCAGGCAGGCAGGGAGGGAGGGAGAGAAAGAGAGAGAGAGAGAGAGGGAGGCAGGAGAGGGAGGGAGGCAGGCAGGAAGGCAGGAGAGGGAGGGAAGCAGGCAGGCCGGAGAGGGAGTGAAGCAGGCAGACTGGGTTTGGCAGAAGGCAGGCAGCAGGCATAGCACTGAAGTCCGCTGCTGCTGCCGCTATCCGGGTGGCCGAGGCCGAAGCCCCATCACCCGCTCCCCCCCAACCCCCGCCGGACACTGACCAAACCCCGGCTGACAGCGTGCCGGCCGCCCCTACTGTTTATTGTATTTCCGAGGCTCAAAATTTCTTGTACCTGCGTATAGGGCGCACCCCCCAACTTTCGAGATCTTCCAACGTGAAAAAAAGTGCGCCTTATACGCGGGTATTTACGGTACTCAAAGTAACTTTATGAAATTACTTGACTTCAGTAGTTTAATAAAACGACTTTCATTACAAGTGCTTTTTCAAAACAAACATTGTGAAGCAAAACATTTTATGCAAAGTTTTCAAACTAAAATAAATTAAGATTTGGTGAAATTCATCCATGTATAATCACGAACAGTAAAAACAAATTAAGTGTGTGACAAATAGAATATGGAACATAAGGATTAACATTATAAACACAAAAATTCCATTGTCATACATAAAGTATCTGTTAGATGAGAGAAAATTCATACACAGGTTTCCCTAAGATCCCTTAAAGCAGTGGTTCCCAACTCTTTTTTGCTGCAACCCTAAATTGGCCACCAACAGGACTACCCAACCATTAGGGGGCGACTGCACGGCTGAAGTGAAGCTCAGCCAAGATGATATCTCCGTCTCTTTTGTGGACTCAGTGCAACTCGCTAGAACAGTCTTTGTTACAAATTGGTCAGCGGTGTCGCCTCGGGCACTTTTCAGCATTAAAAAAAAGCAACAACAAAAATTTCTAATGACCCTACTGAGGATCCCCGCGACCCTGATTTGGGTCGGGACCCGAGGTTGGGAACACTGCCTTAAAGACATGCCAGAATGGAACCTCAGTATGTTGTTTATCCTTCAAACTCTACATCCGTGCTCTCACCAATGCAGATTTCCCTCAATGCTATTCAAATTCAAGATTTTCTCTTTGACCTTCAATTCACTCCAGTGTCACCACCAACCCTGCCTCTGCAACCTCCTTTAATCATAATGACCTGGCAGATCCCTTGGCTCAGTGAACACTAGTTTTTTTTAAAAAACTTACAAGAGTATATCTCTTGTGTGGTCAAAATAATAAAATAATCTATGCTTTTGATACAGCGCTTTCCATGTCTTCTAGACGTCTCAAAGCGCTTCACATTATTTACTGTAAAGTGACTTGACTGTATATTTATGGGCGAAATGCAGTAGCCAATTGCGTACAGCAGTGTCCCACAAACAGTTGTGGAATGAAATGACCAATTTTTTTAACAACTTTTTGTTAATATAGGGATTATTATTAATCGTGTGGAGTAAGGAAACATGCCCAAGGTTTCACCCTGCCGGGAAATGAACCGAGGTCTCTCGCTTGTGAGGTAATGGTAACATAGATGGTCATATCCCCTGCCCAATCCTTTTCTACTTTCAGAGACAAGCTTTCAGGTATTCTGCTCTTGCTCTCAAGAACTCCATCCTGGAGGCCCTCTAACTCATCTCGTTCAAAGTACATATTAAGTTGCACTTCTTTGACCACACTTTCGGGACATCTTTTACCTTCCTACCCACCTTTGACTCCTAACCAAGCTCAGGTTTCCAGTTAGTAGCAATGAGCAATTTTCATGACTTGCAAGTTGCTAAATGTAAATTGTATTGTACTCAATTTTTTTTAAAAATGAGAACACTCACATTTTGTTCACAGAGCAGTTTAAGATCATCTCGCTGTGGAGAGCTTCCTAATCCCCACTGAGCTTCCAGAGCATCAAGTTGACTCGGCACAAGAATATTAGCTCGTCCATCTCCTGAACCATTTTGATCCACAGTAAGTTCTTTAACTCTGAATTCAAGAAAACAAAACAGGGGTGGAGGGGCGAAAAAGAGATGTGGAACAATTTTTTAAAAAATGTTTCAAGTTAATTTTTTAACTTTACTGTGGTACATGTGATAGTAATGGTAAAATAGTGAAGTAGTCAGACGGTCATATACAATTACTCGAGATAAGCCACAACCTTGTATGAAATATCAACAGTGAATTCATACAAAATTGCTTTATAACCTCTGCATACAAATAGAACTTCTATTATCACATGAACAAGTTTTATATCGCAAGAACTTCTCTTTTCTAAGTAATTTATGTCATGCAAATAGGAAGCGACCCAGAACACACACTTGAAAAATTCTGCTCATTCCTGCCTTCATTCTTTCTCTATGGACCTTTCTGGTTCAATCACCTTTCGTTTCCCCATCGCTGAGTAAACTAGCAATCAAACCAGCTACCTTGCCATTCATTTCATGAGCTTTAGTATCTTATATGTGGATATCAAATACCTTCATGACATCCAAGTAAATTAATATCCACCGGAAGTTTACTTACTTCATGAATTCTGGTGGATACTGAGGCAGGATTGAATCCATTTTGAGCACTGCTTACAGTAACTGTGATCTTTAAATACAGCAACAATAAAATCCAATGCAATATTCTCAAACATTTCCCTAATAACCTCCCTCAATGACCCAATGGATAAAATGTAAAGGCAACACTCACTGTTGTGTGAGGCCACAGGACCACAAAATTGCAAGTACAAAAGGATTTAGAGACCTGCTGCTATTAAAGGGAGAAAATTAACAAAGGCACATCCCAGAACAAGATTTATGTAAATATTGCAACAGCAACAAGTATTTTAACCAAGGTGCAAAGTTCTTAAAGGAACTGTGTCCTTAGGCAATTTTCCATCATGAGATAATCAAGTTGCTATATATTGTGTATCATTTGAACAAATGAGATTTAAAAAATTCACAGCTACTGTGGAGAAGGCACTTATGAATTTATATTTGGATTGAATTTCTTACAATATAAATGTTTTGTGTGATCTGCCTCACCAGTGATGACACCCAACTCTATTTCTCCACTTCACTTTGCGACCCCCAGTCCCCTGATGTTCTGTCAGCCTGCCTGTCAGACATCAGGAACTGGATGAGAGCAAATTTCTTGCAGCTGAATGTTGACAGACGGAGGCCATACTCTTTGGCTCTTGTCAACATCTCCATTCGCACGGCTCTCATCTCTTCCACCTTCCCGGACTGCCCCTAAAGCTCTCTGAACCTGTGCGCAACCTAGGCGTCAGGTTCAACCCCCAACTCTCCTTCCTCCACCACATCCGGTCCCTCACCAGCACCGCCTTCTACCACCTCTGACGGATCGCCTGTCTCCAGCAATACCTCACCCCAAAAGCCGCTGAAACCTTGGTCCATGCCTTTGTCATCTCTTGGCTGGACTACTTCAACGCCTTCCTCACCAGTCTCCCCGCCACCACAATCCACAAAATCCAGCTAATTCAAAACTCTGCCGCCCGCATACTCACCGCACCAAGCTTCGCTCCCCCATTACCCCAGTCCTTGCCAGACTTCACTGGCTCCCTGTCCCTGAGAGGATCGACTTCAAGATCCTCACCTTTGTTTTCAAGTCCTTCCACTCCTCTGCACCCCCCTACCTCTCTGATCTCCTCTCTCCCCAAACCAGCACCCACTGCCTTCACTCCACCGAGTCTGGCCTCCTCCATGTCCCCCGAATCCTCCACTCCACACTCGGCGGTTGTGCCTTCAGCCACTATGCCCCAAGACTCTGGAACTCCCTTTCTCACTCCTTTTGCCTCGCCCCCTCTCTTCCCAGTCTCAGGTCACAGTTAAAGACCTTTCTCTTCGACTGCGCCTTTGGTCACCTTTCTATCCCTGCCCCTGGCTGGGTCCCGGGATCCACTATTGTGAAGCGCTCTGAGACGCCATCCAGCGTGGAGGGCACTATATAAATCAAAGTTGTTGTTGTTGGAGGAGGAGGTTTCGGTCATTCTAGCCCAGTTCTCTAGAAATCCATCTAGAATCACCCCATCCCTCTGCACATTTGAAGCTCCCCTTAAAACCTTTATTTTCGACATGTTATTGGTCATCTTCCCTCCCCACCCAGCATTTGATATAGCGCTTCCCACCACCAGTTGAAACTTGTGTAGTATTTTGAGACGTCCTCCTTACATGAAAAATGCTATAAAATATAAAATTTGAAGATACAATTATTGTTTTCCCAATCTAGAAACTGAACCTAAATATTTGAAATCAATGACGTAGATTTTTTTAAAAATGCCAAAACCATGATATAGGCACAAACTGATAATGGATAACAATACTAATGTAGAAAGGGAGATCCTGACTCCAAGTGAGTGTTCAATCCTGCACTTGGCAGATATGAAATGACCAACCAGTGATTGTCTCCTGGGGGAGTTGGGAGCAGTGGTGGTGGTGAGGGGGTGGGGTGGTAAGCAAGGTCTCATTGGAGCTGAACTGGCTCCAAGGTGATATGTTTGTCAACAAAATGTGAGAATCAAGCTCACCGTTTATGGCAGTCTCAATGGTCCACTTCTTGAGACAACAACAACTTCCATTTATTTTGCGCCCTTCATGCCGGATGGCATCTCAGAGCGCTTCAAAGACAAGCATGTTTACTGAGGACCTGCTTGAGACAAGCAGCGAGACAAGCACCCTAACAGGTAGGGTGATCCCAGCTGGACAAGCAGCGAGACACCTTGTCAAACTCCTTAGCACACTCTGGCGTCTCCAAAGCTTGGCTCTTGCCAACCTGTGGCTGATAATCTCATGAATTAATTAGCCAAGGTGGTTGTGTCCTTCCAAGGAGAGAGTGGCACAATGCATTCTAGTAAACATCTCTTGAACTTCCATATATAGGTGGAATGCATGGAACTTTTTGGTTTCAATACTCTTAAAACATGCTGATGGGTTTCCAAATAGGTAAGACCAAAATGTATAAAATATTACAACAGTTTTTTTTGAAAAAAAGATTAAAACAAAACTCTGAAATGGTCGTTTTCATGACTTGGTTAAACTTGCTTCACTTTCACTAGTAGAAGCCACTGGATAGTGGATGGACAATAACTAGCAGGCTGGAAACCCTCGCAGTTTAAGACAATTTCTGAATATTTAAGATTGTGAAGAATTTTGGGAAACAGGCTCAAGTACAAACTTAATTAGGAAGCCAATTTTCTGCAGTTAGTTTTGCAATACTGCAGAAAATTAAACCTAGAATCTTCAAGTTGGAAAGTCTGTTTCACAGTGATTTTACTATTTGAGCTGTTAAGGGTAACTGTAGGACAGGTGTTCCTGTCAGTTTCCGGTCTATTCTAATAATCCTTTCCGTAAACTTTATATATTCCATTGAGATCAATGTATATGAATAATAAATAAAATTGGAAAAACTAGATTCAAGCATGCAAAATACATTTTTGAACTAAATGTTCCAAAAATTATGAAGAAAGATGCAAAAGAAACTGACATGCAACATATGTAGTAGATTCACTCAAACAATAAACCAAAAAGCAATTTGTTCCATTTGGCCCAGTAAGTATGCCAGGTTGGGTGGGAGGAAGAAGAGAAAAAAAAGTAGATGGAATATGGGGAAACTGAGGAAATGGAATAGAAAAGACGTAGACCTGGTAGGTGAAGGAGGGAAGTCATCATATTCGAGGTAAGTAGGAGAAAGGTCAGAACGGCTCCCGCCACCCTGCTGAAAGGGAATGTCCGATGGACTTATTCCAAACTCCTTTACTCTGCAGTACCAAGCAAAAGAGTAAACAAAAAGGGGAAAAAAATACCCAGTCAGGACAGAACAGTAGTTACAATGTGAAAGACATTAACGCATTGATAGTTACAAATTGAAAGACTGAAATTTGAATGTTGAACCAAATTTGGGGGTAAAACATCTAATAAGATGTTGTAGCTTGGCAAAAATAATTGATATCTATATTACTAAATTTATTTGTGAATCTAACAGAACAATCATTTCAGTTTTGAACGCAATCATAGTTCCTAGTCAGCAAACTCATTCCCAAAAAAGTGTGCAACATAATACTTGCATAAATTTTGCTCTCTTCACCTAGGATAACATCTTGGGAGCACTGTACAGTGGCTAGGTTAAGACTCCGAGCAAGGAAAAAGGTGGAGGCAACAATAGGCACAGTTAAAGAGGTAAGTTTTCAATTGGGATTTAAAGAGAAAGAGGGGGTGAAGCAGCCAATTTGAACACACAAATGTCCCACAAATAGGCATAAAGAACTACTTAAGGGACGAGCGAAGTGAGTTTTTTCCAAGTATCTGGGTCAACGAATCCCCAGATAAAATTGGTCATTCATGTCAAGTCTGTGTGAGACATTGGCTGCTATGTTCACCTATAAAATATACAGTCACTCCATTCTGCAGTAAAGTGCTTTGAGATGGTTTGAAGATGTGATATCAAATGGAATTATACAACAATTATAATGAAAGAAACTCAAATTCCCCTTTTCCCTTTTTACAGATGTTTTATACAACTTCTATAATATAAACATTATCCAATTTGCATAATCGACCTCATTACTTGCTTGGGGCAATGAGGAAACCACGTTTGAATCTATTCCAATTGCTAGTATTAAGCTGTTGTATAACTACAATAATAATGATAATAATCCTTGCATTTAACATGGTGTTTTACAAGTCTTCTAGATGACTCAAAGCGCTTCACAGAATATACTGTAAAGTGAATTGACTGTATATTTGTGGCCGAAATGCAGCAAGCAATTGTGCACATCAGTGTATCCACAAACTGTCGTGCGTTGAAATGACCAATTTTTTTTGAGGGATTATCATTAGGCATGTGGAGTAAGGAAACTTACCCAAGGTTTCGTCCTGCCTGGATTTGAACACAGGTCTCATGCTTGTAAGGCTCTAACCACTGAGCTACATGACTCCGCTAAATGTGAACAGTTCAAAGCGAAACCCTTTCAAAGGGAAGTCTAAGGCATATAATAACTTGCTGGATGGCATATGTTATCCTGTGTGCAGGATGCAAGTTATTGTTGGAGTAATTGACAATGTAAGTTGCAACAAGGTATAAGGCTCCTGTCCTATCATGTCCCAGTATGAAAGAAAACATAATGGGAGACCAAAAAAACTGTTGAATTTTTATTTTTTATTACTTTTTTTTAAAGTGAAGATGCACAATGGGCACTACTATAATAAATTTCCTACCCAACCCTCAATTGGACAATGGATAAAAAGAAACAACTTTGTACTCCTTTCAGATGGGGTACTGAGGTTCTATTATCCTTTCCTTTGTCCCACATGACTATTTTGAAGAAGAGCAGAGAACTTAAAGAGAAGTTTGGCAAAGATTCCTTCTACATCCACAAAAAATAATTTTGTCTTTCACCTTGTAGTGGTTTGTGGGACAAGTTACTGCACAGAGTAACTCACTGCATTAAGTGAATAAGGCTGCTTTCTCTGCACAACAGGCATCAGAGTAACTCACTGCATTGAGCAATATGTTTTAAGAGATAAGGCACTATATCAAAGTAATGAGCACAATATCAAATGCAAACATTAGTTAATAACATAGAACCTGTAATGTAAAAAATAATGTTAGAATTAACTTAATACCATTTAAGAAATAAAATATCTGGTTCCTACATGGAGGATAGGAAAAAAAGAACTGTAAAAAATCTTTAGATTTAAGTCAATACCCAGAAAGACACTGTTGAAATAAGAACTAAACAGTTTGTACTAGAATAGACATGGTGCATTTGACTTGACTGTATGCATATTATTTAAAAATCATACCTGTTCGCATATCTAAGTGTATTTAGTGTGTTCTCACAGGAACCCATTCCTGGGGAGATAGTGGCAATCTGTAAACACATAAGATACAAAAATTGCACGCATGTCTGAAGTATTCACAGGGAGTATGATTAAAAATCTCCTTCGGAATTAAACCTCCAAACTATTTAACTAAAATAGCATGTACTGATACAGCACTCAATTTCATAGATCTGTGCCTTCAGTATATACTAACACAAATTGTACCATCATCTAAAACTAAAAATGTAAAGAAGTGGGTTCCACTAACTACTCTAGAACTGTTTCACCACAACTCCAAAAGAGCAAGGAAAGCATCGATAACCATTTACACTAAACTACTTTAGCGTGCTTATGATTCCACAATATTAAAATAATGTGACTGCAACCAAATTTGTATCATCATCAAAAAACATGAATACACTGCAGTAGAATGTTTAACTGCATCAGACCCAGATGCAGAAGTAGATGTGGGGGGAAAACAGAAACTGTGTGGTAGAAAGAGGCAAAGGTTGGTGCAGTGTGTTACTACAGAGACAGCATAACCCCTAATGGAAGAAGCTTTTGACTAGCATTATAGCTAATTTGTCTCTCTACTGTGGTGCACTAACAATGCAGCAACATTTATTGATATGACTGGAATATTTCAAAAACACAATACAGATAAGGAAATTTGTCTTGAAGACAAAATGGATATCACCAGACACCAGGAAGCCTAGACTAAGAAAAACTGCATATTGTTACATTAGCACAAAAAATTAAAAATATCCCAGTGGTCATAATTTATACAAGATTAAAAATGGAACCTATATAGATATTGTGTAAAACAGTGCACAAAACTTAAATCAGTCTAAGTTAGATAATGTTAGTACATTAATATGAAAGATTCCAGAAACAATCATGAGATATGTAAAATTAATATCTTAAAATCACTATTAATAATATTTATAGATAAATCACATTGTTTGATGTAGCATTAAACCAAAAAAGACCTTTTCAGAAGGTCAAAGGTCTGTCGACAGAGCTCATCTCAGTGGGTTGGGACAGTCTGATGGATTTCAATATAGTAAAGGAGTCAAACTTAGTGCAAGTCAACAAATTAACAAGATATCAATTGCAATTACTAGATACAAGTACTAAACAAAGTAAAATGTGGAAAAGAAATTTTAAGTAAAATAGTTTGTGCCTATTATATAATGAAACCAAATGTTTCATACTTGTCTGAATCAAATTAAAATTTATTTTGCAACCCATTGGACTTAATGCACAGGCAACTGCAGGTGATTGCCGCATGGATTGTATAAATTGCAACTAAAACAAATTGCAGGTAATTATATTTGACTATTTTTCTGACTTTACACAAAGGCAGCTCAAGCTCTTGTTCTAGACATTCAGCCCTCTATCTCTCAGTGTGTGGACTCACATGAAAGACACCCATTTGAAAGATCTGTCAAAGGATGAAATGTATTTATCCTCATGAAATTGAACCCCAATACAAGTCACCATCATCCAGAAGAGAGAAGGGCAGAATTTTTTTTAAGCTGCTTATTGTAACTCAATTAACTTGAAACAGTTTCTGGAATAGCCTTACAGATTCTCACACAAATCATTTTTTCTTTTGGTAAGGGCAAAAAGGGAGGAAATGACATTAATTATAGAGTCAATTGAACATTCAAACCGAAACGTTTTAAAATGTCTAAACTTAGAACTTACCATACAGGTTCTGGAGTTTTCTCCAATGAACGAATCTCTGAGCACCTGAGTAAGTTTACTTGCTCGGAATGGAGTATGAGGTTTATTTCGACCTAAGGCTCTAATACACTCCTGGAATTACATAAAATACATATTAAACCAAAAGACCCAAACAATCCCAGTAAAATTCTGGACAAAACATTGTCTGAGACTGGATGCCAGTAGACAAATAAAATGAAAATCTTCTCTCTCACAATAAGGGTCGAATATGAAATGAATTCTGACATTCTTAAAAAGCAGTATGGGCTTCTAAATTTGTAATCTCAGAGAATCCACAGGGATGGCTGGTTTAAGAATTGGACAGGTCATAGCACCTCAGTTGTGTGGTGCTGTTTAAAGTGGTTTAAGACATGTTGGACTCAAGCCATTCAAACTCTGATCTGGACGTGCTGAATTTTGACACTTGGGTATCTGAAATGGAATTCCTCAGCAGTAGCATTCCTACGTATGAGCAAACAAAAAGCAGCATTTTTACATGTGAATATAATTTGTATTTGGTGTGAAATTATATGAAAAACAGAGTTAAAAAATTGAGTCTAAAAAAAATGGCTAATACAAGCCACTCAGTTTCTACTAGTAAACAGAATGTAAAACTCCTGAAAAAAAATGTTGTAGCAATATTAAAAGTTATTTAATCCTTTCATTCTAAAGGAAAGATAGCAGGAATTGCTGTGTTCAATGAGTGGTGAACAACCAAATTGTCTAAAACACCAACAGGATCATATAATCCTGAGTAGATCAGCCATGATCTTGTTGAATGGCGGAGCAGGCTCGAAGGGCCGAATGGCCTACTCCTGCTCCTAATTCTTATGTTCTTATAATAGTGGAAATCAAAGCATGTAACAAGTTATAGCGCCTTTCATGCAGATTAGCATCTTGTAGAGCTGCACAATGGCGGGATTGTATGCTAAATCGGAGGATGGGGGGTAGGCAGAAGTTAAGTGACTACAGGCGCAGTCAAAGGTATAGATCTTAAATTAGGATTCATAGCTAGTTAAGGAGGGGGCGAGGCAGAAGGATTGAGGCACAGAGGTCTAATGGCAAAGAGCATATACAGCATTAAAATAGTTGCAATATATTAAATAATTATTTACAATGGTGCAAGAAAAATATATCTTCAATGGCAAGAGTGTAAAAAAATGCTTAAGTCTTAACATATTATTCGGACGAAACTACAGATTGGATATCCCCTTTATTTATCCCTTCATCACTACTTCTTCCATAACCATTTCTAATCTACCCTATTCAGAGCCTTCTTACTCGTTGACTCTTAGGCTAAACGTATTGCGTAACTATACCTGAAATCTAAAGATAAATCAAGCAAAAAATTTTGAATACTACATTTATGCAATCCAAGTATTAAACACTAGAATTCTTCCCTTCAAAATAACATTTCCTCTCCTCAATCACAGCTGCAGTATTATTTCAGACAGTACAAATCCCTAGATTCTCCAATTAATGTCTAAACCATAAATTATTGATGTTGTTTCAAAACAGTTAACTAATAACCTTTACATTTGATTTAGTTTAATTCACACTTGGAGGACATCTCAAAGCACTTCACAGGAATTCTTGTCGTGAAAAATCATCAACTGCTTTTGTTGGTGGCGCATTCCACATACCCAATGCTCTGGGAAAACATTCTTATCTCTATTCTTACTTGAGCTCTTCTAATTTTAAACCTATACCCTATTGTTCTGTTCATCGACCAAGTAAAATAACCTTCTTACACATTTGTCCTTCTATTAACCTGGGTTTCTTTACAACAGCATTCAATGCCACTATATATTCCAACAAGGACAAGATGCTCTGCACTGGACATTTGAACAGTCAGTTACTTTCATTACTCATCCACGCCTTAATCACTTCCAGGTTCGACTACAGGAACTCTCTCCTCGTCGGCCTCCCCCGCTCCTCCCTTCACAGGCTGCAGATCATTCAGAATCCTGCAGCTCGTGTACTCTCCCGTACCAGGCTTCGCGACCACATCACTCCCACCCTCGCCCGTCTCCACTGGCTTCATCCAGAAGATCGAATTCAGGATCCTTGTCCTCACTTTCAAGGCCATTCATGGCCTATCTCTCTGACCTACTGCCTCCCTATCAGCCTGCCTGCACCCTCCGTTCAGCAGACTCAGGCCTGCTCCGCGTCCACCGCCCTAACCATCAGCGGCCGGGCTTTCAGCCTCTCTGCTCCCATACTGTGGAACTCCATCCCGCAGCCCCTCCACCTTGCTTCCTCCCTTTCCTCCTTCAAGGCCGGTCTCAAGACCTTCCTCTTCGACCACGTCTTCGACTGCCCCGCTAACTCTTCCTCCTCTCCCACTCGCCTTTCCCCGAACCTCCCCCCCACCCCCCCGCTCGGGTCCCGACCTGACTGTTTAGCACTTTGAGACGTCCTCCCAACGTGAAAGGCACTTTATAAGTGCAATTTTATTGTTGTTGTTTTTGCTCTTCAACGATCAGAAAGAAGTAACTGTAACTCAAGCAAACTGGTGGGCTTTTACACTTATTGCTGCAAATAAAATCTCTCAACTTCATAATATGTGATTGGATTACAGAAGATGAAATTCGTTCACATCAAGTGAGCTGGTGGAGTCATAATAAACAATAATAATCCTTATATTTGATAAGTTTTTCATGTCTTCTAGATGTCTCAAAGCGCTTCACAGAATATACAGTAAAGTGAATTGACTGTATATGTGTAGGTGAATCTCTTTATTCCAAAGCATTTTACTTGATCAAAAAGGAAGTGAGATTTGATGTGAATTTCAGAAATACTTCATGCAGTAATAATTGCAGAAGATGTTGCTGGTTACCTTGAGTGCTAAAAGGCTTTTATTAATCTCAGCACCTTCCAGCCGTGTCTGTCGGTCTGCACTCGACGTATCTGCACCTCTCTCATTTCCTGCCAGATCAATTAAAGAAAACTTGCCATGCATTTTTCCTTTCTTGCGAAGAATAATCTGGAACACTGCATGGCTTCGAGAAGAGTGAGCATTTGCAGATGTTTGACCAGATGTTCTACAAAATACAATCGAAGAATAAGTTCAAATAAACATTAAATTCAACAACTTTAAGCTTTCAACCAGTGTAGTTTTTAAAAGTAAATTATTTAAAGTATAAAATATTGTAAATTTCTGTTGAAGAACAAGGACAACAAAAACTGAATTAAAAAAAATCTAAATACAAAGTGTGAATTTCAAAGTTTAAAATGAGAGCAATTTTTTTTTTTAAAAAGTAGTCAATAAAAGTGACCTAAAATACAAAATAGAAAGCGTACAAAACTTTAATTCAATTGCTGTCAATAATAGGTGGCCTCTGAGTAGTGGAAGAGTAATCTCATGTTTACAAATATCTGTACTTCTAAAATATAGTACTGTACTATAATAAAAATAATCGTTACATTTGATGTAGCACCTTTTCACATCTAACCGTCTCAAAGCACTTCACAGAATATACTGTAAAGTGAATTGACTGTATGTTTTGTGAGCAAAATGCCAAAGAATGCTTTAACCAAAAAATAGATCATTTACGCATTTTCTAATTCACCATTAATAATGTTGTCAAATAGCAATCATCAGAAAGTTTGTAAACTGAGTCACTTAGTCAAACTCACCTGCAGCTATTGCCAGCTTCAATTAGTTTCAAAACATCTTCTGTACATTTAACCTCTCGTTCTGAAAGTCCCACCACTTGAACCTGCTGCTTTCCATCCTCCAAAACTCTTAGCTTACTTTTTCTGTTAAGCAAGTCGAATACCTGGAAAAGAAAGTACACTAAATGTAATAGAGGTTTTCAATCATTTAAATGTACAATACCATATAGATAAGCAATGGTTAAACATTCTCCTTCAAAATCAGCAAAAGTATGAGACCGTTTTCTACAAATTAATCAACAACAACAAAATTACATTTGTATAGCGCCTTTTACATCAGGGGGACGTCCCAAGGCGCTGGACAGCTATTGATTCAGACCCGAGCTGAGGACATGGTGGGGGGGGGGGGGAAGAATTGCCGATGGGTCCATTGAAGAGGAGAGTCTTGAGGCGAGACTTGAAGGAGGCTAGGGAGGGGCGAGGCTGAGGGACTTCGGGATGGAATTCCTAGCCTTTCGCAAGAAATGCTCGTTAGATACAAATATTAAATCTAAAGAAAGATTCTCCCATTTAGTGCTTGAAATAATGTATTTAAATCCAATTGTATTATAATAATACTACTTCCATTCAATTTTCATGGTTATCATGTTTGATACATCAACGTAGCTCATTTTAAATGATTTTTAATTGATATTAACCAAATAGATTGTTGTGAGAATTTACAATAATATGTAAACTTGTGTTTCTAAAGTAACCCTAATTATAAATTACTCTCACAATTTTACTATGAAAACCTAATGGCATTTGTAAGAAAATGAATGGCCATCAAGATTCTAGTAATCTTATTATTTTTGATGATATTTGTTTGAAAATTCCTCGGTTGGAATAAAACAGTATCACTTTCAAATCAATAAATTAGAAAAGTAGATAAAGTAGCTTTTTGTTTTTAAAATCAGGTGACGATAATTGACTTTCTGTGTTATTCCCAGACCATTTGTGCATACCCCCTAGTAAGCCCCAGTGATTTAAAAAAATACTGGGAAACAAGTATTGCTTCCCATTTATTTAGTCATCAGGTGCTTTGTCGATGGAAGGAGATAAAATCTAAAACCATTGAAATTTCTTGCAGCCTTCATAAAGTCTGTCTTTTTCTTGAATTCTTCCCTCCTACACAGTCTCTGCATTCACATATTTACCCACTGTATCATCCTGTCAATATTTAATACCTTTTAAATAGATTACTGGAGGCAGCCAGATGCAAATGAATGAATCCTGCTTCCCACCTGGAGTTCAGAATAACCACATAACATGTTGTTATTTTTATTCTTAAAAATGTAGCACTTACCTTACCACTGTAAATCTCAAAAAATGTTGCATATACTTGGAGCTCTAATTTTCTGTAATTTTGCTTCTTTAACATTAGAAAAACATCTCGAGCTGCAACAAAGTTAAAACAATTACAAATTCCCATTCCAGGAACATAGGAAAACAGAAAGATGCCATTCAGCCATTTGTTCCACCAGTTTTTTATACCTCAACAGATCTTTTCATTTTCCTCTCCCCAACCACTCCCTCCAACCCCCACCACCCCATATCACCCAATGTCATACAATGCTTTTCACTACCCAAGAAATCAATCTCTCTCTCTTTTAAACATCCCCATTGATTATCCCTCTAAAGCTTTCTAGGACAGATCTACACAACCCATTGTTCTAAATATAACAATTTACATTTATATAGCATCTTTCACATGAGGAATTGGGGGGATAGCCCCCATATAAATGTAAAAGTTATGTTGGTGTAAGATTGGATGCCCATAACCAGAGCTGCCAACCTTTATTAACAAAAAAAATGTACTCCTGAAAGCTAAAAACAGTATTTTGTAGTAAAAAAAAAGTATTTTCCCCAGAACCTACCGGTCGGTACTTAACGAAAAAATTACAGCGCGAAAAGATGCCAAGTAAAATGGGACTTCAAAACCCATTGTTAAGCAAAAATTGCATTAAGAGGGAGGTCACTACTGTGTTTCCGTATATGAAAAAAATCGTTCCCAGTAATGCTTTGCGCCTAGCCTAGCGCCCAGCGCTAACAGTTACAGTGTATCAGCGACGGCGGAAGGTAGGTAGGTAGCACTGCTATTGAAGGCAGGGAGAGAGAGTTAGAGAGAAAGAGACTGAGACAGAGAGAGACTGTGAGTGAGATTGTGACAGCCAGAGATTCAAACATAAAGAGAAAGACACAGAGAGAGAGATACATAGAGGGACAGAGAGAGAGAAAGAGAGAGCGACCCAGAGAAGGAAAGAGACACGGAAAGAGAGAGAGAGAAAGAGACACACAGAGGGACGCACAGAGGGAGACTGAGACAGAGAGGAGAGACAGACAGGCAGAGCATGGAATTTCCAAAATTGGGATTTTCCAAAAAACTTATTTTACCAAGAAAAATCGTACTGCCGTATATTTACTGCAATTTACCGTACTAAATACGGCAAAAACGTACTGGTTGGCAGCTCTGCATAACGAATCACAGTACTCCAAATGAAATCTGATCAGCGCTCTATATCACTGGAGAAGCACCTTTTACATTCCAGACCTCTGGATAATATATGCTAGCATCCACGTTTCTGCACCTGTGAACCAGATTTATTATGAAAATATCCAAAGATCAATGAAAACCAGGTACAATAAAAGCCCGTTTATCTGTGACCCAATCAACCATAACTTCCATATAACCAGCACCTAAAAAAAAAGTTCCCCATTTGAATAACTGGATCTTATCCAGCACAATCGCGATGGTGCATTTAATGAGTCGATTGTCGCACAAGAGTACAGTACGGTAATACTGAATGCTGCCGGTAGTGGCACTTCCATTTTTTCCTCTTAAAGCTGCACTGTCGATTTTTCCTCTCCGTCTCTCATTTTCCTCTCTCTCCTTTTATTTTCTCTCTCCATCTCCTTCCTTCCTCTCTATCTCTCCCACTCTCTTTCTATCTCTTCCCCTTTTTTTCTTTCCCTCTCTCTCTGATGGATACTACATATTGCCTGTGTAGCAGGCATCGTGGGTTTATACACTGTTTTGGTGGGGGGTGGAGTGGGAGAAGGAAAGAGACAGGGAGAGAAAGAGTGGGGGGGGGAAAGAGAGGGAAAGAGGTGGGGAGAGAGAGGTGTGGGAGAGAGAGAGAGAGCTGGGGGGGGGGGGTGAGTTGATTAATTTGGATGGAAAATGAGAGGAGTGGAGGGGGGTTGGGTTTGGAGCCACTGAGATACCTGACTGACTGAGTGTGTGTGTGAGAGAGAGAGAGAGAGAGAAAGAGAAAAGAGGAAAAACCGACAGTACCCTTTAAGAAGAAAAAAACTCTTCTGTCCGCCATTGTAGAAGTTTGCTTTGTGATTGTGTGCTGTGGTTATAGACTGTAATTGATTTGTTGCTTTACTGGTAAGTATCCATACAATATTCTGTTATTATTTAGTCTATTATTAATAATAATAAATTAATTTGTTTTGTGTTGGGTTTTCGGCAACTTGCCGCCCGAATATCCGGCATGCAGTTTAATCAGCATTGGCCAGATCCCGAGGATTGCCGGATAAACGGCCTTTTACTGTATAAGGAAAGAAAATTAGGAAAAAACACATTAAGTGTTTTTACTGAATATTTCTAGGTAAATAATAAACACTTATGAAAATTCACCTGCTAATGCATATACTCCTTTGGAACAGTCTTGATTTTTTCCTGTGAAGTCACCGCCCATAGTCTAAAATATTAATTATAAAGAAAATAAAAATTGAATAGTAAAAGTAAAAACTACTTGTACAACAAAATATTATTTGTTGAATTGCAGTGCACTATAATGCATTAATTTAGTTTCCTATAGAGATGAGTGAATATCTAAACAAACACAATAAGAATATCTAATGGGAGATTAAGATTAATCAACAACAACAAAATTACATTTAGAGCACCTTTCACATCGTTTATAAACCTTTAACTAACACTATGTCTATGCATACATATATTTTAAGTCATTGACCATTCAGTGTTATTTTAAAATTCTATTGTGATCCTTCCATTTGTGGAAGCGTTTCGTATGAAATTTTTAACATTTGATATTCAATAAAACCCATCTTGGTGAAATTCAATACAGGTATCCCTCCCCAACCGCGGAGTTGGGGAAATCAACGACGAGTGCGAGGTGGGTGGATGTGGAGAAGGTGGTGTGGTGGGTGACACCGAAGGGGATGGATGCAGAGAAGCAACATTGTGGCTGGTTGATTGCGACATCACAACTGGGTCCTAGCGTCAAACGCCAGCGTGAAGCGACATTGTGGCTGGTTAATGCAACTGGGTCCTAGCGCCAAACGCTAGTGTTAGTGTTAAAACCCGTGGATATGCAAAATTCACTGCCGCGGTTAGCAAAGGTTGTCGCAGAGAGACAACCGTGGATACGTGAAATCCGTGATAGAAAAAACCACAGTTGGGGCGGGGTACCTGTATATGCATTGCGTCGTTACTCGGATTTATTGGTAGCAGTCACTTTCAATGTAAAATTTATTATATACAATGTTTAAAAATAACTCTTCAAGTTTTACACATTTCTGGGGATCTTACAAATAATAGCAATCAACGTTAAAACACATTTTAGGTAAATGCTGTTTACTACTGAAAACAATGAGATTTCATCATTCCAAACAATGGATGGAATGCAACTGAAAAAAGGACTCAACTAATAATGTAAATAGTACATACATGTGTTTTCCCACTGCCAGTCTGACCATATGCAAAACAAGTTGCCATTCCTCTTTCAAATATTGTCTCCACCAGGGGTCGAGCTGTAAACCTAGATTAAAACCAAAAAAATTGCGATAACATTCTTTGTCCAAACAAAAATAGAAAAACTACAAGATCTGAGTTATAACTTGAGTAACAGTAACAAATACGATCCTCAAAAACAAAAAGGCATCAAATATGAAAATTATTTTTGATTTGCTAAATGTCCAGTAATACAATATTCTATATCACAAGGTTAAACTAGAATGTTCTATTAGATAATAACTGAAATATGCATTCAGCCCATTAAAAGCTTGTCATATCATTGCATTAATTCCAAGTGATTTCTTTCTAATACCATTTTTTCTCCATATCCCTTAATACAACAACTAAATTACATTTATAGGCGCCTTTCCCGTCGGGAGGATCTCCCAGGCGCTGAACAGTCAGGGGTGAGGACCCGAGCACGGGGAGGGGCAGGGGAGGGAGAGAGTTGGGAGTACGGCAGAAGGCACATTGAAAAGGAGGGTCTTGAGACCGGCCTTGAAGGAGGAAAGGGAGGAAGCGAGATGAAGAGACTGGGGGATGGAGTTCCAGAGGATGGGGGCAGAGACTGCGAGCCCAGCCACCGATGGTAGGGCGGGTCAGGCGGGGGACATGGAGCAGACCGGAACCCACTGAACGGAGGGCACGGGCAGGTTGATAGGGTTGCAGAGATAGTAAGGGCAAAGCCGTGGGTGGCCTTGAAAGTGAGAATGAGGATCTTGAATTCGATCCTCTGGGGGATGGGGAGCCAATGCAGCTGGGCGAGTGTGGGAGTGATGTGGTCACAGAGCTTAGTACGGGAGATACCATAATAATATTAATAAACATTAGAATACAGAACAGCTAAACTCCATTTGTAAGTACAGGGCTCAATAACTGCCTAGTTATTTTTGTCCCAAGTTACAGGTTAACTGCAAGAATATGTATTTGGAAAATTTCCACAACCGCTGTGCATTATTTTTCAATTTCACGAAATGAAAATGTCACATTATTCATATGGCAGCTCTCAATCAACATTACATCATAAATTGATAATGATTTTATTATTATTTTAATATTCCCATGGCTCAGTGTGTAAATGTATTGCTGGTGTACTTCCAAGCAAAACAGATTAGGAAGGTTCAAATGCCTGACCCTACTTTGTGCTGGATTCGTTGTTCTCATCTTGTCAGTTTCCAACAAAGATCGCTATTTAAAAAATAAACAGAGATATTGTGAACACTAGGGTCCGTCCATATGGAAATTTTCCGATTAAATATATCGATGGGCTCATATCGAGATATACCGAAATATCGATATTTTGGGGGTTTTCGTACTGCGCATGCACGTGCATTCGGAGTGCGCGCGCGTTCCGGGTGCACGCGCATTCCGGGTGCGCGCGCATTCGGGGCCTATCTCCTCAGGAGGTAAATATCTTTCTCTCTCTGTGTCTCTCACTCTCTCCATCTCTGTGTTTTTCTGTCTGTGTGTCTGTCTCTCTCCCTCTCTCCTCTCTCACATTCCCCCTCATCTCTATCTATCTGTATATTATCACATCCACCCCGTCTCTCCCCCCCCCCACCATCGTCCCTCTCTCGCACCCCCCACCCCCGTCGTCTCTCTCCCCTACCACCCCCCCTGCCGTCTCTCTCTCCCTCCCCACCCAGCCGTCTCTCTCCCCCTCCCCCCAGCCGTCTCTCTCCCCCTCCCCCCAGCCGTCTCTCTCCCCCTCTCCCCCCCCCCAGCCGTCTCTCCCACTCTCCCCCCCCCTAGCCGTCTCTCCCCCTCTCCCCCCCCCCAGCCGTCTCTCTCACACTCTCCCACCCCCCACCCATCTCTCCCCCCCCCCCACCCCCACCCCTTGCATACCTGTATATTGTATTCGAGGACTATGAATACAATATGGCGGCTTTGCACCTCGGTCTGTGCATTGTGTATAGAGATGAGCATTCTGGGTCTTGTAGTTCAGTGTGCACACATCCCAATTTTTTTACCTCGATATATCGATTTTTAAAAATGTCTATATCGGCATATCGATATGAAAATTATATCGGGTTTTAGCGATATATCGATATATCGCCAGACCCTAGTGAACACCAAGTGAAAACAGGAGGTTTTGGAGATGAGGAATGACTGCCAGTTCTCATGGAATTCCACCATTCTGTCCAATAGGTGTGATCACTTTAGTGGTGGAGAGAGAGAATTAACTATTCATCGACCAAACTGTGAAGGTAAAGATAGCAGGCAACTTTCATCAATCCACCTGCCCTCCAAAAGCCCAATATCATAATGAATACTCGTTTACTGGTTTAATAGTTATTGACTTTATCTGAAAATGCAACGGTTTTTGCATACCTGTAAACCATTTCATTAGTTGATGTTTCATCAAAGGCATAGTCGAAGCGAAAGGTTTGATTTTCTAAGTATTTGGTCAAATCCACTTTTTGTTTTGGCTCATGAACCATTACAACATCCTTACTTGGAATCGTGATTACATCAAGATCTCTTATTGTAGTTTCTGGAAAAAAAAGAATATAATGCAATATACATTTATATAGCGGTGAACCTGAAATTGGTGAGTCAGGATAGAAATACAAAAATATAAGTGGTTTTGATAGGAAACTGAATGGGATTCGGGTGAAGGTATAACTTAGGCAATTACACAAGTTATAAAGATAAGACGTATGTGAGATTTACTATATTTGCAAGCTCTGCAAGTTCTGGTAAAATGACATAAGGCAACTGCCTAAGCTCGAAAGGCAGTGCAGAGGAGATAGACAAGGATGATCCGCAGTGTTAAGAGAGATGAGCTAAGGGCAACAATTAGACATGACGATCCGTCAGTCTTCAGAGAAAATGAGACAAGAGGGGAACTTGTAGAAGTGTATAAAATTATTTGGCTCCGAAGACCTTAATCTCCCAGGCGAATCCCTCAGATTTACTGAATCTGTGCACAACCTAGGCATCAGGTTCAATCCCAAATTGTCCTACCTACCCAACATCCAGTCCCAGACTAGGACTACTTTCCCTTTACCTCATCACCCGCCTTTGACCATACCTACACCCAATGTGGCTAAAAGCCTCATCCACATATTTGTTATCTCCCGCCTCAATTTTTCCAATGTCCTCCTTGCTAGTCTCCCCAGCTTCATTCATTAAGTCCAACTAATTTAAAACCCCATCACGTACATTACCAGTACTAATCTCCGCACCTCATTAACCCATTTGTTTCCAGGCTACTCCTTGCAGAATCGATCAATTTCAAGATCCTCACTCTTGCATATTAAAAAAATCGCTGTTATGCCGACATCTCCTCATATCTCCAACCTGCTTACACCCAACTCCCCACCCTCAACCTTTGCTTAGCTGGCTCTGGCCTCTTGCAAGTCCCTCCCACAGCACCAATGGCAACCTGCTTTCAGCCACTACGCCCCAAGACTATGGAATCTGTCTCAGTCCTCCTGGCTTGCCCCTCTTGTCACTCTTCAGAACACACCTAAAGGCTTTCCTCTTCAACCATGCCGAAAGTCACTTCTTTCCTCTCTCTGATTCAGTGTTAAGCTCCTCCACTCAAGTTCTCCAATATTTCACACAAGACTGTGAGAAGGATGCTATATCAATGTAAATTTCTGTTGTTCATCCAAACCAACCTTGTAATCAAACCACAAAGAAACAGTAGTAAAGACTGATACGTGATTCGTGAATGCCGAGGTGTCCACTTCACATTTAAAGAGTGCTTTAAAATCCACAATTGTAGTGGTAATGGGAGACTTTAATTATCCCAACATCGAATGGCAGAATAGTAGTGTAAAGGGCAAGGATGGAGAAGAATTCCTGAAATGTGTACAGGACAACTTTCTTGATCAGAATGTTTCCAGTCCAACAAGGAAGGAAGCAGTGCTGGATCCAGTTTTGGGGAATGAGATTGGGCAAGTACAACAGTTTCTGTAGGTGAGCACCTAGGAAATAGCAATCACGATATAATTAGATTCAGAGTAATTATGGAAAGGGATAAGGAACACTCAAAGATGAAGACACTCAATTGGAAGAAGACTAATTTCAGTGAGTTAAAACCTGGCCGAGGTGGACTGGAAAGAATGACTGGCAGGTAAAACAGTTAACGAGCAGTGGGCAGTCTTCAAAGAGATAGTTTGGGCACAGGTCAAAAACATTCCAACAAAGATAAAATATAGGGCATCCAAACCTCCCTGGATGACTAGGGCAATTGGGGTTAAAATAACGCACGAAAAAGGAGGCTTATGACAAGTGTCAGGCCCAAGATACAGAGGTCAACCAAGCAGGAAGAGCAGGAGGGAACTCAAAAAGGAAATTAGAGGGGTAAAAAGACTGCACAAGAAACAATTAGCAGGTAACATTAAAGGGAACCCTAAGGTAGTTTACAAACACATTAAGAGTAAAAGATTGGTCAAGGGTAAGGTGGGGCCAATTAGGGACACAAGGAGGAAATCTTATTGTAGAGGCAGAGAGCATGGCTGATGTACTGAATGAGTACTTTGCCTCTGTCTTCACAAGAGAAGAGGATGCAGCCAATGCTACAGTATTGGAGGAAAGGGTAGAAGAAATGGATAGGATTAGTATAAACAGAGGGGGAGTACTAAAAAGGTTGATGGCACTCAAGCTAGATAAGTCACCCGGTCCGGATGAGATGCATCCTAGATTACTAAGGGAAGTACGGGAGCAAATAGCAAAGATTCTGGTCACAATCTTTCAATCTTCCTTGGACACAGGGGTGGTGTCAGAGGACTGGAAGGTTGCGAATGTTACTCCCCTGTATAAAAAGGGGCAGAAGGACAAACCTGGGAACTACAGGCCAGTCAGTCTAACGTCGGTAGTGGGCAAACTTCTAGAGTCTATAATCAGGGACAAGATAGATCTTCACTTAGAAATATATAGGCTAATAAAGGACAGCCAGCATGGATTTGTTAAAGGCAAATCTTGCCTTACAAATCTGATAGAATATTTCAATGAGATAGCGCAATGGGTGGACGAGGGTAGCGCAGTTGACGTAGTTTACATGCATTTTCGAAAGGCATTTGACAAAGTGCCGCAAAGGAAAGTAGAGGCCCTTGGGGTTAAAGGGACAGTGGCAGCATGGATCCACAACTGGCTGCGAGACAGAAAGCAGAGAGTTGTGGTGAGCTGCTGCTTTTCAGATTGGAGGGAAGTGTGCAATAGCGTCCCCCAGGGATCGATATTGGGACCACGGCTCTTTTTAATGTATATTAACGATCTGGATTTGGGTGTAGGGAGCAGTTTCCAAGTTTGGAGATTATATTAAGTTACTAAGGGAGAATAGTAAATAGTGAGGAGAATAGTAGCCATCTGCAAGAGGATATAGATAAAATGGTAAAGTGGGCAGACACATGGCAGATAAAGTTTAATGCAGAGAAGTGTGAGGTGATACATTTTGGGAGAAGAAATGAGGGGAGGCAATATAGGCTAGATAGTACAATTTTAACAGGTGTGAGGGAACAGAGAGACCTGGGGATTTGTGTTAGCAACGCTTTGAAGGTGGCAGGACAGGTGGACAAAGCCGTTAAGAAGGCATATGGGATACTAGGCTTTATAAATAGGGGTATAGAGTACAAAAGTCAGGAAGTGCTGATTAACCTCTATAAATCTTTGGTTAGGCCTCAGCTGGAGTACTATGTCCAATTCTGGTCACCACCCCATAGGAGGGATGTTAAAACATTCGAAAGAGTGCAAAGAAGGTTTACTAGAATGGTACCAGGATTGAGGGACTTCAGTTATGGGGAAAGGCTAGATAGGCTAGGTTTATTCTCTTGGAATAGAGAGGGTTGAGAGGAGACCTAATAGAGGTGTATAAAATCATGAGGGGATTTGACAGGGTGAATAAGGAAAAACTGTTTCCACTGGTGGGCGAATCATAAAATTGTGGTCATAGATTTAAAATAGTTTCAAAACGAAGCAGAGGGGAGCTGAGGAGAAATTATTTCACTCAGAGGGTTGTTCGAATCTGGAATGCATTGCCTGAAAAGGAGGTGGAGGCCGATTTGATAACAGCTTTTAAAAGAGAATTAGATCTTTATTTAGGGAGAACAGGTCTGTTAGGTTATGGGCAGTGGGATTAAGTTGCTCTTTTCAAAGAGCCGGCACAGACTAGATGGACCGAATGGCCTGCTTTTGTGCCGTAAGATTCTATTGATTCTATCATTCCATGAACCGCAGAATAAGCTTTCTTTGGGGAAGGCATCTTCCTGACAAAGTGCCTATCATCAATAAAATAAATCTCGGTAATAAAGAGTCTCTCCTGACAAGAGTCAAGTTTGCTGGATGAAAATGTTGGGAGAATCTTTCAGTAAGGCTTCAAGATTGTGGAGGCACAAGAACCCAAAATATAAAAAACACTGTAGTTAATGATATCCTTCATTAACATACAGAATGTCAGAAAAAAGGTCATCAACCTGAAATGTTAGCTCACATTCCTTTTTCCATAGATGCTGCCTGACCTGCTGAGAAACCAGTGATTTCTGTTTTTATTTTTAGACATTATAAACTCTATCTACCTTTGATGGAATTGTAAAGGTGCTTGCAAAATCGGTCTTTGCAAAACCTAATGGAGCAGCAGGTCTCTAGAATAGCCACATGTAGCCTTTTAGTCCACTCCGAGGTTTTAAGTATTTTTATATATCTTAAATGGAGGGATTGAAGTGCAATGCCACCAAATACATATTAAAGTCAGTGTTCTCTTTTTCTTCAGAATAAGATTTTTTTTTAAAAATCAAACAGGAATAAGGAGTATCACATGAACAAAATCTTGATGCAACAAAATTACATTTGTACAGTGCCTTTCACATAGGGAGGACGGCCAGTATTCCAGACCCAAAATGGGAGTAGGGATTGGGGAAAGTGGAGGGCAGCTGAGGATAGGGGAAGATCAAGAGCATGGTCAAGGAGGACGGCCTTAAGGTGGGTCTTGCGAAATGGCCATCATTCAAAAATAGGTTGTAGTGTGTGATACAATATCAATAAATCAGAAATCTTTGTTCTAGAGGGTGGGGGCACAGCTGCTGAAGACACGCCCAACAAGCGGGCCAGAGACCACCGAGCAGATGGAGCAGGCAGGATATTAGGGGGTTAGGCAGTCACACAGTCACAGAGGTAGCGGGGTGCGAGGCCATGGAGGGCTTTGAAGGTGAGGACCAGGATCTTCAGCTGTATCCTCTGTGTAATGGGAAGTCAGTAGAGTTGACAAGGGTCGGGGTGATATGGTCATGGAAGGTTCACATCGCTAATCAAAGGTTTTCCTTCCTGGGAGTGTAGGCCAAATTTGCATACTTCTGCAATTTGTGGACCAGTTTTAAAAAGTACAAATAGGCACCTGGTTTTTAGTGAGTGGATTGTCGTATCACTTCTCTTGGCAGTAATAATCCCTTCAAAAAAAAGGGTAAAAATTGGTCACTTAATCAGCGACTGTTTGTACACTGCTGTGCACAATTGGTATTTCGCCCATAAAGTACACAATCAATTCATTTTACAGTATATTCTATGACGCGTTTTGAGACGTCTCAAAGGCGTGATAAAATGAAATATTTATTGTAATAAAAAAGCTACCATAAAAATAGTAATTAATTTTTAAGTTTGGTTCAGGATAGCATCATTCAAAAATAAGTTGTAATGTTTGATACAATATCAATAAATCAGAAATCTTTGTGCAATCACAACATTTCCCAGATTATATTTTTAAAAACATGGCAGAGCTGGACAGATCTGCTGTGTGATTTGTTCTCCCGATTGCTGCGTTGTTTTTATGCTTACTATTTCCTATCTCCCTGTAATGCTTACTGCCTCATTCACTAATGTCTGCTACCTGATAGTTTCAAGCCTCCCTTCTGGTTCCTCTTTTCATGCAATCTGCTCCAACTACGTCTTATTGCTCTGAGAGTCACAATTGCTGGAAGAGGGAAGGCGAATATATAATTTTTATATCAATACATTCAATATTTATTTCCAGTTAATGAAGTTTGGTCATTAATTACTGCTAATTTCTATCAGTTGTGTATTGATGACTCTCACTAAGTAGGAGATACTTAGACAGATGTGAAGTTCAGATCATTACAGTATTTTTTTTAAAAAAATTATGTTGAATTTAGCTTTGGCAAAGGGGAAAAAAAATAGCTTATGGCGGATGCCAATGCTAAACAACAGAACTGTCGATACATACAAGCATTTTCTGGTCAAATGACCTTTCTGCCTAAATCTGCTAATTTTAGGAAGATTATCACTGTAGTTCTGTGTCCATAATGAACTAATCTGAAACTATCCCAAATAATAATTGGGCTGAAATCACCCCAAGCATATTTTAAATTGGACTCTTACCTCCCATCAGTCTGGCCAGGATTGGAACTCAAGTGCAGATTTACAGCAGCATTACACCTACTTGCCCTACAGATTACCTTTTGGCAATACACAAATGATTAAAGCTATGCAGATAGGTTTAAAGATCAATTGGAAATATGGATTTAAAAATGGGTTCAAATTAGTAACTAAAAGGAAGATTGAAATAAAAGGACTATACCTTTCTTGTTTAGTGGTCGTTTTCTTACACATACACATATCCTTTGTTCATCAATCTAAAAAAAACACAGGGTTTTTTTACACAGAACATGCTAAACTGAACAGATAGCTTAAGACTTGTTAAGATTTACAGCGTTTTTATATTAAAATATAACTGATACTTTTACATTCAGGCCATCAGAAACAGGCCTGCTTCCAGAGGCTTTGAAGGTGAGGACTAGGATCTTGAATTGAATCCTTTGGGTGACGGAGAGCCAATGGAGGCGGGTGATATTGGGGGAGCTTGGAGCAATACAGGACACGGGCCACAAAGTCCTGGATGATCTGCAGCCTCTGGAGGGAGGAGTTGGGAAGGACGACAAGCCTAGGGGTAGTCAAGCCTGGATGTGATGAAAGCATGAATGAGTTTCAGCAGCATGAGGGTTTGAGGTAGTTGTGGAGTCGGGCAATGTTGTGGAGGTAATGAAAGGCAGAGCGGGTAATAGCTTGGATGTGAGGGAGAAAAGACAGCTGAGGATTGAATAAGACATATATATGTTGACTAGCTTGGTGATGTGGAGAGTGCAACCATGAAGGTTGATACTGCCAGTGCCTGATGTGTGAAGCCGCTGGCTCAGGCCTATCAAGAGGCCCTTGTTCTTGTTGACATTCAACTGTAGAAAGTTAGCTCTCACCTAGGACAAGAGGTCAAGGAGGCAGAGAGAGAGCCCAGATTGTAGATGTTTAGAATGTCGTTAGAGACTTTGACCAGGGCTGCTGTACTATGGGCAGAAACCGAATTGTAGGAGTTCGAAGAGGGAATGGCGAGAAAGAAAGGAGCGAAGCAACAAATTGTTCCAGGGCTTTAAAGAGAGGAATGCGAGGTTACAGATGGGGCTGTTCAAAATCAGGGATGGGTCCAGGGAAGGTTTTTTCTAGGGGGAGGGGGGAGGAGGAAGGAGGTGACAGCTGTTTATAGAAGGGTGGGAACAGTGCCAGTGGATAAGGAGAGGTTGGTGATGTCAGTTAGGAGGGGGTCTAAGAGATGGAGCTGGGAGATAAGGAGAGATGGGAGTCAAGTGGTGGGTTTCATTTCCATGAGTTTGTATAAATCATATATAAATTCTAACACAGAACAACTGCTATATGCTGACCAGTGTTCAATCATAAACTAGAAAGCCACATTCTACTATATTTTAATTAAAAATTGACTTTAAAAACAAACTAAGTAGTATTTAAAAAATACAGCTTTCTAAAGTAGCCTTTTGATACAGTACAATTAAACAGCATAGCATGACCCAGAGGTGAGAGCGCTAAGTGAGACAAGCTGACATTTATTCTCAGAGAATATTTATGCCCACACAAATAAAATACAAGAACAAACCTACTTTGTTTAAAATTGTAACTTACTGGATCAGCAGCTGTAAGAGGTCTGTAGTCAAGACTTGCTCTAAAATCTTTTATCATACACATGATTTCCCAGTTTGGATTTGTAGAATCTACATCCTGAGACATTAAATTAGCAAGGGTTAATTGCAATCATTCAGAATGCAAGTAAGGATACAATGAGTTGTATTATTAATTCTAGTTTTCCAAGACTTTCACCGTTATAAAGACTTTCCTCAAATAGATCCTTAACATCCACCAAAAAAGGCAGACAAGACCTCAGTTTAAAGTCTTATCCAAAGGACAGCATCATCAGCTCAAAGTCCCTGCATGGGGTTTGAACCAACAGTCTTCTGACTGACAGGCAAGAGTGCTACCAGTAGATAAAGAGATAAAAGACTTAGCTAATTGAGAAGGAATTAAAACAAAAGTTGATATTTGCTGCATATAGACGTTCTTTAACATGGACGGTTAAGTTTAGTACTGTATAACAAAAACATATATGCACATACGAGGGCAGGACCTATGAGAATGCTAGAATCAGGACAGAGAAAGAAGGTATGAAAACATTTTGCCTAATGAATATGGACAGACCTGGGCTTTTTTTTCTCTCATTTCTTGCTGTTGCAATCTTCGTTTTTCACGTTTTTCTTGTAGTTTTTCAACTTCTTTCACACAATTAGATTTTCGGCGGGCTGAAAAATAATTTAGAAATGGTGCATAAAATTGCTTCAAATAGCAGCTAAATTAATCTGTTCAATTAATTCTCTCTGAAATCATTATTATTATTCAAATTAATATGATTCATTAAGTAAGCCTAAAATTCAAATCTTGACTGATCAGTGCAATGGAAAAAAATAGGCATGTATCCATATTTAAAAGAAATACTCTTCATAGCTCATTAATTTTTTTTTAACGTCACAATCAGGTCAACTCTCTGTGGTTGTCTCAATTGTCTGGTTCCTGAGCCAGGCATTTCTGCAATATTCCAAAGCGCTAATAATAATAATGATCCTTACATTTATAATAATAGACCAATCAACCTGGCTTATCAGCAGGATTTGTAGGATCAGACTATTCACTGAGAGCTGGGATTTTTCCCATTCATCTCCTGTTGACTAAGCCCTAACGGATAAGGTAGTCCTAGCTGGACATACAGTACGAAGATTAGCAGAGTGCTCTCAACACAAAGCTGTTCAGTTTCAGTTGGTTGAACTCCAGCTGTACCCCACAAACAGTCATGGATTGAAGTGACCAATTTTTTTTGGAGGAATTATTATCAGTCGTGTGGAGTAAGAAAATTTGCCCAAGGTTTTGCCAGGAATCAAACCTAAGTCTCACATTTGCGAGGTTAGTGTTCTACCACTGAGCTATAGGACTCCACAATCCATCCTAGAATTAGTCAGATTTGCCATTTGCAAAATATATACAGTGCATAAATGCTTGCCATTGTTTGTTCTAATTTTTTCAAATGATAGCTATGTTATAAAACAAGCACTTCTGATTTTCAGTCATATGCTCTGACATAACTCAGTTACTACCATTTATTTAGACAATTATCACTAAGGTAAAGAATAGTTTTTTCGTTATACCATTGTCCTTACTTGGTGGCCCAAAATCCTTTTTTCCAGATTGAGCTGGAGAGATGTCTGAAGTGCTGCCATTCTGATGAGCAGCAGAAGAGTGCTCTGGAAGTTGACTGGGTCTTGATCGAGTAGATGCAACTACTAATGCAAAGAGAATTAAAATCATGAAAACGGTCTAGACACAATATGTAAGCCACACATTCTCTACAAAACAGAATTTGTTTTCAGGTTGATGGTTTGGAGTTGTTAGTTCAGTGAAAGAGGTAGTGATGAAAAGAATTTAGAACAATGACTATATAAGATCATAGAAGAGATACAACTGCCATTATCAGGACACCAAATAACTCATTCATTTGGAAACCGTAAACATTCCCAAGACCAATTCAAATCAGCTAGGATACGTTCTATATCATTTAATTCAGTCCAAAGATACATTTTTAACTATTCAAACTTAACCCCAGTATTTTCAATAGAATTTTGAGATACTGTCATTTTGTGCAGAATAGTTGAAAAAAACAGAGCTTAATACATGGCTAATACAGTACTACAACATCTGTGAGTTTATTATAAACAACAATTTGCATTTATATAGAATCCTCACATGAGGGTGGTGACCCGGAGCGCTTGACAGTGGTGGAGTCTGACCTCAGGCCAGTGGGAGAAGGAAGGTGGAGGTGACCACAAGCACAATCAAAAAGGAAGCTCTTTAGGCTGTATTTAGGGAAGTGGAGAGGTTAAGTGGAGAGGGAGGGAAGTAGTAAGGTGGGGGGGGGGCGGGGTTTGAAGGAGCTAGTTCCAGAGCTTCGGGGCGAAGTGGCTGAAGGCATGGCCACTGATAGTGGAGAGGAGGGGCCGAGGGACAAACAGGAGGCCGGAGTTGGCTGAGTGAAGGTAGCCGGTTGTGGAGTTGGGGGTAATCAAATAGGTAGGGAGGTGCGAAGGCCTGAAGGAATTTGAATATAAGTGAGAGGACCTTGAACTGGGTTTTGAAGGTGGGGAAGGAATTAGCAAGGTAGAAAGACTCTGCCCAAAAGCTCACCTACTTAGTGCTGAGCAGATGGGAGAGAGGGCCGAGGTGGGGAGGGGGGAGGGAAAGAAACAGGCCAATAATTGCTTGTTCCAGCACCTTGGAGAGGAACAGCAAATCGTAAATCGGTCAGGACAGCATAGAGGAAGCCAGTGAGTGTTTACTGAAGATGGTGACAATAATGGTGTTAGGAAAGGGTTGTATCAGTGGAGAGGTTAATATCATTGAAAACATTGACTCGCAGTAGAACATGGAGAGGAAGCTGAGCAAGCAGATCACATGAAGAAAGGTGGTCGGATTCATGCAGGAGATAAGGGAGGAGGGAAAAGATAGTCAAAGATGCAGGGAGTGAAGGTGGAGGGGCGGAGGGAAAAGATGGTCAAAGATGCAGGGAGTCAAGGTGGAGGGGAGAAGGAAGAAGGTAACAGAGGCAGCTGAGCGAATTTTCCATTTTAAACATAACATTATCAACTTCCCACTAAACAAATACTTGAACAGGTTGTTTTTAAGTGTCATTGGTGGCCAGACAATCATTAACTTCAGCATTAACACTCGCTCCCTGACATTATTAGGCTGGATAATCTTCAATGTCTAATAAAAAAGAGTTGATAGAATAAAAGAATGTTGAAATTTATCATAATTCTTGTAGCAGTTGGATATCCATAAACGAGCCGAGAAAGTAATTTGTCTTAATCAAGCTACACATGGGAAATCCAAAGATAAACCGTTAAATATCAATGAAAATTGTATTCTCGCAGTAAGCCAATATGATAACTTTTAAAACCAATCAAAATGCATCTATCATTCCACCTCAAAATTACCTCTGTTGTCTTTGGCAGGAATTTCATTCTTGGGAACCACAGTTCTGCGATTCTTTTAAAGACAAAAATGCAAGCAAAGTCACAATTTTGCACCCCCCAGCAAAACTACACTTTTGGCAACAGATAGCTTAGAAAACAAAAAAAACGAAGTAAAATAACAGTTTGCCTCATTACAAATGAGTAAATAACCTTTCTCCGTTCAATTTATAATCTAAAAACTGTAACTGTTGATGAGCAACTATTTATTGAGATATTATTGTACATGACCTCAGCTTTATGTCAAGTGTGACCCCACAATATGCCTTCTTTTCACTCGTTCTTAAGGGGATTAATAGTATATACTGCTGCAACAAAGTGGTCACAGAACCAATAGTAATGTTATATCTTCCTGAACAACTGCAGAAGGCATTTGAAACATAGCTTTATTAACCTGTGTAGTTAGCCTGTGTATAAACTTCACCCAATTTACATAGTATGTAGAATATTATCTATAATTAGAATCCTTGCATTTATTTTGCACTTTCCACATCTTCTTGAAGTCTCAAAGTGCTTCACAGAATACACTACAAAGTGAATTGATTGTATATTTGTGGGCGAAACATGGGCAGCCAATTGCGTATAGCACTATCCCACAAACAGTCGTGGATTGAAATGACCTATTTATTATTTTTTTTCAGTTTTGAGGGATTATTATTAGCATTTGGAATAAGGAAACTTGCCCAAGGTTTCGCCCTGCCTGGAATTGAACTCAGGGCTCTCGCTTTTAAGGCAAGTGCTCTAACCACTGGGCTAGAGGACTCCATTTATTACTACATCTGCAGTTTTTTTAATGTAATTTTTCATCTACATGTTCAATTTCTGTGATTTGTTCGGTTACAATATCATTAGAAACTTTTAAATATAAAAACTTCCTTTACTTTGCATGTGAAGTGGAACAACTGGAAAAGCTGGCGGATGTGTAAACATAGCTCTTAGCTTCAAGTATCGGTACGCCTCAGCCAGTGGTGTTAACAGATACTTGTCTAATGCCTAAGCTAATCCTTGCACATCAAGAGAAAGCAACAGATCTAGCACACATTGATGGAATCTGTGCAGACATCATTTGTGCCTGTGAGTGACAATAACTGCCTTGGAGCATTTAGAATGATAAACAACACTAAGACTACACTAATCCATGTAAAATAAAGAATACATATTAATGACTAAAAGCAAAAAACAAAATAGGAGAACTGAGGAGGGCAGGTCACCAAATAGAAGCAACAACACATTGCATAGCAACCTAGGGGACTTGATGTCTGAGCTATTTGGAAGACATCAGAAAGAAGCAATGATCAACTCAATCTTAAATAGAGTACATAAAGAGGTATTTTCCGAAGGCCAACGGGGTAAATCCACAAACAGCCCCTTATATTTTTTAAAAAGAGCATAAGCAACCTACTTATAAAACAACTTACAAAACATAAAAAATGGATAACAAGTTATCAAACCTTAGCTATCTTGTTAATTTTGATTGAAGGTGTTGGAGGTGGAGGAGTTTCTGGGCTCTGCTCAATTTCTTCATCTGGTGCGAGGTCTGGATTAAGTGCAAATACGCTCTCAAGGTCAATCTGTTCATGGAAAAAATATGTACATACATTAGCTTCTAAAATGTACATAAAGTCTGAACTCAGCTTTTGGAAACTATACATAAGTCATCAGTGTTTGAGTTCTATTATCTGTATTTTATTACACGTCACAAAATAAATAAATTAAGGACAGGGATGGTACTTTAGTCATGCTGGATTTGGAATAGAGGCTGTTGAACAACAGCAACCAAAATGGGGAATTCAATTGCCTCTATTTAGATGATATTAAGAGATGGTCAGGGTATTGTGGAGGAGTACAACAATGATATTTCACTTATGACTAACATTCCCATATAATGAGCAATAGTTCTCTGACAGGAGGTTTCTGCAAATGTTGAATTTCCCTTTTTCTGCTGCCGAGATCAATGAATAAGGAAGAGTCAGCAGTCAGGTAGATGGGTTGATGGACCAGACATGCTTGCTGGCTCTGAGGAGTTGGTTATGCTTCATGAAAATACAGTAAAACTCAGTCTTATCTCTATAAATCGTATCATCTCCTAAATCCACCGAGTACCATGTAGTTTCCTATCAAAACCACTTAAGATTTCTATGCACTACTCTTATTTATTACCTGACACTTGAGATGCATTGATTCACATGAAAAGTAATGTTGACTGGTCACTACATACAAACGTACTGTTTGCATTGAATTACATATTCGCAGTGCAGATTGATTAAATCAGATTTTGGACGACTTGTACAAGTGTGTCTGCCTATAAATGGAGGCCACGTAACTAAGTGAGTACAGCACTTGCCTCGCAATGGAGGACCCTGGTTTGCATCCCAGTAAAGCAAAACATTGACCAAGTTTCCTTACTCCACACCCCTGTTTACTTAGCAGTAAGTAGGAACCCGGTTGTTAGTCAACTGGTGAATCGTATTTGACAATCAGGTTTAACTCTCAATAGGTGGATGACAGGTACCAGAAACTTTCTACAAAATTCTTGGTGAACAACACAGCTCAACATGAAATGCTTGAGAACACTGCCACAATCTTCCTGTTGAAGCTCAGACACACATCCCTTCCATTGAGCAAATATTCCACTAGTCTCCCTTGCAATAGAATGGGGTAATGCCAGCTGAATACAGGATTTGATACTTGTTCGGACATAAATTTCACCTCCATACTCATTTCAAAGTTGCTCCAGACATAAAATTCCATTTCACATCTATTCATATATATTCTCTCAGAAAGCATGAAATACTTAGCAAAATGTAACTGCCTAAGGAATCAGCAATAGCAAAATAAAGGCTGAACAAAGCAGACTCAGACTTTAATTGATGGCATTTCACAATGCAAGGGGAAGCAATAGCCCCTGGACAACACACACGAGGGGGACAGATACTTCCAAATTAGTAGCTTTGACGGCCTAAGAAGGTTTGCTCCAGTTATGTCAAAATGGGAATGGTGGATTTTGGGCAACATACATCTGTTATTGGAATGGAAATGTACGATATTCAGTGTAAAATGGCTGATCCCAGGATCTAGCAGTTTTAAAATCACATCTGAGACATGCTGATAAATGCACACAAATTATTTGGACATATGACCATTCAGTTGAATATTTATCCCTATTGAGTAATGTTTGTGATGAAGAGTTCAAATAAAGGATTTAATTGTTGCAACCTCATGTTTGTGCTTATGACTAGATCATGTGGTGTTACCTTAAATACATTTTTAAAATGTAAAATAGGGTCATGTTGTTTATATGTCGCTTCTGGCAGCCCTGGAACTAAAACTGTGGATCTGAACTAACAAATAAACACTTATAAATAGACAATGAACTAATTTAGCCCTTTCAGACCTCCTAAATTTAACGATCAAAGGATTCAATCAGTCAGTTCTAAGAATCCTGATTTAGAAAAAGGAAAATGTGAAAAGTCAGTTCGGGCCACCAAGGCTATTCGTTCCATAATCGACGCAAAATCTCCACAATCATGGATCCACCCACGAATTGGTAAGGTAATGTCTTAAAAATTACTCCAATACACATTCACACCCCCATCACTGAACCTGGAGGACTTATGCCTAACTACTATGGTCCGTCGATATGGAAATTTTCCGATATCGATATATCGGTGGACTCATATCGATATATACCGTTATCACCAGGTTTTTTTATCCTGTGTATGCGCGCGCATTCGATGTGCGCGCGCATTCCGATATGCGTGCTCTAGGTCCAGGAGGTTTGCAATGGCAGCGACAAGGTAAGTTTAAAAAGTTTTATATTATACCGATATAACCATATATCGATATATCGCCGGACACTACTAACTACCAACTCCTGATAACTGGTCACTGAGCACTTTTCCTTTGGGAGTGACACGTTATCAGTTTACGGCACAGCACCTCTATTGTCCCCATTACTCTTCTAATTCCTAGCAATAAATTCATATTTACAAATTAAATTTATGAAAGGGACCAACATATAAAAGAGTCAACTTCTTTTCCTCCCTCAAAACAACTGCATTTATCTGCAGATATTTAAAAGTGCCACTGAGAGCTGCTGATAACTTTAGCTATTTCATGTGCAAAAAATAACGGAAAAGTTTAATAAGAGCATTTTGCTAAAAAAAATCTAAATAAGTATGGTAAAAGCCTTATAAGGTTATATACACTAATAATATTTCAATAGATTTCATAAAAATAGGGTCTTAAATTTTGCATTAAACCTTTTGGATTTCAGATATCACTTGAATACTATTATTTGTTAAATTTTCATAACAGAAATTCCACCCAAGTAGCTGGGCTGAACCAGCATTTAAATAAATTCTTAAATGATAATGTTGGTTATAATAATAATAATAATCCCTGCATTTGATAGCGTTTTTGACATCTTCTAAACATCTCAAAGTGCTTCACACAATATACTATAAGGTGAATTGACTGTATATTTATCACAGATGGATGTTGCAGCTGCAACAGAACAGAGAAGAACTCAAATCTAAACGAACATAATAAATATATTACAGTTATTTTCCCCACATAGTTGAAAGATTCATGATTTTCTCATAATTATGTGTTGTAGAAGAAACACCAAAAGAGGGTAAATATGTTCCAGCGACTGCATTGTCTAAAGGTGCCCAGTCACATATAGGGCAAACTTTGAAAAGTCAAAAACCAGTAACCATTCAAATATTATACCATAAAATCATAGCATTATACAGCACAGAAGGAGGTCATTCTTCAGCTGGCACCGACACGATGGCACCCATCGTGTCGGTGCCAGCTCTTTGAAACAAACTGTCCAAATCAATCCCATTCCCCTGCACTCTCCCCATAGCCTTCAAACCTGTCCTCCCCAAATAACTATCTACAGTACTTCACTCTTGAAAGTTTGGCTTCCACACTTCCAGGCATCGCATTCCGGATCCGAAAAACTCTCTCCTCATTTCCCCTGTTTCTTTTAACAACTATTTTAAATTGGTGTCCTCCATCGATTTAAAATAGTTGTTAAAAGAAACCGGTTACCTGTCGGGTTACCGACCCACTCGCCAATGGAAATAGTTTCTCCTTGTTCACCCTATCAAATCCCCTGACAATTTTGAAAAACTTCTATTCAGTCTCCTCTTAACCTTGTCTGCTCCAAGGAGAATAACACTAGCTTCCCTAGCCTCTCCTGATCACTGAAGTCCCTCATTCATACCATCCTGGTAAATCGCCTTTGCACCCTCTACAATGCCTTAACATTCTTCCTAAAGTGCGGTGTCCAGTAGGGAACGGCGATATATCGATATATCGCTAAAACCTGATATAATTTTCATATCGATATGCCGATATAGACATTCTAAAAATATCGATATATCGAAAAAACAATATATCGAGGTAAAAAATCGGGATGCGAGCACACTGAACTACAAGACCCAGAATGCTCATCTCTATACACAATGCACAGACCGAGGTGCAAAGCCGCCATATTGTATTCACAGTCCTCGAATACAATATACAGGTATGCAAGGGCTGGGGGGTGAGAGAGACAGGTGGGGGGTGAGGGGGAGAGAGACGGCTGGAGGGGGGTGATGGGGAGAGGGACTGCTGGGGGGGGGGTGAGGGGGAGATAGATGGCTGGGGGGGGGAGAGGGGGAGAGAGACGGCTGGGGGGGGGGAGGAGAGGGGGAGAGAGACGGCTGGGGGGGGAGGAGAGGGGGAGAGAGACGGCTGGAGGGAGGGGGTGAGGGGGAGAGAGACGGCTGGGGGGGGGGGGGGGGGGTGAGGGGGAGAGAGATGGCTGGGGGGGGGTGAGGGGGAGAGAGACTGCTGGGGGGGGGTGAGGGGGAGAGAGAAGGCTGGGGGGGGGGAGAGGGGGAGAGAGACGGCTGGGGGGGGGGGAGAGGGGGAGAGAGACGGCTGGGGGGGAGGAGAGGGGGAGAGAGACGGCTGGGGGGGGGGAGAGGGGGAGAGAGACGGCTGGGGGGGGGGGGGAGGAGAGGGGGAGAGAGACGGCTGGGTGGGGGAGGAGAGGGGGAGAGAGACGGCTGGGGGGAGGGGGAGATAGACGGCTGGGGGGGGAGGAGAGGGGTAGAGAGACGGCTGGGGGGAGGGGGAGAGAGACTGCTGGGGGGAGAAAGACGGCTGGGGGGGTGAGAGAGACGGCTGGGGGGGGAGGGAGAAAGAGACGGCTGGGGGGGGGTGGGGGGGGGGAGAGATGACGGGGGTGGGGGGTGCGAGAGAGGGGCGGGAGAGAGACGGGGTGGATGTGATACTATACAGATAGATAGAGATGGGGGGGGGATGTGAGTGAGGGAGAGAGACACACAGACAGAAAAACACAGAGATGGAGAGAGTGAGAGACACAGAGAGAGAAAGATATTTACCTCCTGAGAAGATAGGCCCCGAATGCGCGCGCACCCCGAATGCGCGCGCGCATGCGCAGTACGAAAAACCCGAAAATATCGATAGATCGGTATATGTCGATATGAGCCAACCGATATATCCATATCGGGAAATTCCCATATCGCCGTTCCCTAGTGTCCAGTATTGAACACAATACTCTAGCTGAGACCTAATCAGTATTTTGTAAAGGTAACCAGTGTATTATAAAGGTGGCATATTGAAAGCATTCAATAGTTCTGTGAGAAATTTACCTCTTTCCCTTTTGTATCTCCATTTTCAATCCATTCAACAGTAACACTTTCATTGTCTTCATTTAATGATGTAACCATAGCTTGATGTATTCGTCCTGGGAAGAGAAAAATACATTAAAATCTTTACGGAGGTGACTTCAAAATAATGACATAAAAGCTACACTAGCAAGAAACTCTTACCCAAATCATACAAACCATACTTTTCATTGAACCAGTCATGCAGTTACATCTCATTGCTGCCCTGCTTTAAATAAAGTTAAGAAGCAGTGACAATAAGCTATAACTGTTTTCCCAAAGGTCTTCATTTAGCATCATAAAGATATAACTATTTCTATCACAAATGCAAAGACAACAAATGTGTGGTATAAGTAGGCCATTCAGCCCATCAAGCAAGTTGCACCAGTGTATTGCATCTTGATATTAATTCCTCCACCTCAAAGCAGGCTCATGTTTCCAGAGTAGAATGGCACAGTGAGAATGGAAATCCCAGAAGTTGGAGGGAGTGAGTGCGTGATGTGATTTGTAGGTGGAGACATCAAGAGTAAATCTTGGAGGCAGGCACTTGGTGAAGGCAGGGTGATGAGCCTGCAAAGTTTGCTTCAAGTAAAGATGCAAGCAGTGGAGTTTTTAGTAAGCTGTGGGTGACAAAGCTGGGGAGACTAGCAAGGAGGGGCTTGAAAAGTCAAGTCTGACAAAAATGTAAATGAGACCCTAGAACTATCCATAATAATTCAAACGAGCCTTATCAAGGTATTTTACAACCCATTATTACAAACCATATACTCTTATCAATCTGCAACTGCACCCTAAAATGTTGTTCGCTTTTCTTGCCATTGGGCTGCAAAATATCAACCAGTACTCCCAGATCCTTCTTCTGGATTATGTCCTCTAAGCATACAATTATCAGTTTATAATAATTATGGCATTTTACCTTTTCACCCTTTACACGCTCCCTCTGGGCAACGTTATCCGCAAACATGGGGTAAATTTCCACATGTATGCGGACGACACCCAGTTGTACCTTTCTGCCTCATCCCTCAACCCCCAGACGATCGATGTTCTGACAGCATGTCTGTCCGACATCGAGTCGTGGACGAGGGACAACTTTTTGCAATTGAACGTGAGTAAGACCGAGGCCCTCCTGATTGGCTCAAGCCAGCGCCTCCGCACATCGGGCGCTGCCAGCCTCAACATCCAAGGCTGCACTCTCCACCTCACAAAGCCAATCAGGAACCTCGGCATCATGTTCGATCAAAAACTTTCCTTCCTCCCCCACATCCGCGCCTTGACCAGCACCGCTTATTTCCACCTGCGCAACATTGCCAGGCTCCGCAACTATCTTACCCCCCGCGCTGCCGAAACACTCGTGCATGCATACATCACCTCACGGCTGGACTACGGAAATTCTCTCCTCGTCGGCCTCCCCAGTTCCTCCATTCACTGGCTGCAGGCCATCCAAAACTCTGCAGCCCGTGTACTATCCCGCACCCGCCTCCGCGACCACATAACCCCCACCCTCGCCCGTCTCCACTGGCTCCCCATCCTCCAGAGGATCGAGTTCAAGATCCTCGTCCTCACCTACAAGGCCTTACACGGCCTTGCCCCACCCTATTTAACCGATCTACTCTCCCCCTACACGCCCACCCGGACCCTCCGTTCATCAGGACTTGGCCTGCTCCAAGCCCCCCGCCCGAATCGCCCCACCATCGGAGGCCGGGCTTTCAGTTTCTCCGCTCCCAACCTTTGGAATGCAATCCCTCAATCTCGTCTCTTCCCTTTCCTCTTTCAAGGCCGGTTTGAAGACTTTCCTCTTCGATCGTGCCTTCTGTTCCACCCCGAACTCTTTTACCTCCCCTTCGTGTTTCACCCCTTCCCAAACATTCCCCTCCCAGCTCGGGTCACACACCTCCTGTGCAGCGCCTTGGGACGTCCTCCCGACGTGAAAGGCGCTCTATAAATGTAATTTGTTGTTGTTGTTGTTTAAGATAATAATAAATAATAATCCTTACATTTGATATAGTGCTTTTCACATCTTATAGACATCTCAAAGCGCTTCACAGAATGTACTGTAAAGTGAATTGACTGTATATTTGTGGGCGAAACGCGACAGCCAATTGCGCACAGCAGTGTCCCTACAATTTTAATTGTGCTTTGATACAAACCTCTTCACAGGATTTTACTGTGAAATGTAGTGACTATCTGTAGGTAAAACAGCAGCCAAGTTGCACACAGCAATGTCCTATAAACAGCTATGTAATGAGTAACCAATTTTATTTGGGGGACTGTTGTCCAGTGTCAGCTCAGCTAATCTTACAGCACTCTTGCTTCTGGGTCAACAGATTATGGATTTAAGATTCATGTTAAGATTCTGAGGTCACAAGCAAGAGGACAACCAAGTACTGTACTAGAGGAGCACTGCATTGTTAGAGATATCATCAAAGATTCAAGGCAAATCTCAAAAAGACAAGGGAGTTTCTCTTGATTTCCTGGTCAACATTCCTTTAAAAGGCTATTCACTCTACGATGGCTCTTCACTGTGAGATGATTGGCTGCAGCACCTGCCTACGAATACACAGTTACTATCTTTGACAACAATTACCTGTAATATTGTTTGACACATCAGCAATACAGCTGCTATATCAATGCAAGGATTATCATATAGACCCAATACTTATTTCTCATTATCTTGCATGTATCAACATTAAACATCTGCCAGTTCTCCTCTGCTGAACGCCTTATCCTGCAGGATGCTTACTCTGTACCCACAGCAACACATCCTCAAAATTATTCCACTAACAAATTACTGTAGGTTCCATACAACACTTAAGATGGATTCAGTTTCCTTTTCCAGGTTGACTACTGTACATTTTATAATCAGACACGCAAAAATTTTTCCTAGATTTTCATCTTTTCTTCCAATTAGATTGAACAATATAAATTTTATATTTTTCTTGAGGAGATATAATCATGGACAAGATAGATCTTCACTTAGAAAAATATAGGCTGATAAAGGACAGCCAGCATGGATTTGTTAAAGGCTAATCTTGCCTTTCAAAAGGCATTTGACAAAGTGCCACATGACAGGCTTATTAGGAAAATTTGACACCCTCCCACTCCCTCTCTATCCCCCCCCTCCCCTCCCTCTTTATCCCACCCTCCTCTCCCTCTCTATCCCACCCTCCTCTCTATCTCCCACCTCCTCTCTATCTCCCCCTCCCTCTCTATCCCCACTCCTCTCTATCTCTCTAACCCCCCCACTCCTCTCTATTTCTCTAGCTGGCCCCCCATCTCTCTTTCCCCCCCCCACCACATCTCTCTATCCCCCCCTCATAGATTCATAGATTCACAGAATTTTACGGCACATAAGGAGGCCATTCGGCCCATCTAGTCTGTGCCGGCTCTTTGAAAAGAGCGATTCAATCCCACTGCCCTGCCCGCTCCCCATAGCCTAATAGACCTGTTCTCCCTAAATAAAGATCTAATTCCCTTTTAGAAGTTGTTATTGAATCAGCCTCCACCACCTTTTCAGGCAATGCATTCCAGATTCGAACAACTCGCTGAGTGAAAAAAATTCTCCTCAGCTCCCCTCTACTTCGCCTTGAAACTATTTTAAATCTGTGACCACGAGTCACAGATTCGCCCACGAGTGGAAATAGTTTTTCTCTATTTGCCCTGTCGAAACCCCTCATGCTCTTATAAACCTCTATTAGGTCTCCCCTCAATCTTCTCTGCTCCAGAGAGAATAACCCTAGCCTATCTAGCCTCTCCTCATAGCTGAAGTCCCTCAATCCTGGCACCATCCTAGTAAATCTTCTTTGTACCCTTCCAATGCCTTCACATCCTTTCTGTAGTGTGGTGACCAGAATTGAACACAGTATTCCAGCTGAGGCCTCACCAAAGTTTTATAGAGGTTAGTCAGCACTTCCTGACTTTTGTACTCTATACCCCTATTTATAAAGCCTAGTATCCCATATGCCTTCTTAACAGCCTTGTCTACCTGTCTTGCCACCTTCAACGAGTCACTAACACAAATCCCCAGGTCTCTCTGTTCCTTCACACCATTTAAAATTGTACTATCTAGCCTATATTGCCTCCCTTCATTTCTTCTCCCAAAATGCATCACCTCACACTTCTCTGCATTAAACTTCATCTGCCATGTGTCTGCCCACTTTACCAATTTGTCTATATCCTCTTGCAGATGGCTACTATCTTCCTCACTATTTACTATTCTCCCTAACTTAGTGTCATCTGCAAACTTGGAAACTGTACTCCCTACACCCAAGTCCAGATCATTGATGTAGATTACAAAGAGCAATGGTCCCAAAACCGATCCCTGTGGCACACCACTGCTCACTTCCCTCCAGTCTGAAAAACAGCCGCTCACTACAACTCTCTGCTTTCTGTCTCGCAGCCAGTTGTGGATCCACTCTGCCACTATCCCTTTTACGCCGTGGGCCTTTCATTTCCTAATAAGTCTCTCATGTGGCACTTTGTCAAATGCCTTTTGAAAGTCCATGTAAACTACATCAACTGCGCTACCATTATCCACCCATTCCGTTACCTCATCAAAAAATTCTATCAGATTTGTAAGGCAAGATTTGCCTTTAACAAATCCATGTTGACTGTCCTTTATTAGCCTATATCTTTCTAAGTGAAGATCTATCTTGTCCCTGATTATGGACTCTAGAAGTTTGCCCACTACCGACTTTAGACTGACTGGTCTGTAGTTACCAGGCTTGTCCTTCTGCCCCTTTTTATACAAGGGAGTAACATTAGCTATCCTCCAGTCCTCCTCTATCTCCCGCTCGCATGACGTGCTTCTGGCGTTCCGATTTGTCCAGAAATACCCGAACCTGGGCTCAGCTACGGGCCCGAATTCAGGATGCTCAACCTGTACTAACGAAGGCTTAACGTAGATATAACTGCTCGACTTACTATTATTGAAGCCACGAAGCATCTTGCCGCTTAAGCTCTTCCCATATGGAAGGGGCTGCACTTCACTGTTTAACTGAGGCTCGCTAAAGACTAAGTGTGTGTTACTGGGGCAACCAGAGAGAAGCTGCGCATGAGAAGCTGCACCCGAGAAGCCTGCGAGATTTAAAGTGTGTATAAACATTCATTATAGCAAAAACAGCGTTTGTTAAGCGGAGAAGTGGTACAAATAGAAACCCTCGGTATAGTGAAGTTTCAGGAACTGGGCGTTTGGTAAGCGGAGTCTACTTATACTGTTTAATTTGTAGAAAGGAGCATTTTCAAATAATCAGCATAACCGTAGCAAGCTCAGATACAACAGTCTGTACATGTACAGAGCTGCCAACCTTTTTTTAACAAAAATAAATACTCCTGAAAGCTAAAAACAGTATTTTGTAGTAAAAAAAAGTATTTTCCCCAGAACCTACAGAGTACAGCACTAGGAACCAGCTGCGATGTTGCAATTAACCAATGACAGCGCATCTCTCTTAGGATTAAGGTAAATACAGTTAACATGCATTTATTCCTCATGTGTCTCTATCTATGTGTAAGTCCGTCAGACAGCACCCCCCCCCTCCTGTGTGTCTCTATCTCTGTGTAAGTCCATCAGACAGCATCCCCCGCCCATGTTACCCACCCCCCTCCGTCTCTCTATCTCTCTCTCTCTGTAGGTCAGACACCTATCTGACTGCTGCAGATCTTGGCCCAAACTTACTCCCCCTGTCCCCAGGTATGTTTTATGTGTTTTTTCTGTGTTTCCCATAGGGACCTGTGTGTAGAATGCATGTGCCCACGTACTGAGCTTTTTGTCAGGTCAAAAAACATATCTTACCAAGAAAAATCGTACTGCCATATTTACTTCAATTTACCGTACTAAATACGGCAAAAATGTACTAGTTGGCAGCTGTGCATGTATTCATAACAAAAATCAGCATTATACTGGATATTGGAAAATAGTAATAACAGTAATTAATGAAAGAACTTGCAATTTTATAGCATATTGAAGTGTCAAAACATCTCAATGCACTCTAAAAAGTAATTACTGGTAAGCATAAGGCTGTTTCTTGTAGACAAACATAAAACATTCATGCCAGCAAGGTCCCATAACAATCATTGAGGTAAACTACAATTTAATTTAGAGGATGATGAGCCAGAACAATGCAGAAAAAAATCTTGTCTCTTTGGAACACTGTAATGTCATGCCATCTTCAATATCCACCTAAGAGGCAGTTACGATAAATTGCAGATTCAAATGCATTTTCTCTCTCCATTTGGTATTGTAGATGTCCAAATCCACAGACAAATATTTAGTGGAATTTACAATTACCGTAAATACCCGCGTATAAGAAGCACTTTTTTGCACGTCGGAAGATCTCGAAAGTTGGGGATGCGCCCTATACGCAGGTACAAGAAATTTTGAGCCTCGGAAATACAGTAAACAGGAGGGGCGGCCGGCGCGCTGTCAGCCAGGGTTTGGTCAGTGTCCGGCGGGGGTTGGGGGGGGAGCGGGTGATGGGGCTTCGGCCTCGGCCGCCCAGGCAGCGGCAGCAGCAGCGGACTTCAGTGCCATGCCTGCTGCCTGCCTTCTGCCTTACCCAGTCTGCCTGCCACCCTCCCCCCCTCCCTCTCCTGCCTCCCTCCCTCCCTGCCTGCCTCTCTCCCTCTCTGCCTCCCCCTCTCTCTCTCTCCCTCCCTCCCTGCCTCTCTCCCTGCCTCCCACCCTCTCTCTCTCTCTCTCTCTCTCTCCCTCCCTCCCTGCCTGCCTGCCTCTCTCCCTGCCTGCCTGCCTCCCCCCCTCTCTCTCTCCCTCCCTCCCTCCCTCCCTGGCTGCCTGCCTGCCTCTCTCCCTCTCTCTCTCTCCCTCCCTGTCTGCCTGCCTGCCTCCCCTGGAACGCACATTAATTACTTGTATGTGGCTTATATTTTTGTCATTCTGGTATTATCTGCTTTTAATTATTAGAAGACCTTTGACAAAGCAGAATGAAATCATAATCGGTACCAGGGGCACCAGCTTGATCCTTTCATATCAATATGTTACACTCATTCATACAAGCAAGCAATCTCTCCACATAAAGTAAAAATACCAAAATACCCATATTACTGTAGTTTATTTGTTATCAAATAAGTTATCATTACCATTAGGGATAGGGAGCCAAGCTAGCAGTCAACTCCAGAATGGCATGGTTACATCAACAATAAAATTACACTTGTATAGCCCCTTTCATGTCAGGATGACGTCCTAAGGCGCTGGATAAGTGCGGCAGCTGTGCGCAATTGGCTGCCGCGATTTGCCCACAAATATACAGTCAATTCACTTTACAATATATTCTGTGAAGCGCTTTGAGACATCGATAAGATGTGAAAAGCACTATATCAAATGCATGGATTATTATTAAATTACAGTAAAAGATCGTTTATGCGGCACCCAACCAACCGGAACGCTCAACCAACCGGTATCTCCCAATACAATTTACCATTCAAGCTAACGGATCTCATACCGGAGCCATCCGGGCACTCGCGAGTATGCTCACTTTGTGCATGCGTGCAATGCATGCGCACTTATTAAACTTAACGAACGTTGGAATTTTTATTTTACCGATCATTTTACCAAGTGTGCTGGAATGCTTTATTGGTAAATATCCATACAATATTCTGTTATTATTTAGTCTATTATTAATATGGTATGTTTTAAAATAAGTAATTTTTTTGTGTAGGATTTTCGGCAACTTGCCACTCGAATATCCGACATATTGATTAAATGGCAACAGTCAGATCCCGAGGGTGCCAGATAAACGAGCTTTTACTGTATTATGCAAGCCATCCTTTTTATGTTGTAACCATTCTACAAATTCAAAAAAAATTCAGGAAGTCCAATAGACTATGATAGACATACTGTATCTAGAATGATCCAACAACAACATTATACTAGAGCGCATTTCACGTCGGGAGGACGTCCCAAGGCGCTGAACAGTCAGTTCGGGACCCAAGTAGGGAGGGAAGGGTCAGGATAGGGGCAGGGGTGCGGAGGTCTCTATTCACATTCTAAAAAAAATCTATATGCTCCAAGCAATCATGGGATTCACTTCTCAAACTGAGGACCTGTGCTTTTCTAACCAACAGCAGACCGAGCCATGAATAATTTTTCATCTCCACCTCCAGTTCTTCCCCTGAGCTGCTGAAACCTGCATCTACACTTTCACCACAGCTAAGCTCAATCATTCAAACACCTTCTTTGACAGATTCCCCTGCCTTCTCTCTACACAAGTTGAAAAACATCCACCACTCTGCAGCCCATATCCTCTCCCTCGTTTAGGTATGCAACATCACCTTCATCTTCAATCAGCTCCACATCGCCAGCAAATAGAAGCTTAAAAAAAGATAGAAAATCTGCTTTGGGCCAAGGCTAGGATATGGAACCCATTACAAGGAGCTGGTGAAGTCAAATCAATGACATCATTTAAAAGATTAGTTAACACTTCTTGTTGTAATTTTTGAGTACAGGTATCCCCCACTTAACGAAAGGGTTAGGGACTTCAAAACCCCTCGTTAAGAGAAAATTGCGTTAAGCGGGCGGGAGAGAGGTCCCTACTGTGTTTCCGTATATGAAAAAAATCGTTCCCAGTAATGCCTTGCACCTGGCCTAGCGCTAATATTTACAGTGCATCAGCGACAGCATAAGGTCGGTAGCACTGCTATTGAAGGCAGGGAGAGAGAGTTAAAGGGAAAGCGACTGAGACAGAGAGAGACTGTGAATGAGATTGTGACAGCCAGAGACTCAAACAGAGAGAGAGACACACAGAAAGAGAGAGAGACACAGAGAGAGACAGAGAGAGAGAGAGACAGCTCAACCGAGACAGACAGAAAGAGGGAAAGAGACATGGAGAGAGAGAGAGAGAGAGAGATAAACAGACACAGAGAGAGAGACAGAGAGAGAGAAAGAGAGAGAAGGCGACCGAGACAGACAGAGAGAGGGAAAGAGACACGGAGAGAGAGAGAGACAGAGAGAGGGAAAGAGACACACAGAGAGAGAGAGAGAGAGACAGAGAGAGAGAGACAGAAAGAGTGAAAGAGACAGAGAGAGAGAAAGAGAGAGAACGCGACCCAGACAAACAGAAAGAGGGAAAAAGACACGGGGAGAGAGAGAGAGACTGGGACAGGGACAGAGTCAGAGAGGGAGACTGAGACAGAGAGAGAGAGAATGAGAAAGAGAGAGAGAGAGAGACAGAGAGGAGAGACAGACAGACAGAGCATCCTACCGCTTAAGATCCTCCCTTACTGCAGCGCTTTCTCTTGGATTAGGTGGCGCTGAAGTAAGTGTATGTATGTGCACTTGTGTCGCGGAGGCTGCCGGGAGACAAGAAGCGCGCGAGATTTAAACTTTTGTTATAGCAAGCGCAGCCTTCACTAAGCACACAGTGGGTACAAATAGAAACCCTCGTTATAGTGAAGTTTTGTTAACAGGGTGTTCGGTAAGCAGGGGCTACCTGTATATAATAGGATACTGGGAAAGAGAAGGAAGCAAGATTAGAGTGCAAAGCTCAGGTGAGGAAGCTATCACAGCAAAAAGGACAATGGGCTTAATGATCTTTTGTGCTTTAATTTCTAAATTTCAAACTAAATAGTGATAACTATATTCCTCAGTATACTTTACATTTATCAAACAGTCATGAGTAAAAGCAACATCAAAGATGTATCTCAAAATTCTTAGCTGTCCCAAATATTCCTAAAGTTCTCCAGCCTCCTCAAATTGAGGCACTGTTGCCAGATGTCTCGACTCTAGACAATGGCAGTCTATATAGCTTCATCAGCCTAATCTTTGGGTGTGCATGTGCACATGGATGACATGCAATTCTACCTCTTTGCTTCCACCTTTGACTGCAGGATTACAGCTAGAAGACTCCTGGATTAGCTGAAACTTTCTCCAACTCAAGGTGGACCAAAACTGAGCTATCCTGCTTAGCTTCCATCATCTCCAGGCCTGAGAAATGGTTATATCTCACTCCTTTCCTCTCTGCTTTCAAATCAGCCTGAAGATCTTTCTCTAACTATTGGCCACTTCCCCGAGCTCCCGCTATGTAAAGCACTTAAACATTCTCCCAACATAAAAGACTGTATACACACGTTCAACTGTTGAAGTGTGAGTGGCACTCATGACCTTGTAAGATAAAAATCTAAATTCCTCATTTTAAAAAAATCCTTAAAGCATAAATAAGCCTCAGAACTATACAAAAACATACATTGTCTCGATCTCTTCCGGAACAGACACTACAACACCACCACATTTGTAGAGTCCCGTTCACAACAGGAGGATGACCAAAGGCACTATGCTATTTAAGAGAGACAGTTCAAAGCAATTATTGCAGAATGTACTTTCTTTTCTTATTCATAATTAAAGTAAATATTAAAAATAAAACCCACATCATAACCCATGGCAGCCCTGCAATTCAAAATACCAATATTGTTTTAGCCATATTTTGTTTGTTCACGATTTGCAAGTGTGCTATGGCTTTCAGATTTAAAATTTTCAAAGCAGAACATAAAGGAATACAGATCTCAAGAATCATTCAATCCTTTTTTAAAGACTCATTGTTTTTCTACTCCTGATAATCTTCTTTGTGAACAATTGATTTTTTCAACAGGAAGTAGGATTCTTCCAATAGAAACTCACATTTCCATAAAAGATACTGATTCAAGTTATACAAATTAAACCTCCCAGTTCACCAAATTAGTAAAGAACAGGCTTACATTGAAGACAATTACAAAAAAAAAAAAATCTACAAAAAAAGAAAATGTGGGTATTTGCAAGTCAATTCAATCTCCCTGAGCAGTCTGGTACCTGGTAAGATGTTCACCATCCAAGCTTCAGTCCCACTTGTTAATGAGTTCATAGTCATATTTGAATTTTCCAATGTAAAACCTCTCCTTGTATCAGATAACTCAGGTATCAGATCACTAATATCTGGCCACCAGATTATTTGCCTTCTAGTTTTCCCTTCCCAATGCTAGGAAGTTCCAACATAGATGAGAACAAACCACCAACAACTTGCACTTGTATAGTGCCTTTCAAGTTGGATGAAGTTAAGGATTCAAATGATATAATGCAAAGCACCGAGCACAAAAAAATTAGAGATTGTTCGATGTTAATCAAAAGCACAATTGAGAGGGTTTTAAAGAGCAGCAGAGAAAACAAGGCTTAGCAAGAAAAGTCAGGACGTGATGTATGAATGCTCAACCACCGATGATGGAAAGCACTGATGTTAGACGGTGGGTCAGGAATAAAGATGTGGGATTTGAAGGATAGCCGAGGATCAAGCAAAATGTTATGATTACAACAACAACTTTGATTTATATAGCGCCCTCCACACCGGGCGGAGGGCGCTATGTAAGACTCGGGTGTGGAATATACTGAGGCAAAGGTGCAAAGATGCTGTTGAGAATAATAAGTGCTGGTGAGTTCAGAACAAAGTGAACTCGGTCTTAAGGCTTATCGATGATTTAATGTCTTTAAAGAAGCCGTTAAATCAAGAGCTAATAATAGCAATAATAATAATTCAGTTGATATCGCACATTTCACATCTTCTAGATGTCTTAAAGTGCTTTAAACTGAATAAACTGTAAAGTGAATTGGCTGTATATTTGTGGGCGAAACATGGCAGTTTGGCACATCAGTGTCCCATAAACAGGCATGGAGTGAGTGTCTTTTTTGAGGGATTTATTATCAGGCATGTAGAGTAAGGAAAGTTGCCCAAGGTTTTACCCTGCCGGGAATCAAACCCAAATCTGTTGCTTGTAAGTCCAGTGCTCTAACCAGTGAACTATTGGACTCCACCATAGCTATTATCCATATACATGTGGAAACTCATCCCACTGTCATTGATGTAATCACAGCATATGGAAGCATATACAAATTACATTTTTGCAACCTCACTTTTTGGATTTAGTTGTACCCTGACTCGCTAAGGCTGTTATTGTACAAAATTTATATGGATAAACAATTTACAGACAGGAACAACTGGTTACAGAGAAAATTTGAGTTTTGAAAAGAGAAGCCCAGAGCAAGATAAAGGAAAAAATTGCATTTCTTTTATTTACAAATACCACACACTGAGCTAATGATTTCAGCAACCTTCTTACCTATAATCAGTTTACTCTCCTGCATTGTGTCTGTTTGGTATTATCATTTAACAACAACACAATTACATAAGAAGGCATATGGGATACTAGGCTTTATAAATAGGGGTATAGAGTACAAAAGTCAGGAAGTGCTGACTAACCTCTATAGGACTTTGGTGAGGCCTCAGCTGGAATACTGTGTTCAATTCTGGTCACCACACTACAGAAAGGATGTGAAGGCATTGGAAAGGGTACAACGAAGATTTACTAGGATGGTGCCAGGATTGAGGGACTTCAGCTATGAGGAGAGGCTAGATAGGCTAGGGTTATTCTCTCTGGAGCAGAGAAGATTGAGGGGAGACCTAATAGAGGTTTATAAGATCATGAGGGGTTTCGACAGGGCAAATAGAGAAAAACTATTTCCACTCGTGGGTGAATCTGTGACTCGTGGTCACAGATTTAAAATAGTTTCAAGGCGCAGTAGAGGGGAGCTGAGGAGAAATTTTTTCACTCAGCGAGTTGTTCGAATCTGGAATGCATTGCCTGAAAAGGTGGTGGAGGCTGATTCGATAACAACTTTTAAAAGGGAATTAGATCTTTATTTAGGGAGAACGGGTCTATTAGGCTATGGGGAGCGGGCAGGGCAATGGGATTGAATCGCTCTTTTCAAAGAGCCGGCACAGACTAGATGGGCCGAATGGCCTCCTTTTGTGCCGTAAAATTCTATGATTCTATGATTCTATGATTGGCATAGCACCTTTCACATCTAGAGGATGCCACAAGCCACTAGCAAGACAGTATTCTGGACCCAAGCTGGGAGTGGTGATTGGGGAGGGTACAGGACGCAGGGGGGAAAAGGAGGTTGATCAAAAGCACAGTCAAAGAGGAAGGCCTTGAGGTGGGTCTTGAAGAAGGCGAAGAATGGTGCAAGCCGGAGAGATTGCAGGATGGAGTTCTGGAAGGTGGGGGCAGAATGGCTGAAGGCCCATCTGCCAATAGTGGGGTGGGTGAGGTAGGGGACGTGAAGCAGGCCAAAGCCTGATGAACAGGGAGAATGGTCAGGTTGGTATCAGGTCAGGAGGTCGCAGAGGCAGCGGGGAGCAAAGCCATGGATGGCTTTGAATGTGAGGACCAGAATCTTGAATTGTGTTGTCTATGTGAAGGAAAGGAAGCCAGTGGAGTCGGGCAAGAGCCTAGTGTGGGAGAGTTCTGGATGATTTGCAGTCTGTGGAAGGAAGTGAAAGAGGTGATGGATAAGGACGGAGTGGTCGGCGGTGTAGAAGGCAGGAGAGAGGTTAAGGAGGATGAGGAGGCAGTAGGATCCGTCGATATCGAAATTTTCCGATATCGATATATCGGTGGGCTCATATCGATATACAGGTATCCCCCACTTAACGAAAGGGTTAGGGACTTCAAAACCCCTTGTTAAGCAAAAATTGCATTAAGCGGGCGGGGGGGGGGGGGGGGGGTCCCTAGTGTGTTTCCGTATATGAAAAAATTACTTCCCAGTAATGCCTTGCGCCTAGCCTTGCACTAACATTTACAGTGTAACAGCGATGGCAGAAGGTAGGTAGCACTGCTATTGAAGGCAGGGAGGGAGAGTTAAAGAGAAAGAGACTGAGACAGAGAGAGACTCAAACAGAGAGAGAGAAAGAGACCCAGAGAGAGAGAGAGATACAGAGAGGGACAGAGAGAGAGAAAGAGAGAGTGCGACCTCGACAGACAGAGAGAGGGAAAGAGACACGAAGAAAGAGAGAGAGAGAATCAGAGAGGGAAGGAGACACAGAGAAAGTGAGAGAGAGAGAGAGACAGAGAGGGAAAGAGACACAGAGAAAGAGAGAGAGAGAGGAGACAGACAGACAGAGCGTCCTACCGCTTAAGCTCCTCCCATACTGCAGCGCTTTCTCTTGGATTAGGTGGCGCTGAAGTAAGTGTGTGTGTGTCTGTGTGCGCGCTTATGTCGCGGAGGCTGCCGGGAGACAAGAAACGCGCGAGATTTAAACTTTCGTTATAGCAAGTGCAGCCTTCGCTAAGCACATAGAGGGTACAAATAGAAACCCTTGTTATAGTGAAGTTTCGTTAACAGGGCTTTCAGTAAGCAGGGGCTACCTGTATACTGATATATCGATATCGCCGGGTTTCTTTGTCCTGTGTATGCTTGCGCATTCGGAGGTGCGCTCACATTCCAGTGTGCACGCGCATTCCATGCTCTAGGCCTAGGAGGTTTGCAATGCCGGCGACAAGGTAAGTTGGAAAAGTTTGCGGTATACCAATATAACCGATATATCTAATATATCGCCAGACATGATATACCGATATTTGCGATATACCGATATTTTTTATACTGAATTTTTCAATATACCAATATATTCAAATTTACAATATCAGCATATTGATATGAAAAATTATACCGATATATCGATATATCGCCGGACACTAGGAGGCCGAGGTAGCCATGGTCACAAATGGGACAGAATGTCATTTGTCACTATGACTAGCGCTGCTTCTGTGCTGTGCATTGGCACGGAAACCCGAATGGAGGGATTTGTGGAGGGAGGGATGGATAGAGGGAGTTGCGGGAGAGGTGGGAGCGAACCTGGAAAGCAACGCCTCATTCCAGGACCTTGGAGAGGAAAGGGAGGTTGGGGATGGAGCAGTAATTTGAGGGCTGGAATGGGTACTGGGAGGGTTCTTTTAAAAAATGGGAGTGACAACAGCCATTTATAAAGAAGTGGATAGGTTGATGATGTCTGTGAGTAGAGGGGCAAAGAGGTGAAGCTGGGAGGTGGGGGGAGGGGTGGGGATGGGGTCAATGGAGCAGATCCTCAGTTTCATTAACATAATAATAATAATCCTTGCATTTGATATAGCGCTTTCCACATCTTATCAATGTCCCAAAGCGCTTCACAGAATGTACTGTAAAGTGAATTGACTGTATATATATACGAATCGCGGCAGCCAATTGCGCACAGCAATGTCCCACACACAGTCGTGGATTGAAGTGACCAATTTTATTATTGTGGTTTATTTTGAGGGATTATTATTAGGCATGTGGAGAAAGGAAACTTTCCCAAGGTTTCGCCCTGACCTGCCTGGATTCGAACACTGGTCTCCCCAGCTTGCAAGACAAGTGCTCTAACCACTGAGCCACAGGAGCTCCACATATTTTAATACGGCCATTATCACTCCCAATATTTTAACAATATACAGTACTGTATTTAAATGATATTCCTACTGCTCCTTTTCCTTCCTCATCTTAATCACCTTGAATTCATCCACTTTATATATCATCATTTATCACCCCAGCCTTTCTATCTATTTCTTCACTCCCCTGCATTTGATCTGCTTGTTCTCAATTATATTCAGATTTCACCCTGTTCCAAATTTGGCATCATGACCAAATTTAGACAGCATCTTTCTGCCTCCATGTCAAAACCATTTGTACAAAAAATAGCCAAAGTTCATCATCTCATTTCATGCCAATAGATTTGTCTGATTCAGTCAATTTCCAACACATCTCTTTTTCTCCTCCTCCATTTTTCCATGGCTTCTGACCCTGTTGATCATTCCCGCGTTGCTGTGCAAAAATTGAATATGATCATCACAATACTGTACATTAAATATATTGTGTGATCAAAAGCGTAAAATCCAATCTAAATAAAATCTAACATGGATTTTGGAAAACGTGCATTTGTTCGCTGACCTGAGTTTTAATGTTCTCGTGCAAACTTCCTCCCCACACCCAACCATCATTCTGAAAGGAAACACAGACTCATTGTGTGTCAGTGCACCAACCAGATGAAAGGGTTTGCATATCCCAATTTGTTCTCTTCCCTCTTCAAAAAAAACTACCCTACAAACAGATGCCTCTTGTAGCACATTCACACTGGTTTATTTCAAGAGAACAGCTGCAGCAAATGCTCTCAAAAAACTGTACACATTTTAAAAACACTTTATGTGCCAAGTATGACACAGCTATGGAAATATTTACTGATATAACTTTTATAATTTAAAAATATGCATGAAATACATTATTCAAAATGTCATATTATTTGATCTGCTATGTAGAATACGATTAATTTGGAATATTACAAAAATTATCAGGGCAAAAATGCCATGCTACGGGTTGCACTTTCTCCTGGTATCAAAGCACAAAACCTCTCAATCTGGTAGTCTTTTATTGATTGAATATTCTAAGTGCAAAATATTTTGTTATGTACTGTACAATATACAGCATTTTAAAATGATTCATCATCTGCCATTTTGCTCTGACCCTTTCTCTTACTTTCTAAGCTAAAATACCCACAATCTACTAACCGTTGATTAAATATTCTAAAGCAATATAAATTATAATGGTTGAACGTTTCACTAACACTTCACACCATCATTCTTAATTGGCATGGGGAGGTGGTGGGAGAAGTATTAATTTGATCAAACAAGGTTGAATACCATGGGTGGGGGAAAGGGGGTCTCTGCGGCAAGAGAGCGAATATTTAATTAGCTGAATGTGAGTGTGTATTCTGCATCTCCTAGCACAAACCCTTTCCCTTTGCTTCGCTTTCTGCTTCTGTCTGACAGTCAGTCTCACGCCCAAATGGGTATCAGCAACAGCCCTCCTTGTCCTGCCAAATATTGTCAAAAAAGAGCGCACTGCGCATGTGCAATCTGCAGCTCGGCGGCAGTGCGCATCCCAGGCACGGCGGGAAACAGAAGGTGGTGTCTCCTGTGTTTGTTTGTTCACCACCTCAATCGGGGACTTTTTTTAAAAAAAAGGACCTCGCAGAAATTAACATTTTCCAAACGATGTCTAATTTTTGTAGTTTAACAAAAATCGGTGGGTGGGTGGGGGCGGAGGGACATGCCGCGAAACGACACCAAAAAAACAAACAAAAAAACCGCAGAAGCCGAATGAATTGGCTTTTTTTTGAACGGAGGGGGAAATGGACTTAGAACAAAAAAACACAATAAAGCGCCGGGGTGTAACCGTTGACCGCTCAGCGCACTCCGGTTCGAATAATTAACGAGATTTTTTTTCAAAATGAAATTCCGTTAGGGAGGGAACAGGGGCGGCCGCGCGCGCGTACGCAGAGAAGTTCACACGTGCGTGAGCGCGCGCGCCCTTTACAGCAGACAACAGTAGGAGCAGGGCCGCACGTGCGCGCATACCCCTGAAAGCAGACACGATTAGGGCTGGGCCGCACGTGCGCGCGCGTATTCGCGCGCACAACGGCTTTGACGGCGGATGGTGTGACGTCCAGAGAGAGGCTCAATATTTAGCAGGGCGTTAATCGCAGACTTGAGAAACCACCAGGCCTGGTAACAAAACACCGGTCATCAACACACCCACAGCCAGCCAGGCAGCCCTGCCCCGTTTCCGAGACAACCAAACAACCACTGAAACAAAATACACATGCATACAAACCCGCTCATGTCTCGAAGAGGAACTCTTTATGTCCCCCCGCCTTGCCTTTCACCCTCCTCCTCCTGTTTCTTGAAATCAAGATATATTCCAGACACGTCCAGCACCAGCCGCAGTGGCCAGAGCCCCTACCCTCGCCTGGTTTGCTGAGCAGAGCCGTCTTCCGAAACAATGAATGATCCCGAAAGGAGGCGAGGTGTATGTGTGTGTTTTGTTTAAAACATTCACACACACACCCAGCTTTCTCAACTGCGGGTTTTCTTTCTCACTTACCATCGCTGCGCTTGATTTCGACGTAAATCCCGATTTGGACTTTTCCGAAATTGACCGCCATACTTCATCCGTGACCATTCGTCAGTTAACGCCTGTGTGTAGCTTGTTTTTATATATATATATTTATGCTGTATGTTATTGAAGTTTCCAAAGGCTTGGCTTGGCTTGCCCCCTCCTGTATTCCGCCTGTTCTGTGCTGGTGCTGAACCGCCAGAGAGAGGCGGACCGCAGCCAACAGTACCGCGCGTGCCCAGTTCTCTCCCTGCAGCCGTCACCTCGTTCATATAAAGGCAAAGTGTCTCTCGTCTGCTGAGTCTTGTGATTTAATGTTATGCCGACAAAAACAAATTGTTCCCCATCCCTTCCCGCAGTTTGGCTGAACTGTTAATTTGAGGATGTTCCAATCCGGGTCTCGATTTTAATATTAAGTGTCATTGAATTAAGCGACCCTGGATATCAATAATAATAATAATCCTTGTATTTGACATAGCGCTTTTCATGTCTTCCAGACGTCTCAAAGCGCTTCACAGAATATATTGTAAAGTGAATTGACTATATATGTGGGTGAAACGCACCAGCCAATTGTGCACAGCAGTGTCCCACAAACAGTCATGGATTGAAATGACCAATTTATTATAGGTTTATTATATCAACAACAACAAAATTACATTTATATAGCGGACTTCACATTGGTCGGCGTCTCGGAATGAGCTGGGTGATCAGTAAGTTGGTGGGAAATGGGTAGAGGCAGCAGGTGGTGGCTTTCATAGTGGTGATAGTGGATGAGAGGGAGGAAGGAATGTAGCATGGGATCACGGTAGGAGCTGATGACGGGATGGGTGATGGAGATGGTGGTGGTGGGCAACAAGGGGCAGGGGGTGAGGCTGCCAGATGGATGTTATTGATTTTGGTGGTAAGGAAGTCCATGACTGCTTTGCAATTGGTGTTGGATGTGAAGATTGAGGATGCTTGAGGGGGTACACGGAGGAGGTGGAGAAAAAGACCTTGGAGTTGTTTTTGGCATCCAGAATGATATTAGAGTGGTACACTGTTTCTGCATGTGACAAAGAACGGCGGTAACTATGAAGATGCTCAAGCCACAGCTGGTGGTGAATGGTGAGGGCAGTTTTCTGCCACTTACGCACGAACAGCCGGGTATGAGATTTCAGGCAATGGAGAAGGCCACTGTACTAGGTAGATTGGGTGGGTTTGGAGATGGTCCTGGATTTCAGGGGGACAAGATAATTGAATGTGGAGGAGACGCAATCATGGCTTGACAGCTGCTTCAGGATACCTGCAGGTGGAAGGCCAAACGGATAAAAGCTCTGGGTGAGAAGGCCTTTGGAAGGGTCTCAAGGAGAAACTTTTTCCATGGGCGGAAAATTATAGTTGAGTGCTAATGCATAGGTCGGAGATCTTAAGGCCTTGTGTAATCATGAGGTCGAGGGGGTGGCCACAGTTGTGGGTCAGCAAGTTGATTTGGAGAGTGAGATTTAGGGAGGAGGAAGGCATTGAAGTCAGAGGATGTGGTGCGTGGGGAGTTTAGTTGGAGGTTGAAGTTGCCCATTATGAGCAGGTGTTCAGAGTAGAGGGACAGGGCAGAGAGGTGAGTGGAGATGTCAGAGAGGAAAGAGCCAGGGTTTTTTTGGGGGTGGTAGACCAGAGAATTTTCAGTGAGAGAGAAGTAGAGGGTGAGGTGCCTCGAAGGAGGAGAAACAGCCAGAGGAATAAGAGGAAAGATCAAGGGAAGCTTTGGAGATGACAGCCAACCCACCACTGCGTTGGTTAAGGTGGGGGTTGTGGTGGAAGGTGTAGCCTGGAGGGAAGGCTTCAACTAGGGGGACGGAGTCAATAGGGGAGAGCCAGGTTCCCGTTAGCCCAAGAATATCAATGTGCTCATCCAGGTTGTCATGGATAATGAGGGCTTTATGGGAGAGGGAACAAATGTTTTGAAGGGAAATGTGGATATGAGGGAGGTGAAATGGGAGAGAAGGACAGACTGAGAGTAGAGGATAGAAGGAGGTGGAAGGAGGGGCATTTAGAGTGGTGGGGGAGGCTCAGGTTGGGGTGGCAGCCAAAACGCACACGCAGAGACTAGAAGTGAGCGATCAGCGGGACAGCATCAGTCTGAGGGCTACGGGAAACAGCGCAGGTTGGATGGTGGTTATGGCTTAGATGAAAAGAGAGAAGGGAGGACAAGGAAGTAGAAGGACGAAGCAAAAGCAGAAGACACCTTCTAGACATCTTAAAGCGCTTCACAGTGGCAGTATATTCACTTTGTGTAAGAAAATATTTCAGAGAAAAAATGATGCATACACAAAGTAAAACTGTTTAGAGTGGTGTAGCTGAGGGGAATAGGCAAGGTGGGGGGTCGTATGAAGTATAGATACCCACATGGACTATTTGGGTCAAATGGCTTGTTTATGTGCTGTATCACAATGTAAATCTATATAATTCTACTAAATACTTATTTTTCTCTCATATCACTTACCATTCAACTGTTCAAATTACTTTTTCACTGTGATTTATCTTCTATACTAATAAGGACAAAATGTCTGTGTCTGTCTGTCTGCCAAGAACGCAAAAAAAGATTGCCGTAGACTAGAGAAATGATTAATATCTCATCAGAAAGGTCTTGCAATGGGGGAGTGTTGTGGGTATATATTTTTCAGAAATCTCTTATTCTGACCTAAACAAGCTCATCACATATGTATGGACTCCAACAAGGAGTCCTCCCCACACAGGTTCTCCCAACAAGAATCCCACCAACATGAGTCCTCCCAGCAAGGAGGCCTCCCACAAGATACGTGTGCAAATATGTGAACAAGGGATGCTAACATGTTCAACACCACATTTTCTTAATCTTAAGCAATAAAGTTGCTTACAAAGTGAAGATCAAGCCTTTCAAGAACAAATAAAATTTCCATATGAAAGAAAGAAGGCCAATTAACCAATTGCGTGAAATTGGTTGTAACCTGCAACAGCTAGCATTCTGTAAAGGGTGTGATAATAGTAAATTTATGGAAACACCACAGTTATCAGTTAACCACTAAACAGTGCTCAGTAACCTTATTGAGTGTACGTTTCTATTTACACCTTTTACAATAAAGCTGGTTGAATCCATTGCCTGTTTTTAATTTAAGGAAACATCCAACTTGTTATTGGAACAGAATTGACGAAGGGTCACGGACCCAAAATGTTGACTCACATTCCTTTCTCCATAGATGCTGCCTGACCTGCGGACTGTTCCCTGCAAATTCTGTTTTTGGTTCAGATTTCCAGCATCTGCAGTATTTGTTTAAGAATCTGTGTGGAATCATAAGCTCTACAACAACAACAACAACAAAATTGCAATTATATAGCGCCTTTCATGTCGGGAGGACGTCCCAAAGCGCTGAACAGTCTGGTAGGGACCCAAGGGGAGTGGGTGGGTGGTGGTGGGGAGGGTCAAAGTAGAGGGAAGGGGAAGGAGAGGGGGAAGAATTAGTGGCAGCCGAAAGCGCGGTCGAAGAAGAAGGTCTTGAGACCGGCCTTGAGACAGACCTGTTAATAGTCACATGCAATCAGTTAAGGTACTGTACAGTGAATACTGTTCATATTAGACAGGTTAATTTAGTATTTTGATATTGTTTATGTGTTTGATTAACACGCTGTTAAACTTTATTTTTAACATTTTGATACAAAAATAAATGAAACACCAGCATGAATAACAATGAGTCACATCAGAACAATAAAGACGTGATATAATACACACAGCAAAATTTCAAGTTAGAAACGTGTACTTACAGCTAGATTTATGGTCAATAATAAGGCTAAAAAGGGGAAAGAAAGGAGACATTAGACTGCCACAAAGTCATGACATCCATGATAATAACAGGTTAAAGAAAGAAACAAGATAAGCTAAGTTAAGAGAAAAACATTCAGTGAAGGAGCAGGCAGGAAGCTGATAAAAATGTATTTTGAAAAGTCTTTTGAACTTCAAGCACACAGAAAAATTACATCATAAGTAATCCGGGGAATTAATCTACACTTAAAGAGGTATATCTGATGTGCAGGAAAAGTAAATAATGCAGGTCTCGAAGTGGTGATGTTTTGACAAAGAACCAGTAGAGACCGTTGTGAGGAGCTTCAAGAACATTATCAGTGGGATTACTGCCCTCCTTTACTATAGCCCCCTCTCATGGATAGAAAGGGCGGGTTGGAGATGGTCCAATGCCTGAATAGTTTTGAAGAATTAAGGGTGTTTATTTCAGGAAAGTTAAGGTCAGCGTTCAGGAAACATACAGATCACGATCTTGATTTTTCAGATGCTGACCTACTTCCTCTCCATTTTCCAATCAGTTTCTGTTTTTACTTAATCGGACGGCAACAATGCCTCACAACCTTTAATAGACTCCCAAACCGGTTATTTTGTTTTCCAAACTTATGGTATAAAAACAATTTAAATTAAGAATAGAAATCTAATCCAAACATCTCTACAATGTAATGCCAGGGGTAAATAAGCTTAGTACCTTTCTTCAGATACATCCACAACTTACGTTTATCTAACTTCTTTCACATGGAATAGTACTGTATAAAGGTTTTGGAACAGTTCCCAGTGACAGCGACAATGACAGACAAGGGGGGAGGAGGGGGAGCCGGAGATGACTGCCTCAGAGCTAAGATCAGTATTCTCAATGTCTAATAATAATAGTTACATTTGATATAGTGCCTTATCCAGTACCTTGGGACATCCTCGTGACATGAAAGGCGCTATACAAGTGTAATTTTGTTGTTGTTGTTGTTGTTATCACTTCAAGATATCTCAAAGTACTTATTATAAAGTCAATTGACTGTATATAATAATAATATTTGCATTTGATATGGTGCTTTATCACTTCTTTCAGACGTTGCAAAGCGCTTCACAGAAGATACTGTAAAGTGAATTAACAATATATTTTGTGGGCAAAACACAGCAAACAATTGCACGCAGCATTGTCCCACAAACAGTCATGGATTGAGTGACCAATTTTTTTTCTTTGAAGGAATTATTACCCCTAGAAAAGTGAACCCCGAATTGACTACAATTGGATTCCTACTTACTGCTAGATAAGGTCCAATAATGTCCCACAAACAACAATGAGATGAAGAGCCAATTAATTTGTATAGTGCAATTTAAATGAATGGAAATAGCATATTTTTCTCATTGAAAGCAATGATTTCAAAATCTAGGTTTAATGGAGCTGATCCCAGCAAACTTTTAAACATGAACATTTTTTATAGTTTCTCTTTGAGTCAGTTGGATCACCTTTATACTTCTGAAGCTTGCTAATCTTGCTAAAGGAATGGTTATATTAAAACATGGTTTAGTCACTTGAACAAAAACTTAGTTTGCTGTGTTGCATATGAACTTAGTTGTACTTGTGCATATTCTTATTAGCCCCTGGTGAGAATCATTAGAAATGGGAAATATAAATCTGAGTTCTCATTCTGAATTGTTCCACTACAGACTGTGTTATCAAACTGCTTCAGCAGTATAAGAAGGGCCGTCACAGTGCATCATAGGTGAAAATATTTGTCTGAGCACATCATATCACAAGATCACATGATTAGTTCAGATAAAGAAAGCCTTCAGCACATTTGATCTCATCCTTCCCTAATGCACAACCCAGCCATAGTCTTATTCATAACTGTTTCGTAATTCAGTCCAATGTCCTGGTTTCAATGCCGCTTGCTGGTAATCCATCCCAGCTATTAATTAGCGTTGAAGTAAAGAAATACTGATGTCTCTTCTGAAACTGTCTCTGTTCTACTGCTATCCTTGTATATTTGAAAATATTCTTTTAGGTTTATTTTCTCAATCACATTTAAAATCTTATATACTGTACTTCTATTAAGGTTCCTTCAAGTTATCTAATCTTTACTCATAGCTGCTTTCTTTAACATCAAGGGTCATCCTAGTCCCTCAAAGCACCAGCCGCTGCCTCCAATCACCCTTTGTCGGCCTCCTGTTCGTTGTTCACCCCCTAGATTTCACCATCAGTGGCCGTACTTTAACTACTAAACAAACAAACAGAATTACATTTGCATGGCGCCTGTAATGAAATTACATTTCATGTCAGATGGTTGTCCTAAGGAGCTGGACAATCAGTGTTTTGGACCCGAACTGAGGGGTCAGTATAATGGGGAAGGTGGAGGGCAGGGAAGCAAGGAGAGAAGCTAAAGGTACAGTCAAAGTGCAGGGTGTTGAAATAGGTCTTGAAAGAGGCATGGGAGGAGGCGAGGTGGAGATTACTATGGGATGGAGTTCCAGAGGATGAGGGCTGAATGACTGAAGGCCTGCCGGCCAATGGTGAAGCGAGCGAGGAAGGGGATGTGAAGCAGGCCAAAGTCCACTGAGTGGAGGGAATGAGCAGGTTGCTAGGGGATTAGGAGGTCACAGAGGTAGGGGGTAGCCTTGTATGAGAGAAGACATGGGCTGCAGCCTATGAAGGCAGGAGTTGGTGAGGCTGACAAGCAGGGAGTTTGCATAGTTGAACTTGGCTGTTATGAATACATGTATGAGGGTCTTGGCAGCTTGCGATGTGCGACAATGGCAGAGCTGAGCAATGTTAGGTGAGGGAAAGGTGAAGCGGATCATGGCACAGATGTGGGCTATGAAGGACAGTTGAGGGTTGAACAGGATGCCAATATACCATATTGGCTCTGTGAGATGTAGTGTGTATCCATGGAGGGAGATGCTGCCAAAGCTCCAAGTATGGAGGTGCTGATTGGAGCCAAGCAGGAGGGCCTCAGCCTTGTTGATATTCAACTGCAGGAAATTGGCTCACATCCAAGTCTCGCATGTCCGACAGAACTTGCAGTGGTCCTGGAGTCGAGGGTGGTGACAAAGAGGTAGAGTTCAGCATCATCCGCACACATATGGAAGTTGACCCCATGTCTGCGGATGATGTCACCAAGGGGGAGCAGATAGATATGTAAGGATTACTATAGATATTGAAAAGGAGAGGGCCAAGGTCAGAGCTCTGAGGGCGCCACATGCAATGTTACAGGGGTGAAGGAGAAGCCATTAGTACTGTAGCGACATAGTAGAGATGATGGGAGAGGTAGGATTCAAACCAGGCAATGGCAGGTCTGCAAGGATTGAGCTGAGAGGAGAGGCAGTGTAGGAGGTTAGAATGGTTGACAGTGTCAAAGGAAGCAGACAGATTGAGGATGACAAGATGGCAGAGAGAGCCTTGCCCCACTGTGGGCAGCACAGTGATCTGATAGATGGAAAGAGCAAAGCCAGGAAGCGCTGACTTGCTCCAAGGCCTTGGAAAGGAAAGGAGGTTGGAGATGGAGCGATAGGTGGAGAGTAAGGATGGGTCGAGGAAAGTTTTTTTTTGAAGTTGAGGGTGATGACAGTTGTTTTTAGGGGGGTTGCCAGTGGATAAGGAGAGGTTGACCTAAAGACCTTTCTTTTTGATCGTTTTTATGGTCACTTCCCCCCTTTCCTCTCCCCCTAGCTCGGAGCCAGACTCTGCCAGTGTCAAGCACTCCAGGACACTTCCACGTGAAGGGTGCTATATAAATGCAAGTTGTTGTTGCTCTCAGCTAACTCATGGATCTGGACAGCTTCCTTATGTTGCAGGGAATCAAATTAATATATTCACTACTCAGCCTGTCTGACCAGAGTGTTGTACAACATCGTTTTGACTTCTGGGATTCTGAACACAACTGATTTGACAATGGAACCATCAAGAACAACAACAGTTTTCATTTATATGAAATAAAAACACTCAGCAGGTCAGGCAGCATCTATTGAGAAAGGAAAAGTGAGTCAACGTTTTGGGTCCACGGAGCTTCATCAGAATTCATTACAGTGGTTAGAGCACTCACCTTACAAGCTTGAGTCCTGTGTTTGAATCCAGGCAGATCTGGGCAAAACCTTGGGCAAGTTTCCTTACTCCACATGCCTAATAATAATACGTAAAAAAAAACACAATAATAAAAATTCGTCATTCCAATCAACAACTGTTTGTGGGACACTGCTGTGCGCAATTGGCTGCCGCGTTTTGCCCACAAATATACAGTCAATTCACTTCACAGTATAATCTGTGAAGCGCTTTGAGATGACGATAAGATGTGAAAAGCTCTATATCAAATGCAAGGATTATTATTATATTTATATAATGCCATATATGGAAAGATATCTCAAAGTGCATCACACAGCTGAATGGGAACCTGAACTGGGAAGGAAGGTGACCAAAAGTGCAATCAAAAAGATAGGTTTTAAGATGGGAAGTGAGGGACAAGGAGGAAGGACACTGGGAAGGGAGGGAAGAATGGTAGTAAGCTCGCCCATCAATGTTGAGGTTGATCAAGCAGGAAACAAAGTGAGGCAGTATTTGCTGAATAGAGGGAGAGGTCAGAGCTGTGCTGTCAACGGGCCCAGCATCCTGTTTGCCTTTTTTATTGCGAACTTACAATATTTCATGGTGAGTGATGAGTCAGTTCATGCCTCCGGGTCTCTTTCAGCTTCCCTTGTCAACTTCCATCCCATCCATGGAATATGTGTGGCTTCTATTTTTGAGTCCTTTATTATGTAACTTACATTTATCTGTGTCAAACTTTATTTCACAATGATCTACCCATGTGCACACTCCCATCAAGTTCTATTTGTAAGAATCAAAACACAAAATACTGCAGAACTGTTCTGATGAAGGATCATGGACCCGAAACATTGACTCAATTTCCTTTCTCCATAGATGCTGCCTGTTCTGCTGAAGTTCCCAGCAAATTCTGATTTTCTCCTATATGTGAAATCTTTGCTGTCTTTTCCGATACCAGTTCCCTAACTGGCAAATTTATGGTGCCAGATGGTGCCAGAGGACTGGAGGATAGCTAATGTTACTCCCTTGTATAAAAAGGGGCAGAAGGACAAGCCTGGTAACTACAGACCAGTCAGTCTAACATCGGTAGTGGGCAAACTTCTAGAGTCCATAATCAGGGACAAGATAGATCTTCACTTAGAAAGATATAGGCTAATAAAGGACAGTCAACATGGATTTGTTAAAGGCAAATCTTGCCTTACAAATCTGATAGAATTTTTTGATGAGGTAACGGAATGGGTGGATAATGGTAGCGCAGTTGATGTAGTTTACATGGACTTTCAAAAGGCATTTGACAAAGCGCCACATGAGAGACTTATTAGGAAATGAAAGGCCCACGGCGTAAAAGGGATAGTGGCAGAGTGGATCCACAACTGGCTGCGAGACAGAAAGCAGAGAGTTGTAGTGAGTGGCTGTTTTTCAGACTGGAGGGAAGTGAGCAGTGGTGTGCCACAGGGATCGGTTTTGGGACCATTGCTCTTTGTAATCTACATCAATGATCTGGACTTGGGTGTAGGGAGTACAGTTTCCAAGTTTGCAGATGACACTAAGTTAGGGAGAATAGTAAATAGTGAGGAGGATAGTAGCCATCTGCAAGAGGATATAGACAAATTGGTAAAGTGGGCAGACACATGGCAGATGAAGTTTAATGCAGAGAAGTGTGAGGTGATGCATTTTGGGAGAAGAAATGAAGGGAGGCAATATAGGCTAGATAGTACAATTTTAAATGGTGTGAAGGAACAGAGAGACCTGGGGATTTGTGTTAGTGACTCGTTGAAGGTGGCAAGACAGGTAGACAAGGCTGTTAAGAAGGCATATGGGATACTAGGCTTTATAAATAGGGGTATAGAGTACAAAAGTCAGGAAGTGCTGACTAACCTCTATAAAACTTTGGTGAGGCCTCAGCTGGAATACTGTGTTCAATTCTGGTCACCACACTACAGAAAGGATGTGAAGACATTGGAAGGGTACAAAGAAGATTTACTAGGATGGTGCCAGGATTGAGGGACTTCAGCTATGAGGAGAGGCTAGATAGGCTAGGGTTATTCTCTCTGGAGCAGAGAAGATTGAGGGGAGACCTAATAGAGGTTTATAAGATCATGAGGGGTTTCGACAGGGCAAATAGAGAAAAACTATTTCCACTCGTGGGCGAATCTGTGACTCATGGTCACAGATTTAAAATAGTTTCAAGGCGAAGTAGAGGGGAGCTGAGGAGAATTTTTTTCACTCAGCGAGTTGTTCGAATCTGGAATGCATTGCCTGAAAAGGTGGTGGAGGCTGATTCGATAACAACTTTTAAAAGGGAATTAGATCTTTATTTAGGGAGAACAGGTCTATTAGGCTATGGGGAGCGGGCAGGGCAGTGGGATTGAATCGCTCTTTTCAAAGAGCAGGCACAGACTAGATGGGCCGAATGGCCTCCTTTTGTGCTGTAAAATTCTATGAATCTATGAATCTATTCTATCTCCTCTTCCCCCTACCCCCTTACTAGGATTAAGTTTTGCTTGTTATTTAAGTGTTAAATTGACAGACTGAATGCCTTTTCTTGTTACAAAAAGGAGAAATCGCTGAGAAGTTTTCTTGTTCTGTGCTTTCTCATATTACTATAAGAAATAAAACACAGTGTTATTATAATTTTAATTCTGGAATAACATCTGCTATTACATTCTCTTCACCCTCAGTGTAACATTTTAAAACACAGTACTAAATACAGGCCACTGACGATTACTTGCTTCAGCTCGTTGACCTACTTTAGTTAAGTTTGTAGAAGCCTAACATTGAACAATTATTCCGTCCTTTTTGATCCTAGCCACATACCCTCGAGGGTAGCATGTACCAAAATAACACAAGAAATTTACAACATTGGGTATTTACTTCATGACTGTTGTAACATAATGCTGTGCATAAATTTGCTGTCTCATTCACTTACAAGATAATTACATTTGTCTTATCACGTAAAATAGATAGGGGGGAATCAGTAGATGTAGTGTATTTAGATTTCCAAAAGGCATTCAATAAGGTACTGCATAAATGGTTGATACACAAGATAAGGCGCCATGGAATTAAGGGGAATATATTAGCATGGATTGAAGAATGGCTAACAGGAAGAAAACAAAGAGTAGGGATAAACGGGTCCTTCTCAGATTGGCGGGATGTGACTAGTGGAGTGCCACAAGGATCAGTGCTTGGGCCTCAACTATTTACAATGTACATCAACGTTCTAGATGAGGACATCAAACTTAAAATATCCAAATTCGCGGATGACACTAACAACAACAACTTAAACTTATAAACTTATAACGCGCCTTTCACATCGGGAGGACGTCCCAAGGCGCTGCACAGGAGGCGTGTGACCCGAGCTGGGAGGGGAGTGTTCGGGAAGGAGTGAGAAATGTAGGGGAGGTCGAAAAATTCGGGGGGGAACAAAAGGCACGGTTGAAGAGGAAAGTCTTCAAACCGGCCTTGAAAGAGGAAAGGGAAGAAACAAGGCGGAGGGATTGGGGGATGAAATTCCACAGGGTGGGAGCGGAGAAACTGAAGGCCCGGCCTCCGATGGTGGGGCGGTTCGGGCGGGGGGCTTGGAGCAGGCCAAGACCTGCTGAACGGAGGGTGCGGGTGGGCTTATCGGGGGAGAGTAAATCGGATAAATAGGGCAGGGCAAGGCCGTGTAAGGCCTTGAAGGTGAGGACGAGGATCTTGAACTCGATCCTCTGGAGGATGGGGAGCCAGTGGAGACGGGCGAGGGTGGGGATTATGTGGTCGCGGAGGCGGGTGCGGGATAGTACACGGGCTGCAGAGTTTTGGATGACCTGCAGCCTGTGAATGGAGGACTGGGGAGGCCAACGAGGAGAGAGTTTCCGTAGTCCAGCCGTGAGGTGATGTATGCATGCACAAGTGTTTCGGCAGCGTGGGGGGTGAGATAGTTGCGGAGCCTGGCAATGTTGCGTAGGTGGAAATAAGCGGTGCTGGTCAAGGCACGGATGTGGGGGAGGAAGGAGAGTTTGGGGTTGAACGTGATGCCGAGGTTCCTGACTGGCTTTGTGAGGTGGAGAGTACAGCCTTGGATGTTGAGGCTGGCAGCGCCCGATGTGCGGAAGCGCTGGCTTGAGCCAATCAGGAGGGCCTCGGTCTTGCTCACGTTCAATTGGAGGAAGTTGTCCCTCGTCCAGGACTCAACGTCGGACAGACATGCTGTCAGAACATCGATGGTCTGGGGGTTGAGGGATGAGGCAGAAGGTACAGCTGGGTGTCGTCCGCATACATGTGGAAATTTACCCCATGTTTGCGGATGACATCGCCCAGAGAGAGCGTGTAAATGTTGAAAACTAAACTAGGAGGGAGAGTAAACACCAAGGATGACATTTTAAAAATGCAGCGCGATATAGATAGGCTAGGTGAGTGGGCAAGTAGGTGGCAGATGAAGTATAAAAATGGGAAGTGTGAAGTCATCCAACTTGGTGATAAAAACAGTGGAGCAGATTATTTTTTAGAAGGGGAGAGACTAGATAGTGTTAGCGTTCAGAGGAACTTGGGTGTCCTTGTACACACCAGTCACAAAAAGTTAGTTTGCAGGTACAACAAGCAATTAGGAAGGCTAACAGTTGTTGGTATTCGTTACAGAAGGGTTAGAATATAAGAATAGGGAAGTCTTGCTGCAACTGTATAGGGCTCTGGTGAGACCGCACCCAGAATATTGTTTGCAGTTTTGGTCTCCTTATTTAAGAAAGGATGTACTCGCCTTGGAGGGGGTGCAACAGATTCACTAGGTTGGTACCTGGGATGACGGGGATGAGTTATGAGGATAGGTTGAACCATCTAGACCTATATTCTCTAGAATATAGAAGAATCAGAGGTGATCTTATAGAAACCTATAACATTATCAAGGGGCACAACAGAATAGATAGTGGGAGACTTTTTCCCCTGGTTGGAGAAACTATAACCAGGGGTCACAGTCCTGTAAAATTAGGAGTCAACCTTTTCGCACTGAGTTGAGAAAAAAACTTCTTCACTCAGAGGGTAGTGAATTTATGGAATTCTCTACCCCAAAGGGCTGTAGATGCTCAGTCCTTGAACATATTCAAGATTGAGATTGATAGATTTCTTGTGGATAAAGGGATATGGGGATAAGGCGGGTAGGTGGAGATAGAATAGATCAGCCATGATCTTATTGGTGGTGCAGGCTCGAGGGACCAAATGGCCTACTCTTGCTTCTTATGTTCTTTTGTTCTAATGTTCTTATATGTGGAGTCCTGTAGCTCAGTGGTTAGAGCACTTGTCTTACAAGCGAGAGGCTTGGGTTCGATTCCAGGCAGGTCAGGGCAAAACCTTGGGCAAGTTTCCTTACTTCACACGTCTAATAATAATCCCTCAAAAAAAAAAATTGATCATCTTAATCCATGCCGCGTTTCACCCACAAATATACAGTCAATTCACTTTACAGTATATTCTGTGAAGTGCTTTGCGACGTCTTGAAGACATGAAAAGTGCTATATCAAATGCAAGGATTATTATTATAATTATTATGTCTTATGATGCACATTGAGACAATGAAAAACATTAAAGTATTTATTATTATTAATAATACAGTACATCAAATAAAATTAGCCATATCAGGAAAAGGATGGGTGTTCTGGATGGACAAGATTGAATGGGTTAAAGAGCCTTTTTCATTTAAACCAATCTTGTGAAAAATAAATTGGGAAATGGATAGATCTGATTAACCCTGTTGTTACACTGTGACTATGGCAATAACCATGATTATCTCTGCTATTTTAGAGGCTAAGAAAGACATATTCCGATTTTACAAGGAATTCGAGGATTTTTGATTGAGTATGTCTCTGAGTTTTTGTTCCTCTTTCAGCTCTTCCAGTCATCGTCCCCATATTGGGATTACTTTGGCAATGCACGACCACCTCCCCCCAATCAACAACAACAACAACTTGCACTTATAGAGTGCCTTTCACGTCGGGAGGACGTCCCAAGGCGCTGCACAAGAGGTGTGTGACCCGAGCTGGGAGGGAAGTGTTCGGGAGGGGGTAAGAAACATAGGGGCGGTCGAAGAATTAGTGGGGGAGCAGAAGGCACGGTCGAAAAGGAAAGTCTTCAAACCGGCCTTGAAAGAGGAAAGGGAGGAAACAAGGCGGAGGGATTGGGGGATGGAATTCCAAAGGGTGGGAGCGGAAAAACTGAAGGCCCGGCCTCCGATGGTGGGGCAGTTCGGGCGGGGGGCTTGGAGCAAGCCAAGTCCTGCTGAATGGAGGGTCTGGGTGGGCTTATAGGGGGAGAGTAGGTCGGAAAGATAGGGCGGGGCAAGGCTGTGTAAGGCCTTGAAGGTGAGGACAAGGATCTTGAACTCGATCCTCTGGGGTATGGGGAGCCAATGGAGACGGGCGAGGGTGGGGGTTATATGGTCGCGGAGGCGGGTGCGGGATAGTACACGGGCTGCAGAGTTTTGGATGATCTGCAGCCTGTGAATGGAGGAACTGGGGAGGCCGATGAGGAGAGAGTTTCCGTAGTCCAGCCGTGAGGTGATGTATGCATGCACGAGTGTTTCGGCAGCGTGGGGGGTGAGGTAGTTGGCAATGTTGCGCAGGTGGAAATAAGCGGTGCCGGTCAAGGCACGGATGTGGGGGAGGAAGGAGAGTTTGGGGTTGAACGTGATGCCGAGGTTCCTGACTGGCTTTGTGAGGTGGAGAGTACAGCCTTGGATGTTGAGGCTGGCAGCGCCCGATGTGCGGAAGCGCTGGCTTGAGCCAATCAGGAGGGCCTCGGTCTTGCCCCATGTTTGCGGATGACTTTGCCCAGAGGGAGCATGTATATGGTGAAAAGGAGGGGGCCAAGGACAGAGCCCTGTTATTTAAGGACAAGGAAAAACAAACGATCCACAGTCACTAGCAATTTAAAGAATACCTCAATTGCATTTTGTATGTGTAATTGTTGTGTATAATTATCTTAAATGGGGCAGCAATGGAGTGAGGGGAATTAAAAATACTAATAATCCACAACTGTTTGTTTATCACTGCTGTGTGCAATCGGCTGCCACGTTTTGCCCACAAAATATACAGTCAATTCATATATATTTCTAATAAGCACTTTGAGATGTCTCAACGAGCGCATCCAAAACTCTGCCATCTGCATTCTCACCCGCACTAAACTTTGTACCCTGATTAACCTTAACTTGCCAAACTTCACTGGCTCCTTGTCACAGAGTGGATCAACTTCAAGATCCTCAATCTTATGTTTAAATCCCTCCAATCCTCGGTACCCCACCGACTTCTCTAACCTTCTCTCTCCTCACAGCAGTACCTGCTGCCTCCGCTCTACTGAATTCTGCCTCCTCCTTGTCCCTCAAATCCTTCACTCCACCATCGTCAGCCATGCTTTCACCACTAAGTCCCGAAATTTTGGAACTCCCTCCCTCAACCGCTCCGCCTCACTCTCTCCTTTCCCATCTCCAGGTCGCACCTGAAAACCTTTCCCTTTAACCACGCGGTCACCTTCCCCCTCCGCCTAGCTCAGCCTCGGGGTCCACCATTGTTAATTACTCTGAGACACCACCCAGTGTCGAGGGTGCTATATAAATGCATGTTGTTGTTGTTAAGCTGCTACAATTAAGGATGCTGAAACAACTCAATCAGAGAGCCCATTGGAAGGAGCTAGGAGCAGAGTGAGGTGGGAACAGATTGAAGCCTTTATAAAAGGAATTAAGTGATAGTGGGAAATCCTTGTTAATTACAGTAAACCTTTGTCGAAAGCGACATTTTCGAGTGCAAATTCGACTATACGCGAATAAATAAATGTGGCACTTTTTGGCGTAACGCGAGTAAAATTTGATTATACGCGCTGGCTGGCCCCACGCGCATGCTCACTTGGGAGGACACCGCCAGCTCCCACCTAATGATGATTCCTTGGCCTTGGACTGTTAACTCCTCTCCAAGTTCACCATCCTCATCATCATCATTCATTGGTAAAGTACAATCAGTTGCTTCATTCATATTTACTGTATTCATATAGCCTAACACTTCCAGGACCAAAGGTAAACTAATTTAGCCAACCTGTGGTAGTGTAAGGTGTTGTTTTATTGTCTCCAGTGAGTCAGTGAGAGCGACGAGCGAGGAGAGCGAGCCAGCCGGCTGTAGCCCACCTCAGTATGCACCTTGCGTTGGTTAGGTGTGGTTGTGTCTGGAGATTGTGGATGGTTGGATGGATTCCCCTAACCCTTCTTTCCCATTGCTTATTAAGCTTACCGAATGCGATTTTACCGAGTGCGCTGTTTTCCAGGAATGTAACCCTCGCATTCGGTGAGGGACTACTGTAACTAAAATTAAAAATGCAAACTTAGTAATAGCAAGGCAATTGGCAGTAGATCAGGTGTTAATTGTTAGCTGACCAGTTGAAACAGATTCTATCTGAGGGATGCACAACACGTGTACAAATTTACAAATTACATTTGTAAAGCGTCTTTTATGTTGGGAGGACATCCCAAGGCGCTGAACTGGCAGGGATTAAGGAGCTAGACAACATAGATCATGACAGGCTGTTTCAACTTGAACAGAATAGTAAAACCAGAGGACACAGCCTACGATTGAAGGGGAGTCAATTCAGAGTAAATCTACGCAAAAAATATTTCTGTGAGGAAATAGTGAACTTGTAGAACAGGCTCCCGAGAGTGACGGTTGAAGCAGGAAGTGTTGATTGTTTCAAACACGGATTAGATAGTTTTTGGTTCTTCCTGAAGTACAGTTCAACATTTTGGGTACCCTTTGTCAGAACGTTGACTCACTTTCCTTTCTCCATAGATGCTGCCTGATCTGCTGAGTGTTCCCAGCGACTTCTATTTTTGTTTCAGATTTCCAGCATCTGCAGTATTTTGCAATTGTTTAATTCCTATGAATATAGTCACCGAGTGAGGTACACACAAGGGTGACCCTTAAAACTGTACTTCAGGAAGAACCAAAGTACAGCAGAAAATAGAAAATATTTAAAAACAATTGATCTGTACAGGGCCATTGCTTACACAGTGTTTAGTACAATAATAATAACAATATAATAATAATCCTTGCATTTAATATAGTGCTTTTCACATCTTCTAGATTTCTCAAAGCTCTTCATAGAATATGCTGTAAACGTTACATATGTGGCCGAAACACGCAGCCAATTGTGCACAGCAGTGTCCTACAAACAGTCGTAGATTGAAATTACCAAATTATTATTGTTTATTTTGGAGGGATTATTATTAGGCATGTGGAGTAAGGAAACTTGCCCAAGGTTTCGCCCTGCCTGGAATTGAACCCAGGTCTCTCACTTGTAAGGTGGCTGGTCTAACCACTGAACTACAGGACTCCACAGTATAGAACAAGACACTTGTGAGTTGTGCTGAAAGCACGGCGAAGGGCATTTTCGTTCTTGAGTCATTATAAATGAGCTAAATATAATCTTGGAACAAAATAGGATTAGCTTCAATCACCCATTAAACTTTCAAGGTCCATATTTACCACATAATTATATACAGTATTTCAAAATATGTTGTGAGGAGTTGAAGAAATGTATTGAAGTATTGAAGAATTTGTTTCTTCACTATGAAGATAGTTTACATTTAAAGTAAACATCATAGATTATACACATGTGAACACTAACCTGCTCTCTGAAATTATTGCAATTGACAGATACAGACTGCACCCATATAATTGCTCCCATAATCCTACAATTAAAATGCAGAGGTCGATTGTATGGGTGCATTTTCTGACATGACTAAAACCATACATGTAACTACTAGGGTCCGTCGATATGGAAATTTTCCGATTTAGAAATATCAATGGGTTCATATCGGAATATACCGATATATCGATATTTTTGGGTTTTCGTACTGCGCGTGCGCGCTTTCCGAGGTGCGCGCGCATTCGGAGGTGCGTGCGCATTCGGGGTCTATCTCCTCAGGAGGTAAATATCTCTCTCTCTCTCTCTCTGTGTCTCTCACACTCACTCTCTCCACGTCTGTGTTTTTCTGTCTGTGTCTCTGTGTCTCTCTCCTCTCTCATATCCCCCCCCCATCTCTATCTATCTATCTTACTGTATATTATCACATCCCCCTGTCTCCCCCCCCCACCGTCTCTGTCCCGGCCCCCCCCCACCACCCCCCCTGTCTCTCTACCGGCCCCCCCACCGTCTCTCTCCCGCCCCCCCCCCCCCCCCGTCTCTCTCCCGGCCCACCCCGTCTCTCTTCCGGCCCCCCCCACCCATCTCTCTTCTGCCCCCCCCCCCCCGTATCTCTCTCCCGTCGTCGTCGTCCCCGGCTCTCTCCCCCCACCCCTTGTATACCTGTATATTGTATTCGAGGACTATGAATACAATATGGCGGCTTGCACCTCAGTCTGTGCATTGTGTATAAAGATGAGCATTCTGGGTCTTGTAGTTCAGTGTGTGCGCATTCGGGGTGTGTGCGAATTCGGATGTGCGCGCCCATTCCATGCTCTAGGCCAGGAGGTTGCAATGCCGAAAACGATACACCGATTTTTTTTCGACATATCGAATTTTCTATATATCGATATAGTTTAAATTCCTATATCGGCGTATCGATACGAAAATTATATCGGATATAACCGATATATCGATATATTGCCGGACCCTAGTAACTACACAGTATCAACCCCAAGCAGAAAACAGTTCAGAATCTTCACAATAGATGGCGCAAGGAACAAGCACTTTCAACAGGTTTCTGAAGCTCCATTTACACATGGTAAAGTGCAAGAAACTAGTTTTATGAGTAATCCATGCGCCCGGTTAAAATTATATGTCTCATCCCTCCTGGAATCCTACCCTCCTAAAGCACTCTGAGACGCCGTCCGGCGTGGAGGGCGCTATATAAATCGAAGTTGTTGTTGTTGTTGGAATCTAACTATGATGATCGGAAGGAGTCACTCTGATTCTCTTCCTCCTCATTGAGTAAAGGCAGTGACTGTTACCAGTGCTTCAACTGTCCCACTGTTGTTCAGTTGTATACCTGAGTGGCCTTCCTTCATCTATGAGCCAAAGGAATAACTAATGTCATGTTATTGTTCAACAGTGGGCAACAGCATCATGGTCCTCAACTGATATCAACAAACATGTAGTTTACAGCAAGCAGTTAACAATGAGAAATACTATTCCCACTCATGGATTAGTCAGTTACAGGAAGTCATAAATTGTGGATTATCACCAGAAGGAAAAGGGGAAGATTAGAAGATTTATTTGATTTTTATTAACAATATGAACCGGTTGTGCTAGTCCAGTCCTGCAGCATTTAAAAGTGAATTTGATAAAAAATAATTAAGATAAAAAATAATATTAAAGGAAATAGGAAAGAACAGAATAATATGATTGGAGTAGTTAGCTGTAGTGGGAGAGCTAGGACCTGCAGAAACAGAACCCTTATATTGGCAGAAGAGATCTCAGTGTGGTGAATCCGAGGTGAGTTTTTATTTAACATGTAAAATTTCCTGCTAAACTAGAGAAAGGAGGTGGAAGCAGGGGACAATTGTATACAATTGTATAATAACAATTAACAATAATGCGGATAATTCGAGACATGACAAGTGTATTATGCTTGGAAGAACTAGGCAAGGAAGAACAAGGCAATCTAATGTTCCCAAAGCTTTCCACCCTGATGGTAAACGAATCCACACAGAACTAATTACTATCAACACCTCCATTGATGTAGCATTACCCAGGGTAGTAGAAGGTAGAGATGGAGGTTGGTATTTTTTCATGTAGCAATCCCTATGTTCCCACTCCCAGTTCATTTGGATTGGGTTTTGAGGTTAGTCTTATAAATAATACACAATCATCCAACAAGTGTTGCTACTTTTGAGCAATTATATTGATCCTGCCCATGGAGATCTGGCAAGTGCATGTTCACAGTTGACCACTAGCAAATTTGGAGCTGACCTTCCATTAATTAAAGGTGATATATCTTCCTTCCAATGACGAAAGATTGCTGATTAGGTTAACTCTAAATGCCAACGTAAAAAAACCTATGCTTTGATTTGTGAAGGTTTAAAATGTGTGAGTGAGCCAGCTTTAACATGGAGCTTGGCAAAACAAGGTGTAGCTATTATTTCGAAGGCAAGATTCCAACACCTTTGATATTTGATATTCAATGCGTGAGAATATATTTTTCTATCAATGCAAGATTTGGATACAAGGGATGTATTCACACACAGACAGCACTCCCAGAAAGAACAATTTTGATTTTTACAATGACTGTTAAATGTCTAACAATCATATTGCTGCACAGTGCAGTAGTTGTGGTATAGTAACAATGGCATAGTTCACAGATGTAGCCTAACGCAGCTTAACTAATCTATTTGCTCAATCTGATGTATTTATATTTCTCACGTTGTGTGAACGTCCTTTGCTGGTGGATTGGAGGGAGAGCAGCAGACCTGTCGGAATGGCCCTAATGATTCATTCCGGATTGCAAACATGTGTCGGATTTCAACAATGAATCTCAACTAAAAGACGCAATCGGAAGGCGGCAGCCAACACCACTCGACCTTTGGACTCAATACATATAGCTCACCCAAACTCTCTCTCAAACTCAGTTAGAGAGAGAGGGAGGGAGAGAGAGAGAGAGAGAGAGAGAGAGAGAAGTACAGAGCTCCATCCCTCCTGTCAGGTCAGGTCACATTATATCTAGTGAACCCTGGGCTGGCTCAGTGCTGACAGCATGAACTCACGAGAATGTTTCTCCCTGTGTCTTGCCACCTACCTGACTCTGGTGTGCCTGGCGAGCAGTCAGTTGCAATCGGCTCCCAGTCCCGGCTGGGGGGCAGAGAAACACACACGGATCGAAGCCATTAAGAAAACGGTCACAGAGCAGCTGGGACTGAGCGGCCTCCCGGGGTCAGGGGCACACAACATTGCCAGAGCAGAGGAGGAGATGGAGGAGATGTACAGACTTCATCTGAAACGCGTGAGGCGATCTGAGCTGACCAGCAGGAAATCTTACATCAGAGTGAACGCTGTCAACAGGTTCTCCCAAAAGGGTAAGAAGCACTTTGTGGTGGAGGCAGTACTTGTGTATTGTATGATACTGTGTGTGTGTGTGTGTGTGTATATACATATGTATGTGTGTGTGCGTGATCATTTTATATCCTCACTAAACAGAATACTGTTGCCTGATAACATATAGAGAGGTAACTGTAACTTGTTTCTGGGTGTGTAGGCTATCGATAAATCGACGACTGAATCACATTTGAAACCGACTGTATTTTATTAGGACTATATCGTCTTTTTGGAGGGGGGAGTGGGTGGGGGTGGGTGGGGAATACAATCCTCTGAAGTAAACTTCGGGAGAGGTTTGGATTTCTGTTTTTTTTTAAAATGAATGAAATGCAGAAGATATGGGAATAATGATTTAGCCTATGCATTTAAATCAAAGCTGATGCACTCACCACGTGCTCTTAATTAGTTGCTGTCTTATGATCCTCCATCAAAGCTATTTTAATACAATATAATTTACATTTATAAAGTGTCTTTCACTCCGGGCACACAGCCCATCCAGCAAATTCACATTGCAGTGCTGAATATAATAATAATAATCCTTGCATTTGACATAGCGCTTTCCACAACCTCCAGACTTCTCAAAGCGCTTCACAGAATATACTGTAAAGTGAATTGACTGTATATTTGTGGGCGAAACGCGGCAGCCAATTGTGCACAGCAGTGTCCCACAAACAGTCGTGGATTGAAATGACCAATTTTTATTATAGTGGGGTTTTTTTTCGAGGGATTATTATTAGGCGTGTGGAGTAAGGAAACTTGCCCAAGGTTTCGCCCTGACCTGCCTGGATTCGAACACAGGTCTCACGCTTGTAAGGCGAGTGCTGTAACCACTGAGTTGCAGGAGCTCCAGGACTCCTTCTTGTATTACTGAAAACTTTATACATTTAGAAACACAGGGCTTACACCATATTTAGACTTTAATTGCTGTTAAATTTTGAAGAAAATAAACCTAATGGGAAGTAAATTGAATCTAAACCAATTCCCCTTGATATGCTGTGTGTGATCATTTTTTCTTTACTCAAATTTCATCAAAATCACCATTTGAAGTTCTCCACCATATTAAAAAAAAGATGTGTGGCTTTTATTTATGGAAATGCAAGAGGATCTGCGACAGTGGTGTCAATCAAGGTGATTACCCTACAAAACACATGAGCTTCTCTGCATTATTTATTGTTAATAATAATAGTGATAATTATTACATTTGATTATGATGTCTTTCACATTGGGAGAATGACTTACAGAGCTTCACGGGATTTACCAGAGGAGTGGTAAATGCGCACACTGTATTTGTGCATTATTGGTGTACACAATTGGCTGCTGTGCTTTGCTCATAAAACATACAGTCAATTCACTTTACAGTGTATGCTGTGAAGCGCTTTGAGATGTCTCAAAGATGTGATAAGGCGCTATGTCAAATGCAAGGATTATTATTATTATTATTACTATTATTTCCAGCCAGTTCCTTGTATCTGATAGTGGCCAGGTGCAAAAATGCAATAATTTAGGGCCGGAAGCAGATTCACTTCCTGCCTTCTCTTCTTAGAATTTCCTAAGTTTACGTTTGTGGAAACAGAAATTTCAATAGGATTTTCTTAACTTCTGGATTCAAAATCCAAGCAATTGATAACAACTTATTTTGATAACAAAACAACTTGACAACAATATAACAATACAATGAAGCAGTAATTACAATAATCTAAAGAAATAGTTACAGAGTCAAAATATTTCATAGCACTCCAGAGTTTTTCTGTAAAGTGCAGAGATTGTGTATTTGTACTCAAATGTGATAGACAGTTTCTATAGAACAATATCCCACCAATGGCCATGAAGTGAATGGCTATTTTGTTTTACCTGGGGGATTTTTGGCCAGGATATTAACAACCACCTGCTCATGAAAAGCAAGCTTAGGACAGACATCAGGAAATATTTATTTACCTGGAAGCTAATCACTAGCTGTACAAGATTACAAGATCAGTCAACCCAAGACACTGGATTTATTGAAGGAACTTACTTCGCTTGTGTTCTTGCAAATCTTGTTTTGCAATTGTTAGCATGTATCAAGGACAAGACGGTGACAGATGTTAAAACATATCTCCAAAACAGGACCTAGAGACTGAATTCCAAGGCTACAATATCATTTTATGTTTCAAGTGAACAGCTATAAAACAATGTAGTTTTGCTCTTGTTTATCATATCTTTTAAACACCTGATAATTTGCTCTCATATATTCATTAATCTTGGTGTAATTCACTGAGCAATTGCAGTATATAATAAACTCTGTTCATTGGTAATCTGTCATGTGATATCTCTGTAACTGTCCCTGATCTGAGAGTTTCTCTTCTTCCATACAGAGTTGGGAGCAATCTCTAGGAAACATTCTATTCCAACCAACTTTTCCTGCAACTCAAAAGAATGGACACATGCTGACACACAAAGTTGTTGCTGATTAACAGAAAGTGCATTTGATTCAAATGCCCAAGAGTTGGAAAAGTAGAAATATCAATTACACTGTATTGCATTCCACTTGAGTGAGTAATACACCGCTTTGGAGCAGTGTATTTGATAAACCATTTGACCTTTGCTCATGTTGTGCTCTCCAATATTTGACACATGTACAATAATATTCATTGTATCAACCATAATCCCCAAGTAAAATTGGTCATTCACTTCAGAGCTGTTCGAATGAATGATCAATTTCTTTTAAAACTGAGAGACCATTATGCATGCCATGGGGAGAAACCTGCTTATCTTTTCAAACTGTATTATGGGATCTTTAACATCTGTCTGAGCAGATAGACAGGTCCTCATTTTAGCATCTCATCTAAAGGATTTCATCTGCTGACAATGCCACACACCCCAGCACCTCATTGGTACTAAAGTGCCATTTTAGTTTATGAGCTCAAGGTTCCTGACATGGAACCTTAAACCTAAAACATTTTAACCCAGAGGCAAGAATGCTCTGAACTGAACCAGGCTGACACCTAGAGAAAAGAACATTATGAAAAAAGTACATCCTATGGCACTATATTTAATTCCCAACAGAAACGAAACTGATTTTTCTTCAAGTAGGTGTGGTATAACAATATTGCTGCACAATATTGTGAATTTTGTATAGTTTGTGTTAAATCTTTAGATGTTTTTAATTGTTGCTGTTGTAAATCTATTTGCCAGATGAGTACTGTGTAGTCATTTACAAGGAATTCTTCAATAGACATGACCATAAGAATGATGTGGTGCCATGCTACTTCATGGAGTGTTGTGATGTAGGGTTTCTATCCCCCAATGAGGTGAGATTATAATCTCAACTAGACAGAAGCACTGAAGAGATTCCAGGCACTTCCTTAGTGGGAAGAAGAAAACAACTGAAGGATAAACGTTGGTGGGGCATTGATGTGTGTCCTGATAACTGATCATAGACAACCTTTGCTGGATGTAGTGCAGCCCAGGTCATCTTTTATCCTGAGGAGATGTATGGTGTTGGTAGACAGAAGTAAACCTTTTGTGATTGAGCAACAAGATAATCATAGCAATAACAAAATAGCATAGATTTATGCCATAGAGCAAGAAATATTCAAACCAGAAACATTTATTTTGAAATAAGGGAGTATAAAAGATGCATGAAACCTTAAATTAATACACATTCTTATTTTTGGAACAGGAAAATTTTTGGAAAACAGCGGTGGGACAGAAAATGACTTCACCAGTAACAAACATCGCCTGCACTTTAACCTCACTAGCATCAAGAACAAACTTGTCTTTCCCAAAGTAAAGGTTTTACGGGGTGAACTTAAAATGCACAGACGCAACGAGCAGAATCCAAATTTACTGGAGAAAAGGAGGCGTGGAACACTGCAGCTTGTCAAAGTCTACCAATTGCTCAAGCCTGCGGATAAAAGGGAAGAATTTCAGCGCCATCTCCTTGAGTCCAGAATCATTAGGACAAATTCTGAAAAGGCCGAAATGGTTGACATTCGAAAATGTGTCGAGCATTGGATAAACTACCCACAGGAAAATTTTGGTCTTGAAATTGCACTGTTTCCTTGGTTGCCCAGGGGTAAACGTGACCCAAACGACAAAGCAACTATTGAAGCAGAGTTAGAAATAGAAACACAGAGGTTTTTCAAAGAAATTCGCCAACGCCGTGAAAGCAACACTGAGGACTGTCGGAGAAATCAGATCCAGTGCTGTAGACGGACACTAAATGTGTCATTTGAAGCAATCGGATGGTCAGACTGGGTCAGAGCCCCCCTAAATTATAATGCCTTTTACTGTGATGGCACCTGTCCACCTAAGTACAAACTTGCCACAATGCATACACTGATCCAATCAAATATGAATCGCATTTCCAATGGAGCTATTCGTACTCCCTGCTGTGTCCCCGCCTCCTATGAACCTCTAACTCTTCTCTATTTTAACAGTGAGCGGAAATTAACAGCTACAGCATTTGATGACATGATTGTGTCTAAATGTCATTGTTCCTAACATTACCATTCAAAAAATCTAGTTGTGATATTTATTGAAAAACATTATTTATTGATATTTATGTGCAATGTCATCTGCTGTGAAATTAATTGGATCCCTGATTATACTCTGGTTCTGTCTCCCTAATTTCTTATGTATAATTTCAGATTAAATATGGTAATGCAAATAGGACAGTTGTGTTACAGTCTTTGTTTATTTTTGTTTTTGAAAAGATTTAATTTTGACAACCATTTTACAATACAAAATGATATTTGTATTCTACCTTTCCCATTGGGCGGACATCCCAAGACGCTGGATAGTCAGGGATTTCGACCCAATACTGGGATGGTTGGGATCAGGGAGGGTGGAGGCTAGGGGTGTTATGATGGTGGCCAAAGGTACATTCAAACAGGAGTGTATTGAAACATACCTTGAAGGAAACAAGGTAGGGAGCGAGGCAACAATAACAGCAACAACAAAATTACACTTGTATAGTGTCTTTCACGTCAGGAGGATATCCCAAGGTACTGAAGGGAGAGGGAGGCAGGAGGCAAAGGGAATGTGGGATGGAGATCCGAAGAGTGGAGGCAGAGAGACTGAAGGTCCGACTGCCTATGATGGGGTGGGCCAGGTGGGAGATGTGGAGCAGGCCGCAGCCTGCTGAGTGGAAGAAGTGGACAGGTTAAAATGGGGTCAGCAGGTCACAGAGGCCTGGAGGGCCTTGAACTTGAGGATAATGATTTGGAACTCTATCCTCCAGAAGGTGGGAGCCAATGGAGCCAGGTGAGAGTGGGGACAATCAGGTCATGGAGCCTTGAGTAGGAGAGGACATGAGCTGCAGATTTCTGGATGATCTGCAGCTTGTGGAGCAAATAGTTGGGAAGGCTGACAAGTGGGCATTGGTGTAATCGAGCTTAGATGTGATAAATATATGAAAAACGGCAGCCTGAGGGGTGAGGCATTTTCATGTCATAAGAATATCTCAAAGCGCTTCACAGAATTGCCTGGGAGGAAAAGGAGAATGTCACCAAAAGTTCACTTGAAAAGAAAAGTCTTAAAATGGGTTTAAGCTAGATCATACCACCACTGTCCTCCAACCTCCCTGATCCCAACCCTTTAGGATCGGGTCAAAGCCGGATTGTGGGGGTCAAAGAGGGAATGGTGAGAGAGAAAGGAACAAAGCTGGGAAGCAACGACCTGTTCCAGGGCCTTAGAGAGGAATGGGAGATTGGAAATGGGTCCAGTGAAGGTTTTTTCAGGATGGGGGTGATGACAGCGGTTTTTAGATGGATGGGAACAGTGCCGGTGGATAGGGAGAGGTTGATGATGTCAGTTTGCAGGTGCAGCTGGGAGATGAGGAGAGAGGTGCAGATGGGGTTGAGGGAGTAGGTAGTGGGTTTCATTTTTCGGATGATAGCAGAAAGGGTAGGGGGAGAGATAGGGTAGAGGTGGCCAAGGCGAAACGTTGGACAAGTTTCCTTACTCATACGCCTAATAATAATCCCTCCAAAAAATAATAAATTGGTCATTTCAATCCATGACTGTTTGTCGGACACTGCTGTGAGCAATTGGCTGCTGCATTCCGCCCACAAATACACAGTGAATTCATTTTACAGTATATTCAGTGAAGTGCTTTGAGACATCTAGAAGATGTGAAAAGCGCTATATCAAATTCAAGAATTATTATTATTATCCATCCTCACCTCATTTTACCTCAGTAACATCCTAATATTACTAACATTACAAATATTGGGCCTAATTAATGTCCATTCCTGATCCATGGATACATGGAAGCTGCTACAAGGCAATTATTTAATCTAGGGGGTTTTCTGAACCACCAGATTAGAATGTATCTTTGAAGTCATTCTCTGATGTCTGATAAAACATACAATATATCCTGCCTCAGTTTTATTCTGGGTTTACATTCTGTTTGTGGTCTGATTTAGTCAGCTTGGTAGTGATCTTTTCTGTCAGAAGATTTTTAGGTTCAAATCCTTTATTATGACTTGAGATCCTTGTCTCATCCAACAGTCTAGTCCAGTATTGGAAGAGGTCTGGTCTGCCTGCCCTTAGTTTATCAACCAATTATAATTTTAAATCTGATTTCCTTGGAAATGCCAGAGAAAACTCAATGTTATGGAGAGGACCTTGCATATGCTTTCTTTATTAAAGGAAGGAACCAGAAGTCTGTATTATGCTTTGGATTATGGAATCCAAAGTATTAGTTATTAATATTTTTTTTAATGTGCGTCTCATAAAATTTACTGCAGTACGTATGCTCCAGGTTTTTAATTTTATTCAGTCTTACCAAACTACCACTGTAACTGCCTTACAATGAGATATACAATGACATAGTGCCTTTCATATCAGAAGAATGCCTCAAAGCACTTGACACCTCTGACTCGATTCCTGAGCTGGGGGTGGAAGTTGAGTGAGATGTGGGGAGGAAAAATGACTGGAAGGAAAGTTAACACAGCCATGTTTACCTGAATGCATTCACAAAGATCCTTCATAATATGCATTATAAATGGTATTTGAAACTATCCAGTGTAATGGTATTTGAAACTATCCTTGGGATGTCCTCCCTACGTGAAAGGCGCTACATAAATGTAATTTTGTTGTTTTTTGTAATTTGTTGTAATTTATTGGGCCCTTTCTCATCAAATCTCAGCACGTTTTGAACAACATTTAAGTTTTATCGGTAGTAATGTTCAACATGAGTGGGAGCAGCAGATTTAGTCTGTATTACTGAGGTTTATCAAAACATAAACTGTGCCAATTCCAGGGATCAAATGAGTACAATTAAAGCAATTGTTCGCTCTTGAATAAGTATAGAAGGGAAAACTTGAATCTGCCTACGGGTTCAACTCTGAGATTGCTGTAGGAGAAGTCATTACTTTAAAACTTCCAAACTGTAATAGACATCTATTAGGAAGTGGGTTGAGTTTGTCCTTGTTGAATTTCACTTAGAATCCTTTGTTATAGATGGTAGAGAGAGGAGACTTCCATCCTATCAGTCTGGGATGGGAATGAATTCAGGTCGCAGAGGTGAAAGAGCATTCTTCCAACCCACTGTGCCACCCTATTCTCTACAATAAACGATTGTACAGAATACGACAGCAGAACTACACATATAATGAGATTATACACAAATCCAAATAGTAAAATGCAATTAACCATTGTCCAGTGTCTCATGGACTATTGTCCATTACCTCAAATAATAAGACTATAAATAAATGCAAGTATGAAAGACAATTCAGTATTGTACAATATTCGTACAGTGACATTATGTATCACTACCATTGACGTATATGAAGAAGATAATGTGTTATTGTGCAGTATAGTAGTGTCACTATATATTTTACAAAAAATACAAATAAGATAATTACATTAACAGCAATTATTTTTAGCAAAAAAAACCAGATTTGGCATATTGGCAGAGAAAAAAAAATCAACTAAGCACTAATATATTTTGCTTATGGATTTTATTTGAATATTTTGTACATTGCTTCCTGGATTGTATACATAAAAGTAAATTGTTTTGGAATGCTTCAGTAAGCTGAAGCTTGGTGTTTTCACTCTGTGTTTTGCACACAGGCAATCTATTTAAAACATGTATCATTAGCGGATCAATCAAGCAGCACAATGATGTATACCATAAGGAAAGTAACATCTGATGGGAATCTATTCCCTCACACCTTGCTGTGACACAACAATCATTTCCCCCCCTCCCTATGCCCCTCTATTACCTCTGCCACTGAATCAACTCTGTCACTGACTGCAAGCAACATTAGTTACCTCTTTGATTTCCCTTCCTATCTGAGAGCATTTCCTTCTTGTTGCACGGCTGCGATCAGTAATTTAGGAGCTTTGGAGAAGCAAAGCTAAATCCAGCAATCTGTAATACATCACTGCAATATTCCAAAATACATTGTTGTAGAGATACTACAGGTTTATTTACCTTCAGAATATTGAGATATCATTTCCTTATCCGTGAGATGAAAAAGCATTATTTACCCAGATACCCAGATAACCACTTGTCTGAAATTCTGTGGACATATTTGTATTGTCATATGAAAACAAATCAATCTTGAAAACTTGGAGAATGCACAGTCAGCTCATATTGATAAACTGAAACATCAATAAATTCTATTCTTACCACATAAAACTATCCCATGCTACATATAACAGATAGGCAATCAATTATTATTTACAAATGGTAATCAGGAAATGTCTACGGTTTACTTGGTTGTACAGAGTGCTGTAGAGAATGATAAGTGCTATAGAGTATCAAAGATTAACACAAAATCAATCGTCCAGACACATATTAACTTCAAAAAGGTTCTGAATTGGTGAATCATAAACTACTTTGGCCAAACTTTTAGCATTGAGTGTAACTAACTCTTAATATGAGCAATGAGTAGGTTCTAAAGAAAGAAAATAGCTTATGTATATAGTGCAATATAATGAGAATATACAGTAATATAATAATCCTTGCCTTTGATGTAGTGCTTTATCATGTTGTTGAGTCTTCTAAATAAACTAACAATAAACTAATAAAATAACAAGATTTTATTAGGAAGTACTGTATAGTTATTGTTGCTGTGTTTGTCTACAAAATATACAGACGCTCTACAATTTATCCTGTGAAATGCTAGACAATATGATAAGATACCACATCAAATGCAAGGATAATTACTATTCTTTTTATGAAAACGTTGCTGTGCCACACCTTTGCAGGTAACACTGAAATTTATCAATTAACATGCCTGATGAACAATGGAGGGGAATTTTGAAGCTGGGAAAAGCTGGTCAAAAATTTGTCTAATATACCAAGCTTGAATAAGTGGCATTTGACTGTAAGGGATTGGAACAGGAAAGTATAAAATATAAAAAATATTAACTTCAGAAAGATCGTCTCACAAAATTTTGTAATATGAAACCTAAAGGACATCTTACATTCTCACCAAGTATTTACTGCTAAAGATCAGGAAATTGATGATAATGTGCTTCAAATTTGGTTTACCCATACTAAGCTGTCATTGTTTTAGTGCTCATTGCATTATAAGATAAGTAAAATGACCTTGTTGCTGTCTGCCTATTATCACAGACTGACCTTGATCTTCAAAATGCATGTGTTGTAATGATATGGAAACTCGTGCCCGCTTTTATAGCATGAGAAAAAACACTGTTTCCAGGTGTGAATGTTAAATATCCACTATTTCATTTTAGTGACAACTCTTGAATATTTATTAATAATAATATAATGATAATCCTTGCATTTGATATGGCACTTTTCAGATCTTCTAGACATCTCAACGCGCTTCATAGAATATATTGTAAAGTTAATTGACTGTATATTTGTGGGCAAAACGCAGCAGCCAATTGCGCATAGCAGTATCCCACAAACAGTCGTGGATTGATATGACCGATTCATTATTGTTTATTAGTTATTATTATTAATAATTTATTATTGTACAAGTTACTAAATTTTGTGCAAAGTAAAAGATTTTGGCGTAGGTTAATGTTTCATTTACTATCTTTGCTCTAATGTCCATTTCAAGTTCAACTTGTTCCTTTTCCAGGCCCTCTTTACCTTCCTCGGAGTGTTACACCCCTGCAATCTAAAATAAGTCATATAATCTCATTTTTAAAATAATAAATACAGTAATAATATTTCTTGCATTTGCTGTAGTGCCTTTCACTTTGGGAAGATGGCCCAAAGTGCTTCACAGGATTTACTGTAAAATAAAGTGATTGTGTAAAATAAAGTGATTGTGTATTTGCAGACAAAGTTGGCAGCCCAATTGCCCACTGCCATGTTCAACAGACAGACATGAAGTGAATAACCAATTTGGGGGATTATTGGCCAGGATACTGCAATAAACTCCCTTCTCTTTTCAAATAGTACAATGGGACCTTAAATGTCCATCTGAACAGGCAGATGGGATCTCGGTTTATTGTTTCATCAAAAGGACCTCACCTCTGACAATGCAACATCCCCCTGCATTGGAGTATCAGTTCAGATTATGTGCATTCAAATCCCGATGTCGGGGTTTGAGCCCACTAACCTTCTTATGCAGAGGTGGGAGTGCTATCACTGAGGAGCCCAATGCACACCATTAGCTTGGCAATATCTCGTCATGTCTTCCTGACTTATCTTGTTTCTCTGCTACCGTTTTCAACCTTGGTGGTTTACTGCTTCTAGCCTTGGCCTTTTACTTAGGTTCTCAATTGAAAGTATCATGAACTGTAATGTGCTTTCTATCACGTAAAGCAAGGATTGAAATAGCGCTTGCAGTTTGAATGCTGCTGAATTGCTTCAGTGCCTCCGGGTGTAATAGAGAAGCCACCCAAAACTAATAAAATCTGTCCTTGCACTTTTAAACTTTGGACAGTTGTAACTTCTGCAATAAATACTTGGGAAACACTGCTGGAGAGAATTTGGGGTCATTCTTACAGTAAAACATGAACATTTGAAAATGCTTCACAATCGGAAGAAACAGCAGGGAATTGGCATTAAAGGCCAATTTACAGTTTGTTAGATTTGAACTTTGTTTTGTATATGCAGAGTTTGGTGACTAAATATAACATTTAGTGAAGGAACATTTTAAGAAGAGTTTTAAATGAATGTGTGTTCATTATATTGTGAAATGTCAGTTGCATTTGTGCAGTTTTTACCTAGGAGAAATAATTGCATGAGAAGTTTCTTAGTGGAACTCAATCACACGGTTATATCTTTGCAAACTGCAACAATAATTTGACTGAGATACACAAACTAATGTTTGTCTAAAAGCACATAATATTGTTTCAGCATTCTTGTGTTCAATCACATCTAGGCTTAACTTATGCCAACACCCAGCTTGTTAGACTTCCCAACTCTTCCCTATACAAGCTGCAGATCATGCAGAACTCTGCAGCTTGTGTCCTCTCCCGCAAGCTTGGTAACCCTATCACCCCTACCCTCGCCTGGCTCCATCCCCCAGAGGAGAGAGTTCAATACCTTCATCCTTGCCTTCAAGGCCCTCCACAGCCTTGCTCCTTGCTGCCTGTGACTTGTTAACCCCATATCAACCTGCCCGCTCCTCCCACTCTGGCCTGCTCCACAACCTCCGCCTGGCCCAACCGACCATCAGTGGTCGGGCCTTTGGCTTCTCTGCCTCCACCCATTGGAACTCTATTCCACATTCCCTTTGTCTCCCTTCCTCCATTGCCTTTTCTAGGCATGTTTGAAGACCTTTCTTTTCATCCATACCTTTCTACCCTTCACCATCAGTACTCTCCACCATCCCTGAATCCATCCCCCCTGCTCAGGTCCAAATCCCTGACTGCCCCACCCTTTGGAACATCCTCACAATGTGAAAAGCGCTATACAAATGTAATATATTGTGCATTGAATCTTGGAAATTCATAATACATCAAATGGTAACCAAGTTTAAAGATTCGTAGGATTTCTAGTTATCAAGTTTAAAGGATATTTTGAGAAATTTAATAGAATATTTTTTATAAATCTTATTTTTCATTGTTCTCTTCCTCCCTCATCCCAGCTATGGGGCACACCAAGGCAGAAAGCACTCTACTCTTCACATGGAAGGTAGGAGGTATATGAGTGACCCTCAAAACTGTGAAAATTCTACAGAAATTGTGTTCCCATTCCTCACAAAGTAGGATAATGATGACAATCCTTGCCTTTGGTTTCCGTTTTGCGTGAAAATGAAAATCTGGTTACCATGCTGCCCATAGCATAGAGACATAGCATAGGTCAAAATCTCTAACAACATTTTAAACATCTGTGATCAGGGCTATCTCTGCCTCCTTGTGCTCCTTGACCTCCTTGCTGCCTTCAACACTGTCGACAACTTCATCCTCCTACACCTCCTCTCCTCCCTGCTCAATCTTCATAGATCTGTTCCTCGCCTGGTTCGACTCTTACCTTTCTCACTGTCTCCAATTTGTTGCCACCAATGGCTGCTCCTCTAGCCCCCATACTCACCTGTGATGTCTCCCGGGGCTCTGCCCTTGGCCCCCTACTTTTCAATATCTACATGCGCCCCCTCGGCAACGTCATCTGCAGACATGGGGTCAATTTCCACATGTATTCGGATGAAATGCAACTCTACATTTCTGCCTCTACCATCGATTCCAGGACTGCTGCATGTCAAACATCAAGCCCTATATGAGAGCTAACTTTCTACAGTTGTATGTCAACATGATCGAGGCCCTCAAAATTGGCTCACACCAGTGCCTTCACACATCAGGCACTGGCAGTATCAACCTCCATGACTGCACTCTCCATCTCACCAAGCCAGTAAGGAACCTAGGTGTCTTGTTCGATCCTCAACTGTCTTTCCACCCTCACATCCAAGCCATGACCCACTCTGCCTTCCATCACCTCTGCAACATTACCTCACCCAGCAGGCCGCTGAAACTCTCATGCATGCCTTCATCACATCCAGGCTCAACTATGCCAATTGCCCTGCTTGTCAGTCTTCCCAACTCCTCCCTCTATAGGCTGCAGATCATCCAGAACTCTGCAGCCTAGTCCTCTACTACTCCAAGCTCCATGACCCCATCTCCCCCATTCTTGGCCGACTCCATTGGCTCCCTATCACCGAGAGGATTTAATTCAAGATCCTGGTCCTCACATTCAAAGCCCTCCATGGCCTTGCCCCACCCTACCTCTGCGATTGCCTAACCCTCTACCAACCTACCAGTTCCCTCTGGTCAGCTTGCTCCAGCCTGCTCCATGTCTCCCAACTCACCCCCCTAACATCAGCGAGCGAGCCTTCAGTCACTCTGCCCTCAACTACTGGAATACCATCCCTCCATCCCTCTCCTACCCCTACCCTAGCCTCCTTCAAGTCCCACTTTAAAACCCTTGTCTTCAACGGTCCCATCAGTCACCCTAAATCTCATCCTTTCCCTCCACTGTCCCTGATAGCAATTCCAGCTCGGGCCTGAAACATTAACTGTCCAGCACCTTGGGAAGTCCTCCTGACATGAAGAGAGCTATATAAATGTAATTTTGTTGTTGTTATTTGATGCAACATGTTTCATGCCAGACAGTTGTCTCAAAGTACTTCATGGTACTCTGTACTATGTACTATGGATGTACTGTGAAGTATAGCAATTGTATATTTCGTGGGAGAAATGCAGCACTTAATTTGTGCACAGCAATATTCCACAAACACTGGGAGAAATTCCCCCCTCTCATAATGACCACCTGAATAGGCAGATGGAATCTTAAATTAACATTTCATCTGAAGGAAGACATGTTCAAAAATGAGTAATTCCTCCAGAATTTGATTGTTAAACAAGACAGTTTGAGTTCAAAACCTGGTACTGTATAGAGAACAGTAACTTTGTATGAGTTATTGTTTTCCAGAGGACTATATTTTACATTCCACACTGTATTGTGATTATAGCGCTTTAATCTAGCCATTAAATACTAATAAACCTTCCATTTCACCTAATCCCTGTCAATTCATGAGAATGTCTGAAAGCACTTTACAGGAAGTGGAGTTGAGTGAGAATATATTGTGTGGGCTAATGTTCCTCACTCAATCTTTATGACAGTCTATTTGTAATATTCCATCCGAGCGAGAAGTAAATAAAATCAATAGGTAAACACCAGCACTGATTAGTTGGGTTGAAATGCCTGTTATTTACTATACAGCCTATGTAATTCTTTGAAAATATAATGAAAGTATAATGTGGTAATTATAACCAGTGGTAACTGTCACAAAACATATATTTTATCCCATCTAAAAACAAACGAAAATGTATTTAACATGGTGGACTTTGGTTAATCTTCATTATATTGCTGATAAATTCGCTGATTATTATTTATTTAAGGGTAACTGAGATCTAATCATTGATTTAGTATTTGTAGATTGCTAATTTATTTGATTGCTTCTTTAGATAAGATTTAGTTGTGCTGACAAAATGGTTATCAATAATAGAAGGCAGCTGATTCAAACAAATCAAATTACAGGATATGTAGTAAGTGTGGCCTTGGTGGAGTCATCAATTAATCTATTCTCAAGGTTATTGAGAGCTGCATTGAACCAAGCAGTATTTAACTACTTGTGTGTGACCACAAATGTGAAAGTACTGTATACAGAAATGGAGTTATGTCCAACCTTTGATATGTGCTTTGTAAACCAAGTTGGCTGGCATGATATAAGCTAGCCTGTAAAGCAAATTTCCATTAAGCTGAAGACGAATTTCCACTGAATAGCTGAAGAGGCAACTCTGTGGTTTGGGACTATAGCTGCTGGAAGGTATTACCTGGAGTCTGTGATTGTGAACACACGTTCACATATCCAGCCATTGATGACAACAACAACCACAAAATTACATTTGTATTGTTCCTTTCATATTGATTGGTATTCAGGGAGGTAAGCAATTGCTGCTAAAAATCCACAATTCCAACTGTTTGAAGGAGACTTTGCAAAACTGTCCCTCAATGGGCAGGAGTGTTTCCCTGTTGTAGGCAGGATGATGGAGCATTTGAATGCTGAGATGTGCTACTCACCATATGGCACACCATATGGCACACCATATGGCACACATCTATCAAGGACTCAAACCAACACTTACCAAAATTATAGGATACAATTGGTCCATTGACCAAATAATGACGATTCTCCTTCAGAGAAGCAAGATATGAGACATACCTGGCGATGGAAGATTGGAATAGGGTTCTATGGCAATATCAGTAGTCTTGTTCTTGAGTCAGATAGGTACGCTAAGGCACTGTTAAACAACATCCTGTCCATCTGTGACCAGGGCTCCCTCTGCCTCCTCATCCCACTCAACCTCTCTGCTTCTTTTAACACCATGGACCACTCAATCCTCCTCCACTGCCTCTCCTCTCATCTCAAGGTTCAAGGTCCTGTCCTTGACTAGTTCAGGTCTTACTTCTCACACCATCTCCAATTTGTCTCCGCCAAAGGTTTCTCTTCCAGCACCCACACCATCTTGTGAGTGGTTCCTCAGGACTCTGTCTTTGTTCCCCTCCTCTTCAACTTCTACACACTGCCCCTTGATGACATCATCTTCAGACATAGGGTCAATTTCCGCAGGTGACACCCAACTCTCTCTCTCCACCCTAGATTCTAGGACAACTGGCGTCTTGATAGACTGCCTGTCTGACATCAAATCCTGGATGAGAGACAACTTTCTACAGCTGAAAGTCAGCAAGACTGAGGCCCTCCTGATTGGCTCTCACCAAGTCCTCCATACCTCAGACATTGGATGCACAGTCCACCTTACAAAGCAGTCAGGAACCTGGGTGTCTTGTTCGACCCCCAACTATCCTTTATCCCCCATATCCATACCATGACCAGCACTGCCTTCCACCACCTCTGCAGAAACCCTCATATGTGCATTTGTCTCCTCAAGGCTTGACTATGGAAACTCCCTCCTTGTTGGCCTCCCTAACTCTTGCCTCCACAAGATGCAGATCATCCAAAACCTGTGACACCATTATATTGTTAAAATATTAAAATACCTCCAGAATCCAGTGTAGAATTTAAGTGCTATCCCACATGAAGGGCATTATATAAATGCAAATTGTTGTAGCAGAATAATCAGCAAAATTCACTTTTTTCCCCAGGTGATTTTCCCAGATCTGTATCCTTGGAGCCATTGCAAGACACAACCATCATTTCTAATGAATGGGACAAAGATCTATATTATGATATATTTGAGGAAAGAGAGCATACAACAGCCCTTGAAGATAAGAGGTCATGAGTCCATTCTAGTTAATGAGGTGTCGATCTGCAAAAGGACTTCAGACCTCTGGTAGGGTTCACCACCGGTCCAATACTGGATTGTGCATTACAAAGTCAGAGTCTATTAAAATAGGCATTGCAGCAAGCCAGCCAATGTGGTCAGATGTTGGCCTTCAGCATCTGCCACTGACGGATATGGGAGCATGATAATGTACACCATTGAAAATGTCAAGCTAGCGTCTAATTTTACCAACATATATCAATAGCAAATATGCCATATATGCCTATGCTACCCAAAGTAGTTTGTTTCCACCCGCTGGTGAACAGCATAATAGTGAACGTCGCAACGTTAAATGGATATATGTTCCCCCATGTATCATCAATGTAATAAAAAAACAACATTGACCGAATCAATGTTAAATTGGGTATACCAGTACTCCAGTGTTATCACGTGGTAACTGAAGCTAAGCCAATCAACACATTTAACAAGAAATTAGAGAAACAGTTGAAGATTGAAGATATAAATAGGTATAAAGAAAGAGCTAGGATATGATCTACAGTTGGTGTCATCCTACCTCACTACGTAGCAATCTTAATTCTGTGTCATAAGGTTGAAGGTTCAAGTCCCACATATAGAACAATAAAGAACCAGAAGTAGGCCATTCAGCCCCTTAAGCCTGTTGTACCATTCGATAAGATCATGGCTGATCTGTACCTCAAGTCGAATTATCCTCCCTTTCCCTGTATCCCTTAATACCCTGACCTGCTTAATTTTCTTGCCCATAGTATAAGGTGACATTCCAATGCAGTCCTAAGTGTGTGTTGCATTGTTGGAGATACAATCCATTGGATGATGTGTTAAACTGTGTGTTCAACTGGATGATAAGGATCCCAGTAAATCCTGTGAAGTGCTTTGGGGCGTGAAAGGAGTTGTATACAGATTATTATTACTATTATTATCTATTTTAATATGTCTCAGAAAAGGGTTATGGTGCAAATGCACTGGCTGTAAAATGACTAACAAGTGGCCAAGTAATTGTTAATAGAGGTGATAGAGGTGGTTTATTATGGAAAATCTTTCTGTGCCCTTCCCCCAGTGGACTCCTGCAGTGTATTGGTTAGAGCACTCAACTCGGAAGCAAGAGGAATGGATTCGATTCTCGCCGGGACAAAACACTTAGGCAAGCTCCCTTACTCTATGCGCCTCAGTTTACCTAACATTAAATAGAAACCCACCAAGTTAGTTGATTGGCAGATCACTTTTACGGGTAATAATCCCCTTTAAAAAAAATTGGTTACTCAATCCACGACTGTTCATGGGACACTGCTATATGCAATTGGCTGCCGCGTTATTGCCACAAAATGTACAGTCATTACACTTTACAGCATATTCTGTGAAGTGCTTTGAGACATCTCAATGATATGATAAAACACTATATTAAATTGGCTGCTGCGTTTCACCCACAAATATACAGTCAATTTGCTTCACAGTATATTCTGTGAAGCGCTTTGAGAAGTCTAGAAGACGTAAAAAGCCTATATGAAATGCAAGGTTTATTTATTATTTTAAATACAAAGATTATTATTATTTTCCCCCTTCTTTTACCATTCCTTTTAAGATTATTTTTCCTTGAGTATTTCTACAATTGCCTCTTGAATATCATTATGGACTCAACTTCAATAAATATTTGTAATAATTCACTTCATATAAAAAGATCTTATGCTTCTGGTTCATAACTCTGCAGCTCGTGTATTCTCCCGCACCAGGCTCTGCGACCACATCACTCCCACCCTTGCCCATCTCCACTGGCTCACCAGCCCCCAGAGGATCGAATTCAAGACCCTCGTCCTCACCTTCGAGGCCATTCACGGCCTTGCCCCCGCTGAGATCTGCTGTCTCCGATCTGCCTGTCCTCTCTGCTCAGCAGGCTCTGGCCTACTCCGCGTCCACTGCCCTAACCGCCCCACCATCGGTGGCCGGGATTTCAGCCTCTCTGCTCCCACACTGTGGAACTCCAACCCGCAATCCCTTCACCTTGCTTCCTCTCTTTCCTCCTTCAAGGCTGGTCTCAAGACCTTCCTCTTCGACCGTGCCTTCTGCTCCCCTCCTAACTATTCCACCTCTCCTATTCTCCTTCCCCTTCCCCCTACCCCAACCCTTCCCCCACTGCTCGGGTCTCGACCTGATTGTTCAACACTTTGGGACGTCCTCCTGATGTGAAAGGTGCTCTATAAATGTAATTTTGTTGTTGTTGTTGTGCTGTCTTGTTACTGAATCCCTCATCATTTGTTCAAACGCTTCTTTCATTTAAACGTTCAGGAACAGTGGGAATTCATGAAAGAATTTTTTTGCATTCTATAATATGTCAAAACATCTCAGAACATTTCATAAGCAAACTATCAATAACTGTCAAATATATTGGCTATTTTTGCAATCAAAAGATCACAAGAGGTTTGGATGAAGAAGGCCCTTTGATCTCATGCTTCCAAAACATGAGTGTGCTGCTCTTTCAACTCCAAAAGTTGAGTTAAAGTAGGATGGCCTGAACCAGCACTGAAATAATAGAATCTACATAGTAGCAGAATGGAAAGGATTCATTAGCTACAGTGAAATGTAATTACTACAGTGTCCTTTCTGCACCTTTTATCACAAGATAAGTTTCGATGAAGAAAGCTCTTTGGCCCAATTGATCCCATTCTTCCAAGACTCGCACCCTACCATCCTCCCAGTATCGAGCTGCTTCTTATCATGGTCTCAACCCATTCCAGTCATGAATTACCCTCAGGGCAAAGAACAACTTCTTGTTATCTGTCCCGAAATTACTCCTTGCAACACTAAACCTATGTCTTATTCTACTGTCTTGGAGCAGCCAATCATGTTGTTCTCAGATTACTTTTATCAATCTTTGGGGAATTTTATATATCTCTACAATGGGATCTCATTTCATTTGCATTAATATTGCATCTTATCACATCATCAAAACATCTCAAAGTGTTTCACAACTGGCTGCCTCATTTTGCCTACAAATATACAGTCAATTCATTTTACAGTATATTCTGTGAAGCGCTTTGAGACGTCTAGAAGACATGAATAGTGCTGTATCAAATGCAAGGATTATTATAAAATGGAGAGTAGATATATATGGATATCAGTTGAGATGTGTTATTACTTCAATGTCACCACATGGGGCTTGAACCCACAACCTTCTGATTCAAAAGTGTTGCGAACTGAGCCGGGCTGACTACTGTAGATGGGTTGTTTTTTGTTTTCCTTTCCAAAAATTAAAACATTTCTATTTTCCCTATCAGCCATCCGTCAACTCAGGCTGCAGATTAGAGGAAATTTCTAGACTTGCTAATGTGGTAGAATTGTTTTATTCCCAGTGCTTTTTTTAAAAAAAAAGTTTAGTTTCAAATTATTATACTGTACTGTTTTATTTGCATTCACAGCTCCAAGACTGTCATCTCCATCTAGATGGAGACTGTCATCTCCATCTAGTGGCGCAAATCCAAATTACAAACAAGCAAACTTTTGTGGGGGTCAGCTGGGTGTCTGATACCTGCAGAAACCCAACAACAACATGCTTACTGTAACTAAACAGAGCTGAGATTTCCGTGCATGAAAATCCCAAAGATAGACTGTTGGAAAGAAATGCAACCCTCTCCCTGGAGGGACACATCCTGCTTAACTAATTCACTGTGGAACTCCATCCCGCAGCCCCTCCGCCTTGCTTCCTCCCTTTCCTCCTTCAAGGCCGGTGTCAAGACCTTGCTCTTCAACCGCGCCTTCAGCTGCCCCACTAACTCTTCCCCCTCTCCCACTCTCCTTCCCCCTACTCCAACCCTCCCCCCGTTTGACCCCCCCCCCTCCCCCGCTCGGATCCCAACCTGACTGTTCAGCACTTTGGGAGATCTTCCCGACGTGAAAGGCACTGTACAAGTGCAATTTTGTTGTTGTTGTTGTTGTAAGTATTTGATGCAGATTGGCAGAAGTCAAGGCTTGCGTTGCAAAGAGTGCGTTGGGACCCCAGAGTGTGTGTTGTGGTACTGCCTGCTGGAGTCTAACCAGCTAAAACCACACAGCTTGCCATTGACATTGCTGTCTGGCAAGCTTTCCCACTGCTTGTCCAGCTAGGACCACTCTACCCATTAGGGCTGTGTCTTGCAGGAGCCAAACAGGAGCTGAGTGGAATGATTCCTCCCGTCCAGCTCCTGCTGAAGAGCCAGGCTGTGCGTGCTGCCGTAAGCTGTGCCTTGGAATACTAGAGACCACTCTGGCTCTGGAACCAGAATATTGAGACTGCCATTGGCACTGATACACACTCAGGTACAGTTAAACACATTCCTTGCAATTCTCTCCAATTCCACAACCCACAAGATTCGACTTATGCAAAAGTACATTATTCTTCCCACTAGGTAGCGATTTAACAATAATACTAAAATAAAACACTGGATGGTGCTATGCAAATAACTGTTTGGATTTTGTTTGAAAAATTTTGTTGAAAATTATTTTGGAGTTTAGAGATAATAAAATAACTTTATGCAGTTCTGAGGTGAACTTTTGAGGCATTTTAGTAAAATATTTAATAATGAAGGCACTTACAGTTCAGCATAATTTGAAGAAAAATAACTTGAAATAATTTCTGCCATAAATCACACTCCTAACATTGCAGATGACTGGGAGAGATGATTTGGTGAGAATGGGCACACACTCAATTGTTATTATCAGCCTCCCACTATCATTAATTTTTAACACTATTGAAAAAGAGAAGAGTTTATCCAGGTGTCCTGGCCGACAATCATCTGATTAAATTGTTCAATTTGTGCAAACCCTGGACTATCCAGGGCCTTCAGACCTTCTCTTGACAAGAAAGGCGTATATTAATGTAAATTTTCTGTGGATAAGGTGGAATGAATTCTATTAAATGATTTCTTCTTTCACCACTTTTCTCCTGAAAGCATTGCCCCTTTTGTGTGGTACAGATCAAAAGGGAACAGACACCCTCCACAATCTCACCCGGTACTCATTCATCATTTGTGAAGCTCAGTGGTTAGAGCACTCACCTTACAAGCATGAGACCCATGTTCGAATCCAGGCAGTTCTGGGTGAAATCTTGGGAAAGTTTTCTTACTCCACATGCCTAAAAATAATCCCTCAAAAAAAAAATTGGTCATTTCAATCCACAACTGTTTGTGGGACACTGCTGTGCGCAATTGGCTGTCGCGTTTAGCCCACAAATATACAGTCAATTCACATTACAGTGTAGTCTGTGAAGCGTTTTGAGAAGTCTAGAAGATGAGAAAAGCGCTATATCAAATGCAAGGATTATTATTATTATTAGACAGAATAAAGAAGCTCATTGACTTTTGCATCATTGAACTGAGGCCAGTCCTGTCCTAATACAGTATATACACTTTCCAGGAGTGTGGCGGGGGGTTAGCAGCTGATAGTGATCAGAAAGAAGAAGAATGCTGATTGATTTTCTCTTCCCAAGCAAAGGGATGCTGAGCCAACTTTAGTACCCGCACTGCTGTCCCAGTTGAAATCAGATAATTCAGCACGGGTACAAACCTGTGTCTATATGAGTCAGTTTCACACAAGATAGTACTTTTTCTAACTGAGCCATTTTGCATGCTTAAATTTAGGAGACACTTTAGGAGAAAATAGTCTGTAGACTAAGATGAAGTGGGGTTCTCAAACAGCTGACAACTCCCTGAAATGTGCACTCCTATATTAAATCTTGTGTTAAATTCATGTAGTACGATATTGTTTTCTTAAAATGGGCTAAAGTGGAATCCTTAAATGCAATAACCTTCTGTAATTATGGCAGTAACATTTATCCAAATAGAAGTCAAAAAGGAAATCAGTGAATTGAAACTCAATCAGGATAAACCTGCAGTTAACACAATGCTTCTTGTTCTTTTAATGAGTTTGAAAATTATTTTTGCTCATTATTCTCGAATGAAGCAGGGAAACAGAGTGAGGGTGCCTTGGCGGAACCGCTGCAGCCAATAAGTAGGAGATGGGTTACAGACAGTTACTCATCTCACACTTCTGCGAACAACAATCTTTAGGCAGTCTCGGAGAAATATGCATTGCTGAGACATCACTCTCCATTCTTCCCTCATACTAGTAGGAAACTCCTGTCGTCTGCTTACTATCCCTCTGACAAACTCTGCAATGTCGAAAATATACTGGACAAAACGTGACTCAACAGCAAACTTTTTTGTTGTTTTTTTGTGGTTCGTATTACTTTAGTGACCATATTCCAGGGAATCAAACCGCAGAAGACTAAAATTCCATTCTGACTCAATTAAACAAACCACATTTGAATCACTCGGATTCCAGACTCAAATTTCCATCCGTCCACTGGAGTAATGATTTGTTTGGATACAACTGTTTGCTAGAGTGGATTTATTCCAGGCAGTGGTTGTAATTTGCCTGCAGCTATCTTTGGAATGTGATATATATTATTAACCAAATGATTCAAGTTTGGTGATATACAATAGATTAGGATTTTAAATGGTGCAGGGAGCTCAATTGATTAGAGTGCTTGACTCCCAATCTAATGGACATGAGTTCAGAGTCTCATGCCTGGCAGTCAGCCCAGTGTGCTTGTCTGAACTCAGCGAGTTTGGTCTGTTCTCTGATGAGCTTTCAGATAACTAACTAATTCTCTAGATTATTCGGGTGGCTAGGCTGTGTCACGAGACAAGAAATTTGGGCTGTCATTTGCAATTGATTTGATGTAAAGACAATTAATTTCTGTAATTTTTAATATTGTGAAATATAGGTCAAGCAGTCTACAAATCCACAGAACGTTATTCTTTGGGGAAATATTAATTTCACAGTTAAACTTTAATGTTGCTGTTATCTAAAAATGTTAATTTTTAAAGAATTGATTGATATAATTCATTCTTTCATAATCATAAAATCTTAGAATTATACATTAGTCTTTTCGTTTCTCATTGCCTGTGCTGTCTCTGTGAAAAAGCTATGTGTTTAGTCTCACTTCTCTGCCTTTTCTTTTCAAATATTGATCTCCTTTACCAGTGCTTCAACCTCTCATGGTAGGGCAATATTTTAAAAATTCTCCTAATTTCTTCTTTTGTTTTTTTAGGTTTTTTAAATTTATACCTTTTCAACATATAGCTGGAATTGCATTCATTTCTTATATGTTTCATAATAATGATAATAATAATCCTTGCATTTGATTTAGTGCCTTATCACCCCACAGCCATGGCATGTCCCAGTCTGCCTTCCTGCACCTCCAAAACATTGCTCAGTTCTGACACGGCTTCCTTCCTCAGGCCACCAAAGTCCTCCTCCACGCATTCTAGGCTTGACTACGCCTACTCCCTGCTTGTCAGCCTTTCCAATTCTTCCCTCCACAAGTTGTAGATCATCCAGAACTCTGCAGTTGTGGATTGACTGATAAAATATATATTTTAAGGGTTTATTACCCCTGGAAAATGATCCGTCAATTGCCTAACGACCAGGTTCCTACTTACTGCTAGGTAAACAGTGGATTGTGGAGTAAGGAAAGTTGTCTAAGGCTTCTTGTATGTTCATCTCCCCAGGCTGTTTTGATGATGGTGATGAAAGCTGCAGAAACCATAGATTTTTCAAGGGTGAGTCTGCCTATCTAGAGCACAAGTTAACTTGTAATGTGGGTGTCCTTTAGCAAGGATTATAGTTACCTGTGTACACTCCTGCCACAGACTGCTGCCCTCGCTGGATGCGACATCAGAGGGATCGTGACTAAAGCATCTGGCAAAGTCCAACCATTGCAGTAATTCAGACATAGTACAAAGCAAAAACAAAAATCGCTTGGATCACTCACCAAGTCAGGCTGCATCTATGGAGAAAGGAAAGTGAGTCAACGTTTCGGGACCATGATCTGATGAAGGGTTTTGAAACATTGACTCACTTTCCTTTCCCCATAGACGTTGGTTGACCTGCTGACTGTTCCCAGTGATGTCTGTTTTTGTTTCAGATTTCCAGCATCTGCTGTATTTTAGAGTTTAAAAAAAATATATAGGACAAAGCAATTTGATCGTACCTTTGAAACTTTTCACTATTTTTAACTGCATTATTCAAGTTTTCAACGCTATTTTGTGGAATCGTTACATTTAATGCTTTAGAAACTTGACAATTAGTTCCTTGGCTGCCCTGTAACCTCAGTGTCTCTCTTTCTCTTCTTACTGTTGCCACCAAACAAACAAAACACTTTGTTTCTGAAATTGCAAGCTGTGTGGAGCAGCTCCGTAGGTCTTCTCCCTCTTTTCTCTATACATATCTTGTTGGGGTCAACCCATCTCACCCTATCACCTTATATTTTGTGTGTCAGCCTGGCTCAGTTGATAGCACTCTGGCCTCTCTGAGTCATAGGGTTGTGAATTCAAGTCTCACATCAGAACTCTCATTGTCTAAGCTGACACTCCAATGCAGTGCTGGGGGTGTGTTTCATTGTCAGTGGTGCTGTCCTTCAGGTGAACATTAAATATCTCATGGCACTGCTCAGTATGAGAAGAGAGTTTCTCCTGGTGTCAGCAGTCCCCAAACTGCAAATTGGTCACTCACTCCATGTCTGCTTGCAATGCTGTAAGAGGGCAATAAAAGATTAGCAACAATAGACATTGCTGTATGCAATTGAACTACTCCATTCACCTAGAAATACAGTCAATCTATCCACTTTACAGTATATCCTGTATAGCACTTTGGGACATCCTCCCAAAATGAAAGACATTATACTAGGGTCTGTCGATATGGAAATTTTCCGATTTAGATATATCGATGGGCTCATATCGAGATATACCGAAATATCGATATTTTCGGGTTTTTCGTACTGCGCATTCGGGGTGCGCGCAGATTCTGGGTGCGCGCGCATTCTGGGTGCGCGCGCATTCGGGTCCTATCTCCTCAGGAGATAAATATATTTATCTCTCTGTGTCTCTCACTCTCTCCATCTCTGTGTTTTTCTGTCTGTGTCTCTGTGTCTTTCTCCTCGCTCACATCCCCCCCATCTCTATTTATCTGTATATTATCACATCCACCCCCCCTCTCCCCCCACCGCCCACCCCCCCCTGCCGCCCTCCCTCTCTCCTCCCCCCACCCCGCTGCCGTCCCTCTCTCCCACCCACCGCCCCGTTGTCTCTCTCCTCCCCCACCCCCCAACCCCAGCCGTTTCTTCCCCCCTCCCACCCCGCCATCTCTCTCTCCCCCGCCCCCCAGCCGCTCTCTCCCGCTCCCCCCACCAGCCGTCTCTCTCCCCCTCCCCCCCAGCCGTCTCTCTCCCCCTCCCAGTCCCCCTCCACCCCCCCCCCCCCAGCCATCTCTCTCCCCTCACCCCTTGCATACCTGTATATTGTATTCTCGGACTATGAATACAATATGGCGGCTTTGCACCTCGGTCTGTGCATTGTGTATAGAGATGAGCATTCTGGGTCTTGTAGTTCAGTGTGCGCGGATTCCGATTTTTTCCCTCGATATATCAATTTTTCAATATATCAATATTTTCGAAATGCCTATATCGGCGTATCGATATGAAAATTATATCGGGTTTTAGCGATATATCGATATATCGCCGGACCCTACATTATACCAAATATTAATTATACCAAGATATTATTGCTTTCTGTAGTTGGTGAATGACAAGGCAAAGCTCAACAAGATAGCAACTCATCATATGGAAGCTCCTCCAGAGAATCCTGAATAAAATTGAAACAAATTACATGCAAATGCAAAGATTAATTCATCCATAATTGCAAAACTAACTCTGAACTCAGTAATAAATGAGTGGAACAGGTTGGCAGGAAGTGTTATTGAGGCCAGGACACTGGATTCTTCAGCTTGAAGCTGTGATGAGAAGTTGGTAGAGTTGCATTTTCTTTCCTGATCACTTCACATATTGCATTTTTTCATCCCCACCATTTAATATTTATAACTTGGCTTCAATTCCATTTTTTGGATGAAATATTAAACCAAGGTCCAGTCTGACTTCAGATGGATGTTTAAGATCCCATTACACTATTTGAAAGAGAATATAGTTTTTCTCAGTGTCTTGGCCAACAATCTGCCAAATAAAATTGATAATTCACCTCATGGCTATGTGATATTGCTTGCCACATTTGCCTGCAAAATACAGTGATAATAATAATCCTTGCATTTATGTGATTATCACAATTTATAGTCCCACAGACAACTATATCCAACAAACTCCCAATGGGGTAGGCCGATGGAGTCATGGATCCTGGTGTAGAAGAGGACACGAGTGGAAGAGTTCTGGATGATCTGCATCTTGTGGAGGGAAGAGTTGGGAAGGCTGACAAGCAAGGAGCTGGCATAGTTGAGATGTAATTAAGGCAAGTATGAGAATTTCAGCGGCCTGAGAGTTGAAGCAATGGCGGAGACAGCTAATATTGCGGATGTGGGGGAAGATAGAGCAAGTCATGGCATGGATATGGGGGAGAAAGGACAGTTGAGGGTTCAACAAGACACCCAGGCTACTAATTGGCTTGGTGAGATGGAGTGTGCATCCGTGGATGCTGATGTTGCCAGTACCTGAGGTGCAGAGACGCTGGCGCGAGTCAATCAGGAAGGCCTTGGTCTTGCTGACGTTCAACAGTAGAAAGTTGGCCCTCATCCAGTGCTTGATATCTGACAGGCAGTCTGTCAGGACATCATTTGTCCTGGAAATGAGGGTGGAGGAGAATAGAGTGGTCCACAGTGTCGAAGGCAACAGAGAGGTATATAATAATAATTCTTGCATTTGAAATAACGCCTTATTACATCTTCAAAATGTCCAAAGTGCCTCACATAATAACAACAAAAACAACTTGGATTTACATAGTGCCTTCCACACCAGACGGCTTCTCAGAGCGCTTCACAATAGCGGAGCCCGGGATCGAGCCAGGGGGGAGGAGGAAGGTGACCGTAGGCACAGTCAAACTGAAAGGTGTTCAAGCACGAGCTGGAAATGGAAAAGGAGGGTGCAAGGTGAAGGGATTGAGGGAGAGAGTTCCAGAGCTTCGGGGCATAGTGGCTGAAGGCAAGGCCACCAACGGTGGAGTGGAGGATTCGGGGAACAAGGAGGAGACCAGACCCAGTAGAGCAGAGCCAGTGGGTGCTGATGTGAGGAGAGAGGAGGTCAGAGCGATAGTGGGGTGCAGAGGAGTGGATGGATTTAAACATGACAGGAAGGATCTTGAAGTTGATCCACTCTGTGAAAAGTGTACTGTAAAGTGAATTGACTGTACATTTTTGTGGGCGAAACAAGCAGCCAATTGCGCAAGTTAATACAGTACTTCCTGTTACTGGAAGAAGTTCCCATTTGCACAATTCGGATCCATTTTTAAGGAATCCCATTCTGAAATACCGAGAGTTAGACTCCACAAAGCCGCAATATATTCTAATTTGATCAGGTTCCTGAAATAGATGAACTTTCTCTGTAAAATAAATAGGTTGATATGCAGAATTTTTCTCCAAAACTTTTCTGAGAATTTCAGGATTTGTTTAAATAAACAAGAACATTTCGACCCAGTTCTGCCCCCTACACGTGTGTCTGCTCCCACACTATAGCTTCATGGAACATAGGGAGTGAGTGAAGTGTTTCTGGCAGCTTGATCTAAGACTTCAGAGGATTATTTCCTTTGTGACTGCAGTTTTAATTAAATACAACCTTATCTTTTCCAACTTATTCTATCTGAAGTAATCCTTTTCTACTGACTAACGTGCCTCATATCTCAGAAAATATTGAAATTTTAAAAACAAAATTAAAACCTATCTTAAATTACAGCCTTATGTTCTAACCTTATTTCCATAATAATAATTCCAGTATTTGATATAGTACCATATCACGTCATTGAGACATCTCAAAGCCCTTCACAGAATATACTGCAAAGTGAATTGACTAAATATTTTGTGGGCAGAAACTTTCTGCAGTAAATTAAATGTTTGCATGAAAAATCAGCATTTACTTTTTAAAAATCCTTAAAATTGTATACAAATAGTACATTCAGAGTCTTATAATTGCAATTGAGTTTTTTTGTGATGAGGAAGTTTGGGGCCAATGGGGTGTGTATATGGTCCACTGCCTTTAGTTTTGCAGAAATTAATTTCTGGAATTTGGCAATTCTATTCTACAAGTCTCTATCTATCATTTCTTTTGTTTCTCTGTACTTATTGTGCAGAGATTAGATGGGCACAGCAATCATGCAGGACTATCAGGCAGGCTGGTCAATCATCAACAATATCTTGGAGCACTGTGAACCTGTCTGCCTTTGCCAGCCTTGTCTCCTCAGAATCAATTCAGTCTCAGGGATACCTTATTACCTCCCCACTAGCAGGCCAAAACATTACTGTATCCTATTATAAATTATATTCCGAGACTCCTCTCTTCAAGGCTAAATAACCCTATCTCATCTAATTATTCCACAATGCACACCCTTCTAACTAAAGATGAGCCAAGTCTCATGTCTCTCCTCTCCACTGCCAGTAGGACCTTGACGTCCCACGTATATCTATATATCTATATATATCTATATATCTATATATCTATATATAATGGCAATCAGAACTATGTACACTATTCTACTCTGTGGCCTAACCTGAACAATGTACGGTTTGAGCTTAATTTATGTTGATCTGATCTTAACTAATTTGGTTATGGATAGGCCAGAATCCTGTTTCCATAGTTTGTTGCTGGCTCACACCATTTGGACATTGGAGTAAACTAACACCTCTATGTCTCTTTCTCCTGCTCCCCTTAAAGAGTCTATCGCACCCACAGAGTGCATATACTTTGTATTTTTAGTTTCTTTATTAAGTACCTGTTAATTAGGGTGTCAGATGATCAAAATTATCTATGAGTAGTCAGGCAAGATTGATTGATGTCACTTGAATTAGACTGTTCAGATTGCCCCAAAAATATAGACACCACACTTTACAGTATATTCTGTAAACCTCTTTGAGACGTCTAGAAAACGTGATATGGTAGTACATCAAATGCAAAGATTATTATCATTATACTTTTCAAAATTATATTTGTTATACTTTCCAAATATTCTATTAGGTAAAAGCATTTTTTGTTAGCCGAATGGCTATTTATTTCAATGTTTCATACCTTATATTTCCACCTTTCTCAAAAATATCACATTTTCCCCCTGGCTTGCTCTCTTAGTAACAGCTTAGTAAAAATATATATATATTTCTTGTGTGAGTCACACAATTGAAAAGTTTATTGACCTTATAAAAACACAGAAGGTGAAGCTGTGGAAAATGCTGATACAGACAACTGTAGGCTTAGCTGGAGTAATTACATTCAAATGTATTTTGTAAGAGTTAGAGAGTCTGTGAGGGCCATGTTACAGTAATATGTTAATAGGAAACATATTTGGTTATCTACTTTCTCTTTCCAAAGGAGTTCTTAAGCCAAATCCCATATCTTCAATTCAATTTTTGCTTGGTATTTTATGACTAAAAAAAAGCTGCTTCTGAAAGATTTTTTTTAAAGAAAAAGTCTTGTCTGGCTTATCTATGTCTTACATTACACATCTTGTAAATAATTCCCACAACCTGCAGAGCAAAACCATATGTCTTGTCTGAAACACGAATAATCTCTCCTCGATTGCGCAGCATTCTTCCCATCCTTTTCCACTTTCATCTTTCTTTGCTTCTTCTTGCGTGTTTTTATATGTAATAATAAAATTGACAGATTTCCCCCAAATGCAGTTAGTGTAAATGGAAGGATTCTTATGCTGTAGTTGTGTTTGGAAGCAACAGAATGGGGCTGTGGCAAGAAATTATAAAATCTTTTCCAATACCTATCTTCAGCCAACTCTTTTATTGCAGAATTTTATAGCTTAAATACCACATATGTTCTTGTTCACCAGTGCATAAGTGTTTTGCTCTGGTAGAATAATGCATTTGTTCTGTTCTCTATATGAGTCATGTTGGCTCAGCTGATAGCTCTCCTGGCTCTGAATGTCGAAAGGTTTTGGGTTCAATCTCATGGTGACACTTGAGTTTGTGGGCTGGTGAGTAAACACTTAGTTCAATGTTAACATGCAGCACCTTTGGCATTATGCAACCATAATAGGAAATATTAAAGGCTAGCATGGTGCACAACACTCAATAGAATTTCTACCCTTCAGCAGGTAATCTGAGGGTATCATAGAATAGAATCGTAGAATTTTATAGCACAAAAGGAGGCCATTCGGCTCCTTCCAGCTCTTTGAAAAGAGCTATTCAATGTCAAAACTTTCTCCTCACCTCCCCTCTGCTTTTTTTGGGAAACTATTTTAAATCTGTGACCTCGGGTCACTGATACACCAACCAGTGGAAACAGTTTTTCCCTGTTTACCCTATTGAATCCCCTCATGATTTAGTAAACCTCTATTAGGTCTCCATGTAATTTTCTCTGCTCCAATGAGAATAATCCAATGAGAGTAATCCTAGCCTCTCCAGTCTTTCCTCATAATTGAAGTCCCTCATTCCTGGTACCATCCTGGTGAATGCACCCTTTCCAAGGGTAATGTTGTATTGCTGGAGGTGTCATTTCCCTTATGTTGCATTAAATTGAGGTCGCAACTGCCTGTTCAGGTGGATGTTCAAGATCACATTAAATAATTTGAATAGATAATAATAATCCTTGCATTTGATATATAGTTTTTCACATCCTCTAGATGTCACAAAGCGCTTCAAAGAGTATACTGTTAGGTGAATTCACTATATTTATGGGCAAAACACAGCTGCCACTTGCGCACAGCAGTGTCCCACAAATTGTTGTGGATTCAGTGACCAAATAAATTTTTTTAAAGGATTATTATTCCTGGAAAAGCAATCTGCTAATCAACTAACAACCGGATTCCTAAATACTGCTAGGTACACAGAGGCATGTGGAGTAACAAAACTTGCCCAACATGTCGCTGGAAACCAGACTTGTGAGGCGAGTACTCTAACCACTGAACTACAGGACTCCAATGATGAAGTTTCTCCCTGCGTCCTGGCCAATCATCCCCTATATTTATCTGAAGACTATTCGTAGAAACTTGTTGGGGCAATTGAGTGTGTCGCATTGTTGCAGGTTAAATTCGGTCACACCTCTCCCTCCAGTCCCTACTCAAGCCCTTGTAGTCTGGGTTTCACCCTACCCACAGAACAGAGACAGTGCTTATCAAGTCATAAATGATATTTTCTCTATGTGTTCGGGGATACCTCTTCCTCCTCATCCTCTTGGATCTCTCTGCTGTTTTCAACACAGTTGACTATGCTATCCTCCTCCACCACCTCTCTTCCCTCATCCACCTTACTGGGATTGTACTTGCATGGTTCGAGTCCTACATAACCAACTGCCTCCATTTTATCTCAGCAAATGGTTTTTCCTCCCTCCCCTGCCCAGTCACCTGTGGGGTACCCCAGGGCTCCAGACTTGGCTCTCTTCCTTTTCTTATCTATATGCTCCCTCTGGGCAATGTCAACCACAGATACGTGAATTTCCACATGTATGCATGTGGTTGACGCACAAATCTACTTTGCCTCCTCCAGTAGCAAGTCTGCCAATGTTCTATTAGCTTGTCTGGTAGACATCAGGGCCTGGATGAGTGTAAACTTCCTGCAGTTGAATGTGGACAACATGGAAGCCATGCTCCTCAGCTTCCATCAACGTCTTTACTCCTGCGGATCTAAACTCAATCTCCCTGGGCTCTCCCTCAGACTCATTGAACCAGTGCGCAATCTTGGTATCCAGGTTAACCTCCAGTTGTCCTTCATCACCCATATCTGGTTCCCGAACAGGTCCAACTTCTTCCACCTCCGCTACATTGCCCATCTCCAACCGTAAGGGCGTACTCCAAATTCAGTCAAAACTCTTGTGCATGCATTTGCCATCTTCCGCCTGGATTACTCCAACGCGCTCCTCGCCTGTCTCCCCAGCACCAGTATTCAAAAGATCCAGCTGATTCAGAACTCTGCAGCCCGCAAATTTACCCGGACCAAACTCTGTACCCACATTTGACCAGTTCTGGACAGTCTCCACTGGCTCCCCATCACTGAACTAATCAACCTCAAGATGCTCACACTTGTGTTCAAATCCGTTTACTCTTTCAAACCCCCCTATCTCTCCAACCTCCTCACTCCCTAATCCACCACCTGGTGCCTCTGCCCGACTGTCGCCGGCCTCTTGCTCATCCCTTGCACCCTCCACCCCACCATTAGAGGTCGCGCTTTCAGCCACTACAGCCTGAAATTCTAGAATGACCTCCCTCAGTCCCTCCGCCTTTCAAGTCCTGCTTAAAAACCTTCCACTTCAACCGTGCTTACTGCGACCTTTCCTCTGCCCCGCCTCTCCTGCCCGCCCCCTCTCCCCCCACTCCAGCTCAGAGTCAGGATCTGCCACTGTTATGTCCTCTGAGATGCTACCCTGCATGGAGGGCACTGTTTAAATGCAAGTTGTTGTTGTTGTCCACTAAACTTAACCCACAAATACTTTTGCAGTGTTTTAAAACATTTCAGCATAATAAAAATGCAAGCGTTTTCTTTCTCAATCGATGCCTATGACAAAGTACACTGTCACGTGCTTGCATTAGACATTACCTAGATGAATAATGCAAGCCTATTGTTATGATGTTAAGGCTGAAAAGAAGTACTGTTGGCTTTCAGTTGTTTTATTTCTCTCTCCTGTCAGCACTCTCTCCTCTTGTACCCTGCATTCCCACTTGATGGAGGAAATTATTTAAAGATATTAATTTGAGATGAGAGAATTATCTCAGCTTTCTATATAGAGTACCTTTCACATCGGGAGGATTTCCCAAGGCGCTGAACAGTCCGGACAGGCCCCAAGCAAGGGAGAGGGGCAGGGTAGGGGGCAGGGGAGGTGCAATCTGTTCAGTTGTGGGTAAGTGGTCCAATGGAAAATTGAAGTTTACCAGCTGCCAATAATGGTTTTGTCAACAGTGCTCGTAAATAAAACTTATGTCATTGTACAGCTCTGTTATCTGTGATTTGGTAGCAGCACTACACCAAAGTGCTGTATTTTGTTTTGGTTCTGGAGTAATGCTGACTGCAGCAACTGCATCAAATGTGCCAATGTTGATTTCTTCTGATAATGCAGGGTTGCATGCTTTGGGATTAATGTTTGATGTCTGAATGTTTTGAATCCAGGTTTATTTATACTGTAGTAATTTGGTGAGTGAAACACAGGAACAGAAGGCTGTTCAACCCATCAAATGTGTTCCATCAGTCTATTAGATCTTGAGTAATTTTTAAATCTTATTCCCCCTTTCTAAATTAATATGTTACTTCCCAAGTATTTATCTATTATATCCCACTCTCAAACATCCAACTAATTGCCTTGGTGTGACTCTCTGGGGCAGTGCATTCCACGAGTCCCAATGTGAAGAAATGTTTTCTCAACTCATTCTAATCGTCTTAGCTCTAATTTTAAGATGATGTCCCTTGTACCAGAAGGAAGAATCATTCACTTCTTTTGTGAATTCCATATGCAGTATTATTTTAAAAATATTAGTCAAAGTTCATTTAATTTTATTCAATGTCATTGATACATTGTCAACCAACTTCAAAGATACATAGGATCATTGTGCTGTTCTGGTTTAATGCAGTTGTTTAATGTCTCATACACTGGGTTGGATATTAACTTATTTAAGGCAATTTATACCATCACCAAAATTGATATTGGCTTGTTAATGGAATCACTTACAGTCCAGGCTTTTTCTAATTGTTAGTGGGCTTCCAGGCATTAAGATCCCTGAACACTGCAAGATAGAGGAGTTGATGTTAATCAATACTGAAGTGAAGAAGTAATATCTGAAGAGTGAATGAGAAGTAAAACTTTCTAAGCTCCATTATTATATTGCTGGAAGACAAAGAACTCTAACTGTTAAAGTTTATCCAGAAGTTTAGAAATAAAGACTTTTTCAGCACAGAAAAAGGGTCTTTGTACCTGTTTCACTGCTTCCTCTCCACAGTCATGTTCTTGTGCATCTTGTGGAGTCCTGCAGCTCCATGGTTAGAGCACTTACCTTACAAGGGAGAAACCTGGGTTCAATTCCAGGCAGGGCGTAACCTTGGGCAAGTTTTCTTACTCCATACGCCTAATAATAATCCCTCAAAAAAAAAGATAATTGGTCAATTCAATTCATGACTGTTTGTGGGACACTTCTGTGCGCAATTGGCTGCTGCTTTTGCCAATAAATATACACAATATGCACAATTGGCTGCCACATTTAATCCACCAATATAGTCAATTCACTTTACAGTATATTCTGTGAAGCGCTTTGAGAAGGCTAGAAGACATGAAAAACGCTATATCAAAGGGAAGGATTATTATTATTCTTGTTCAACCCTCAGCTATCCTTTCTCCCCCATAGTCATGCCATGACCAGCTCTGCCTATCACCACCTGCTCAACATTGCACGACTCCGCCACTGCCTCACTGCTCATGCTGCCGAAACTCTCATTCATACATTTGTCACCTCAAGGGTCGACTACGGAAACTCCCTCCTTGTCGGCCTGCCCAACTCTTTCCTCCACAAGCTGCAGATCATCCAAAACTCTGCCACTCGTATCGTCTCCCGCAGCAAGCTCCGTGATCACATCACCCCACCCTCGCCCGGCTCCATATCACTCAGAGGATAGAATTCAAGATCCTCGCCCTCATTTTCAAGGCCCTCCATGGCCTTGCCCCCCTCCTAGCTCTCTGACCTACTGACCTCCTGTCCACCCTCTGCTCACCAGGCTCCGGCCTGCTCCTCGTCTCCCTCCTGAGCCACCCTGCCAGTCGGGCTTACAGCTGCTCTGCACCCCATCCCCTCTTCCAGTTCTTAGCTCTTAGCTGCAACTGATTATCAGATGATCAAAGAGACTATTAGAACCGTACAAATTTACAGCACAGAAGAATGATGTTCTGGGCTGCCTTATCTATATTGCTCTCAAAAAGATTCATTTTTTACAACAAATTGCACCTTTATTTTTGCCACAAGGGAGGGATTCTGGAATGGATTTCCAAGGATAGTGGATAGAAAGGCTGAAGGTCTGGAGTGGATAAGGTAAGGGACAAGGAACAGTTCAGGGGCCGCAAGCAAAATTAACTTTTTTTTATATGTTAGATATCTATCTCGTTCCCTCTTAAAATTTAATATGGATTCTGTTTTCACCACTACACCAAGCAGGGCATTTCACATCTTAACAATTCTCTGGGTAAAACAATCTTGCTAACCTCTCCCTTATTTAAAATAATAATTGCCCAAACAGCAACAGGAATCCTGCAACCTCAGATGAAAAGTCTGATGCTATACCAACTATACAGATTTTCTCAAGATAAAACTCAAATGTACATCAAATGTAAATCTGTAGATTTTATCTACCTGCAGGCACTAGGTATTGGTGGCCTGTGGTGAAGTTCCTGGTGAAACGTTATCACTGCCCTCAAAATGGTGATGAAGTATTGGTGAGAGTCTAGGAACTGGGAGATCTGAGCTATATGGTGAGCATCAAAGCTGAACTTGTTTATGTTAATTCTTGAGGGAGGGCAGATGATCTAGATGTGAGATGAGAGGAATAGGTGTTGTAGATGGTATGTGCCTTATTTGACTTAGTCCATGAGAACAGAACTGTGGGGGTGGGTGTGGAGGGTAAATTACAAAAGTGATTAATTAATCTTACAATGTTTACAACAACAACAAAATTACATTTGTTTAGCGCCTTTCAGGTCAGGAGGATGTCCCAAAGCACTGGACAATCAATATTTCAGACCCAGAGCTGGGGGTTGGGATTGGGGAGAGTAATAATAATAATAAAAATAATAATCCTTGCATTTAAGTTAGCGCTTTTCACGTCTTCGAGACCTTTCAAAGCGCTTCACAGAATATACAGTGAAGTGAATTGACTGTATAATTGTGGTTGGAGGAAAGGTGGGGAAGGAGGATGATTGTAGGCATGATCAAAGAGGAGGATCTTGAGACAGGTCTTGAAGGAGGTAAGGGAAGCTGCAAGGCAGAGTGGCTGAAGGCCTGCCCGCCAATGGTGGGGTGTGTGAGGCAGGGGACATGAAGCAGGCCAGAGCCCGCTGAGCAGAGCGAACGGGCAGGTTGGTAGGGGGTTAGGAGGTTGCAGTGGTAGAGGAGAGCAAAGTCATGGGGGGCTTTAAGATGAGGACCAGGACCTTGAACTGTGTCCTCTTTATGATTGGAAGCCAGTGTGGTTGGTGAGAATGGAGGTGATAGGGTCATGGAGCCTGGAACAGAGGAGGTCACTGGCCGCCGAGTTCTGGATGTTCTGCAGCCTATGGAGAGAGGAGTTGGGGAGGCCGGCAAGCAGGGAGGCAAGCCTGGATGTTATGAATGTACTTATGAAGGTTTTGGCAGCCTACGGTGTGAGACAGTGGTGGAGCTGGGTAATGTTGTGGAGGTGGGGAAGGAAGAGCGGGTTATGGCACGGATGTGGGGAAGAAAGGATAGTTGAGGGTCAAATAAGATGCCACGGTTCCAGACTGGCTTGGTGAAGTGGAGTGTGCATTCTTGGATAGTGACGCTGTTAGCGCCTGAGATGTGGAGGCGCTGACAGGGGCCAATCAAGAGGTCCTCAGTCTTGTTGACATTCAACTGACGAAAGTTTGCTCTCATCCAGGACTTGATATCTGACAGACATTCTGTCAGGATAGCAGTGGTCCTGGAGTCGAGGGTTGAGACATAGAGGTACAGTTGGGGTGTCATCTGCATACATGTGGAAGTTGACCCCGTGTCTGCGGATGATGTCATCAAGAGGGAGCATATAGATATTAAGTTAAATCTTCAAAGGACAATGGTTAAACTAGTCATTAAGATCATTAGTTTGAAGTCAGTTTTAATGGTGGGTGGGGGTGCTGGGGTAGGGGTGTAACTTTGGAAATTAGACCTAAATTTGTAGTCTTGATCATTGGGAAAAGTGCTAACTGAAATGAAGAAATTCAGTGAATGTGTGTGTATTGCTGGAGACAGTTAGTAAAGGGAAATTGGTTCGGGAGTGTTGTCAATGGAGAGACAGGTAGTGCGATTCTTTGGATTTGATATAGTGCTTTTCCTGTCTTATAGACATCTCATCTTCACAGAATATAATGTAAACAACAACTACAACAAAATTACACTTGTATAGCACCTTTCACATCAGTGAATTGACTGCATTGACATCCTCCCGACGTGAAAGGCGCTATATAAGTGCAATTTTGTTGTTATTGCAATTGGCTGCCAATTGCGCACAGCAGTGTCCCACAAATAATGGTGGATTGAAATTATCAATTTATTATTGGGTTTTTTGAGGGATTATTATCAGGAGTGTGGAGTAAAGAAACTTGCCCAAGGGTTCGCCCTGCCTGGAAATGAACCCAGGTCTCTCGCTTGCAAGGCAAGTGCTCTAACCACTTAGCTACAGGACTCCACCAGTTCTGTAGTAGGTATAGAGCCTTATCACATCATTGAGGCGTCTCAATGTGCTTCACATGATATACTGTGAAGTGAATTGATGGTGTATTTTGTGGTCGAAGTGCTGCAGCCAATTGAGCACAGCGTGTCCCACAAACAACCATAGATTAAGTGACTAAAATGTGTTTTGGACATCGTCTTAGATGACCCTATTTAAGGATGAATATTCTGGAGTTTGTTTTTGATTACTTTAGGGTTCAGGCTGTAGGAATATGCTGGATGGGCTGAATGATTATTTGGTTTTTTTGCCTCATTTCATTTTCTTATGGAGGATGCTATCTACTATGATAAGTCTTGGAAAACACTGCAGTAAATTGCAATTTATCAAATGAAATGGTTTGTGACAATTACCCACAGAATCTTGATAATGTTCCTATCTTCACTTGCCACATGGAGGAGATTTATGAGGTAATTGGCAATTCCAAAGCCCTTGGTAATAAATTCACAGCACACTGGGTTGATGATGATTTTAAACTATTCCAGCACATAGAAAGTTTTCTAACCACAGGCATTAAAGACATTGGTTTGAAGTCAGCTTTAATACATCTGGTGTAACTTTGGCACTGGAGTTTGTGGCCTTTTTTTAATATAAAGAGCTTGATCATTTGGAACTCTTTAAGTACAAGCAGAAGAAATGCCAGATATTAGCCCTTCAAAAAAAACAGTTTGCAGTATCACCTGGCTCACTACAATTAACAATCTGATTTTAGATCAATTTACCTAGATACTAGTGTCCGTCGATATTGAATTTTTCTGATAGGTATATCGGTGGGCTCATATCAATATATACTGATATATCGATATCACCAGGTTGTTTTTACTCACATTCCAAATATTTACGTATGAATGGCTTGGGAGAGTTGTGCGCAAGTCTGATTGTGTTTGGTGGTGGGGGGAAGGGAAGAAGGGGGATGCGCGCGCATTCGGACGTGCGTGCTCTACGCCCAGGAGGTTTACAATGCAGGCAATAAGATCTGTTGAAAGTCTGTTGAACTTTGTTGTTACTGTTTTTGTTGTTTGTTGTTGTTGTTCTTTTCTTAAAGCCCTTTGGCGCTTTAAGAAAATTAAGCTCTTGTGTGCGTTGTGTCGTCAAGTACATTTGAACCTTTGGTTGTATATTTTCTGTATGCTGTAACATGGCATTTGTTGATGATATACCGATATTTTGTGATATACCAATTCTTTTTTCATACCGAATTTTTCGATATACCGATATATTCAAATTTCCAATATCGGTATATCGATATGAAAAATTATACCGATATAACCGATATATCGATATCTCGCTGGACACTACTAGATACTAGCTAATAAAATCTTAATCCTTGAATTTGGTTTTACATCTTTCACATCAGGGGTAATTCTTCACAGGATTTTAATATAAAGTGTGGTGGATCTGTATTTTATGGGTGATCATGGCAGCCAAACACACACAGCAATGTCCATAAACAGCCATGAAATGATTCATCAATTGTATCTCGGGCTTGTTGTTCAGGACACTGATAATAACTCTTTTGTAAACCTGAACAGGCAAACAGAATCTTTGGTTTAATGTCCCATCCAAAACATGGATTAGGATGAGAAACATGAATTTGTCTAATTTTTTCCTCTTCCTAACTCAGGGGCATTAAGGCCAGTTATAATTCCTTAATTGAGAATGCTTAACTCATCAAAGATTGATAATTAAAACTGCAATCTTCCATGCTACATGATTTATTCCTATACTGACAGACGCTTGACCCAACTGAGCTATGTAGGATAATTTCTAACCAGTTGGAACAAATTCTTGAATTGTTGCAAATGATATTCATATGTCACTTGAATTGTTTTCAAGAGTCACAAATTTGTAAAAATGTTATATGTTAAAATTGTTTGGTGAGGAAACTGTTTGTTGAGACTGCAGGAACTGACCAATGATAAGCAAGCAGCTACACATAAAAGCTAAGTATGAGTGTCTCACTCAGTAAAGTACACTGTCTTTTTAGTGCTTAATCTGAGACTGTGAGTTCAAGGCCTGACTTGGAGATTGAACCAAAATCTTCTGACGCATTGACGAGAGTGCTACCTACTGGGCCAGACTGATAAGATAATAAACAGTACAACATGAATCTAGACATCACTTTGGAATCTGGATGCAAAAATATTGCCAAGCTCCAGTATTAGGTATTATTCAGAGACTGGGAGTTAATCTTGGGGAACGGAAGGAATTTAGGGAATTTACCCTGCTCGAATCTGCGCCCTTATGAGAATCTTTGATGCTATTACCAAGGTATAGAAATATTCCATTCCAAAGATTAGATATGCTAGCCAACATAATAAGCACATCCTCACCAAAATGAGCACAAAATTTCATTATTAGAGAAAAGTATGCATTATAAATAGATCAATACTAGGCCCTCGTAATTAATAATAATAATAATAATAATAATAATAATAGTCCTTGCATATTCATTACCAGAACAGACAGGCTGAATAAGAGTCCTGAAAGACGGGCTGAATAAGAGTTATATCCTTATCTAAGGTTTCAGACACATTTCTCACATACATCAGAACAACCACAGCTGCATTTACAGATGATACCACAACCCACATTGAGAATCCAGTTCTGACGAAGGATCGTGGACCCGATGCATTGACTCACTTTCCTATCTCCATAGAAGCTGAGCGCCTTGGCATGTCCTCCCGACGTGAAGGGAGTTCTATAAATGTAATTTTGTTTGTTGTTGAGTGTTCCCAGCGATTTCAGTTTTTGTTTTTGGAGTCTAATAAACAGCATTTTGAGGCCCAAACCATTTTCATTTATTGCTTGCCTTTGGCCCAATACTTCCCTTCTACTGCTGATGCACTATTAATGTTCTCACAAACTGTTTCAACCAAATCAGTATTCATTGCAATAGATCCAAATAATATGATAGCGGAGCCCATATTGGAATCTAATACAAAGCATTTAAGGCCCACATAAGCCATTTAATTTAACTGAAGAAAGCCATTTGTCCCAGATTCTCCAGAATACTAATTCTGCCTTCTTCTCACGAAATAATAATAATCATAATACTCCTTGTGTCCAATTTATCACATCTTGAAGATGCTTCAAAGCGCTTCACAGAATATACTGTAAAGTTAATTAACTGTATATTTTGTGGGTGAAACACAGCAGCCAATTGCGCACAGCAGTGTCCCACAAAGTTGAGGATTGAAGTGACCGAATGTTTTTCAAAGAATTATTATCTCCGGAAAGGCAATCCGCCAAGTGAATAATGACTGGATTCCTACTTCCTGCTAGGTAAACAGAGGCATGGACAAATGAGGTATGCAAGATTTATACAATACTGTACATTGTTTTTTTTTAAATGATACTATACCCAATAAATTGTTTCCATTGGTCAGTAAATCAGGAGTGCATCAGTTGAAGTTAATTAGCAAAGTAGCAAAGAGAAAGATTAGGAGGATTTTTTTACACAGAGGGTTGTAAGGATATGGACTGCCACCCTGGATGCAGTAATCGCACAATCAATATTAGTTTTCAAGAGGGAACTAGATAGATATATATATAATATAATATAATAATCCTTGCATTTGATATAGCGCTTTCCACATCTTATCAACGTCCCAAAGCGCTTCACAGAATATACTGTAAAGTGAATTGACTGTATATATTTGTGGGCGAATTACAGCAGCCAATTGCGCACAGCAATGTCCCACACACAGGCGTGGATTGAAGTGACCAATTTTATTATTGTGGTTATTTTGGAGGGATTATTATTAGGCGTGTGGAGTAAGGAAACTTGCCCAAGGTTTCGCCCTGACCTGCCTGGATTCGAACACAGGTCTCCCTAGCTTGGTCTCCCCAGCTTGCAAGACAAGTGCTCCAACCACTGAGCCACAGGAGCTCCACAGATATCTGTAATGTGCAGGGGTATAGGGAGAAGGTAGGAAAGTTGGATTGAATGGATTGCTTTTTCAATGAGTCAGCACAGATACGATAGGGCAAATGGCCTTCTTCTATGATTCTATGATGTACAGCTTAGCTGTTCCCCTCAACATTGCACTCAATTAAAATGCTGCTTGATGCTATAAAGAGTGTTGGTATACTGGAAGACTGAGATTAGCATTCCTCATATGTAAGCGTGTTCAGACGTCTCAAAGATGTGATAAGGCGCTATATCAAATGCAAGGATTATTATTATTATTATTTGTACCTCTCTGGGATCTTGGGATTTGGATTGGGATACATGAATATATCTAACCCATGATTTTGGCACGTCATCCAACTTTACACAATGCAAAAACCTTCCAGAGACTGCTGCTGCAGAGCCAAATCCTTTCAACTATTTTTTGCAATTGTATTAATGCTTATCAATGTCATTTTTTTCTCTTCACTGTGATTATGACTGTCAGGAATTGCAATATTGTAGCTTTACATACTATGACAAGAAGATTTCTTTGTAACAAGAAAATAATGTCCACAGTCTTCCTATGTGATAGAGATCTCCCAGTATTCCAAGACACTGCTGACGAGAGACCAGCTAGCCAAGAAGCTTGCCACGGTGAGCAAGCTGTGTGGTTTCAACTATTTAACTCCACCAGTACTCCAAGGCAAACACTGGTGCACTCGGGCCTTGGCTGCTACCAATCTATATCTAATCCTCTCTATAATCAAGAAATGCAGGATATATCGCTTCAGAGAGAGACAAGGCACCACTATTCCAGACACAAGGACATTTCTATTCATAGGTGGCTCACGTATGTGGAACTCTCATTCTAATTCTGGAACTCCATCCCACAGACTCTTCACCTCGCGTCCTCCCTTGTTTCCTTAAGGTCAGTCTCAAGAGCTTCCTGTTCGATCATGCCTTCTATCGCCCTCCCACCTCTCTCCCTCCCCTCCCCCACGCATGGGTCCCGACCCTTGACAGTTCAGCGCCTTGGGACGTCCTCCCGACATGAAAGGCACTCTTTGAATGTCATTTTGTTGTTGTTGTAATTTGGATACTATTAATGATGATTTTTAATTGTGTTAGACACCTGGCTGACAAAGAAGACAACAAAATAGTTTTAATTCAAAGCCATTTTGATTTTTTTTACTTTGATTAGCATACGGTACTTCACTCCAAGGGACTATTACTCATGTTTAAGTCATGACAGTGAGTATTAACGGATTATTTGACCAGGAGGTACTGCAACTGAGCCCAATTCTATGCCTATGCTTCATCTCCACTTCCATGCTACAACACCAAGAATAACAAATTGCATTTATATAGTGTTTTTCACCCTGGGAGAACATCCCAAGGTAGTGGAGAGTAAGGGGCTTCCACCCGTAGGGCAGAAAGGCTGTAGTTTGGGATCAGAGTGGGGTAGATGGTGGAAGATGACCAAAAGCGTGGTCAAAGAGAAAGGTTTTGAGATGGGCCTTAAAGGAGGCAATGGTGGGGGTGAGGCAGAGGGGTTCCAGGATGGAGTTCCAGAGAGTAACGCAAGCTGAAGGCCTAATCGCTGATGGTGGTGTGAGCAAGCAGGTGAGGTGGATCAGTCCACACTATCCAGCAGAGGTCTCTTTATATGCTGCACTATTCTCAGTTAGCAATAAGGAATGAAAAGGGTGGATATACTCCCTAGTTTCAGGCCAACACCACTCTCAATGCAGCTGCAAGAGGTGTATCAAAATAGCCCAGGGGAACAAACCATTAAGTTTTCCCTCATTGCCAACCTCTTTAGCCTGAGTGTGTTCTCAGCTTTCTGCCTTCTCTCCTCCCCCACATAGCATCGCTGAGTTCAGGCATTGCTGAGCTCATTTTAGAAGAATTTATGATTAGGTCCTTACACATGTTCAGCTTGATATTCTGCCCATAATATTTTTTTGAGATATAGTGGTAAGTTACTTTGTGCCAGCATTTCTAAGTGCTGGAACCAAATATAAGTGCTAAACACAAGTTAGAGGAGACAATGAAAGGACGCATGAATAATGTCCGACAATTGATCTTGTCAGAGCGGATTGTCTACCAGTCCCATTGGCTAAGGCTGGGGAACTTGAAAAAGAGGAGAAACAATATCAATAATCCTTGATTGTGGATAGTGCTTTTCATGTCAGAAGGATGTCTCATAGTGCTTCACAGGGTGTACTGCAAGTCTGTGACTGTATCTTTTGTAGGCTCAAAAATATATACAGTATAAGGAACATTTAAAACTTTAAGACACATTTTTTCTTAAATCATTTTTAAGAATAATGGCGTGGAAAACAGTGTACCTAATTTTTCAATACAATATTTGTTGAACACAAATGTATCTTGGGTTAGCAAAATAAATTGACATAGCACATTTTATTCTGTAGGTGGTAGTATTTGGTCATGTGTTCTTCCATATACTGTACTGTACTGTGTGAGGCTTTTCATTTGTGAGTTTGCTTTGTGTTCACTACGTGTATTTTGTTTCAAAATGCTAATTTTTAACCCCTTTCCCATTCACAGGCATAATTGAATAGTTAAATCAGGGTTCCGTTCAGTTTGTTTTGGGAATGGGATTTTAGCATTGAAGAACTAGGTGCTTGTGTTTTCATCCAAACTTCCACCGCCCGCATTCTCCCCGCACCAAACTTTGTACCTCAGTGCTTGACAAACTCCACTAGTTCCCTGTCACAGAGCAGATCAACTTCAAGATCCTCACTCTTGTGTTTAAATCCCTCCATGCCTTGGCACCCACCCCACCCCAACTCTCTAACCTCCTCTCTCTTCACAGCACTGACTCCACACTACTGGGTCCGGCCTCCTCCTGGTCACCTGAATCCACCGCTCCCCATTTGACAGCAATGATTTTGGTCACTGCGCCCTAAACCTTTGGAACTCCCTCCCTCAAACCCTTTGTTTCCCATCTTCAGATCGCATTGAAGACCTTTCTCTCTGACTGCGCTTACAGTCACTTTGCCCCTCCCCCTGGCTCGGCCTCAGGCTCTGCCACAGGCTCTGCCACTGTGAAGTACTCTGAGACTCCGCCCAGCATTTTGCAATATAAATACAAATTGTTGTTGTTGTGTGTAAGAGGGAGAGCGTATGTGACTTTCAACGCCTTGGGACATCCTCCCGATGTGAAGAGAAATATACAAATATAATTTTGTTAATATAGTTGTATGAGAATGTGTATGGGGAAAGAGAACATAATAATAATCATTGCATTTGATATAATGCTTTTCATGTCTTCTAGATGTCTCAAAGCACTTCACAGAATATACTGTAAAGTGAATTGACTATATTGGTGGACTAAATGTGGCAGCCAATTGTGCATAGCAGTGTCCCACACACAGTCTTGGATTGAAATGACCAATTTATTATTGGTTTTTTTGAGGAATTATTGTTAGGTGTGTGGAGTAAGGAAACTTGCCCAAGGTTTCTCCCTGCCAGGAATTGAACCCAGGTCTCTTGCTTGTAAGGCGAGCGGTCTAACCACTGAGCTACGGGACTCCACGTGTCATTGTGAAATTGTATGTTCCGTGAACTAAAGTGTATGGTTGCATGTATATGTCTGTCATGTGTGTGTGTGTGTACATATTTGTGTGCCAGAGAGAATGGGAGAATGTATTTGAAGAGTGTGTGTGTATTTAATATAGAAATGGAGAGAGTATATGAGAAAAAAAGACAGAGCATGAGTGTGAATTTGTGTTTGTTGGAGATGGGTGGGGGACATTCAGGTAATTCAAATCAGAAACACCCAACTTTTGTTCCTTGACTTGAAAATACATATCAAATAAGATTTACTGTAAGCATGTAAGCAACAGATAAAATGGAACAGAAATGAAACAAGAAACTTCAAAATTAATGCAAGTCTTCTGATGGAAAATCTGATTTTATCTGTTTTAACTTAATCTGAAAATGACATTAGCACTTTGAAGAATTCAATTTCTTTCCTTAATTTCCTGTTTCATTTGAATATATCATGCATTAAATATTTAAGACAGCAAATTAAATCTGCCTAATAGTAGCAGAGCAAGAAAAATGTAAGGTTACTGATTATCTGACAGGCATTTTAAAGTAAATAATAATAAATAATCCTTGCATTAGATGTTGCACCTATAGAAAATAACCTACAGAACAGCTACGATATTTAACCAATTAACTCAACTAAGTTAACTTTTAGCTCACCAAAACTTGTGCTATATGTAATATGTTTGCCTATATAACATTCCACAACTGTATTATATGCCACCTAGATCATCATATTGAATGATTCTTTAATTGTGTTATTAATTATAGATTCTTCTAGTGATTTGTCTAGAGTTCCAGATGAACGAACATAACAACATCCCTGTTGCTATACTGCTGTTATTTAGAAGAAATGTGGAGCTTTGCACCAGGGTATCATGCCTTATGTTCCCACTCAAATCCAAATTGACTCCCAAATTCAAATCAATTCTCTCATTGGTATTCACACAGATTAGCTGTGGCATTACATTTTGCAAGTCTCTTTGAGATATTTATTTTTGTATATAATTACAGTTAATAATCTATGTTATTATATAAGCGCTGAGGAGAAAACAGAATGGGTACCTATTGTCAACATTTAACATTTGACCCCCAACGTCAAATATAGAGTAGCCATATGTACAATAGATCTCTGGGGATAATTGTGTCTTAGTCCCAGCTTCACACAAACAATAATCTTGTGCAGATTTTTCTTCCAACCACTTTGAAGGGAATTGTCCATGTTTGCCATATTCTGGGCAGTTTTGGGCTATGGTCCAGTTTTCTTTCAGAACTAGGTTCAAACTGGCCAGACTCATTTCATGTGGGATTATTGCAGCATACAATAGGCTTTCATCCCGTCTGTCTGGGCTGGAATTAGATTTGGATTCTTGAGATGAAAGGACAAGCCCATTACACCCTTTTACTTGCGCCTAACAAGTGGAGACGTCAGGAGAACTGCATTGCACCTCTGCAGTTTATTTCCCTGACTTGATTATTTGAGCAGGGTTGGGACATCCAAGCTAATGCAAATGAAGACAATTGTGCACTAGTTCAGTATCGATGTCAGGAAAGGATAGTCTGTGACATGATAAAAGATGAAGAACATGTGAACCCAACATGAGGTTTGAAAGGTAGCCTTCATTTAAAGTCTAAGGCTACTTGGAATGAGTGGAATATAGTATACGTACGGTGACAGAATTTCTACCATTGGTGAATTTGCCTGACTCGGCTGCTTTGAAGCAATGCTACTAGAGTTGAGTCTTGAAACTCAAGTTTATTGAGTTTTTGCTAGACCAACAAAGCAGCGAGTTTTACTTGCAATACATGGCACTTTCTGTGTTGTATATTATTGTAATTGCTGCAGGTAACAACAACAACAAGAAATTACATTTGCATGGTGCCTTTTATGTCGGAAGGACAAAGTGCTGGAAGCTGTTTTTGGGAGGGATAATTACACCCAGCAAGTCATGCGCCAATCAACTAACAATTTGGTTCCTACCAACAGTGATGTAAGGAAACTTGCCTAAGAATTTGCCTGGCCCGAGAATTAAACCTGGGTCCTCTAGTTTGTTAGGCAAGTACACTAACCACTACATTATGGGACTCAACATACGGAACCTACAGGCAAGGCTACAACTGAGTCAAGGGGTTATCCTACTTTAGTTGTTAATAGTCTTGGCACTGGGTCAGAGCAGATAGATTCACATTTTATGTCTGAATTTGAGCATATTGTCTGGCTCTGGACTGACATTACAGTGCAGTGTTGGCAGAACACTACCTTGTCAAAGGTCCATTTTTTGGATGAGATTTCAAACAGGAATCCCATCTACTCGCTCTTCATGTAGATATTCAAGATCCCAAAACAGAATTCAGGAAGCGAAGGGATTCCCCCTAGTGTATCGGCCATTAATCCTTTAGGTCAATCATTGCTGTTGGCACAAAATAGAGTTTGCGTTCAATAAAATAGTCACTACATGAAAAGAAGTTACTTATTAAGTGCTTTGAGAAATTTCAATTTGATAATTTAATATAATATAGAAAATGCAAATTGCTTACCATTTCACTCATGACATTTTTCCAATGTATACCTGATCAGCAGGTTTGAAGCGTTCTGAGACACTGTCTGGCGTGGAGGGCGCTTTATAAATCAAAGTTGTTGTTGTTTGGGACGTCTATCCATAAGGAGGCAGCAAATAGAGACAAAATGCCTCCTCGAAAGAAAGGATGTAAAATTGAAGCAAATGCCGAAATAACAAATGAAAGGCAAAGAGAAAGTCCCCGTATTTCTCCTCTACCAGAATATTACAGTGAAGAGAACAAGGGAGAGAGGGTGGTTAAGGAAAAACAGCAAAAATAAGGATAGAAATGTGAAAATATTATTTTGGAACAATGGAGAAGACTTTATCTGGTTCTCCAGTGCAGAATTATAAACAGGAATAGAGCTAGAGAAGAAAAGGCAGAGTTTCACAATTGAAAGCACTGACTAAACCCCGAGTCTGGTGATTAGACCTCAGGCAATGAACCACAGTGAACAGTTGTTGCTGATCAGCCGTATTAAACTATAGACCATGCTAGACCAATAATAAATGTTAATGAGGAAAACTGTGTTTTCTGCATATTGTCCCTGACAAGAACAGCCCTGGGGGTTGGGAGTCAGATTCATGCATACAGCCATTCACACCAAAGACTGGAAAAAGCCAATATATGATCAGTAATTCAGTGCAGCAAAGCTCCAAATACTGTGTGGTAGAAAGAAAACATAAACATGGTAAGGGGTGGAGAGGAAACATATGTGAGAAAATACATAAAAGAATAAAGAAAAGGTTATTAGAAAAGAGACAAAGCAGAACACAAAAATATGAAACAGATAAAAGGGGAAAATAGTCATTTTAATTTTTCATAAAATGAGGGATTTGAATGATCCAACATGATGGATGGATTTAAAATTTTAGATCAAACCATAAGCTGTAGCCATAGGCATACGCATAAGTCTTACCATAGGGTGAGACCGGAGATCCAATAAGATAAACAATTCACTAGATGGAATCCTTGATCTAACATTCCCAATGCCAGTTTCACACTCACCTCTTCATCAGAGGGATTTGCTGTTTGCTTTTAATGGCTGGCTGAGATTTGGACTCAGAGATTCCAATGGCTCAGTTATACTGATCTTGAAAATGGTTAGCTCTCCCATGTCTAATGTTAAGCCACAGGCATTTCCCAGAGGAAAGAGCATCCATCCTGTCATTCCTTGAGGTGCAGTCTATCTTTTTTAAAAAAAATGCAGATAAAGGTACTGGCGTGAGTTGTTATTGCCAGAAAAGTGTCTGAACATGATTTGTACATCGATAAGTTACTCAGTGCTGTTCACTGTTCTCATCAAGTATACAGCACTGTTCCATGAAGCCTTTGGTATCCTCAGGGGATTTTACTCTCAGTCTGCTTATCTGCTGCAGTTGTAAATATAATTCCCCACCAAGTAACTTTGTGACTTTTGTTTCGTCTCAACTTCAAATACCCTAAAACACAGAGTTGATGAGATCATTGGATAAACTCAGGAGCCCAATAACCCCCACTTTGAAGAAAGAAATGACTATTAGCATTCAGGGGATGGAACATTTCAAGAGATTATTACACAAGGGGGCTCCAAATTGTTTCATGTGATCTTTTGTCTCCCACAACTGTGTTCAAATACATGAAATAAACCTTCCCCATATTATTATTAGTTATTTGCTGCCTCTTCCAGTTTTTAAGAGATGTTTCACACACAATTATGAGACAGATTTTGGAGAAGTGGAATCTTATACAGTACCAATGGTCTTAATATTACTGATATTACACACAAAACATGGTTTGAATACATGGATATATAGCACACATCTCATTAAGAGTAACTTCACCCTGTTGTAAAATATCAGAAGGGATTGTGTTGCCAGGTCAGCCATGTAGTACGATCTATATTTTGTTCATCTTATTTCTTATGTTTAAGAGACCATTTACAAAGACCCAGTTCTAGGGTTCAAAGATTTCAGTCTGTCTCACTAAATTAATCTCCATATTTAAACCCTTCCCCCAGGCTCTAAATATGTTGCCTGTACATTTCCAGTCACAGACAATTAGAAATGTACATGAAAGGGACACAAAATTAGCCATGCTAAGATGTAGGGCTAACGATTGGGATCTTCTCTGCCACCCCAAGGTTAAAAACAACAACAACAGAATTACATTTATAGAGCTCCTTTCACGTCTGAAGGACATCCTAAGGCACTGGTGGTTAAGTTAGTCTCTTACAGAGGATTTAAATAAAGTGATAAACCAGCTACTGGGAATTAAACAAAAATACAATTTGGGAAGCAGAGAAACATGCTCTCTCTTCCCTTCAATGTTGTGTCTAAATGTATTCAGGAAAGAACATTATTCACTAGCAATACATGGGTAAGCGTTCTTTGAAGCATAGGAAAAAGCGGAATCTTTGTCTAGTAGTGGCCAATATTTCTGTTAGCTGAGAACTGATAGTTCATTATAGTATCAATATTTAATATAAAAACGTTGTTAATATAGACCAATATTGTTTACCATCATCATGTAACTGGGATGACTAGAGATGAATTTTTTTTTCATGTGTTTGGGGCTTGATTCCAATCGGCAGTGAAATAGGAGATTACTTCATTATTCTGAATTCACTGACCTGGATGACGGATTTGTTGATATGTTGGAAAGCTTAGCATCGGCCTCAGCTGTACCATGTCTGGCTGAAGTGGTCTGCCTGTTGCCTAGTTACTGTACTATGGCTTGTCTGAAAAGATTATTAACTGATCTACAAGTACAATGTGTTACAGATCAAAATTCGCATTGTTTCAAATGTTCGTCGCGGTTTCTTTTTATGTTGTCTTTTGAAATCACGATTAAGAGTATGGTCACTGCACTTTTGGAATATGCAATGATTCAGCAAGTTATTTGGCTCCTTTGAACTAGATGAAAACATGTCTGTTGTTACTCTTTCACTTTTGGGTCAATGGCAAAATATTTTTTATGTTTAAAGAAAAACTTTTAAAATGCAGGGCATTTACTCATTTGGATTTGGAGTCCCTTTGTTAACGCAAAAATGTTGGTGAGATTGTGGGGACTCATTGGGGTTTGATATACTCTAATCATTCAAAATATACTTTGTGTTAAAAGTTTGCTCTTCTTTGTGATCAGTAGACCTCATTCTCACCAGATCCTCTCCTCTCAATACCGATGCAATGTCACCAAAGGCATGATGCTGAAGCCCACATTGTGGTGATTTCTGATTAGAATCATGTTGGAAGGGCAGGATGCAACACATTAATATTGATTGTGTTGGCCTCTCCCATTCCCAGCGGTGCAGAAGGAAAAGCACAGCACTTCTGCCAAAAAATAATAGAATTCATGTATTCCATTTAATGGTATAAAAGGAATTGTGCTGCTGATTCGGAAACAAAATGTTTTTCTGATGTTGTCACAAAAACATTGGGCAGCGGGTAACAAATGACCTGGAGCACTATTCCTGAATGAGGGAAGGGCAATACAAAAAGGGTATCACACTCTGTCAGGCAGATAGAGTCCATTGGGTTGTTATTTATGAGCAGAGTTGGCTAGGTCTGGGACTGGCACTGCTAGACATCTATTTGATTCCTCAGTGTGTGGAAGTCAGGCAATCCAACACAAGAATTCAGCAACCAGCAAGAGATAAAAGTATAACAACCGAACCAATCATCTCGGAAGCAGAAATCCATTTATAATGCAAAGGGAGAAATGTGTCAGAAAAAGCAAGCAAATTACCAGTTGGCTGCCTTGTGTCTGTCCTTCCTGAATCCTTCTTCCCAGAGGAACCTTGAAAGGTGAGAAGTTAGGAAACTGTATTTTATAATAATCCTTGTACTATATTTTAAATATCATCTTTCACATCAGGGCATTCTATTATTACTGTAAAGTGTGTATTTTGTAGACAAATATAGCAGGCCAATCTACATACAGCAATGTCTCATAAAGACTAGAAATTAATTATCAGTTTTATCTGGGGATTGTTGGCCAGGGTACTGGGAGAAACTTACTATTTTAATAGTTATAATAATCCTTGCATTTGACAAAGCGCCTTTTCACGTTGTTGAGACTTTTGAAGTGCTTCACAGAATATACTGCAAAGTAAATTGCCAGTATATTTTTTGTGTGCGAAACGCAGCAGCCAATTGCACACAGAAATCCCACAAAACGTTGTGGATTTACAACAACAACAATAAAAATCTCAAAGCGCAGATAAAAGTAAACCATTGGTCCTTCTAACCTATCACTTAACATTCAATCAACACACTTATCTTGTCATGTAATAATTCTAAATCCTTTCACTTTTTGAGGATTCCTTCCACGACATAATAGGCTGCAAAACACCTTCACTTTGTTCTCAGACCGCCAGCAATCAAACAGTATAAACAGTCGTCTGAAACCAAAGCAAATACTACCTTTATTGTTTGGCTCCAATAATAGTTATCAGCATAACACAGGGATAGTGTGGGGGAAGAAACATAAGGCAGATCATGACATAAAGAACAACAACAATAACAAAATTACATTTGTAGAGCGTCTTTTACGTCACATCAGAAATACCGTTATCCCTGTGTCCAGTACATTTTCTGAAAGTCTAAACCAAGTTTAAGTGAGGGAGAAATTACGCATGGATGTTAGATCTAGAACTAGATCTGGCTTTCCTTAGATCTTATAAAAACCAGGTTCAAAATTAAGATTTTGTTTTAAAAAGAATTACAAAGAATATACTTGTTAGGCACTGGCAGCATCACCATCCAAGGATGCGTACTTACTAAGCCAATCCAAAACCTTGTTTGATCCTCAACTGTCTTCTCTATCCCACATCTGTGCCATGACACGTTCTTCCTTCTGCCATCTCTGCAACATCGCCCAGCTCCACCAATATTTCATATGCAGGCTGTCAAGACCTTCTTCCATGCATTCATAATGTGGAGTCCTGTAGCTCAGTGGTTAGAGCACTTGCCTTGCAAGTGAGAGACCTGGGTTCGATTCCCAGCAGGATAAAACCTTTGGAATATTTCCTTACTCCACATGTCTAATAATAATCCCTCAAGAAAAAAAAGAGTAATAAATTGGTCATTTTAATCCACGAATGTTTGTGGGAATTGCCTTCCGCATTTCACCCAAAAATATACATTCTCTTTCCAATATATTCTGTGGCACTTTGAAACATTTAGAAGATGTAAAAAACGTTATAATAATAATGATAATAATTCTTGCATTTGATATAGCACCTTATCACATCTTCTAGACATCTCAAAGCACTTCACAGAATATACTGAAAAGTGAACTGACTGTATATTTTCTGGACAAAATGCGGCAGCCAATTGCACACAGCAGTGTCTCACAAACAGTCGTGGTTTGAAATGCAAGGATTGTTATTATAATATCCAGGCTTGACTACACAAACTCCCGGCTTGTTGGCCTCCCCAACTACTCCCTCCATAGGTTACAAATCATCCAGAACTCTGCAGCTCATGTCCTCTCTTGCGACCCGATCACCCCCACCCTCGCCCGACTCTACTGGTTTCCCGTCACATGAGGATATAGTTTGAGATCCTGGTCCTACCTTTCAAAGCCCTCTATGGTGTTGCTCCCCCCTACCTCTGCGACCTCCTAACACCCTACTAACCTGCTTCCTCTGCTCAGCGGGCTCCAGTCTGCTTCACATCACCAGCCGGATGTCCCATGGTGCTGAACATTCAAGGGTTGGGAGTGCAGAGAGGTAGGAGTGCGACGCAAGGCACAGTCAAAGAGGAGGGTCTTGAAGGAGGCAAGGGATGGAGCATGGCATGGCAAAAGGATTGTGGGGTGGAGTTCCAAAGTGTAGGGGCTGAAAGCCCAGCCACCAATGGTGGGGCTGGTCGTGCGGGAGATATGGAGCAGGCTGGAGCCTACTGACTAGGGTCCGGCGATATATCGATATATCGCTAAAACCCGATATAATTTTCATATCGATACGCCGATATAGGCATTTCAAAAATATCGGTATATCGAAAAGTCGAGGGAAAAAATCGGAATGCGCACACACTGAACTACAAGACCCAGAATGCTCATCTCTATATACAATGCACAGACCAAGGTGCAAAGCTGCCATATTGTATTCATAGTCCTAGAATACAATATACAGGTATGCAAGGGGTGAGGGGAGAGAGACGGCTGGGGGGGGGGTGGGGGAGGGGTAGAGAGACGGCTGGGGGTGGGTGGGGGAGGGGGAGAGAGACGGCTTGGGGGGGAGGGGGAGAGAGACAGCTGGGGGGGGAGGGGGAGAGAGACGGCTGGGGGGGTGAGGGGGAGCGAGACGGTTGGGGGGGTGGGGGGGGGAGAGAGATGGCGGGAGGGGGTTGGGAGAGAGGGACAGCGTCGGGGGGGTGGAGGAGAGAGGGACGGCGGCAGGGGGCGGGGGGCGGGGGTAAAGGCTGGGTGGATGTGATAATATACAGATAGATAGTGATGGGGGGGTTGTGAGAGAGGAGAGACACAGAGACACAGACAGAAAAACACAGAGATGGAGAGAGTGAGAGACACAGAGACAGAAAGATATTTACCTCCTGAGGAGATAGGCCCCGAATGGAATGCGCGCGCACCCGGAACGTGCGCGCACTCCGAAAAACCTGAAAATATCGATATTTCGGTATATCTCGATATGAGCCCATCGATATATCTAAATCGGAAAATTTCCATATCGACGGACCCTACTACTGACCGAAGGGAGTGGTCAGGTTGAAAGGGGGTCAGCAGGTCAAAAGGTAGAAGTGGGCAAGGCCATGGAAGGCCTTGAAAGTGCGGACAAGGATCTTGAATTTGATCCTCTGAGGAATGGGGAGCCAGTGGAGCCAGGAGAGGGTGGGGGTGATGGGGTCGCAGAGCCCAGTGCAGGAGAGAAACCCGAGCTGCAGAATTTTGAATCATCTGCAGCTTGTGGAGGGAAAAGTTAGGGAGGTCAACAAGGAGGGAGTTGAAGTAGTCAAGCCTAGATGTGACAAATGCATGTGTAAAGGTTTCAACGGGCTGAGGGATGAGGCAGTGATGGAGACGGGTGATGTTGCGGAGGTAATGGAAGGCAGTGTTGGTCATGGAACGGGGAATATGCCTACACTCACCTCTGGTACAAAACATTGATTGCCCAGTGTATCAGGATGTCCTCCCGGCATGAAAGGTGCTGTACAAAAGGTAATTTCGTTATATTTGTTTTTGTTGAAAACGAATTGCAGGTTCTGAAATCAAACGTCAGCTGAAATTTCACTACTTGCTTCTCAAGTTTTCATGTTTATTCTCATGACTGCTTTTTGTTTACTGTTATGAATCGATTTCCAAAATATGATCTATTGTTTCTAAATGAAAGTTGGCTGTTCTTTATAGTCCTTTTCTCTTGAGTGTTAGAAATGTCACGGTGGTCCTTTTGACCCCTTGTTCCATTACAAAGAGACTTAGAATAATTGGGAGACACACTCCACTTCCCTCCACAGTTTTGGCTGAGCAGATTTGAATGAATTTCTGCAAAAAAAACTTTTAAATCTCTTGCTTCAGTATTTTGGTTATATTTAATGATCATAGAATAGCGGAGGAAGCTTGAAGGACTGAATGGCTTACTCCTTGTTCCCATTACAAACATTTGTTTGTATGTTTCCTATGATCACAGTGGAGATGTGTAAATAGCTGCTTTGGGGAAATCAGCCAAGGATTGTTATTGGCCAGGAAGATCTTTGTTTAACAATAACAACAACAACAACTTGGATTTATACAGCACCCTCCATGCCTCAGAGTACTTCACAATAACGGATCCCAGGACCGAGCCAAGGGGAGGGGGAAAAAGGTAACCAAAAGCATGGTCGAAAAGAAAAGGCGAGAAAATAGGAAAGGAGAGGCCGAAGGAAGGGAGTTTCAGAGCCTCAAGGTGTAGTGACTGAAAGCACTGCCGCCGACAGTGGAACGGAGGATTCGGGGGACAAGGAGGAAGCCAGACCCGGTAGAGTGAAGACGTTAGGTATTGTTGTGAGGAGAGAGGAGGTCAGAAAGGTAGGGAGGTGCAGAGGAGTGGAGGGATTTCACAACAAGAGTGAGGATCTTGAAATCGATCTGTTCTGAGACAGGGAGCCAGTGCAGTCTGGCAAAGACTGGAGTAAGTGTTTGACACGTGTTCTTTTGGAGTTTCTCTCGAAATTTTCATCAGAGAAATATTTCTAATGGGTCTAATCATTACAAAACGGTTGACATTACATTTGTCAATGGAAGAGGGAAACATCTGAAAAGTGGATGTGACCTCCAACGAAATTATATTTAGATATATGCTGTTTGATGTGGCTTTTGCCTGTACGTGAATCTATATTCAGTATATCGGGCTTAAACCCACAACCTTCTAACCCAGATGTGAGAGTACCATCAACTGAGAAAGGCTGGATCATAGTGTCGCAGACTGAGGTGTATCTATTTATTATAATTAAATTAAGTAAATCCTCGATAATCCGGCACAGTTGGGCCCACTCGCCTCCTGGATTTTGGAGTTTGTCGGTATTTAGACCCTACCATAGAAATGGCTGGAGAAGCCTCGCCACATACACCACGTGGGCTGTAAACACAGCACTGAAGCCAAACAATGGCTGAGTTTCACCCACAGCGCCGGATGACAGAGTGGCCACACTGAGTAGTGGAATCCCTTGGGCTCATTCACTGTTAAGCGCTCCGAAACGGTGTGAAAGGCGCTATATACATACAAGTTGTTGATATGGTTGTCGGAAAAAGCTTTACAAACTAATACAAAATACCCAAAAGGATTGTTCCGTACATTGAATAAATTGTTATTATTCTTCATTGTGCTTTTTTTAAAATAAAAAGAAACTTCAATCCAGTCCAACTGTAGGATTAAGGAATGAAATCATTTTCTTTTAATGAAGCATCATTCAATTTCATATCAGAATCTTGATTATTATTTCTTAACGGACTGTAATCCTAAGATTTATTGCTGTAACTTAATTACTATTGTCTCCTTTCCATGAAACTGCCAGTCAGTGCTTGCTACATTATTAACCAAATAATAGTGCAATCTATACTGCTAAATCAGTGAAGAAAGCTCTTCATTTTTATTTTTTGACATTTACATTGACTTTCTTAAGAGTGAACATAAAAAAGTAGCAGATTTACAAATGATAGTTTCTCTTAATTGAACAACAACAAAATTACATTTGTAGAACGCCTTTCAGGTCAGTAGGACCTCCCAAGGCCCTGAACAGTCGGGGGTCAGAACACGAACATGGGGGAGGGGGAGGGGCCAGGGTTGTGATGAGGGCAGGCAAAGGGGGTCAAGCAGGTCAGAGAGGTAGGAGGGGAGAAAGGCCATGGAGGGCATTGAAAGTGAGGACGAGGATCTTGAATTCTATCCTCTGAAGGATGATGGGCCAGTGCAGCTGGACGAGGGTGGGCGTGATGGGGTCACGGAGTCTGGTGCGGGAGAGGACATGAGCTGCAGAGTTTTTAATGATCTGCAGCTTGTGGAGGGAAGAGTAGGGGAGGCCGACAAGGAGGGAGTTTCCGTAAACGAGCCTTGAGGTGACAAATGCATATATGAGGGTTTCGGCAGCCTGAGAGTTGACGCAGTGATGCAGTGGATATTCAGGGGAAAAAGGACAGATGAGGGTCAAACAAGATGCTCATGTTCCTGATTGGCTTGGTGAGGTGGACTGTGCATCAATGGATGCTGATGCTGCCAATGTCTGAGGTGCAGAGGTGCTGGTGCGAGCCAATCAGGAGGGTCTCAGTCTTGCTGACGTTCAGCTCTAGAAAGTTGTCTCTCATCCAGGACTTGATGTGTGCCAGGCAGTAAACAAACACACTTACTCGTAACGATGAGTTCTTCACTAAAGAAAAACATCTAAATCAATAAAATGTTCCACTCTACTGATAGGGTACACATTAATGGCAACTATCTCACCAGAGGCCTTCAAAGACTCTTCACATTTTATATCAAAAGCAAGAATTATTATACAGGTATCCCTCCCCAGAAGGTGAGTCAGAAAGAGAAGGTGAGAGAGAGAAGGGGGTGTGGGGGATGGGGTGTGGGGGAGGGGGGGTGGGGGTGGGGGAGGGGGGGTGTTGGGGGGAAGAGAAGGTGAAATAGAGAGAAGGTGAGTCAGAGAGAGAGATCTCTATATGATACACTTACAGAGAGAGAGATCTCTGTATGATACACTTACAGAGAGAGAGAGAGGATATGCAGAAAAGCGACAATAAATTCATGTTATTTACCTTAATCCTAAGAGAACAGCATTGCAACATCACAACTGGGTGTTAGTGTGAAGCGACATCGAGGCTGGTTGATGCAACTGGGTCCTAGCGCTAAAAGCTAGTGTTAGTGTTAAAACCCGTGGATAAGCAAGGTTTATAAGCTGTGGTTTGCAAGGGTTGTCGCATTTAGCAAACTGTGGATGCGTGAGCTTCGCGGTTGATGAGGCCGTGGTTGGAGCAGAGTACCTGTATTCTCAAAAGTTGGATGACTTGAAAATTGTGATGGAAAATCAGAATGTACATAATATTTCATCCACAAAATACACAGTCAATCCACTTTACAATATATTCTGTGAAGCGCTTTGATTCACCACCAACCATGTGGTGAATTTTTATGTCAAATGCAAGGATCATTATAACACACAGACCTTTCAATTTATTAGCAGTATTCCACCAGACTGAAAAGTTTCTTACATTTACACAACTCAAAATCTGACATGAGTCTTATGGACTCATTAGGCAAGAGACATTACGATATCTCAGTTTATTAAATCCCATTTATTATACAGATCCATTAAATGTACATTTTTATGTCATTAGTTTTATCGAAGTGATGAATGAAAAGCATTTGTGTGTTCTATATCTAATGGATTTTTCTGTCTGATTGTACTGATAATTATAATTTCACTCAATCAACCATCACACCCCTTGTTGAGACGTATTGTCAATGAACAATATAAAATGTTAATGTTTAAAGTTTTCATCATTTCTCTTTTGGATTATTAGGGCTACTAGAACATTTTAGGTGACTGAAATTATAGTGAACGCTTACATCTCAAACACACTTTCTTGTGATACATACTGTCACAATAACACTTGAAATTGACAAAGGATCTTATCAGGTCAAAGCATTTCATTACGTTACATATAGTAAAATATGCTTTCTACATATAAATCTGTCAATTTATTGTGTTATATATAATCTATATATAGATAGTGTTTGGTTTAGATTTACTCTACTAAAGTAATATTTCAGATTGTCTAGTATTTGTTAATATCTTAAATACAGTCTTTGATTTTGAAGCAGGTTTTCGGTAAGAATTTACAGACAAAGTTAAAATAGAATTGAAACAACTTGCCAAAAATTGCATACTCTCAAATGTTCCATTAAAATAATAAATTTAGACCCAAGTGGAATTTTACTTGAACTACAACAGGCCGAACTTACAATATTTTATCAAGTACAGTACTTAGGATTCGCAATGTCCTGAGGGTAACTGGTATTTTACCAACCCGTCCAGACATAACTTGTGACAGAGCATTTACAAATACAGTATTTCCGAAATTCGGGGAACTTAAGTTGTGAATATTTTGAAACCTTTTATAGACAGATACATTTTCTGAATAGCTACGCAGCCACACATAGATTTGAAAAAACTTAGATACGGACAAATCCGAAGAATGATAAAGGAATAAAGAAATCGAGAAAAATGCGGAATGAAGCAGTAGAATTAAGATAATAAACCTGCACAAGCTGGCACTTTGAAGGTAATTTAGTTTTATAATGCATTCAATGTCACAATTATCAAATCAAACCAAACATACTAATTTCACCCCATTATATAAAAATGTTGCTACTCGTACTTCATAAAAGTACACAGAGGTGGTGCAACTAATTTAGTTTATTTTGTTACTGGCCCTAAGGGTGGTTGTAGTATATCAATTTCACTTTAACATCCTTTTGTTTCCTGCATACCTGCATCTTAAAGTGCCAGACTCAGAATATCTCAATCCACAGTTGGCCAACTATGCTATTATTATGGAGACATTGATTTTGAATTACCATGCAAAATATATGCATCATTGTAAAACAACAACACCACCAAAAATAATTTTTTAAAGCGTCTTTGACGTCAGGAGGACGTCCCAAGGCAGTGAACAGTCAGGGACCCAAGCAAGGGGGAAGGGCAGGGTAGGGAAATGGGAGGGAGAGAGGTGGGAGGGGAGGGAGAGAATTGGGAGGGCGGCAGAAGGCACGATTGAAGAGGAGGGTCTTGACATCAGCCTTCAAGGAGGCAAGGGAGGAAGTGAGGCGAAAGGACTGTGTGATGGACTTCCAGAGCATGGGAGAAGAGAGGCTGAAAGCCTATCCACCGATGGTAGGGCGGGGGACATGGAGCAGGCCAGAGCCCGCTGAATGGAGGAAGTGGGCAGGTTTCATGGGAGACAGCAGGAGAGAAAGCAGGGGGCAAGGCAGTAAATGGCCATGAAAGTGAGGACCAGGATCTTGAATTCAATCCTCTGGGGGATGGGGAGCTAATGGAGTCGGGCGAGGGTGGGAGTGATGTGGTCGCGTATCTTGATGCGGGAAAGGACACAAGCTGCAGAGTTCTGGATGATCTTCAGCCCGTGAAGGGAAAGCTGACGAGGAGTGAGTTTCCATAGTCGAGCCTTGATGTGACAAAAAAAAGAAATAACTTCAAAATGTGGCATGACTGGTATGCATATTCACCCCAAAAAGTTGGGAGATACACTTGAAAGTACTGTAATGTTATTAAGTATATAACTTGTCAGTCTATTTCACTTTGACATAGAGATTTTAGCCAGTGTGTGCTACACGATAGTACTGACATAAAAAATGAACAGGTCTCCCTCATGGGCTGAATATTGTAATCAGAAAGGAATTCTCTTTACCAAATATGATTCTGTAATGAGATGAATTTTTAAGTGTTAGCCAGGCTTATTCAATAGTACTCCTGCGTCTGAGTCATCACACTCAGCTCCTGTTAACTCTGCAAACGGTCCTAGCTGGAGAAACAGAGGGAAAGTTTGCTGGACAGCACTACCATATGGGTCAGCCTCTGAGTTCATAGACTGGGCTAGCTCTGGTAACTATTAAATTGTCAGAGATGGATATTAAAGATTCCACTATTCAAAAAGAGTAAGCAGTTTCTCTGTGTGTCCTGGCAACAAACTCCCTGATAAGTTGCACATTCATTTGATAATAATCCTTGCATTTGATATAGCGCCTCATCACGTCTTTGGGACGTCTCAAAGCGCTTCATAGAATATTCTGTAAAGTGAATTCACTGAATATTTTGTGGGCAATACGTTTTATGTCTGTCTGTGGGACCTTTCTGTGTGCAGTTTGTCAATTGGAAGGGGTAACTAAACCAAGCTAATGCTGTTGACTATCCAGTGGATACAATCTTTTGAAGCTATTTGATAAAAAAAAATCCACATATAAAGATTAATGTAGAATAATATTGGGGGTGAAAAGTGCAACATTTTGGTTCAGTATAATAATTAAGTAAAGATATGATCACGATCTTCAAAATATTGCGAGGCATAGTTAAGATTAACTTAGTTGGTGAACGCAGAGCTATAGGGTACATGTTCCAAATAAATAAAGCTTCAGTAAGACTTGTGATCATCAGAAATATTTTTTTGCCCCACCGAGCAACAACAACAAATTACATTTATAGAGCGCCTTTCACGTCGGGAGGACGTCCCAAGGAGCAGTACATGATACAAACTTGGAACAAAATATGTTGAGGCTGAGTCAATTATCTCCTCCAGAAAGTAGTTGCATAAATAGCTGACTTGAAATTGGTGGAAACAGGGATGGATGAACTGAGGTGAACGAGTAATTAGTGGACTTAATGATTCCTTTGCTGTTGGGCAGGAGTAGAAGCAAACGTTATCAGTAGGTGATGTGATGCCAGATCTGGAAATAAGAGATTTGAAAATGGTTGAATGGAATTTTGCTTGATAACCTTGGGGATGCCGTATTTGTCCAGAAATTTCCCTTGGAAATTGGAAATTCCCTTGTGAAATTTCAAAGATATCTTAGAGCTGGATGGGAGAGAGGCCATGAGAGAATAGATTTCACATGATGGGATCTTTTAGGGGATATGGAGTGAACAGGCAAACATACCAGGGTCACAGGATACAAATGGTGTCACCTATTTTCATTGTTTCAATCACTTCTTTAAGAACCACTGGAGTATTTCTTATTTATTTAGATAACTCTTTTTAGCCCTTCCAAATCCAAGTTTTACTATTTCAGTTACAATATTTATTATTAAATTTATTTTGGGGGGTTTTTCTCTCATTTTCTCCCCTCCTTTTCTGAAGGTTGCTGACTGCTTGTTCCATTGTTATTGGCAACTCTCTGATCACTAACGCCAATGGCGATTCATCATGGGCGAATCTGCACAGTCAATATCTGCAACCTCTCTGACTTTCAGAGAATCACAGCTGACCCAATCCTTTGCTTAGTCGACAAACAAAGACATACATACAACACAGATTCCACAGATTCCAGCAGCAAGCAGGAGAACTATAGTTGATTCACTCTCTCCCCAGCCCAAGAATGTCCAGGTCAATTGTAAATTTGATCTCCTACCCCTGCTGTGATAAGCAAACTCAACGCAGACCCCAAATCAAACCTGCAACTTCATACTCTGCAGGATATCCTGCTACATCGATGTATTTGCTTACTCGGCTATATGGAAGTCTAATCACTACGGCATTTTTAAAATAAGTGAAGTAAATAAGAATGCTGATATTTTTATACTGTTCCAAAATCTTCACATATATGCTACCAGGATCAAAATGTGTATTTGTTATATATTGTACTGAGAAACCTAGGTAAAGAGCCAAAGACCACAGTGCAGCACATCACCATGACTGGGAGAAATTGTAATGAAAATCCACATGGAATAATCTAATGTTATGCATTTCATCAAGAGGTGTCAGCATTGGTGTATTTAAGAAACTATATATGACACTTCCATATGGCATGGATAATTTATTCCTCTTGCACTTTATAACAAGTTGTAGTACAGAGCTGAAGATGGCAGATGTCTCAGACAGCAACCTTCACATCAGATAAGAACAGTTTCTGTTGTCACTGTGACATCCTCAGAATCATCCATTGATCTTACGTTATTCGGATCCAACCAGTCGGAAATAGTCGGAAACATTTATCTGTACTCGTCTCGCAAGAAACAGGACCCGGATTTGATTCTCGGCCAGAGTGAAACCTTAGGCAAGTTTCCTCACTGCACACGCCTCTGTTTACCTAGCAGTAAATGGGTATCCGGTTGTTAGTCAACTGGCAGATTGCATTTTTAAAAGTAATAATCCCTTCAAATAAATAAATAAATAATAAATTGGTCACTCAATCCATGACTATTTGAGGGATACTACTGTGTGCAATTGGCTGCCGTGTTGCACCCACAAAATATGAAGTCAATTCACGTTACAATATATTCTGTGAAGCGCCTTGGGACATCCTCCTGACGTGAAAGGAACTAAACACATGTAATTTGGTTGTTCTTGTTGTCTTAAGAACGTAATAAGGCACTATATCAAATGCAAGCATCATTATATTCATATATTTAGCCCAGACAATCTAGAGTGGAGGGATTTTGATCCTTTGGGCTGAATTTTCAAACTAAGTTTTTGTCTCATGTGCTTGATTTTCAGCTTTTATAAAACTGCTTGATAAATCTCAGCATTTTTACACCAAACTTGCAGAATTGGAATACACAAAATTTGCAGAGTAGCAGCTAATCTGAGATTCTATAACCATTTGCTTTGTTGTGAACATATATGGGTGTATCGGTTCAGATACTTCAAAATTTGCCCAAATTATATGATGTGGTTATGTTTTATTGAAATAAAGGTGACATGTTGGTGTGACTAGCGGTTAATTTCTCAGATCTTTAAATGTCAGAAAACAGATTCAAATATTAACCCATTTACTAAATTATGGTCGTGGATATTACATCTAGGCAAGCAGAACATTGTAAACCCAATCTATTATACAGCTGACCATCATGTCTGAATGAAAGCCCATATACTGTGAATTAAAGTCATTGGTCTAATTCCATATAAACTATGAATTACTCTCAACTATGTATTAGTTAGATTATGGACAATAGTAGTCCAAATTCCTTAGCAAAAGCAATGGGCTTCACTAGCCCAGGCCTCCCCCAACAATCAGATGGTCCATGCCACCTGAAATAGTGGACCAGTAGCTTTTTAACATGGATGCTCAAGCTCTCTCTAAATTTTGTGAACACTATTAAAACACATTGAGAGGGAAAGTTCTTGTGCTTAAATGTCATTTCCTCAAGGAGTCAATAGCCCCAGTGCTATTTGAAGCAGTTTTAACAGAGCAGCTCTTTAAGAACAAAATTGTATGGAACTCCACTACTGTATAATCTGGCAGAATTTAAAATGTGATAATGTTACATTACCATAAAACTATCACTGTCAGACATCCATTTAAACATTTCCCACTGCGCATTCTGAATGAAGAGGCATTAACTTCTAAATCATACTCTTATACAGTAAATATATTGTAGGTTTTTTTTTCCTGGTTTATGTTTTCCAAGGGAATAAATTACTTGCTATTTAAGGAAAATTCTACAGCATGGAATGTTTTGGCCAACATTTGCAAACCAAGGTTCTTTATTAAAAGGGTTGTTAGATGGTAAAAAGAACCTTTTGGGAAATAATATGGGTAGATAGGATGGGCCAATGACTTATTACTGACTGAAATTGTTGATATAAAAATATTAATAATCGTTATATTTAATATAGCACCTTTCACATCAAGAGAGCTTCACGGGATAATAATAATCCTTGCATTTGATATAGTGCCTTACCACTTCTTTGAAACATCTCAAATCACTTCACATGAAGTAGAATAACTGTGTATTTTATAGGTTAATAAGGCACAGTTTGCGCGTAGTAACGTCCCATAAACAGCCATAAGAAAATATAATAATTTCAGCCATTCTGCCCCTGCTCCCTGGAACTCCAACCCTGAGTGCTTTCGATTTGCTCTCTCCCTACCTCGTTCAGTCATCATTCTCTTCCTGACCCCCTCAGCGTCCACCTCAAGTTTGGGTGCTCATTCATGATTGCCTCTTCCGCCTTGCCTTCTTCTTCCCATCTTCAGATCACAACTGAAGATTTCCTCTTCAACCTGCTTATGGTCACCTCCCCCCAGATTGGCATCAAACTCCGCCACTCTGTTAAGCGCTCCAAGACACTAACCTGCATGAAGAGCATTATACAAATGTAAATTGTTGTTAATGTACAATAACTGGGAATAGCTATGATGCTTATAGGGATAAGTGTGGTCTTAAACTAGAAAATAATCCAGACTGTGCTTTGGAGGCTAATATGTGAATTTCATCCATAGACAGTAATACTGTATAATAATCCTGTGTTTGTTATATCAATTTATCATGTCATTGTTGTGTCTAAAAGTGCTTTACAGGATTTTATTGTTAAGTTTAGTGATTGTGCATTTGTAGGTGAACAAAGGCTGAATAATGAATATTTGAGAGATCAGGTAGTACAGTACAGTACAGTATATATGCTTTCCTGGAAGCGATTGAGAGATGGGTCAGAATCTATAGGACAGGGTTTACCGGAGTTTGTGGAAGGAGCAGACTTGATGGTATTGAGTCAATACATTGACGTGGATTCAGAATTAGCTGAAGGGTAGGAAACAGAGAACCTTTGTTAGCAGAGCCTGGTCCAAATGGAAGTGGGTATTAAACAGGGTCCAGAGGGCCTGTACTAGGACCCCAAAGATCCTTGTACAGTATATATTAATGATCTGGACTCACACACCCAGTGTAAGCTAATTACATTTACATATGTAAGTTAGGGGGAAACAGTTGCAACAAAGGTCGTACAAAAATAAGTTAATAGGCTATGCAGTTGGCTGATCAAGTTGAATACAAATAAATACAAAGAAGTTAGAATAGGAAACTCAAGTTGGTAAAAAGTAATCTAAACTGATAATGATAATTATTATTATTATCTTTACATTTGACATTTTACCTTATCATGTCATCGAGATGTCTCAAAGTACATCCCAGGATATAAGGCAAACTGGATTGACTATGTGTGTTGTGGATGAAATTACTCAATTGAAGGGATATAAGTTGCCAAGGAGGCAGCTCAAAGAGATCATGGAGTGTTAGTTGATGCATTGCTCACTATGTCAAAACAGTGCGACTCAACTAATAAATAAAGCAAACAGGATATTGGCTATATTGCTAAATCAGTTGAGATAAGATCCTCAGACATCAACAACAACAACTAAAACAACTTTGATTTACATAGCGCCCTCCACGCTGGACGGAGACTCAGAGCGCTTCACAGTAACGGATCACTGGACCGAGCCAGGGACAGGGGTAGAAAGATGACCAAAGGCGCAGTCGAAGTATGCATCATACTCAAGATGCATAGCACTCTGGTCTGGCTGCATCGAGAGAACTGAATATAGTTCCAGCAACTAAGATATAATTGGGCAGTGCGGAAGAGAGCAATGGGATGATCCCCAGTGCTACAGGAATGAGCTTTGAGCAAAAATTAGACAAGCTAGGGGTCTTCAATCTTCAGAGAAGATGTCTCAGGGGAGACGTTACAGAAGTGTGTAACATTTTAAATGGAATTGAAAGAGTAACCTAAGAACCATATGGATGCATCAAGATAACAGAACAAGAAGACACAGGTTCAGAGTTGTGAAGGGCAATTTCAGAACAGATACCAGGAGGTTTTTCTTTACCCGTAGGGAAATTAATGACTGAACGGGTTGAAACCAGGACACTGGATTCATTTAACAAACAGATTGATACTGTGGTGGATAGTAGGCTAGGTATTCTGGACAGATGAGATCAGATGGGCTAAAATGCATTTTTCATTCAAACCAATCTTGTGACGAATATAGTTTTCTTATTTAATTGCTTGCCCAGTGCTCTTCCCACATATGACCAGTGTAGCCTAGTCTAACCCTAATGTGAAAGCACAAATGGATGTGTGTTCAAAAAGAGAGATGAGCTGGCACAGTCTGTCTGATTGGCTAAAGCACCTGACATTGTGGGCCTTTCTGTCTCAACTAATATTTCTCCCCTACATCTATACCATAACCTGCTCTGCCTTCCCTCCCCTCTGCAACATTGCCCTATTCTGCTACTACCTCACCCCTCAGGCTGTTGCAACTCTCATTCATGCCTTCATTACATCCAGACTCGACTATGCCAACGCCCTGCTTGTCGGCATCCCCAATTCTTTCCTCCATAGGATGCAGATAATAATAATATTTTTTGCATTTGATATAGCCCTTTACACATCTTCCAGGCATCTCAAAGCGCTTCACAGAATATACAAAAAAAGGCCAAAACACCAAATACTGCAGATGCTGGAAATTTGAAACAAAAACAGAAATCACTGGGAACAATCAGCAGGTCAGGCAGCATCTATGGAGAAAGGAAATGAGTCAACGTTTCGGGTCCACGACCATTTGTCAGAAATGGATTCTCAATGTGGGTTATGCTATCATCTGTAAATGCAGCTGTGGTTGCCAGGTTTTGCCTTGCCTGGAATGGAAACCAGGTCTCCCGCTTGAGAGGCAAGTGTCTAACCACTGAGCTACAGGACTCCATTTCATTCAGAAGTTTGTAGTCCTTGTCCTCTCCCGCACCAGGTTCTGCACACCTACCACTCACGTCCTTGCCCGACTCCACTGGCTTCCGATCACTCAGCGGATTCAATTCAAGATCCTGATCCTCACCTTCAAAGCTCTCTTTGGCCTTGCCCCACCCTACCTCTGTGACCTCCTAACTTCCTGTCCTTTCCTTCCGCACAGTGGGCTCCAGCCTACTCCACATCGCCTAACCCACTCGCCCCACCATTGGTGAGCAAGCCTTCAGTCACTCTGCTCCCAACCTTTGGAATTGCATCCGGCAATTCCTCCTCCTGATCCCCTCCCTAGCCTCCTTCAAGTTCCGCCTCAAGATCCTTCTCTTCGACCGTGCCATTGGCCACCCTCCTTTCCCCACCCTTCTCTCCAAGATCCTGACCCCAGCTCAGGTCCCAAACAGACTATCCAGTGACTTGGGACACCTGCTGGATGTGAAGGTGCTATACAAATGTAATCTTCTTGTTGTTTCTCGCCTTCCATGCTTTTGGAGCCATGATGGAAAATATAAATTATTTTTAAAAATATAGATTTTTTTGCAATGGGCTTCTTTCACCTGAAAATACACAGACACTGCATTTTACAATAATTCAAGTGAAGGGCTTTAAGATGTTTCAACAACTTGATAAGGTGCTATATCAACAACAACATGCACTTATAGAGCACCCTTCATGTAGGGTAGCACCTCAAGTGCAAGAATTCTTATTGTTATTTATAGTTTCTAACACCTTGGAGGTAAACAACAACAACAAAATTATACTTGTCTTTCACGTCAGGAGGAGGTCCTAAGGCGCTGGACAATCATTGTTTCAGACCCGAGCTGGGGTCGGGAATGGGGAGGGTGGAGGGAAGGGGTGGGCGATAAAACGGGGGATAAAATGCGATCTTGTGAAGTCAAATTATAATTGTAAACATTGAATACTGCACGGGTTAATTACCGAAACGCCCACAAAATGCTGTATATTTCAAAAAAAAATCTAACAAATCCACTTCTTTGCCTTATTCAGGAGAGTGGACCCTCAAACATTGATACATTTCAGCCTTCATTTTCTTTCAGGATGAAGCGTAGGGACATCTGTGGTAATGAGCCTATGGTGTCTGTCTCTGTGTGACTCACATTGCTGGGTCATTGGGTCATATAGTAAGGTGGTAGTAAATCACAGATGCACCTCCCCACTCTAGTCTGTCTAACTGGATGATAAGAGAGCCTGGCCTGGGGATAAGCAATGTTCTATTCATTTTTCAAAATGTATTTTTTGGTATTTTGAATAGCTTATGCTGGCAATAATAAAATCATAAGAATTTCAGCACAACTTTCAATAATAGAATCATAGGAATTTCAGCACAGGAGGAAGCCATTCAAACCATCATGTCTTGTTGTCAGGACAGCTCACCACGGGAGCTATTTATTCCAACCTCGTGTCCTTATAAAATCAGCAGCACACCACTGACGGTGGAATTAGTAACAACTGGAGAGCTCAGTTCACACAAAAAAATATTTTTTTAATTTACATTTGCCAAAGTCTTGGTATAATACGGAAAGGGTTATTTAGGATGAGAATTTGTAAGAATCACTTCATTTGTCCTAATTCCTATGGCCGGAGCACTAGGTTATCAGCAGGACTGATTGTAACACATGAGTTTATCCTCCAGGGTCTTTCTGGTATTCATTCCTATTCTACACTTCGCAGCACCCATTCATCAAATTACTGGTCAATGGCAGTGTACTTTAGTGTGCACATATTATTTTCTCAATAAAAAAAGCAAAGAGGCTTCTGAATATTTACTGTAATGCATCAGAACCTTGCAACAATAAAGATTTCTGTGTACATCGAAACGCTTAACAAATTACGAAAGAATGAAAAAGATCTGGTATCTCAGAAAGCTGCTTGTATGGCGAACTGCACACAGGATTCGGACTGAACCACCTTTCAATACGCAGGCGAAGTGAAATGCTGCATAATGTAAAATGATGGCACTATTAATCCAATAGCAATGGTAATATCCAGCCCCTCCACTAAAGCCATGTCTCTGACTTTAAACTTCATCAATATGCAGAGTGGGTGTCAGTATGATAGGTGGTGGCTTGGTTGGATGCACTTTCTACATTTCTAGCAAATGAGTATAATTATTTTCAGAGCTGCAGGCAACTCATGCATGTTTTATCTTCCATCTGGACCTGCATCATATACAATGGTGATAAAAACTGATTCCCCCACCACCTTCCCCCACCACCACCTCCTCTCTGCTCCTAGAGACCCCTGAAAAAAATTATTATTCTACTATATTCCTGCACAATCAGGTCCTAGAATTAAAACTGCGAAACGGTAACAAAAAATGTAAATAATTAAAATATAATTTGCACTCATTTTACAAGGGTTGTTGCAATATTTGGTCTAGCTGCATTTTGATCAATTGCATCAAATGAACCCTGAAGCTTTCTCAGGAAGTGCATGTAAGAAAGCAAGATTAAAACACCGCTGTTTATTCCTGCTGCAGTTTTCTCCCCAAATCTGTAGGATTTCAACCAATTCACCCATCTGATATCACATTGGAAACATATATGATAACAAAATGTACAGACATTGTGTGGTTTTCGCTCTGGATTCCATTGCATTTCTTCATAGGAATACTTTGATTTCCCTTTCAATCCCCGACAGTACATTATATACAATGACTAGTTGGAACAGATTGTAGAGGCTATATAAATTCTGCGTAAGGAATTGGTTTGCGGCGGTAGAGAGAACCTGTTTAGATATTCGCAATCAGTGTGCGTGGCATTCCATCACAACATTCCTGGCTGCCGAGCCACATATGCACACATGAACACAGTATGCTACTGCTGTAGTGCTGGTGTGTTTGTGTGAAGAGGGGTGTGGGGGGAAGGCGAGAGACTTCTACCAGACATCACACATCTTATCAGTTGTATTAAGGTGTCCATGGAAACTGTATAATAGATTTGCCCTAATTCAGTCCCAGAGGCTGCAATGATGCACAATGCAAACATTGTAGGAGCTCAAATTCTTTTTAAGTCATTGCTCACATGTCAATGTGCAGACAGCAGCAAACATGCATATGGATGGAACCTGTACTCCGTCACCTTTCTCTGCAGCACTGTGCTTTTAAATGATGTATCTTAGCTAGAATCCTTCTAATCTGATATCAGCCAGTATTTTTTGGAATTAATAAGGTGCTTTTTTAAGGTGACAGCAGGGGATTTATGGGTGCGGGGTGGGGGGGAGGAGTGAGGGAGAAGGGTTGGGTGGGACTGAGTCTGGCAGCAATGAATATCCATTGAAATTGAATATCTGCAGACAAAGGCATGTGTTGCAACTGATTATTCAATTCTGCCAAATACTGTATGCGGCGCTTGTTACTACATTTATTTAGTTTATAATGGATAGAATCCTGAACATTCTGTATGCAGTAGCTTTGCGGTGATAAGAATTTCATTTTCCTGAGGAATTCATTGGGGCTTCACTCAATTGTAACCTATGTGAGCGAGGTGGTGCACATTGTTCAGGAATCCTGCAGGCTGTACAGCTTCATTCTTTTTCCATTCTTACTGCGTTAGGCTATGTGGCTGTTAATAAGGGATTAGTTCCACACAATCTTGCCCTTTATTTCAGACGTAACGGCAACACTTATTCAGTATGCCCAGTGTTAGTTATAAAAGTCTCAATAAACAGCAAAACATCCCAAATTATGGAAGGCACCTACCTGCCTTATTGTCTTGGTTGAGAAATAAAAATTGTGTATACTCCCAACCCCCCCACCCCATTTTACTTAATCTGAGACAAAACTAAAATTATTCAGAACTGTGCATTTACTATTTTAGTAATTGTCAGGATATTTTGTAAACTCTTAAAATGCCTCAGATTTTATAAATGTACATTGCTAGCAGATTTAGTTGGATATTTTGAAATAGGTGGACGAGATTCTACCCCTCCCTCCTCCAACCAAGGTTTAGACAAAGCTCTAGGATATTCAACGGGCTAATCAGGTGAGTAGTTACATGGGTTAGAGATGGGTGATTTCTATGTAGGTGCTAATTAGGTGAATAATGATGATTACTTTCCTATGTCTAGAGAAAGGTAGTTATTGCAAAGCATAGAATCATAGAATCATAGAATTTTACGGCACAAAAGGAGGCCATTCGGCCCATCTAGTCTGTGCCGGCTCTTTGAAAAGAGCGATTCAATCCCACTGCCCTGCCCGCTCCCCATAGCCTAATAGACCCGTTCTCCCTAAATAAAGATCTAATTCCCTTTTAAAAGTTGTTATCGAATCAGCCTCCACCAGCTTTTCAGGCAATGCATTCCAGATTCGAACAACTCGCTGAGTGAAAAAAATTCTCCTCAGCTCCCCTCTACTGCGCCTTGAAACTATTTTAAATCTGTGACCACGAGTCACAGATTCACCCATGTTAATGTGCTAGCTGGAACCTTTGCATGCCTAACAGTAGGCTTGCGTTAACCCTTTCAGGTTCAGAACATTTCTGCTGGGAAATCCAAAATATAATAAGATTGCAGTTTTTGCCTACGCAGCCAAGAAAAAAAGAAAGGGTGCAGAACTTAGAAAAGGTTTGAAAGGTAGATAATAGCCTTGGAAGATCAGTGCAATGGAGATGGGTCTCTAGAAAGGGAATTAAAATTAATTAAAACTCAAGGGGAATTGAAAAACCCTCATAATCTCTAATGCTGAATCCCTGCTTTGTTTCTTAAAGGCTTGTTTTCATGAGCATGGGAATAAATTGGGTCATATGTTGATGTATGCCCTAAGCCAGTAGTGACAAGTCCTCAATATTCAGTTACAGAATGGTCTGCTAATAGTGCAGTTTTAGTATTTATTAATTTCAAGAGTGTTTCCCCCTTCTCTCCTCGAGTACCGTCCTCCCCACCGACCCAATTTCTCTCCCCCCACCATCCCATTTCTTCCACCTCCTTGCTCAGACTACCAGTAAGATGTGTGAAGGCTTTTCAGACATCCTTCTGTGTGAAAGGCACAATATGAATGTAAATTGTTGTTATTGTTTTCCAAGAAGCCATTAACATTATTTAGAAAACCTATCTGTATTCCACCTGACTGAGACAGAAAGATAAATTTGGATGGATACATATTCGTTCAGAAGATTTTTTTAACTCTGTCTCAGGATTTGAGCAACGCTGGCATTTTGCTGGCATTTATTACTCAACATTAGTTGCTCTGAGAGGGTGATGGGCCTTCTTTTTAAATCAAAGCATCGTTATGACTATCCAAAGCACACATAATCTATAATTACTCCTTAGTGAATAAAGGATTTAGGGCGCATACTTTGATTGTACGTACTTTTCATTGAACCATGTTCCTCAGCAACATTCTCCTATCTCAACCTCTCTTTGAACATTTTCTTTGTTTAATAATAATGATCCTTGCATTTGACATCGCCCCTTGATACCCCTTGTGAAGGGTGTTATATGAATGCAAATTATTTAGTTGTCGTCAATACATCTCAAACCACTTCACAAGGTTTTCTGTGAATTATAATAGAATAATAATTCTTGCATTTGCATTGACTGGATTTTGCAAGCAAATACAGCAGGTAATTCACATACAACAATGGCCCAAAACGGCCTTAAAGTGAATGGCTAATTTTACCTGAAAGATTGGTGGACAGGACACCGGAAGAAACTCCCTTTGCAAACAGTGCAATGGTATCTTTAATGTCCACCTGAATTGGCTCACGTTTTAATGTCTCATCAGAAGGATGATACATCTGATACTCAAATCACTGCATTGGAGTGACAGCCTGGACTGTGAATTCAAAGTACTGACAAGGTGCTTGAATGACAAACCTGACTCAGAGGCAACAAAGTCAGCCAGGATTTTACTATGAATCATGGAAACAACCTGAAATGATGATAATAAGTATAATAATATAGATGCTATTACCCTTGTGTCAGCTCAGCTCAGTGGTAGCATTCTCACCTCAACTGTGAACCTATATTATTATTATTAATTGTGTGGAGTAAGAAAACTTGCCCAAGGTTTTGCCCTGATCTGCCTGGATTTAATAAACAACAACAACTTGCATTTATATAGCACCCGTCACGCAGGATAGTGTCTCAGAGCACTTGCCAATGGCAGAATCTGACCCTGAGCCAGAGGGAGAGGGAAAGGGGCAGGTGACCGTAAGCATGATCAAAAAGGGAGGTCTTTAGATGGGATTTAAAAGTGGGGAGGGAGGGAGCAAGGCAAGTGGGCAAGATCGAGAACAAGATTCCAGAATTATTGGACTTTAACAGCATCAAAGCCAAATGTGTTCTGTTTTCACCTAACATTCATCCATTCAACAACTGGACATGATCAGGCGTGGGAACACTGGCTAATTTTTCCCTGTCGTAACCCTGGAATCACTAGTACCCCCAAAACTGATGCTCCAACCCAGATCAGCTATGTCAAAATAGAGCTGGAATTGAAATGTGCAATTATCTGCTTGTCCTCCAGCTTTGTACTGCACCAGGCAATGCATTTACCTTCTAGGCCATTGGGGGGAAGCCTCGCACTTGAGAACTTGAACAGAGATGATAAAGATATTCTAGCTGGCACATTAAGGGGCACCACACTGATGCATCATCATGAAATTGTCTTGATTTACTTGTACTTTGTAAAGCTTGCTTTACTTAAATCCATTACTATGTTGTCCATTACTGCATGGCCCTGATATGAATGTTGATTACAATTTACTAAGCTTCGCTATTTTTTCATTTCCATTTTCACATAATGTCAGTGCAAATTTGCAGCACATTTACAGCATTTACAGCACATATACTACCAACTTTCTGTATTTGGTCTATTGTTCTGCATTGCCCTTGGGCAAGTATCTTCCACATCTCTTGCCAGGTTCTCTGGAAGGCATAAATATTAGGGTCAATTTAGGCTATGACTATGTTTAAGGATACAATACAAATTTGTAAAGCACTTTTCATGTCAGGAAGATGTTCCAAGGTGCTGAATTCTGACTTAGTCTAGGCTCGAAACCTGGTGCAATGCTGTGGGAGCATTCTATTGTTGCGCAAATATGAGAGAAATGGAGCAGACCGGAGCCTTCTGAACGGAAGGGGCGGGCAGGTTGGCAGGGAGTCAGCAGGTCAGAGAGTTACGAAGGGGCAAGGCCATGGATTGCTTTGAAAGTGAGAATGAGGATCTTGAATTTGATCCTCTGAGGGATGGAGAGCCAATGGAAGGATGGGAGGGGAGTAATGGAGTGTGTCCTCACCCGCACCCGCCTGGTGCGGCTGAGGACACAAGATGCAGAGTTTTGGATGATCAGCAGCTTGTGAAGTTAAGAGCTGGGAAGGTCGATGAGGAGGTTGTTTCCATAGTCGAGCCATGGTGTGACGAATGTATGGGTGAGGGTTTTGGCAGCCTAAGGGGTGAGGCAGTGGCGGAGTCTGGCAATGTTACAGAGGTGGTGGAAGGCCGTGCTAGTCATGTCGTGGATATGGGGGAGAAAGGACAGTTCAAGGTCAAACAAGATACCCAGGTTCCTGACTGGCTTTGAGAGATGGAGAGTGTAGCCTTGGATGCTGATGTTGCCAGCACCGGAGGTGTGGAGGCGTCTTGCTGAAGTTCAGCTGGAGAATGTTGTCCCTCGGCCAGGACTTGAAGTTGGACAGGCAGTCAGTCAGGAAGCCAGTACTCCTGGAGTTGAGGGTGGAAACAGAGCGATAGAGTTGGGTGTCAACCACATACATGTGGAAATGTTTTGCAGATGATGTCACTGAAGGGGATCATGTAGAAGGTGAAGAGGAGGTGACTGAGGACAGAGCCCTGAGGAACAACAACAACAACAATTTAAACTTATAAAGCGCCTTTCACGTCGAGAGGACGTCCCAAGGCGCTGCACAGGAGGCGTGTGACCCGAGCTAGGAGGGGAGTGTTCGGGATGGGTGAAACACGTAGGGGAGGTCGAAAAGTTCGGGGGAGAACAAAAGGCACGGTCGAAGAGGAAAGTCTTCGAACCGGCCTTGAAAGAGGAAAGGGAGGAAACAAGGCAGAGGGATTGGGCGATGGAATTCCACAGGGTGGGAGCAGAGAAACTGAAGGCCCGGCCTCCGATGGTGAGGCGGTTCGGGCGGGGGGCTTGGAGCAGGCCAAGTCCTGCTGAACGGAGAGTCCGGGTGGGCTTATAGGGGGAAAGTAAATCGGTTAAATAGGGCGGGGCAAGGCTGTGTAAAGCCTTGAAGGTGAGGACGAGGATCTTGAACTCGATCCTCTGGAGGATGGGGAGCTAGTGGAGACGGGCGAGGGTGGGGGTCATGTGGTTGCAGAGGCGGGTGCGGGATAGTACATGGGCTGCAGAGCTTTGGATGACCTGCAGCCTGTGAATGGAGGAGCTGGGGAGGCCGACGAGGAGAGATTTTCCATAGTCCAGCCGTGAGGTGATGTACGCGTGCACAAGTGTTTCGGCAGCGTGGGGGGTGGGGGTGCGATAGTTGCAGAGCCTGGCAATGTTGCATAGGTGGAAATAGGCAGTGCCGGTCAAGGCACGGATGTGGGGGAGGAAGGAGAGTTCATGGTCGAACGTGATGCCGAGGTTCCTGACTGGCTTTGTGAGGTGGAGAGTACAGCCTTGGATGTTGAGGCTGGCAGCGCCCGATGTGCGGAGGCGCTGGCTTGAGCCAATCAGGAGGGCCTCTGTCTTGCTTACGTTCAATTGGAGGAAGTTGTCCCTCGTCCAGGACTCAATGTCGGACAGATATGCTGTCAGAACATCGATGGTTGAGGGATGAGGCGGAAAGGTACAGTTGGGTATCGTCCGCATACATGTGGAAATTTACCCCATGTTTGCGGATGACATCGCCCAGAGGGAGTGTGTAAATGGTGAAAAGGAGGGGGCCGAGGACAGAGCCCTGGGGGACACCGTGAGAAACTGTGCGGGGGTTTGAGGAGAAACTATTGGAAGATACTCCGCATGAGTCGGTGCAGGGCTGGAAGAAAAGCCACTGACAGACACAAAATGGGGACAATGTGAAAGATAGGATCTGAACCAGTCAAGGATAGATCCTTACAAAAACGCAAAATACTGCAGATGCTGGAAATCTGAAACAAAAACAGTAATTGCTGGGAACACTCAGCAAATCAGGCAACTTCTATAGAGAAAGGAAAAGTGAGTCAACATTTCAGGTCTACGATCCTTCATCAGAACTGGGATATGTTGGGAGAGAGAGGCTTTTAAGGACTAAAAGAGAGGGAGGCCAGGTAAGGAAGACAAATTAGAAAATGGGGTAGAAGGCAGGAGATGATGGGTTAAAGAGGTGAAACAAAAGGGGGGATTGCAAGAAAAACTGGAGTAAAGAGGTGTTGGTGGAACAAAGAGTTTTCCAGGATAGATCCTTGAAGATTAAGGTGGGAGGAGAGGCGGTGGAGGAGGATTGAATGGTCCACTATGTCAACTGAAAGCCCTGTCTATGATCCTGAAGTCCAATGCATTACTTCATGGATGTCACCATTATGAAGCATTGTGGTGGGGAGGGAGAAAGCGGCTCTGTGACACATGCATTTCATGTCCCATTTATTGAATATACCACTAAATTGTTCTCATTGTTGATTTTGTACATCACTTCATGTCTTTTTCGCCAGTTAGGGAATTCAGCTTAACCCTTATGTGCCCCCACCATCATATTCACCAGGATCTGCAGAATGTTTTTCACACAATATACTTTGCAATATTTTCTATAAATTGCTTTCAGACATCTCGACAATGTGATAAAATGCTATATCAAATTCAATCATTATTATTATTTTGCAAATCAGCATTCAGCCATTCTCTGTGAATTCTGTTCACTGCAGCTGTGTTCCTGCACTTCTTGAATGTTATTGAGCTCAAGTGTCTCATTAGCTGTTTCAAAAACGTGACATATTCATTATTGCAGGTGCATAACCATCGACAGGGTCCTTTTCATTAACAGTGACTAAGAATGCATTTCCTCACCAACCGTATTTAGGAAAGCTCATTTAATTTGTCAGCACTTGATAAAAAGTTTATTGAAATGGTCTTTTCCCTATAAAAGGAAGACCAATGTTAACAAATTGAACCTTAGCAATGTATCTCAACAATATTATATTGCAAGAATCGTCCCTTTTCCTCTGGAACCATCTTTATTGCATTTATCATTAGATGCACAGAGAAAATCAGTGCTGCAGGTGCGTCTGAAAATTATTTGTCCATATCGTACGTTTTTTTTTGGTACTCAAAGGGTTTGAGCTAATGTGAACAGAAAGGTTGATACATGTCTATTGTGTGGTATTAAGTTAAGCATTTTGAAACCTTTCATTTTTTATATTGCTTTACTCCCACCCATCCCACCCACTGATTCCCAGCTGGAGAGGAGTTCACTGTCAATAGGGTTCTTGAACCAGTACACCAGGTGTACCAGACTGAATTGACATTGAGTTCCCTGTCTCTCTTGTAAAATAATCCAACTCTGCTTGACTACGCCGCTCTGGCTTAGCTGAAGCCATAAGCACACAAGAGTGTGAAATCCAGGGAAGGTCTAACACAGATTTTCTCTGTGCTTCCAATAATAAATGCAATAAAGGTGGTTCTAGAGAAAAAGGGACAATTCTTAATATCTTACTACACTAAAGTACAGCATATTGATGTTCCAATACTCTGTGCCAGTGGGGCACAATTTTACATAAGGTTTTCATTAGAAGCTACTTTCTAAAGCAATTTATGTCAAGCTATGCACCTTTGCACTTGATAAGCAATAAGAAAAACACAAACGCTATCTCAAGTGTGGTAAATCACATAAGTACGGAATGCAGTGCTTATATTATTTCATGGTTTAGTATTTAACTAGAAAGATGCATCTTATGAAAGCCAAAGTTTGTGATTCAAACACAAGTGTATGCCTTTATAGTTTCCCCTCCCCCGATGTCTTTTATTATCGAACAAACATAAATTGTCGTGTTTTACACAGACTAAATTATCTCTGTGCCTCTAAATCTCCAATACCCTGCAGTCATTATAGTTAAATAAAACCATGATTTTAAACTGCTTCCATGATTTGGCCATATGCCAAAATTCACAAATTTTCTGCTGTACCCTTTTCACGCAATTTATGAAAGAATTTGGCTTGTCTTAGTCACATAGTGCGTGTTTCAGGTTGACAGAGATATGTAATTTTTGGCACATTTACAAACATGCTAAGTAGTTTCAAATTATACTATTTGTAAATGGAATAATTATGACATGTTGCTGCTGTTATATTTTCAAAAAAATTACTATTTATTACAAAAAGAAGCGTATGTTTCTATCATTGACTTTGGTTTGGTTGATCATATTATGATTTCCAGGTGAGAAGGTGGTGAGCTCAAAACCCACATTGGGCTTTTAGTCTAAGCTGACTCTCCACTGGGGGAACTCCAGTGTCAGGGATGTTGTTCTTGTGAATGAGAAGTTAAATCTGTTTGGCCATATGTTAAAGATCCGATGATAGTATTCAAAAAGAGAAGGGAGTTTCTCTCAGTGTTCTGGCCAAATCTCGTCCAGATAAATTGTTCAATTAACTTAATGCCTCAAATGGCTGCAGCGTTTTGCCTGCAAATACATATTCTGTACACATTGCACCAATTACCTCTGAAGAGCTTTGAAGTTCTGGTGGTGTAGGTGCCAAATCAAAGGATTACTTATTTATTGTACTTTATTTTCACCTTTCCTGAAGGTTAGTCAGATTAGATCAACCATGATTTTATTGAATGGTGGGACAGGCTCGACGGGCCAAATGGCCTAATCCTGCTCCTAATTCCTATGTTTCTATGAGTTGGTGCCCACCCATAACTCCAGCAGGTATTTGTTTAAATTTGGACAATGAACGTCTGTGGGCCATTTGACCCTGGCGAGCACCACAACCGGGCCTGATTTTGAGCTCATCCAGTGTCCATCAAGATATCACGATCTACATAATTAATAAATAATCCTTGCATTTGATATAGCGGTTTACTACCTTGTTGTTGAGGTATCTCTCTGGAGTAATGCTGGAGTAATCCTATCCAGCTCAGGAATTGGACTTTGTGGAGCTCCTGTAGCTTGGTGGTTAGAGCACTCGCCTTACAAGCATGAGACCTGTGTTCAAATCCAGGCAGGTCAGGGCGAAACCTTGGGCAAGTTTCCTTACTCCACATGCCTAATAATATTCCCTCCAAAAAACCCACAATAATAAAATTGGTCATTTTAATCCACGACTGTTTGTGGGACACTGCTGTGCGCAATTGGCAGCCACGTTTCGCCCACAAATATACAGTCAATTCATTTTACAGGATACTCTGTGAAGCGCTTTGACACGTCGATAAGAATTAAAAAGCGCTATATCAAATGCAAGGATTATTATTATCATCATTTTCTCAAAACGCATCATAGAATATACCGTAAAGCAAATTGACTGTATATTTTGTGGGTGAAATGCTGTAGCCAATTGAATTTGGAGTAAATAACAACAATTTGTCTTCATCCAGGGAAGCATCTTGAGGCACTTAACAATGGTAGAGCTTGATGTAAAAGCTAATGGCCAATGGAGCATTCAAGCAATACAAACTAAACAGTCAGATTCAATTTCTGGTCTGCACTGACTTAGCTGATCTCAACTGAAATGGATGTTGTTACATTTGACCGTAGTCCGTTTATCCAAAGAAGGGAAGAATCGCAGTTCAGTGATATCTGTTGGAAAATACACTTGGGGAAGGATGAAGACAGGAATGTCCCTGCCTTGTACTAACCAATTTCCCATTAATGCTCACTATCCATTCTACCTCTGTGACCCACTGACACCATATTAACCTGCCCGCTTTTTCCACTAAGCAGGCTGTGGCCTGCAACATGTTGTCTGCCCAGCCCGCCCTACTATTGGCAATCTTTCTACCACCGCCCTTTGGAACTCAATTCCACATTCCCCTTGCCTTGCTCCCTCCCCTGCCTCCTTCAAGGATGTCTTAAAACCCTCTTTTTTCAACTGCATCTTTGGCCACCCTCCTATTCTGGAGGGCACTATATAAATGCAAATTGTTGTTGTTGTCTAACCTCCATCTTCCCAGATCCTGAGCCTCCAGCTTAGGTCTAAATCTCTAACTGTCTAGCATCTTCAGACGTGCCCCCCCCCCCACCACTGATGTGAAAGGCATGATACAAATGTAATTTTGTATTGTGTCTATGCTCCAACAAGCAAAACAGCCAATTGGGCTAGTTACCAGAGGGCTGTGTTCCATACTCCATAGAGTCAGCACCATTGGGAGAGAAGAGGGGGGTAAAAAGTGCAAAATTATAATAAATAATGAAATGACCAAAGGAAACATAGGCAAATATAAATATAGAGCCAATGAAATTGAAGAAAACTCAATGAGAAAAAAATGGTAACCACAGAAACAAAGTTTCCTCATTCCAGTGGATTTTTAATCTCCAGAGAACAGTACCGTTGCTGGAACTAATGAGCTTTCACTCACAGCCTGAGCTGCTTCGATTAACAGGGGGACCTCACTCCACTATTACTATGAAAATCTGAAGATAATTCTGATGTCCTGCAGTGTATTGGTTACAGGATCCGCCTCGCAAGCAAGGGGACCGAGGAGAGCAAAATGTTAGACAAGTTTCTTTATTTCACACGCCTCTGTTTACCTAGCAATAACTATGAACCCAGTTGTTAGTCAATTGGCGGATTGCTTTTCCTGTGGTAATAATCCCATGAAAAAATGTTACTAAATCCACGACTGTTTGTGGGGGACACTGCTGAGTGCAATTGGCTGATGCATTTTGCTCACAAAATATACAGTCCATATACTTTACAATATATATATATGTATATATATATATATTTTCTGTAAAGCGTTTTGACACGTCTCGAAGATGTGATAAGGCACTATAGTATAATCAAATGTAAAGAAAAAAAGCAAGGATTTACTTTTTGTTTTGCAATTAAATAAGCATGCTGCTCTAAGCTTTGAGAATCTCTCTGAAAAAATGCAGCCTCTGATCACATTTGGAGATCTGTACTGACCGGTTTGGGCTCTGTCCTCCAGAACTATTTTTGTCTATTAGGCAAAGTCTGCGGAAACACTGGAGCCTTCTTGCTTCTCACATCAAGTTTGCCAGGCAAAAAAAAAGTGACAACAGAGGCAGGAATTCATAATCTGAGAACTAATGCAACTGTCAACCCAACAGGAGGGAGATTTCTTCAGAAAGCAATCACTAAGCACTGCACTGCATTGAGAACTATGTCATGTAATTAAGCGCACTTTCTCCAGAGATGTTTTCACAGGAAAAGGTGAACAGACTTGTACATGTTGGCAAACAAAGCACATCACTAACCATGGAAATACAAGTTACTGCTGGCTTGATGCCGCAGTGTACAAGTTCATTGCACTGTGGAACAGTCATATGGGAGTTCCTGATCCTATCTGAGCTATTCCAGAAATTTAATACACTGAAATGAAGAGACGGTATAGGTATTGAGTGGGGGGAATGCGTTGTGGAGAAGTGATTCTCAATGAAGGTAAATACCAAATCTAATTTTAAACTTGTGTAAATTGGTGGGTATTATACACTATGTGCAAACCCCCATGGGTTCTGGTGTCCTGCCCAACAATCCTCTACATAAAATTGGTTATTTACTTTGTGGATGTTTGCATATCTTTGTTGCAGGCAAATTTGTTCCTGTGATAACCTACAAATATATAGTCACTGCACGTTAAAGCAATTCCTTATCAAGCGCCTTGAGACATTTCAACAACATTAACACGTTATATTATACAGCTCCTTTCATGTGGTGGAGGGTCTCGGGGTGCTTTAGGTAGTTGTAAGGTGCATTTGTTGAACTGCAAGGATTATTATTATTGCAGAGGGAATTACAGGTAGCTTTGATCATGTAGCTAGCAAGTCGTGAAATGGAAGCTGTTGAGAAGATATGGGTAATATAGATAGGAGAGTATCAAAAAGAGGCTATTGAGAAATGGATGTACAGTATTGAACAGAGTATGGTGTTGCGAAGATGAGCGGAATTAAGACAAGGGCATTAATCAGACCATGTTCAGTGTGACATTGGTAGTTTGGTATAGGTCCTCACTTGGAACTGGGAAGCTAAGTTTAAATAGGGATTGGGCTGATGGGATAAAAAAAGAGAAAACATACTTGGTGGGAACTTAGTTTAACACATAGATGCCAGAATGACTCTCAGTTTCAAATAATGTTGAGCCTTTTGATTTTGTGTGAGCCTTCTTGCTTTAGTTTCCGTCCTGAATTGATTGCATTTTTTGGAGGCTAGAATATGCAGGCCATCTAGGCCAGGTTAACTCTGACAATCAACCACTAGGAGGTGTACAAGAGCAACTTTCCCAGGCTTGTTTGATATCCGCTTCGTGCCTGGATGGGGTGTGTTGCATTTGATGCCTACTGCTGTTGGCCCTATTCAAATCTGGAACTTGCTCTTTGGAGAGTCACAGAATGCCAACCAAGCCTGATTCTCATGACATTCACAAAAATTTGTGACAAGTTCCATGTTTTGTTGAAGCATGGCCTCACTTTCAAGGCCATTCACGGCCTTGACCCCTCCTATCTCCGACCTACTGTCTCCCTATGAACTTGCCCGCCCCCTCCGGTCAGTGGGCTCCGGCCTGCTCCATGTCCACTGCTCTAGAAATGTAATTTTGTTGTTGTTGTGACAAAAACAGTTATAACAAGTTTGTTGCATTCAAATAAGCATTTTACAGCAGTTGAAACATCTACTAACTTGAAATTTGAAATTGCAAAGTTTAATTTTTACTTAACATAAAGCTGTTATTTCACCTCTGTTGTTTCAAGGATAAGACTTTTTCTGCTAACATAAAGCCTTCAATGTCCTCCATGGACTTGCTCCTTCCTACCTCTGAGATCAGCTAACCCCTTACAATGACAGCTAACAACACTTGTTTAGTGTTCTTTACATCAGAAAGACTTCCCAGGGCACTGCCCAGTCCCATATCAACCTGTCCGCTTCCTCCACTCAGCAGGCTGCTTCATGCTACACAGCCTCATCTGACGCACCCCACCATCAGCAGTTGAGCCTTTCTGCCCCCACCCTTTGGAACACCATCCCACATTCCCTTCACCTCTCTCCCTCCCTTGCCTCCTTCAAAGCATGTCTCAAGATCTTCCTCTTCAACTGTGCCTTCGGCCACCCTCCTATCCTCCCTGCCATACACCCTTACTGATCCCAATCTTCCCTGCTCGGGTCTCAAACCTTAAATCTGGGGGACCTAAGGCTGACTGACGTATGTTGCAGATTCCTGACTATCCAGTACTTTGCGTCCTCCTCACGTGAAAGGCACTATACAAGTGTAATTTGTTATTGTTGTTGATGTTAGTTTTGCAGACCTATTAGTTTTGGGTGGGTTCTATCAGCGTGAAAGGAGCTATATTGCTCCCTGCGGTGGAGTTCTGTAGTTAGTGGTTAGAGCACTCACCTTGCAAGCGAGAGACCTGGGTTCGATTCCCAGGGTGAAACCTTTAGGCTAGTTTCCTTACTTCTTATGCCTAATAATAATCCCTCCAGAAAAAAAACAATAATAATATGGTCACTTCAATCCACAACCGTTTCTGGGACAGTTCTGTACACAATTGGCTGGCACGTTTTAATTCACTTTACATTGTATTCTGTGAAGTGGTTTGAGACGTCTAGAAGATATGAAAAGGCCTCTATCAAATTCAAGCATTACTATTATTAATACCTACAGAATTGAATGGGAACATTTGAAAATGTGATCTGTAAATACCAAATAAAGTCAATCCCAAATATTTGACTTGGTTCATCCTCCTGATGTGAAAGGCGCTCTATAAATGTAATTTTGTTATTGTTGTAGACAGATCTTCACTACCCATTGAATGTGCCAGAATTATCCTGCCATGTTTAAAACATTTTGTTTAATTAACTTTTTGCCAAACATCATAAGATGTCATTTAATACAGTGTCTGTTTATGCATGAGCTAAACTGAGCAAACATTTGCAGCTTCTTGCATTTTTCCTCCCTTTGGATAAATACCACAATTTATGAAGACTCTATTCTTCCAGGAGTGCTCTTAGTCACAAGATATATGGGAGGTACTTTGCTCAGACAGACTTTTAAAACTAAAGCATTTGTAATAAAATTGCCCACAAACAATTGCCATTTTTGATTCAATGCTTTATGGGTTAGCCATTAATTCTCCCCCCAATTTACAGACTGCAGATCTTATAAGTTGATGATTTCCAGTCTTCATTTACATCAGCCATTTTACTTGTTTCAATGGAATCTTTTATCATCTGATATCAATAAAGCAAAATATTATTACTCAATTAATAACATGCGTCATGACTGCCTTTACTGCAAATCTCAGCACAATTATTTATTTTAGAAATAAGCTATTAGAAATAAACTATTAAATAACTCCTCTGTAGGATGTTTTTGGGGACAATATACAGTCATTTTATTACAGTTCAAGTGTAAAACGCTTTGAGACATCCTCCCGATGTGAAAGTCACTATATATTTTTTTCCATGTAAGATGCTTAGAGAGAGTATTACAAATCTGTAATGTCTCCATAGATAAGTAATTTTAATAATATGATTAAAAGCATGATTCTCAAGTGACTTGTTGTGACAACATTAAAATATACACTAGGACTGATCTTTCAGTACTCTGAGATGCTGCCCTGTGAGAAGGGCAATATACAAATACAGTTTGTTGTAGGTTTGTGAATTGCCTTATACTGTAATACAATTCAAAACAACAACAACAAAATTACATTTATAGAGCGCCTTTCATGTCAGGAGGACGTCCAAAGGCACTGGAGTGGAGTGTGAAGCAGACTGCTGAGCAGAAGGAGTGGACAAGTTGATATGGGGTCAGCAGGTCACAGATGCAGGAAGAGGCAAGGCCAAGGAGGACCTTGACGGTGAGGATGAGGATTTTTAACTTGATCCTCTGGGGGATGGGAAGCCATTGGAGCCTAGCGAGAGTGGGAATGGTGGAGGTCACAGAGCTTGGTGCGGGAGAAGACGCTGGCTGCACAGTTTCTGGATGATCTGCAGCTTGTGGCAGGAAATGTTTGGAAGGTTGACAAGTAGGGAATTGATGTAATTGAGCTTAGATGTGATGAACGTTTGAATGAGGGTTTCGGCAGCCTGAGGGGTGAGGCAGTGGCGAAGCCGGGCGACGTTTCGACTGCACTCAGAGCCCACAATGAATAGCAAATATGGTGAATTACATTCCAGCCTGTTTTGACTGTGCTGGACTACTGTCTGAGCTCCCTTTTGGAATGGAAACTATGAAAATAATGTGGTAATTTACTAGCGTTATGTTTACAGCTTGGAGCTATTTTTTTGCATTGATCCTTCCTTTATCCCAGACCTATGTACAGGCACTCAGAGAGCTATATGCAGAATGGAAACTAATGGATGGTAGGAGGGAAAAGGGAATGCCTAGAGTTGCCCTTGGCTGGTCTTTGGATCAGCCGACTGTCTGACATGTGTGTAAACCCAACACCATGATTTGAGATCTCTGTGTCTGCCACCTACACAGGGAAATTCCTATATTGGAATGTCACTCATACTGCTGGTACTTAACCAGCGAAATCAGTATAGCATCTCGGCCTTTTGTAGTATAGTTCTTATCAGTTATTCCTGGGGCTGTGCCTCTGGAAGTATTCCCAGTTTGAGGTTCAACTCCAAGGAGATCTTTCTCCCACCTTCTGGTGGCATAGAGAATAATAATAATCCTTGCATTTGATATAGCGCTTTTCACATGTATGCGGATGACACCCAACTCTACCTTTCCACCTCAAATTGCGACCCCCAGACCCCTGATGTTCTGTCAACTTGTCTGTTATCAACTTATCAACCAGGAGCTGATTGAGCGCAAACATCCTGCAATTAAACATTGGCAAGACGGAAGTCATACTCTTTGGCTCTCGTCAACATCTTTAGTCCCACGGCTCTCATCACTCCACCTACCTGACCTGCCCCTAAAACTCTTCAAACCCGTATACAACCTAGCCATCAGGTTCGACCCCCAGTTAACATTCCTGCCCCACATCCGATCCCTCACCAGCACCACCTTCTTCCATCTCTGCCACAATACCCGTCTCCGCCAATATCTCACTCCAAAACATGCCGAAACCCTGGTTCATGCCTTTGTCACTTCTTGGCTGGACTACTCCAACACATTCATCACCGGTCTCCCGTCTACCACCATTCACAAAATCCAGCTCATAGAGAACTCCGCTGCTCGCATTCTCACCTGAACCAAACTTCTCTTCACGATTACCCCAGTCCTCGCCAGACTTCCACCTGGCTGGCTCCTTGACACAGACTGGATCGACTTCAAGATTCTCACTCTCACCCTCCACTCCTCTGTACCTCTCTACCCTCTTTTAATACATGTTCAACACTACAGGTACAGTATTTAGATTTAGCAAACAGTTGGGAATGTCGATGCGGATATTTCATAATTAACAACTGTTAAGGATAGCGCCTTAGTTATTTGGTTATAATAGTTATAATGTTACTATTTTTTCTACTTTGCTGCACAAAAACCTCATTCACACGGCTGAAACTCACTACAGTTTGTGAGATGCTCAAATACTATGGCACAAGGGAGCCCTGTTTCATATTTTCTATGCCCTTGAAAAACAGAATTGTGTGCCAGTTACTGGTACAAATCAGTTTTATTTAAAATTGGTAAACGATATGTAACACTTTATTTATTTTCTGATTTTGAATTGCGTACAGCTGTGCAATGAGAGACCATGCTGGAGCTGAAAGTTGATGCATTAAAGATATTATTAAAGTCTCTGAAATTGTGGATGAGATCCTGAAGTATACAATATTTGGGAGTAAAAACATCTACAGTAAAATTTACTGAATAGATGCAACAAGAATTCCCCCAAAATTATAAACTTTTTGGTTGAGAGTTTGAAAAATTACATTAAATTAAATCAAATTAATAAAGTGGTCTCAATTACTATTGATGCCACAGACTGCTTTTTCTCAGGTCGCATAAATAATAACATAAAAATAAAGGTCTTCTTTTTCTTCCATAAACAAGCTTTATTGGAAGATGTCTGCAGTCTGAAATGAAATCGACTCATATAATCAACTGCTGCCATTGCCATCAGTATAGGACCATAGAATCGTAGAATTTTACAGCACAGATGAAAGCTGTTGAACTCGTTGTGTCTGTGTTGACTCTTTGAAAAGACAATTCATTCAAATCCCATTTACCTGCCCTTTCACCACACCCTTATCCATTTCTCCTGTTTAGTTATCTATCTCATTCACCCCTGAAAGCTAATATGGATTCTGCAACCACCACAACCAGGAGGGATTCCAGTTCCTATTAGCCCTTGGTTTTAAAAAAAATCATCCTATCCCTTCCTTTGTTTCTGTTCTAATTATTTTAAATTGATGCCCTCTAGTCACAGACTCAACGTCTAGTAGAAATGATTTCTTCTTATCTACTCTATCAAAGCTCTCATCATTTTAAGGATTGATATCAGGTTTCCCTTCAACCTTCTCTGTCCCAGTTTCTCCAGTTTCTCATAGGTCAAATCATTCATCTTTGGCATCCATTTGCACATTGGGTGCAACACTACTACCGTGTATGTTGAGTTTGACCAATGCAATACAATATCAAATTACATTTGTAAAGCGACTTTCGTGTCGAGAGAACTTCCCAAGGATCTGGGCATTCATAAGGATCCGACAAGAGGAGGGTTGGGATTAGGGAGGGCAGTGAGTGCAGGAGGATGACTGATGGCAGTCAAAGAGGAGGGTCTTGAGATGTTCCTTCTGATTGGCTTGCGCCAGCAGTTTCACGCATCAGACACTGGCAGCATCGACCTCCATGGTTGCAAACTCAACCTCACCAAGCCAGTCAAGAACCTAGGTGTCTTGTTCAATCCTCAACTATCTTTCCTCCCCTACATCTAAGTAATGACCTGCTCTGCCTTCCCTCACCTCTGCAATATTGCTCGACTCCACGACTCCGCCATTACCTCACCACCCCAGGCCACTGAACCCCTCATTAACGCCTTCATCCTGGCTCAACTATGCCAATGTCCTACTTATCTGGCCTTCCCAATTCCTCCTTCCATAGGTTATAGATCATCCAGAACTCTGCGGCCCGTCCCTCTACACTGTCCTCCAAGCTTTGTGACCCCATCTCCCCCATCCAATTCAAGATCCTGGTCCTCACATTCAAAGCCCTCCACCACCTCACCCCACCCTATCTGTATGAGCTTTTAACCCCATACCAATGCTCCCTCCGCCCAGTGGGCTCCAGCCTGCTACACGTCCTCCGAACCACCTGCCCCACCATGGTGGGTGAGCCTTCAGCCAATTTGACCCCAACCTCTGGAACTCCATTCCGCAGTCCATCCGCTTCAACCTCTCTCTAGCCTCCTTCAATTCGTCACACGTGGCATTTTAAAAAAAGAGAAATGATCTTCAAACCATAAAATAATTTGGTTCCACCTGATATCACCTTTCTTCATCATCTCAGAAAACCAACCACATGGTTCCTTCTTTGCAGCTCTCCTGCATAGCCGAGAACCAATGTTTATGGTGACCGTATTGCCATGCCATCAAAAGAAGTCCATTCAGCATATTGATTAGAGCATTCACCTCGCAAGTGAGAAGACCCAAGTTCAATCTCCAGCAGGGCAAAACCTTAGGCAAGTTTCCATACTCTACACATCTGTTTACCTAGCAGTAAGTAGGATCCCAGTTGTTGATCGATTGGTGGATCGTTTTCCAGGGGTAATAATCTGTTCATAAATAAATAAAATAATTACTGTGCGCAATGAGCTGCCGCATTTCACGCACAAAATATACAGTCAATTCATTTAACAACAACAACAACTTCGATTTATATAGCGCTCTCCTCGCCGATGGCATCTCAGAGTGCTTCAAATGGTATATTTTGTGAAACGCTTTATGAGTCTCAATGATATGATGAAATGCTATACCAAATAAAAGGATTATTATTATTATTAGGCAGTTGTATCTCGGTCAAGCTTCCAGAAGGGAATCTTGTGATAACGGACAAGAAGTCACTGAAAGAAAAGCAAACAGAAAAATACACAACAATAAATTAAAACATAACAATATAATTTGACCTTGATTTCTATGTCACGACCTCTATTCTGTTCTTCAAACTTACACGTAACTATTAATCCATATCTGACATTAGTTTATTTGGATGTGAAATGGTTATGCAAGCAACCTCCATACTGCCATTATGTCTCTTGAATAAGGTGTGATTAGCATTATAATCACACCAACGTGATAATCCTTCTACTTACTTTTGAATATTTGTTTCTAAGAAGATGGAAGAAGCCACATCTACTCTGTGCCTTTGCTTCTTTTACGTATGCTGCTATATGATATCTACCATTGTAGCTCTCTAATAACATTCCATAAAAGTACAATTTAAAAGGCAAGGCAGGGATTTTATGAGAGCTGACACAGATCAACAGCTATTTGACATAAATAACAGAAAATGCTGGAAATGTTGATCAGGGACTGAAAGAGAATAGAAATATTTTGAATGAAGTGTCAAATCCAGAATGTTAACCTTCCGTTTTTCATTTGATTCTTTTTTCCCCTTTATCACATCCAGACTTGACTAAACCGACACTTTGCTTGCTGTAAGCTCCAGTTTTTCCCTACACCAGCTGTAGGCTATCCAGTCTGAAAAGCACTTTGAGATGTCGATATGATTCGAAAAGTGCTATATCAAATGCAAGGATTATTATTATTATTTATTATTATAAAAGCACAGCCCATTCCCTGGATTTGATGTGCAGGAGAGACTTTCAGTGATTGTACATTACGGAGCAAGGATCAGGAGCAGTCACCCTGCCTCTCTAGCCCAAGTGGGTTGAGGCTACTGCAGTAACACAATTGGGGCCCCCAATTGAGATTGTTCAATTCAGTAAAGAATTTTCAACTGGTTTCTTACTGACCTGCTTGCTCAGACTCACCACAGTGGTGGAGCCACTTATATGTAAGCAAAGAGGTCAAAGAGGAAAGTTTTTAGGCAGGATTTGAAAGAGCAGAGAGAGGAGGAAAGCAGAGGGATTGATGGAGTGTTCCAGAGTTTGGGGGCACAGTGGTTGAAAGCATAACCTCCCTTGTTTCAACAAGGGAGACGAGGTCACCAAGGGAGAGCCAGACATTGTGGAGGGGAATTTGGATAGGTTTGCTGGTATAGGGGCGGCGATGGGAAGAGTGGTACAGGAGAGGGTCACTATACAATCCCAGGCTTTGTTATTTCAGGAAATGTTGCTTGTACCATGACTAAAAGCATGAGTTATGTGATCAGTAAATTCAATATAATCCATTAGATGGAGAGAATAGAATCTTGATTGAAACCAATCTATGAAATTTATGTAAAATTTATAGGTTGATGAAAAATATCTCATCAAAGTATTTTGAAACACAGGCAATCTGAAAATGGAACAATAATGATATAAGATTTGACATCTTAACTCACTTGCTGCAATTTTCGACACTCTTAACTGTGCCCTACTGAAAAGAGTAGATTGCTGGAAAACAAAGTTCAACGATTTGATTTGAAGTAATTCCTGGAAATTCTAATAAACCAGAGTATGAACTGAGGAAGAAGTCAGCAATTCTTAATAATAAATTATTTCTGAAAGATAGGTTTGTGTGAGAATTTATCACTGATAATTAGTAAGATACAACTGGTGTAAAAACAGAAATTAATCGCAATATGTAATCATACAGGAGGAAACAAACAATATTATAAAGAAAGAACTTACAATTTTATAGAACCTAATCATGTGGATAATTTGTAAAATGTTCCACAAGTAGTTTCTATTGAGGGCAGTTATTCTTTTTGTAGGAAAAACAAGGGTCCATGTCAGTCCATTTCTCATGATAAATTAGAACTTTAATATGATTATCATTATTTATCTCTCTGAACCATTTCTGTTTTTTTTCTCAAAACGCAGTCCAAGACTCCAGTGGTATTCAGAGAAGAGTGTACGTATAAAATTCAGAATGTAGCCTCATTGGTAATCCATACATAGCTTCTCCCAACTTATTGTCAAATGTTCTTGAGAAGCAACCCTAGTGTTTGATTGGCTTTGTTGCCAACAACTTAATATTAACTGGAAACCTTCAATGAACGATCAACAATCCAGTTTACACATTTGTTTGTTTCTTGCTGCATTATACATTATTTTACCTTTATCTGTTGGAGATCCAATATCTCTCTCTCTTAACTTAGAAATAAGGTTACGGCCAGCCTTTATTCTTTGTTAAGTCAGATTCTTTATTTGGGTATAACAAAAGTTGGCACTAAGGTTAGATAATATACTCTACTTTATCACACAGTTATAGTAATATACTACCCGGCGGGGTCTTTGCTTTCACTCTTCTTGATCTGGGCGGTCTGCTGTCTCACTTACAGCTCTTCCATCAATCATACACACGGGCCTGGTTCAGCTCTGCTCGTATTCCAGGAGGAACGAAGAACATGCCGAATGACCGCATGTCTTGCCCTTATAACCCTTTGCGCCCCTCCCCGACCTTCACGTGCACATCTCATGGATAATGTTCTTCCTCCAATCATTCCCGACTATGCCCTCCAGGCAGGTGCGTGATCCTGCAGGGTAAACCTGCACTTTGTCACGTACGCTTCGCGCCCGAAACTTACAACTTTTACACTCGACCCTCATGGCGTTTGCACACCGTTCTCCCTTTTCCTCCTGTCTCTCAGGTCACGTGAGGGGCGTATGGTTAACTCAGCTCTTCATCCCAACACTTTCCAAGACAAAACCCCGCCTTTGCTAATTTACCACGTGTTACAACGTCAAATTTGAATTAATATCACAACATATCTACCACAAAATGTGTACCTTCTGCTTTGTTGGGCCAGATCTTCCTAAGTGTCATTTCTCTTCTTATTCATGTGACTACACAGTTTGGTATCATCAGCAAAATTTATAATAATACCAGATGTCCTCCTCCTAAAATTCATGTCCAAATAGTGTGAACAGTGAGAGACCCAATGTAGAATTCTTAGATGAATACTTATGGCCTTGCTCCTTCCCATCTCTCTGACCTGTCCCACTTATCAATCTGTCTGTTCCCTCCGCTCAGCTTATTCCGTCCAACTCCTTGTTTCCTGCCTGGCCCACACCACATCGTCAGTCAGGCCTTCAGCCTCTATGCCTCCACCCTCTGAAATTCTATCCTACATTCCCTTCGCCTCGCTCTCCCATTTTCCTCCTTCAAGGACATATCTCAAGATCCTCTTATTTGGCCACCCTCCTACCCTCACCAACCCTTCCCCCCACCCTCTCTGCCCTCCTCCCTCCCTGACACTCCAGCCCGCACTCCACCCCACCACACCATGTGAAAGATGCTTTACACATGTAATCTTGTATTATGGCAGCAGTAAATAAAATGATGGAATACTTTCTTCAGGTGGGATGTTAAACCAAGGTGTTGTCTGCCTGTTCAGGTGGAAGTTAAAAAATGCCATAGCACTATATTCAAAAGAGAAGCGAATTTCTCTTGATGTCCTGACTAACCATCCACCAAATAAAAATTTGTCATTCATTTCATAATTATTTGTGGGACATTGCAATTTGGCTGCCATTTTTGCCTACAGAATACAGTTACCACATTTACAATGTATCCTGGGACATCAAATGTGGCAGAGTGGGATATGTTAAAAGAGCGTTCTATTTTTATTTTTAAAATACATAGCTGTGTATAAATCATACAATTCTACAATAATAATAATCCTTGCATTTGATATAGCGCCTTATTACCTCTTTGAGGCATCGCAAAGAGCTTCATAGAATATATTGTTAAGTGAATTTACTATATATTTTGTGGGTAAGACCACAATATTCTACTAAAATTAATGGCTCTTTGTAAAATGGTATGAGCTCACGAGGATGCATTTTGGAAGTTATCAAAAAGACTAATGGGATGTTGGCCTCTATCTCAAGCAGGCTGGAACATAAACAAGAGGAAATGATGCTTCAGCTATATAGAGCCTTCATCAGACTCCATCTGGAGTATTACGTTCAGTTTTGGGCCCCGCAGGTCAGGAAGGATATATTGGCTCTGGAGGGAGTGCAGTGCAGATTCACCAGAATGATACCAGGGCTAAAGGGGATAAATTATGAGGACAGATTGCATAAACTTGGTCTACATTCCCTTGAGTTTAGAAAATTGAGGGGTGATTTAATTGAAGTTTTTAAAATAATAAAGGGAATTGATAAGGTAGATACAGAGAAACTATTTCTTCTAGTTGGGGAATCCAGAAAAATTGTGTAGAGCCCTGTAGCTCAGTGGTTAGAGCACCCGCCTTGCAAGTGAGAGACCTGGGCTCATTTCCAGGCAGGGTGAAACCTTGGGTAAGTTTCCTTAATCCACATATTTAATAATAATCCCTCAAAAGAAACAATAATAATTTGGTGATTTCAATCCAAGGCTGTTTGTGGGACACTGCTGTGCACAATTGGCTGCCACGTTTCTCCCACATATATACATTCAATTCATTTTGCAGTATATTCTGTGAAGCGCTTTGAGACATTTGAAGACGTGAAAAGCGCTATAACAAATGCAAGGATTATTACTATTGTTATAATAGAATGGCCGAGCAGGTTCTCTTGGCTGAATGGCCTACTCCTGGTTCTATGTTTCTATGCCTGAATGAGATGTTGATAGCTGATATCTAAATGTACACCTGGCTTCCATAAAATTAAAGTAAAATTATAGTTATGACTTGTTGAAACCTTCGCACTTTTGAGAAAAAAATAACATGTTAGATTCCGATTGGATTTTGATTGTAAGTAAATATTTTATTTACCAGTTCTAATCTAATTGATAGCGTAAATATTGCACCTCTCAAAGCCAATTCTGAGAGCAATTTGCAGATAAATAATACAAGTTCTAGTGTTTCACCTATACTTCTGGTCTGGTTACATCGCAGCCAAAGTGTTTGAGGTGTAGAACACACCCCTGCCAACATCACACAGTTTCTCTTCAATTTATTACTGGAGACGCTTAGATGGAATAGAGTAAGTCCATGCAAGAGATGCAATGTATCACCGACCATGGGAATAAAATACAACTAGCTGAGAGCACCACCATATATATTCCATCTCCTTCTTTGTTCTCCTCCATCTTTGGCACTAATGATTGAATGTTTCTCAAATTTTGCTAGCCCCTGATAAAGCAATTCCAAACAGGTCTCCTGTTGATTTTTGTGTGCATATAAATAGCTGATCGAATTATATAAAACAAATTATACCAGATATCAAATAAAATTTACTTTGACACATTTAAATTAATGGCAATTTTATGCAAAATACATTTGGTTATTCATTCTGGCAAATGCAATAAAGGCAATAGCTGACTCTTTTTAAAAAAAAAACTCATCCCAAACACAATAGATTAGATGGATTTATTTAAAGCCAGGATTGTTTATTTTCCTCTATTTGTCATATGGCCTAAAAAGTCTAGGGTCTGTCATAATAAAGAAAGGCTTTCAGAGACATCATATTCACTGTTTACAGTAAAAGATATACGAATATCAACCAGATGTACTGTAACAGAAATAATATGGTGTTAGTGCAATCTTTCTCGTGACTACAGTGTGAAGTCAGTAGCTACAGATAATCTCTGTTGCAACCCAATTGTAATGGGTTTTGGAATATCAGCAGATCCTATCTGAGTTCCAATGAGAGGCTTGAGCCCACAACCTTCTGACTTAGTGGCAAGAGTGCTACCAATTGAGCCAGACTGACGACACACATGTGCAGTATTGCTGTTAGTTCCAGGTGTCAGTTTGTTTTAGTTGGTAGCACTCTTGCCCCGGGACAGAAAGCTGTGGTTTCAAACTGCACATTGAGATTTGGGCATCCAGAGTGACACTCCATTGCAGTATTGGGGAAGACCCAAGGTATTGTCCTTCAGATGATATGTTAAACCTGCTATATGTCCCATCTGCCCCATCTGCCTGCTGAGGTAGAGATTAAAGATTCCACACCGCTAGTTAAAAAGAGAGGGACATTTCTTCTGGTGTCCTGGCCATCAAGCCTCCAGATAAAATGAGTTACTTGCTTCATGATTGTTTGTGTAACATTGTTGTGTACAGCTACACTCAAACAGCAGTTCTCTGTGAATTGCTTTGAGATATTTTACCATTTTAAGCGTTGTATCAAATTCAAAAAATACTATTATATGGTAAACAAGATGTAACAAAACAATGGTGATGAAATAACTTATGTTACCAAGGCATTGTTATCTTAAATGGGACTTACTCACAACACAAAGTACAAAATCTACAACAATACTTGCATATATAGGGCCTTAACTCAGGTAGAATTGCAGAGTGCTAGCTTGCTATTATTTTGTTAAGGCCGTTGGTATAATACCAGCCACGTCTAGTTTGTACCTCCCTTTGACTCTTTTCATCAAGAGTTGAATCTTTGGCACGGTTCCTCTATTCAATTAAATAAACATCTGCCCCCTTCAGCCTCCCCTTTTTCTCCTCTCACTTTATCATTCCAGTTTGAAAGCTATTGTGAAGCATTTCCTTTATTTAATGTCAGTATTATTTTTAGAGCTCTCCTCTAAATAGCCTTTATTTATTTCCTTCCCCCTGTAGATAATTTGAAATATCACACTTGACACACTTTAAGGAATAGACAATTTACACTCATATAAATATATCACCTCCACTAAAGCCAATTCAATAATGTAACAAAGTGACAAACTGGTTTAGTTTGTGGCATTGTTGCCTTTGACTCAGATTGTGGGCTCAATCCACAGTTGTTGGATATACCGATCTCCAGATGAATTGTAGAACTCATCCCATTGGATACAACAACTATACAGTACATGCATTATATAGTGCCTTTCCCCGAAAATGTGTGTGTGGTGGGAGAGGGGGTTGTTGGGATAAGGGAGACTGGAGGGTGGCCGAAAGCATGGTCATAGAGGAAGGTCTTGAGCAGTACCTTGAAAGAGGCAAGGGAGACAATGAGGCGAAGGGAATGTGGGGGCAGAGAAACGGAAGGCCCAATCAATGATGGTGGGGCAGGCCAGGTGGGGGACATGGAGCAGGCTGGAATTCGCTGAACAGTGGGAGCAGATAAGTGGTTAGTAGGTCACAGAGGTAGGGCGAGGCAAGGCTGTAGAGGGCTTTGAAGGTGAAGGATGTTAAAGACAGGTTGGTTGGTGCAGGAGAATAGTTCCAAGGTGACATGCCATCTGATTTTGTTGCATTGTTGGAGGTGCTGCCCTTTGGATGAGACATTAAACCAAAGGCCCATCTCTCTGTCGAGATGGACAAAAAAAATCCCGTGGCACTGTTCAAAATGAGTAGGAAGTGTCTCCCGATGTCCTGGTCAACTATTCCCCCAAAATCAAATTTGTCACTTACTGTTTGTGGAACACTGTTGTGCTCACCTGGCTGTTGCATTTCACCCACAAATATAAAGTCAATCCATTTTACAGTACCGTATATCATGTGAAGTGCTTTGAGACTGCTCAATGACATGATAAGGCAGTATCGTATATCAGATGTACGGATTAATAATAATAATCCATGCATTTGATCTAGCTCCTTATCAAGTCAAAACATCTCAAACTGTTTCATATAATTACTTACTTTGATGTAAAGTGACTCAAGGCCACTGCAAAGGCTAGTCTTTCCCAGCAACGACCCACTTTCTTCATAAGATATGATTGGTCCACAATAGGAATAAATGAGCTTCTTATCAGAAGCACAACTACACTTAGCATCTTACCAGATTCCTGCTTTGCCATGTTTAATTTGAGTTGCACACAGAATAAAACGATTAGAAAATAGAAAGAAAAACAACATATATAATTTATAACCTTAATTACATCATTCTAGAGGGTATTTTACTCATCAGCTCATTGCATTTATTATCTACATATGCACAAAGAGTCTGGATAATCAGCACCTTGGGCTGTGGAAGATGATAATGTTCATGCAAATGATATTGTTAGGATTTTTAATGTATGTTTTTGACTCCAGTTTTATGAATCTAATATGAGATCAGTGCAGGGATGTGCCTTGTAATATTGACAACATTTTTTATCTGATTTTAAAAGTTCAGTAATTTGATTGTTAAAATTATATTTTAACCACATTTGTCACTGTGCTGCTCATCTTGTTAGGTAACTTAATAACTGACTGCATTCATCAAAGTGACAAAACCATGTACAGCTATAGAAGCTCGTTCTGGTGATAGTCCTAGTTTGTGTTTGAGGAGTTTGTGTTGTTTTAATACGTCTTAGACTGATATAAACATAAAGCTATTTAAACTGGCATTGTCTTCTCTTTTAATGAACTTATCCTGCTTAACTACGTCATATGCCTTGAATCACATTCGTCCCAATTCTATGCAAAGTACTCACTTGCAGCAGTGTAATCTTTCCTCTAATGATTTCTCGTGTTGTTTAATTTATGTTTAGATCATCTCTAAAAATAACAATATTTTGCTACACCCAAAAAGATTATATTTTGAAGCAATAAAATCACCAGTGTACATTTTCTGTAAAATAATATGAACCCTCGCATTTCACGTTGGGAGGATGGCTCAAAGCGCTTTACATTACTTCATGTAAAATGCAGCAACTGTGTATTTTGCAAGCACATTTGACAATTTGCACGCAGCAGTGTCCCACAAACAGCCATGAAATGAGTGACCGATTTTATCTGGAGGAATGTTGCCCAGGATATCGGGAGAAACTCCCTTCTCTGCTCAAAATAACATTACGACAAATTGTTCACCTCTCCCTGTGTGTTAGTACAAAATGCATTACATCAACAAAACGGTGTAGACAACTCTCTCAAGTTGAATTTCATCGGCTACATTTTTCATAAATAGAGACATTTAATTCATTCCATTTAGAATAAATTCAGTTGTTTTTGTTGAATGCAACATCAATGGTGAGGTCTTACTTAACTGGAAAGGAATCCTAATTACTAAATCAGTTTCAGACCACTGACTGCAAACTACGAGGTTCAGCCTCTCACAGGAAGGGAATCTGATCTGACCTGTGATTTGTAATTCCATGTTTTTGCTGCTGTCTATATGAATTTTTGGGGGTCAGCCAGGTGTCTGTTGCATGCAGAAACCCATCACCATGCTTAAGAGTATTCAAACCAAACTGAGAACACGTTATATAATAATAATTCCTGCATTAGTACCTTATCACATCTCACAGTGCTTCACAGAATATACTGTAAAATAAAAAGCACTTTGAGATGTAATAAGGTGCTAATGCAAGGATTATTATTATATAACGTGTTCTCAGTTTGGTAATAATCCTTGCATTTTGATATAGCGCTTTTCACGTCTTCTAGACGTCTCAAAGTGCTTCACAAAGCACTTTGAATTCACTGTGAATTGACTGTATGTTTGTGGGCGAAACGCGGCAGCCAATTGCGCACAGCAGTGTCCCACAAACAGTCGTGGATTGAAATGACCAATTTTATTATTGTGGTTTTTTTGGAGGGATTATTATTAGGCATGTGGAGTAAGGAAATTTGCCCAAGGTTTCCCCCTGACCTGCCTGGATTTGAACACAGGTCTCACGCTTGTAAGGCAAGTGATCAAACCACTGAGTTACAGGACTCCAATGAATTGACTGTATTCTTTGGATGAAACACAGCTGCCAATTGCACACAGCAGTGTCCCCAAAATAGTTGTGCCCAAATTAATGTTTTTGGAAAGATTATTACCCCTGGAAAAAATCCGCCAATTGACTAACAACCAGATTCCTACTTATTGCATGGCCTGTGGAGTAAGGAAACTTCCTTAAGATTTTGCCCCATCTGAGAAATTAACCTGATTTGTTTCATTTGTGAGCCAAGCACTCTTACCCCTGCACTATGGGACTCCACAGTGTATATGACAGGGATTGGAATTATAGGGAGTTGACAGCATAGAAGGAGGCCATTTGGCTGATACTAGCTATTTCCTCATGCACTTTAATATTATGTTTATTTATGTATACAGTACCTATAAATTCCGTTGTAGAGAGATTTTTTCTTCTTTTTATAATGTCAGTTCTGGCCATTGGATCAGATGTTAAGGTCATTACACATGGTTGAAAAGTGCTTTGAGACACTATGGCCTGATTATGTGTGAAAAAATGCAAATTCTCCTTTGTTTCCATTTACTTAATTCCCTGTGTCAAATTTAGTGAATTCCCTGTTCTCAATGCACACAGAGAGCAATAAACCAGCCCCGCTGAATGGCTCCAGGGAGAATTGAACCCGAATCAAAGCAGGGTTGCACAATATTGCAACAGTGGGTCAAATTAGGTGCAAAGTTCCCACACTTCACTTCAAACTGTCAATGCACAGAAAACCCTTTCATAATGAGATATTCCAGAATGTGACACAGAGAGAGAGAGAGAGACAATGGATTGGAGATGGATCCAAATGCAAAACCCTTTCTGCTTCTCAATACTTACTGTTAGTTACAGTATTGATGGATGGCACCATAGGGGACTCTCAGTAGAGGGGAGACAGATGAAGAACAGCGGATACAAATAGAAAAAAAATGAGGAACACAATGGAATACGTCATTAAGAAATAACGCATTTGGATCAAATTGGCTCAGTTACTAGCACTTTTGGCTCTGGATCAGACTATTGTGGGTTGAAGCCCCAGGTGAAGCTTTTGTGCTCTCTGTCTAAAGTAGTGCAATACTGGGGATAAAAAATCTGCGTGTTAGAAGTGCTGCTCTTTGGATCAGATGTTAAGCCAACATTCTGTCTGCCTGTTCAGGTGGATGTTAAACATCCCATGACACTATTTGAAAAGAGAAAGGAATTTCTCCTATGTCCTGACCAACATTCCTGCAGATATAATTGTTCATACACTTCATGGCTGTTTCTGGGAATATTACCATGTGTAAATTGGATGCTGTGTTTACCTGCAAAGTACTCCATGAAAGCACTTTAGTTGTGAAGGGCTTTCAAATTTTTCAGTGTCACAGGATCTGTATCAAAGGCTAGTATGATTATTTATTACGTATTTAAAAAGCAAGATACAGTAACTTGCCTTTTAAAGCTAATACATTGATCGCTGACACAAGCAAAACCTTCATTCAGTGTTTATAATGAAAAATGTGTTTGACTCTGGCCACATAGAGATATTAATAATCTTTATATTTGCTACATATTATGTGCATCAGGTGATGGCTGACTGACGGATTACATTATACAATTCTCAGGACTGAGGCGTATGCAGTTGCACAACAGGCTGTTGATGTGGAAACTGACTGTACAGCTCCTCAGAGGAGCAGTTTGTATTGAGACAAACTGCATTGGAATAAATGCTTGTTCCTCTATTTCTTTTGAGTGAAATTTATGGGGAAAATTTTACGATAATTCATATTCACAGATTGGATTTGATCGATGAACTGTCGCAAATTACTAATCTATTGGCCCCAAAGGCAAATTCAGGCTCCAACCATGAGATGAGGTGGTGTGTGTGTGTGTGTGGTGGGGGGAGGTTGACAATCATGGAATAATCTTTAATTATTGACTGTCTGGATCTCACATGTCCATGCTATATCTGTCACCCATGATAATTAACACACCACACATCCTTCTGTTCTGGAGGTGTATGAGAGTGAGTCATGGTGAAAGTTCCTCCAATTTTTTTTCCTCATCATTGACTCCTACTTGGCCATGGCAGCACAACTAACACCAGTTACTTAGTTAATAATAATCCTTGCATTTTGATACAGCGCTTTTCACATCTTATCGATGTCTCATAGCACTTCACAGAATATACTGTAAAGTGAATTGGCTGTATATATGTGGGCGAAATGCAGCAGCCAATTGCGCACAGCAGTGTCCCACAAAGAGTCATAGATTGAAATGACCAATTTTTATTCTTGTGTTTTTTTTGGAGAGTGATTATTATTAGGCGTGTGGAGTAAGGAAACTTGCCCAATGTTTCACAATGATCCTCCTGGATTCGAACACAGGTATCACGCTTGTAAGGCGAGTGCTCTAACCACTGAGCTACAGGTGATCCTGGGCATGATGTGCTATAATTTTAACTCTGCTGCAACATTGTACTGGTTTTCGAATGAATGAATGGAGCTCTTTAGCAATCAGTCAGTTTGGAAACAAAGATTAAGCGTCTTTGGATGCAGTAGCTTCTATTAATAAACTGGGTGAAGAAAAACTCTTGCTCATTAATTCAATAATAAGAGAATCTTGTTGATTTAAGGTACAATTGGGTTGTAGGTAATTGTATTCCAGCAGAAATGCTTTTCTGTCTTATGGTGAGGAGAATGACGATGTTTGATTTTGTTGCCAATGTCACCCCCCATGCTGTCGAAACACTCATCCATGCATTCATCACATCTAGGCTTGACTATGGGAACTCTCTCCTCATCGGCCTTCCCAGCTCCTCCCTTCACAAGCTGCAGATCGTATGCTCTCCTGCACTAGGCTCCGCGACCACATCACTCCCACCCTCGCCCGTCTCCACTGGCTCCCCATCCCCCAGAGGATCGAATTCAAGATCCTTGTCCTCACTTTCAAGGCTTCCAGGGCTTTGCCCCTGCCTATCTCTCTGACCTGCTGTCTCCTATCAGCCTGCCCATCCTATCTGTTCAGCAGGCTCTGGCCTGCTCCATTTCCCCTGCCTGAACAGCTCTACCATTGGCGGCCGAGCTTTCAGCCTCTCTGGCCCCACACTCTGGAACTCCATCCCGCAATCCCTTCACCTCGCTTCCTCCTTTTCCTCCTTCAAGGCTGGTCTCAAGACCTTCCTTTTCGATGTGAAAGACACTCTATAAATGTAACTTGTTGTTGTTGATGTAGATGATAATTTGGTAAAACTACGTGAGAAAGTTTAGAATTAGAATTTCTGCTTAGAATTTTGATGTCAATTTGGAGTGTACCTAATGAACATTATAAGAGTGCAATAAGAAATAAAACATGTTTTTTTAAATCAATTATTCTCCATATAACCAAATACAGAATTGTTATAAGTAGGAAAATAACTAGCATTCCAAGGAAGATAGTATCACTCTTCCCAGGGAAGTAATTCAATCCTATTCTAAAATAATTTTGATGGTTTGAAGTTTGCCATTTATCTACAATTGGTGTACAAACCATAATTTTTTTCTCATGGCATAAAAGGAGGCCATTCAGCCCATCTAGTCTGTGCCGGCTCTTTGAACAGAGCAACTCAATCCCACTGCCCAACTTTTTCCCCATAACCTAACAGACCTGTTCTTCCTAAATAAATATCTAGTTCCCTTTTAAAAGTACCCTTTTAATAATAATAATAATCCTTGCATTTGATTATAGCATCGGGAGGACGTCCCAAAGCGCTAAACACAAGCATGTGGAGGAAGGAAACTTGCCTATGGTTTTGCTCTGACCGGGAGTTGAACCCGGGTCCTCTTGCTTGCGAGGCGAGTACTCTAACCACTAAGCTTCATGACTCCACACATGACGACATGTGCTATTTTATTTTGATGTGCACCATCGCGTGTCACCACACTTCCAGCTTTAGTGCCATTGCGGCAAACTTTTCCAAAGCCTCTGTGCTCAAGCAGCCAAAACACACAGCGTACATGGAACAGTTTAGCTACCGCTACCCCCACAGTATTAATCAGGTGCCATCTACTAACCCAATTTAGATCTGTCAAAATATGCCCACCTACATCTGAAAAGTCAAGGCTGTAATGTCTGGTAGCTGGCAGCTTCTGTGTAATTTATTTGATTTGTTTTTGTTCATTTACTGAGAAGATACTAGTTCATGTCACAGTTCTAGCTCTAGTTAGATAACAGTATTAAACTGATTCTTATGCAATTCCTGATGTGAGATGTAGTCCCGCTCGCATTTATAGGTACAAAAGTATCAAATGAACAAATCAGTGAATCAAAAGCCATTTAATACTTACCCACAAAATGCATGGTATTAACTGGGCTCAGCTAATTGCACATTACTGACATACTGGATACAATGGAGAAAGAAAATAGCAGTTGGCGTGCAGCTGGGTCAACAGTTTGAAATGCTGCACTTTCAGCAATCGGAGTGACTCAGAGCCTCATCCAAAGCAAGGTTTGTCTTCCCCAGTTTACAAACTTGACCTGAAATTGACAGTACGATACCATTTTCAGAAACTATTGTAAGCTCCAGATGAACAGTTCCCAGTACTTGAACCCGAATGCACACTTCTGAAAAATTCAATGAAGTGATTCAGTGATTATCTGAAGGTGGAGATTACACACTTCATGGTTGAATGATTCCTTCCATTGATCTACTGGAGTCCTGTAGCTCAGTGGTTAGAGCACTCGCCTTACAACCATGAGACCTGTGTTTGAATCCAAGCAGGTCAGGGCAAAACCTTGCGCACGTTTCCTTACTCCACAAGACTAATAATAATCCCTCAAGAAAATAATATAATAGGTAATTTCAATCCACGACTGTTTTTGAGACCCTGCTGTACAATCGGCTGCCACATTTCGCCCATAAATATAGTCAATTCACTTTACAAAGGATATACAAAGGATAACTCTAAGCCCATGTTCTCCATGACAATCTGGCTCCTCCTCCGTCCTCGCCACGCCTCGCAGATCCTTTCCTCCAATTAACGCTACGAAGAGATCTGGATTTCCACAAGTCCAAAATCGAGGGAATCCGCTTAGCTGTCACCACCCTTCCAACTTCCACACCCTCCCCACACTCCGACCTACCCATCCCTCCTTCCACACCTTTGAACCTGTCTCCCCATTCTCTGTCATCACCACTATATCCTCCATGAAGCCCAACACCTGTTCCCTGGACCCCATTCCCACCCCTCGCCTTATCTCCCAATTACACGCCCTTGCCCCACTACTTGCCAACACCATCAATCTGTCCCTTTCATCGGCATCATTCCCACCCCCTTCAAAATAGTCACTATCACTCCCATCGTCGAGAAACCTTCCCTTGATGCGTCGCAGCTTTCAAGCTACTGGCCCATCTCCAACCTCCCTTTTCCATCAAAGGTACTTGAAAAAGTTGTTGCCTCCCAGCTTCGCTCCTTCCTCTCATCCCATTCTCTCCACGAGCCCCTTCAATCGGGGTTCCATGCTGCCCACAGCATGGAAACTGCTCTGCTCAAGGTCACAAATGATACCCTGACCATTTGTGACCAAGGCTCCCTCTGCCTCCTTGTCCTCCTTAACCTTTGATACCGTGGACCACTCAATCCTCTAGCGCCTCTCTTCCCAGCTCAACCTTAAAGGTTCTGTCCTTGACTGGTTCTGGTCCTACCTTTCACACCGTTTCCACTTTGTGTCCGCCACGCCTTCTCTCCCAGCCCCTGCACCAACTCGTGTGATGTTCCTCAGGGCTCTGTCCTTGGTCCCCTTCTCTTCATCCTCTACATGCTCCCCCTCAGTGATATCATCCGCAGACATGGAGTAAATTTCCACATGTATACGGATGACACCCAACTCTACCTCTCCGCTTGCACCCTCAACTCCTGTCTGATATTGAGTCCTGGATGAGGGACAGCTTTTCCAGTTGAACATCCGCAAGACTGAGGCCCACCTCGCCCAGCTACATTCACTCCCCATCTCCCAGAGGATTGAATTCAAGATCCTTGTCCTCACTTTCAAGGCCATTCATGGCCTTGCTCCCTCCTAGCTCTCCGACCTGCTGACTCCCTATCAATCTGCCCACCCCTCCATTCAGCGGTCTCCGGTTTGCTCTATGTCCCTCACCTGACCCCCCTTACCATCTCTGCATCTACACTCTGCAACTCCATCCCTCAGTCCCTTCGCCTTGCTTCCTCCCTTGTCTCCTTCAAGGCCGGTCTCAAGACCCTCCTCTTCAATCGGGCCTTCTGCCGCCCTCCAAACTCTCTCCCTCCTATCCCCCCTACCCTGCTCCTCCACCTTGCTCGGGTCCCAACCTGACTGTTCAGCACCTGAAGGGTGCTCTATAAATGTAATTTTGTTGTTGTTGTTTATTAACATAGATTATAATACAAAATATTTTCATATTTGAATCTGGGTAAAGTAAATTACATTTTAAAAAACAGCATTAAATAAAACTTATTTTCTAAAATTGTTTTATACAATACAAAATTACATGTGTATGCACAATTCTATCACAACCTGAAATCAGGGCCCTTTCAGAGAGAGAAAGGATTGATCAGTTATCGAATTGTGGATGAAGCCAGGACATTGGACACATTCCATGGTGAACTTAATGCTGTATGGGGACAATGGCAGAGTTGATATCCTATAGAGATGAGATCACAAACGGCCAAAAGCCAAAAGCACTTCTTCCAAATCTCTTGTGCTATTTTCGATCAGGACAAAGCTTGGCTGGTGCCTGGATGTTATAATGGTCAATTGAAATCCATTCATACCATTGCTCCTTTCTCAATATTAGACAATTAGGAGTCTTACTTATCTTTGATTCCTCCCTGACCAGTGTATAATGACCATCTAAAAAAACATAATGGTTTGGTCACTCAATCCACGACTGTTTGTGGGATACTGCTGTGCACAATTGGCTGTTGCATTACATCCACAAAATATACAGTCAATTCACTTTACAGTACGTATATTCAATTAAGCTCTTTGATATGTCTCAACAACATGATAAGGTACTGTATCAAATGCAGAGCTACCAAGCAAAGGTGCTGCGTCATAGAAATATGCTTGGGGTTTTTTTCCTCACCACACTGCAAACTTTCAGGATGTGAGTGTTGCTGTGGGGCTGAAGAAGCTGTGTGATGGTGCACTACATTGCCTTCAGTGCGCAATGCATGATCTGGCACCCACAAAAGATCTTGCCATCAGAAGCCATCAGAAGTACGCAATGAAATGGTTTACTTGTCTGCATTGAACAGTGCTGTGGCTAAAACGTATCAAACAATACATCTATCTGCCGGTTTGTGAAGCAGATAGACTGCCTGGTTCCTGATGCTTCCACATCCAGCAATGCAAAACTACTGTGCTCGTTAAAATCCACAAATCCTGCATATTTTAGTGCAGAATGATTCATGGAGAATTTACTTATATGTAGTCAGAAACTGTTACATCAAACTGTCTCACACCTGTATAAAACTGCTTCATAGTTTCATCAAATAATTTGGCATGAGGCTAGTTCAAATGAGAAGCTAACAAAGGGTTCATTATCTGGCAGCTGTTTTTCAACAGATTTGATGCTGACATTCAGAAGCTGCAATTTGTTCAGACAGTGAAGCAAACACTTGGTTTAAATCAAACTGAGAAGCATGTACTTTAAGAGCTCATGTAGGGCAAAAGCAGACAAGACAAATACAAAACACAAAATACTGCAGATGTTGGAAATGTAAAGCAAAAACAGAGAGCTGGGAAAAATTGGCAGGTCAGGCAGCATTTATGGAGAAAAGAAAGTGAGTCAACTTTTCGGGTCGACAGCCCTTCGTCAGAGAACAAGACAAATACTGTGCATTTTAGGCTGAAAAATCTCTCATTTGTTTCTTCTTTGGGCTTGAGGATGACATGTTTGCAGGGCCATGGGAAGAGAGAGGGCAGGGAGTGGGATTGATTTGGTCAACCCTTTTCCGAGAGCCTGCACAGACACGATGGGCTGAATAGCCTCCTTCTGTGCTGTATAATTCTAAAATTTTTGTGCAACGACAAGCATTGTGGAATGACGAGCATATCAAGATCCTCTTTGGAACCATGCTGCATTCTGCACTGTTTCTGATTCTTTCGACATGAAGAATTCCTGTAGAATGTGGGAATCTCTCCTGATATTCATCCCCAAGCGAAAGTTATCTTACACTATCTGCACTCAACAACAAGTGTCTTGAGTAGTCTCAGCAGAGGTTTTCTTCTTATCTATATCCACCTAAACAGTGGAACATTTGGTTGGGTTTGCAGCCCTGTTAAAATACAAATCAATCCATGGAAATGCTGCTCCAGAAGAATCCCATTGGAGGGAGTAGCCGCAAGTTGATGTGATGTTCCAATATCACAGTGAATCTTCATTTGTGTGACCTGGATTCTTTACTGGGTTCTTAAGGAACCCAGTAAAGAAATAACCTACATCAGAGACAATTAACACCATTGTACAACAACAACAAAATTACACTTGAACAATGCCTTTCACATCAGGAGGATGTCCCAAGGCACTGGAGACATCCTCCTATCGTGTTCTGAATGCCTTTGAAGCACACAGGCAAATTATTGGATAGAGACAACCGACTCTGAATATATTTGGTTGTGACACTTTCACAATAAGTGACTTCAGCAATTTTTGACAGCAAAAATTTTCAAATGTTTAGTCAGGTGAAAGTGAGGAACCTGTAAGTACTCACATTACATTAATTAGATTAGATTGCATTGATGCCTGATGCTTGCCAATAAGATATTGACTGTTCTGAAGTTGCAGACAGGAAGGTCTAACAAGACTGTTTATCTCCCTACTTAGTGGAGTCCTGTAGCTCAGTGGTTACAGCACTCGCCTTTCAGTGCCGTGGGACGTCATCCTGATGTGAAAGGCTCCATACAAGTGTAATTTTGTTGTTGTTATAACCTGTGTTCGAATCCAGGCAGTTCAGGGCGAAACCTTGGGCAAGTTTCCTTATCTACACGCCTAATAATAATCCGTCCAAAAAATCAATAATAAATTGGTCATTTCAATCCACGACTTTTTGTGGGACGCTGATGTGCGCAATTGGCTGCCGCATTTCGCCCAAACATGTACGGTCAATTCACTTTAGTATATTTAGTGACTCGTGGTCACAGATTTAAAATAGTTTCAAAACGAAGCAGAGGGGAGCTGAGGAGAATTTTTTTCACTCAGCGGATTGTTCAAATCTGGAATGCATTGCCTGAAAAGGTGGTGGAGGCAGATTCCATAACAGCTTTTAAAACGGAACTAGATCTTTATTTAGGAAGAGCAAGTCTGTTAGGTTATGGGGAGAAAGCTGGGCAGTGGAATTGAGTTGCTCTGTTCAAAGAGCTGGCACAGACTAGATGGGCCGAATGGCCTCCTTTTGTGCCGTATAATTCTATGATTCTGTGAAACACTTTGAGACGTCTAGAAAACGTAAAAAGTGCTACATCAAATATTATTATTTATTATTAGTATACTATATAGCAATGTAGAGTATTTGTTGGGAACAATTCATCTTCACATTACTACTACGCACCTGGCTCAAATCTGGCCTCACGGTCCACCGGCAAATCTGGCTGGACCGCATCAAATTTTACCGCTCCGCCCTAGCCACCGCCAAATCAGCCTTCTACTCCAGGATAATCCTAGAAGTGAAGGAAAACCACCGCCTCCTCTTCGCCACGAACTAGCTCCTCCGCACCCACTGCCTCGCTTCGCAGATCCTCTCCTCTAACGCACGTTGTGAGGAGATGCTGGACTTCCTCAAGTCCAAAATCGAGACAATCCATTCTGCGGTTTCCTCCCCCCATCTTTCCTCCACCTCCGCCCTTCCATCCGTTACTCCACCCCCCACCCACCCTCCTTTTCACACTTTCACCCCCACCTCCCCGTCCTCAGTCACAAGAACAATCACTTCTATGAAACCCACCACGTGTTCACTGGACCCCATCCCCACCCCGCTCCTCTGCACCCAGCTCCACCTCCTGGCCCCGCTTATCTCTGACACCATCAACCTCTCCCTTTCCTCTGGCACCGTCCCCACCTCCCTTAAAACAGCCACCATCACCCCTATCCTGAAAAAACCCTCCCTTGATGCGTTGTAGCTTTCAAGCTACCGACCCATCTCCAACCTCCCATTCCTTTCTAAGGTCCTTGAAAGAGTGGTTGCCTCCCAGCTCCGCTCTTTCCTCTCAACTCACTCACTCCTTGAACCCCTCCAATCAGGTTTCCGCCCTGCTCACAGCACGGAAACTGCCCTGGTCAAGGTTACTAACGACATCCTAACCACCTGCGACCAGGGCTCCCTCTGCCTCCTCCTTGATTTGTCTGCTGCGTTCGACACAGTCGATCACACTATCCTCCTCCAACGCCTTTCTTCCCACCTCAACCTTCAAGGCACAGTCCTTGAATGGTTCCACTCCTACCTGACCCACTGCCTGCATTTCGTATCCTCCAATAGTTTTTCCTCAAACCCCCGTACAGTCTCTCATGGCGTCCCCCAGGGCTCTGTCCTTGGCCCCCTCCTTTTCACCATTTACCTACTCCCTCTGGGCAATGTCATCCGCAAACATGGGTAAACTTCCACATGTATGCGGACGACACCCAGCTGTACCTCCCCGCCTCATCCCTCAACCTCCAGACCATCGATGTTCTGACAGCATGTTTATCCGACATCGAGCCCTGGATGAGGGACAATTTCCTCCAATTAAACGTGAGCAAGACCGAGGCCGTTCTGATTGGCTCAAGCCAGCGCCTCCGCACATCGGGCGCTGCCAGCATCAACATCCAAGGCTGCACTCTCCACCTCACAAAGCCAGTCAGGAATCTCGGCATCACGTTCGACCATAAACTCTCCTTCCTCCCCCACATTCGCGCCTTGACTGGCACTGCCTATTTCCACCTGTGCAACATTGCCAGGCTCCGCAACTATCTCACTCCCCACGCTGCCGAAACACTTGTGCACGCGTACATCACCTCACAGCTGGACTATGGGAACTCTCTCCTTGTCGGCCTCCCCAGCTCCTCCATTCACAGGCTGCAGATCATCCAAACTCTGCAGCCCGTGTACTATCCCGCACCCGCCTCCGCGACCACATAACCCCCACCCTCGCCCGTCTCCATTGGCTCCCCATCCCCCAGAGGATCGAGTTCAATATCCTCATCCTCACCTTCAAGGCCTTACACGGCCTTGCCCCGCGCTATCTTTTCGACCTACTCTCCACCTACAAGCCCACCTGGACCCTCCGTTCAGCAGGAATTGGTCTGCTCCAAGCCCCCAGCCCGAACCGCCCCACCATCGGAGGCCGGGCCTTCAGTTTTTCCGCTCCCACCCTTTGGAATTCCATCCGCCAATCCCTCTGCCTTGTTTCTTCCCTTTCCTCTTTCAAGGCCGGTTTGAAGACTTTCCTTTTCGACCGTGCCTTCTGTTCCCCCCCTAATTCTTTGACCTCCCCTACGTGTTTCACCCCTTCCTGAACACTCCCCTCCCAGCTCGGGTCGCACGCCTCCTGTGCAGCGCCTTGGGACGTCCTCCCGACGTGAAAGGCGCTCTATAAGTGCAATTTGTTGTTGTTGTTGTTGCCATCCAAATATAATAAATGATAAGGCCTGACCTAATCATGGTGAAGCTTCCTCTGTGAATACTGGAACCAGAGCTTAATGGATTACAACCATTCACTTCCAATCGTTCCAGAGAATAGTATCTTACTCAGATGCTTTTATTTGGGGGTTTCTTGACATGAAACAAGACAGTGTTCAGTCTAGATCTTGGTGAGGTGGCTTCCATCAGATTTTGATGACTTCCGGTCTTATAATCATTGTGAATCTTAGATCCTTGATCTCATTCCTTCACACAATTGCTGCAAGTCAATCTGATTCTCAGCAATTGATATACCTTCCTCAATCACTCATGGCTTGATAATTGTTAATATTATATTCAACATAGAAGTTCAACTTAAACACAGTAGCGTAGCCATAAGGTGAAATTTGTTATCTTTAATTACTATTAGTGATGATCTTAATGAATATGATTGAAATTGTTAACAAAAGTGACCAGTCTGAGACACACGACCACAGTTCGAAACCTATTAGAAAAGTCATGGTTTTATGTCTCAGCTAAATACTGTTCAACCTCAGCACAGATACAGTTGGCAGATTCAACAGTTACCAACTTGAAACTTGAATAACTGCTACAAAAAGAACTCTTGCATTTGATATGGCACCTTATCACATCATCAAGATATCTCAAAGTAAATCAATAGATACACTGTGGTGTGACGTGTTTTTGTGGGTGAATTTATTTTTCAGCGGCAGCCAATTCATGCACGAATGCCTGTCTTGCATCTGAAAGTCTGTGCAGTTACCATGATTCTAAAAATCACTTATTTTTTAATTACCGAGGCCTTGCTCTCTCTGAGTGGGAGGTCTATCCAGTGTACATCTCTTTCTGTTTCATTAGGTTTTTATTCTGTTTCATTAGGTTTTAAATGTAATTTGTTGTTTGTTCTGCTGCAGATCACAACCCCAAAACCTCCGGTGTCGATAAGCTAGTCAGTGGTGAGAACAACATGGCTGAGAACGACTGTGCCCCATCCCCACCTTCCAGCAGGGGTCAACGCATATCAATGAAGAAGCAGAACTTCTTCACTGAGGGTACAGATTTCAATTGTAACACTCCCTACAGCTTCACGAAACATGATTAGCACAGATCAGGGAGCTAACTTGAGACTATCCGAGTCTGTACTGCTGAGTTCCACTGGCTAGTGAACTTTACCAAATGGGCATTAGAGGGAGGTAATGAAATCCTGCACAAGCTGAACACCATTTCTGTCTTGAAATCATTCCAGTGTGTCCAAGCTTTGTGTTTAAAAAATAAATGACATACAGTGGGGTTAGGGAGCAGTTTTATTTCTTCCTGCCAGACAGGATTAGTGATTGTGATTGCACACAACTCAAGCAATTCTCTACAGTTCAATAAGGGCAAACAACACAGCCCTATGTACAATATAAATATGGTACACAGTAGGGACTGGCAATGGCATACACAAATAAACCACCTCAGGAATTAGGCCGACAACCAGTGCCAATTGCACACAAACATTAGGCTCCGAATCACTTAGTACAGTACTTTATTTCCCAAGAAAGTACTGTTCCCTATTCTCCATATGCTGCGTATGCAATCCTTCAGCAGCCAAGACAGCGACTGTAGAGCTGCACAGAGTTGAGCCCTGGTCTATTTTTAAAATCAATTGAGGTTTTCCATTGTGTCAGAATTACAATGCTCGCTGAGAGCAGACTATGCTCTGCAATCTTTCTTCATACAAGTTTGTTTACCATTTAAACTTCCTCTGTTCATAAAGACTGGGGCTCCAACTTTCACATTAGTCTCTCCGTTTCTCTCAGCACTGCTATAGGTCAGGCCGGATCCTGTAACCATTTGTAAAGGTCAAACATGAGGCCAAGTTTATTTTAGAGGCTTTTTCTGCAGATTATCTACAATTCATTCACCCTTCCAATATGTGATTAGGATGCACACATTGTTCGTGTGTGTAATGAATCACACAGTAAACCATTCTTACTAATGCACCAGATCCTTCTTCTAAAAAGTGGCACTGGATCCAACTCCCCCCCGCTCCCCGCTATTTATGTAGAAAGATTACTCCTCCCAGCTATTTCAAGCATTATGATTGCTTTGCTATTACTTATATGGGTAGATTACACCATAGAGTGGTCAGGGAATGATAGAAATAGTTTTAACATCTCCACGCTGTTTTGTCAATTTTTACAAAATCCTATTTTGCTTTTTTAAAAATTATTGAGAAGAAGGACATCACCAAGGTTGAACGTGGTAGGAAAAATGGTGAGATAAATCAAAGGTTATACCACAACATATAAATATCTAAATTATAAATATATAAACAGATTATAAAATACAATATGTAAACAGAAACTTCTGGAACCGACCAGAACTAGTTCACACAGCAAGAAAATAAGAACATAAGAATTGCTAGACAATAGAAGACCAAGGTCCATCCAGTTTACTTTCCACCATCCTGGCAGTCGCATGCACATGTCATATCTTAAACTACACACTGTATCCAAAGATATTACTCAAGGTTCTTTGAAGACCTATAATAAATAGATAATATTTTAGTTTTGCCCACAAATATACAGTCGGCTTTACTGATCTCCTTCCCCCTACCTGACCCCTCCCCTTGCCATCTTTCCCCCCCTTTTCCCCTAATCTCACTTCCATGACTGTTTGTGGGACACTGCTGTGCACAATTTGGTTGCCACGTTTTCCCCACAAATATACAGTCAATTTTCCTATTCTTCATCCTGTCCCTCCCCCTCCACCCCATGCTCTTGTCCCTACCTAACTGTACAGCGCCTTGGGACTTCCTCTCGACATGAAAGGCGCTATATAAATGTAAGTTTGGATTGATTGATTAATCCTTGCATTTGATATTGTGCTTTTCATGTCTTCTAGACGTCTCAAAGTGCTTCACAAAATATACTGCAAAGTGAATTCACTGTATATTTATGGGCGAACAAATTTGTGACCTGTCCTGAAGTAACCAGTGGTTTTAAGAAATCTGTGCAATTAGGGCCCCAAATCCCTATCAAACATTTGTAGTTAATGAAGAAACATGGAGAGCAAAATAGTACAATTTATGCTAAAATGGACAATGGTGCCTTCACCTCAACTCCTCTGTGGGAATTGTTTAATCCTGTGTGGAGTCCTGTAGCTCAGTGGTGGGAGCACTTGCTTCACAAGCGAAAGATTTGGGAATGATTCCAGGCAGGGCGAAATGTTGGGAAAGTTTCCTTACTCCACATGCCTCTGTTTACTTAGCAGTAAGTAGGAAACCAGTTGTTAGTCGATTGGTAGATCGCTTTTCCAGGTGTAATAATTCATTCAAAAAATAATAATAAATTGGGTCACTAAATCCACGACTATTCGTGGGACACTGTTGTGTGCAATTGGCTGCTGCGTTTTGCCCACAAAATGTAGTTCAGTGGTTAAAGCACTTGCCTTACAAGCAGGAGATCTGGGTTCAATTCCAGGCAGGACAAAACCTTGGGCAAATTTCCTTACTCCACATGCCTAATAATAATCCCTCAAAAAATCCCACAATAAAGTGATCATTTTCAATCCACAACTGTTTGTGGGAGACTGCTGTGCACAATTGGCTGCCACATTTCGCCCACAAATATAGTCAATATAGTCACTTTACAGTATATTCTGTGAAGCACTTTGACATGTCTAAAAGACGTGATATCAAATGCAAGGTTAGTATTATTATTATCCTCAATACAGTGGCATGTTTCCTAACGAGATAGATGGTCCTATTGAACAATGGCTGATAAAATGGGCAACCTTCTGTCAAAGTGACTGGGGAGCAATGGGCTGCAGATGAAAGGGCTCCAGACATTAGAGAACAAATTATGGCTTACTTTGCATCGCAGAGGCAAGGAGGAACCAAGTTCTGAGTCACAGTTATGTTGTGGAAAAATTTAAACTGACCAGGAAGATGATCTACCTTTTTTTCCCCCCTCTCTTTGCCAACATTTTCATATCTCTCTGTAGGAACTTTTTATTTCTCATGCTCCTCTTAAAAAGCTTTCAAATACACTCTATTATACATTCATATCACTCTGTGCTCCAGCCTGGGGAATTACAACACTTGCTGAAACGCCTTCAAACATTTGGTTGTTACCTGCTGCAGCCTGGTGAAGTTCCCCATCTATTCTGTTGGGGGGCACCTTGCATGTAGGGATGTGATTTGTTATGTTGTTTCTCACTTCTTGGACAGTTCTAGGAAACATATGTTCCTGCTTTGGAATATACGAGCACAACTGTAACCAGCATACACAAAAACAGATAAACTGGTATTCATTCCTTCAGTGTCTACCGTAGTTTTGACTGCAACTAATCCTCGATTTGGTTTTCTCTTAACAGGATACTGGACTTTTTTTTATTGTCACGGCTGAGATTAGCGATTCACTTCTGAGGCACTGATACACTTGATACACTTTCCAGTTAGTCACCAGAGATTAGTAATAAATTAATCATCATTGATTTGATGACTCTACAACATCTGACCATTCCAAAATATTTCATAGGTAACGGCCACCAAGTGTTTCTTAAAACCACTGGTTAATCTAGGCTTGATTACGGGAACTTTCTCCTTGTCTGCCTTCCCAGCTCCTCCCTTCACAAGCTGCAGATTATTCCACACTATGGAGCTCCATCCCACAATCCCTTCGCCTTACCTCTTCCCTTTCCTCCTTCAAGACCTTCCTCTTCGACTGTGCCTTCTGCTCCCCTCCTAACTCTTCCCGCTCTCCTTCCCCTTCCCCCTACTCCAATCACCCCCCTGCTCGGCTCCTGACCTAATTGTTCAGCACCTTGGGACGTCCTCCTGATGTGAAAGGCACTCTATAAGTGTAAGTTTTGTTGTTGCTATTGTTAATCCAGGAGAGTAACTATTTGGAGACAATGAGTAGGAATGGGAAAGCAGCTAATTTACCTCTCGCTTTCCCTTTCCTTCCCTTTAATAGGCCAAGACAATATCACCCCACCTGTTCTCCCAGCTCAGTTTGGAACAAAAAAAATATCTATGCAAAATAGCTGCCGTGTTTGCCTACCAATATACATTCACTAAACTTTATAGCAATTGTCTGAGAAGTGCTTTGAGGTGCTTCAGTGTCGTTTGTGTTATACCATATGCAAGTCTTCCACACCCTACCTTTATGACCTCCTAAACCCCATACCAACCAGCCCGCTCTCTCCGCTCAGCAGGCTCCACCCTGCTCCATGTACCCCAACACACCCGCCCCACCATCAGTGGACGAGGCTTCAGTCACTCTGCTCCTAGCCTCTGGAATTCCATCCCGCAGTCCCTCCGCCTCGCCCCCTCCCTATCCTCCTTCAAGTCCTTCCTCAAGACCCCCCTCTTCGACGGTCCCATCGGTCACCCCAAATCCCTTCCTTTCCCTCCATGATCCTGAACCCAGCTTGGGTCGGAAACACTGACTGTCCAGCTCCTTGGGAAGTCCTCCCAACATAAAGGCAGTATACAAATGTAATTTTTATAGAATCATAGAATTTTACAGCACAAAATGGCTATTCAAAGTCAATCCAACTCCCCAGCTCTGTCCCCATAACCGCACAAAGTCATCCTCCCGAAGGTGGATGGTTATTTGGGGAGGACGGTTTTTTAAAAGTTGTTATTGAATCGGCCTCCACCACCCATTCAGGCAATGCATTCGAATTTGGTTGTTGTTGAACTCAATCCTATGGGAGATGGGAAGCCAGTGGAGTTGGGTGTGGATGGAGCAAAAGGCTCACGGAACCTGTTGCAGGAACAGACCAAAATTGAGCCATTCAGCCCAAAAAGACATTCCCAGCATAAAAAATATCAAACTATTTTGTGGATTATTGCACCCAAAAACTTTGGAATGATTTCCATTAATCATTTCTTGCAGACCACTAACTGGCCCTGTCAGTGACCCACATATTTAACTGATTGTGAAATGACAGAAACACAAATATACCACAGTCCAGTTCTGAAGATCTTGTAGACTTCGGGCATTTGTTCATAAATTCCTCTTTGTTGCAGGAAGTACAGTAGTACAAAGGGCTTTTGGCCTGTGTGGGTGGAGACAGTGTTTAGAGATGTGTCATTGCTACTGACCTTTTTTTTTTGCATCAGGAGAGGTCGATAGTTTAAGTTCATTAAGTTATTTAAACAAAGAAAAACTGGCAACGGTGAAATCTTACGACGAAGGGGTCAGTTTTAAGCAGAACCATTTGTTCCTACAAATTAAGGAAAACAATTGATTAGTTTAATTATACTTTAGAGTAGGTTTTTCTAAGAGTTTCACATGCAGGCTGTTTAGCTTCTGAGATATATGATCAAAGTTTGTTCCCTATTCAACATCCTGAAGGAATTGCTTGTCAACAGTAGCCTTTTACTGCCTACGTTTCCTGAGTCTGAGGAAGTAGATATACTCAAGTGAATGACGTTGTAATCTAAAACGGGACAGATCACTAGCCTTCACTAACCATAGCCAATTTCTTCTGAGAATCATTTCAACCGATAGTGGTCATCTTGGATCTGCATAAAAGTGCAAGAGACTATAATTTATGTCCAGGCAGCTAAATTAAACATATTTCAAGCAGCCAATTCCACTCACTTTCATGAATAAAGTAATTAAAATGACCAATTGCTACTGAAAGGAATAAAGGAGTACAAAATATACAGCCAATCCACTTTACGATGTATAACCTACAAAGCGCTTTGAGACGTCTCAACAGCATAAGGTACTATATCAAATACATGTGTTATTATTGTTTATCCTCATTGCTGCTCCCCAGCATGTTTTTGTCCAGACAAACATGCTTAAAGATATGCCTCATTTCAAAAACCCTTCACTTCCTTTCCCACTCTGCTTGGCTGTGCATAATAACAACATAATAATCCTTGCATTTGAAAAAGAGGTTTTCACATCTTCGAGACGTCTCAAAGCCCTTCACAGAATATACTGTAAAGTGAATTGACTGTATATTTGTGGGCAAAACACAGCAGCCAATTGGACACAGCAGTGTCCCACAAACAATCGTGGATTAAGTGACCAAATTTTTAAAATATAAAATGCACCTTGAGCGAATTAAATCAGTATTGAGAATACAAAGGATCAACAACAACAAAATTACATTTATAGAGCATCTTGCACATCGGGAGGATGTCCCAAGGTGCTGAACAGTCAAGGGTCGGGACCCGAGCATGGGGGAGAGGCAGGACAGGGGGGAGGGGCAGGGTAGGCGGGGAGGGTAGCGAGAGAGGTGGGAGGATGGCTGAAGTACGATCAAAAGGAGGGTATTGAGACCAGGCAAGGGAGGAAGTGAGGCAAAGGAACTGTGGGATGGAATTCCACAGGGACAGAGTCTGAAAGCCCGACCACTGATAGTAGGGTAGGTCAGGCGGGAGACATAGAGGTGACTGGAGCCCGCTGAGTGGAGGGAGTGGGCAGGTTAGTAGGGAATCAGCAGGTCAGAGATAGGAAGGGACAAGGTCGTTGATTGCCTTGAAAGTGAGGACGAGGATCTTGAATTCAATCCTCTGGGATGGGAAGCCAATGGAGCTGGGTGAGGGTGGGAGTGATGGGGTCGCGGAGCCTGGTGGGGGAGGACATGAGCTGCAGAGTTTTGAATGATCTACAGCTTGTGAAGGGATACAGGTAAAGACTAGGAAATTTGATTGAGAGCAGTTAGCTCAAATGGAAAGGCTAACACCAGCAGCAAACAGTCATATCAGTCTTTTCCACCAGGAACTCCTTAAATAAAAACGCTGAGAAGATTGCTGATTATTTTTATTTTTGGATACTGCATTTGTTGTAATTTCTGATTTAACAGAAGCCAACAATCCTCCAACAAAATGTTCATTCACTTCATGGTTATTTGTGGGACACTGCTGTGCTTAAATTCAGGTACAGATCATCTATATAATAATCCTTGCATTTTCTTCTAGATGTCTCAAAGTGCTTCACAGAATATACTGTAAAGTGAATTGACATTTGTGGGCGAAAAGCACCAGATAATTACTCATAGCAGTGTGCCACAAACAGTCGTAGATTGAGAGACCAAATTATTAGTATTTTTTCAAAGGATTATTATCCCTGGAAAAGCGATCTACCAATCGACTAACACATAATAATAATAATCCTTGCATTTGATATAGCGCTTTTCACGTCTTCTGGACGTCTGGGTTCCTGCTTACTGCTAAGTAAACAGAGGTGTGTGGAATAAGGAAACGTGCTCAACATTTTATCCTGCTGGAAATCGAACCCAGGTCTCTTGATTGTGAGCCTAGTGCTCTAACCACTGAGCTACAGGACTACACAATATAAATTTACACAAACTGGGAATCATGTTTCAGCCTGGCTCAGCTGGTAGTATTCTTTGTATGAAACATTAAACTGAGGTCTTGTCAGCCTGTTCATGTGGACATTAACGATCCCATGGCACTACTTGAAAAGAGGTTTCTCCTGGTGTCCTGGCTGACAATCCTCTAAACACAATTGGTCATTATTCACTTCATGACTGTTTGTGGGATATGGATGTGCACAAATTGGCTGCCACATTTGCCCACAAAAAACACGGTCACTCGAATTTGCAATATATCCTGTCAAGTACTTTGAGACATCCTCCCAATGTGAAAAGGCACTAGAGCAAATGTAAGGATTACTTTCATACCTTGGATTCTATGGTTCAGATCCACAACTGGCCAGTCTGACTTCACCACTTGTGCTGTTGGGAATATATATACATATATAAAAATATAAATATATCTAGATATAGAGAGAGATACTCAAAAAAGTTGAGGAATCTCAGCACCTCCTAATAAACCCAACAGATTTATAATCTATAGTATTGCCTGACCACATTCAACTCTGCCAGAGGATCTCAGAGAAATTGGTTTGTTGAACTGCAAGTGTGCTATCTTGATTCAATTAAAGTCTTAAAAGTACAATATGAGTATTAAAAAAGGCCTTTCCCATCCACCCACGCCTCATAGATAATTGCAGGGAGCCATCGAGACTGGATAAGCCCTGAGCTTGAACCCATTGTCTGCTGAGTTAGTCAAAATATTGACCAAGGAGCAAACGTAAGCAAAGTCACTGTATTATTGGAGCAGAACTCTCCCCACACCCCCATCTATCCATACTGCAAGCCACACAATTAGAGAACAATTATAAAGCACAGCCATAAACTGTAATAATGTAATAAAACAGTCATATCAGTCTTTTCCATCAGGAACTCCTTAAATAAAAGCGCTGAGAAGATTGATGATTATTTTGATTTATCTGCGCACTGTTTGCGGAGTTTAAAATTTTGATTAAAACAAACACTTGCTGTTAAATGATATTGAAGTAGTTGGGAGTTACCAATTCTAAGGTACCGAATAGAAAGAAAGTCATTAACCTAAGACCCTTGAGCCTTCCTCACTTTAACCGCAAAGATAACTTAGCTGCTTAAACATCTTGTAGTAAAGATCCCTAAAGTCAGTACTCCTGATGAAATTTGCAATTTATGGTTTCACTAGACATAAGAATTTATCGTCCAGGAAAAGATCATTACAATCTATCTGGTTGGCAAAATAAACACATCTATACTTTTCTGTCTCAAATGAATTTCTTTGCCAAAGAGTAGGCAAGGCTAAGTCTCTCTTAAATTTGGATATGAGCAAACTCACCCAAATTGGATGGCCCCTATCACCGAAGGGATCAATTTCAAGATCCTCACACATCTTCAGATCCTTTAATGCCATGGCATCTCCCTACATCTCCAATCTGCTTACTCCTCAACCCACTGGCTCCAACTTCCTGCCTATCCCTTGTGTCCACCGTGCTTTTAGCCAGTACGTCCCAAAACTCTGAAATCTTCTTCCTCTATACCTCAGCCTTGCCCCCTCCTTCCCTATCCTAATGTTGCGACTGAAGACCTTCACTTGTGACTGTGCCTATGGATACTTCCTCCTTCCCCCGGCTCAATGTGGTGCTCCACCACTCAAGTGCTCTGGGTTGCTTCCCTGCACAAGGGAAATGCAAGTTGTTGAATTTTCTGGAACAATTTGCCTTCATCGTCTCCCTGGATAGTCTGGGTTACAGGGTTCAAAACATGTCTGCTCTTTGTGAGTCCCATTGAAGAGGCAGACAGGCTGATAAACTATCAAAGATGCATTGGATCATTGCCACATGCAATTTATCTGAGTCAGGTCAAACCCAAGGAGACTCTATTAATCTTACTTGAAGAATGTTTGATAAAAAAAGACATGAAACACAATCAGAACACCCCTTAATTTCCCCTGGTCTAAGGAATATAATGCCCATCTACTAATTTGAGTATATTTTAGTCCGCTCAGACCAGGTATTAGTTTAATGAACCAATACTAGTATATTTTTTCCTGATATCCAAAGCTGAATGGTTTTCCAAATGAGTTCTGACAAGTACCCTTTAAGTCTGTGGAATTATCTCCTTACTTTTATATACCAGATTTATTGTAATAAAATATATCCCATTTGATTTCACTGCTTTTATACCTGTGAATTAGATTTCAATGATCTCTTAAGTTAAACCCATAGATCTCTCGTGCTTTTCTTCAGAATATACTCCCAATCTCTGTTATTCCATCCCAAGTGCACCATTAGTTCACATTTTGAAATGTTAAGATCCATCTACCATAGTTCTGTTCACTTGCTTAATTTCGATTCCCTTGCATTTTTTGCCAGTCCTCTTTTCAATTTGTAACACCTTCTTGCTTATTAGAATCACCTGCAAACTTGAGAATATTCCCTTTTACCTGTATCTAAGTCACTGATGCATGGGGCAGGGGGCATGGTGGGGTAGCTGGGATCCATTGCAGACACCACTTATCACTACCTGCCAAGCAGAAACATTACTTTTTATACTAACTCTGTCTCCCATGTCTCAAAGAATTTCCTGCCTGACACAATTTGGTACAACAAAAACAAAATTACATTTGTATAGTGCCTTTCACGTCAGGAGGACGTCCCAAGGCGCTAAACAAGAGGCGTGTGACCCGAGCTGGAAGGGGAGTGTTTGGGAAGGGGTGAAACACGAAGGGGAGGTAAAAGAGTTCGGGGTGCAACAAAAGGCACGATCGAAGAGGAAAGTCTTCAAATCGGCCTTGAAAGAAGAAAGGGAAGAGGCGAAACGGAGGGGTTGAGGGATGGCATTCCATAAGGTGGGAGCAGAGAAACTGAAGGCCCGGCCTCCGATGGTGGGGCGGTTCGGGCGGGGGGCTTGGAGCAGGCCAAGTCCTGTTGAACGGAGGGTCCGGGTGGGCGTGTAGGGGGAGAGTAGATCGGCTAGGTAGGATGGGGCAAGGCCGTGTAAGGCCTTGTAGGTGAGGACGAGGATCTTAAACTCGATCCTCTGGAGGATGGGGAGCCAGTGGAGACGGGCGAGGGTGGGGGTTATGTGGTCACGGAGGCGGGTGCGGGATAGTACACGGGCTGCAGAGTTTTGGATGGCCTGCAGCCTATGAATGGAGGAACTGGGGAGGCCGATTAGGAGAGAATTTCCATAATCCAGCCGTGAGGTGATGTACGCGTGCACGAGTGTTTCGGCAGCGCGGGGGGTAAGATAGTTGCGGAGCCTGGCAATGTTGCGCAGATGGAAATAGGCGGTGCCAGTCAAGGCGCGGATGTGGGGGAGGAAGGAAAGTTTTTGATCGAACATGATGCCGAGGTTCCTGAATGGCTTTGTGAGGTGGAGAGTACAGCCTTGGATGTTGAGGCTGGCAGCGCCCGATGTGCGGAGGCGCTGGCTTGAGCCAATCAGGAGGGCCTCGGTCTTATTCACGTTCAAATGCAAAAAGTTGTCCCTCGTCCATGATTCGATGTCGGACAGACATGCTGTCAGAACATCGATGGTCTGGGGGTTGAGGGATGAGGCAGAAAGGTACAACTGGGTGTCATCCGCATACATGTGGAAATTTACCCCATGTTTGCGGATGACATCACCCAGGGGGAGCGTGTAAAGGGTGAAAAGAAGGGGACCGAGGACAGAGCCCTGAGGGACGCCGTGGGAAACTGTGCGGGGGTTTGAAGAAAAGCCATTGGAAGAAACAAAATGTAAACGATGGGTCAAATAAGAGTGGAACCAGTCAAGGACTGTGCCTTGAGGTGGGAGGAAAGACGTTGAAGGAGGATGGTGTGATCGACTGTGTCGAACGCAGCAGACAGGTCAAGGAGGACGAGGAGGCAGAGGGAGCCCTGGTCACAGGCGGTTAGGATGTCATTTGTGACCTTAACCAGGGCAGTTTCTGTGCTGTGGATAGGGCGGAAACCTGATTGGAGGGGTTCAAGAAGTGAGTGATTTGAAAGGAAAGAGCGGAGCTGGGAGGCAACCACTCTTTCAAGGACCTTGGATAGAAACGGGAGGTTGGAGATGGGTCGATAACTTGATGGTTGTGACGCATCAAGGGAGGGTTTCTTCAGGACAGGGGTGATGGTGGCTGTTTTAAGGGAGGTAGGGACGGTTCCTGAGGAGAGGGAAAGGTTAATGGTGTCAGAAATGAGTGGGGCTAACAAATGGAGCTGGGTGCGGAGGAGGGGGTTGGGGATGGCCCCATAACTGTTCACAAGCAGCTTGTTGACTTGCACAGTACATTTTGACGAGGCAGATATTGCAGGCAATGCTGAAGGATGAGATCAAATGGGCCAAAGGACATTCTTCATCCAAACCTCTTTGTAAACACATTTTTTACCGACCCCAGTGTATCCATAAATTGATATTGAGTCATATCACCCAGTAAGTAGCAGGAGAAAGGTCATACAACACTGTGAATCCACCTTCAAAACAGTCATCCCCTCATTCTTTCAGGGACTGGCACAATATTAAGACACAAATAAAACCAATTTACACATTATATAAATAATAATCCTTGCATTTGATACAGCACGTTTAACACAAAGCGCTTCACAGAATATATTGTAAAGTGAATTGACTGTATATTTATATCAGCAGTTCATGGATGTGAATTCTCAGTGTAGCAACCTGGTACATTAATTTACTTACACCCACTAGAATACCTTCAGAAAGGGGTCGAATCCATTGCTCTCGTGCTCCGTGCCATTATAGTACTAAATCGGTACTCCTTTGTGTCCCAATACATTGTTAAAACACACAACAAATTAGGCAGCTTCAAACATGGATAATCAATCCCAGTAATGCCACAGCGTGTATCAGCTCATATCCCTGTGCTAATCACAATACCAAGCAACTAAATCAACCTTCAAGGCTTGAAACCTTAAAGTCCTATAATTCTAATTTAAGATGCTGACTTCAATGTTTCACACTGGATAAAATTGCAGAGCTCAAATGCATATTGATCCATTGCTGCAAGATTTTGTTTTAGAACACATGTAAAATAAAGCCATGAAGGATGATCAGCCCTTTTTAAAAAAAAATGGTGGTACACATACAGTATTATGAAGAATCATACCTTCATGTTTCTGGCAGAACCCAAAATTCAGTTGCAAACAAGTCCTATTTTGGTAATGGAGGTAAAAGCAGTTACTTCCGTTACATGCATTGAGTGGCATAACAGAAAGCTCAGATACATTGCAATACATCCACTGGAAGTCTTCTGTCTAATGACGGATGAGAAGTACCACTGAACTGTGACTTGCTGGTTCCTGTGAAATCACTTCCTGGCTTTTCAGATGAAGAATTTGCAATTTTCTAGACGTTCTGGCTGCAATTTCTCTTCATTTAAACAGAGAAAGATGTGAAATAAACCCCTGTTGAATCGGTAACTGCAGTTATTAAATTCAGATCTATAGCTTTAGAAGATTAGTGACAAACTAGTGTACAACATTTGCTACTTTCCATGTGAACTTCAGTCACTGATCTCTTTGCCCTTGACACCTTTCAAAGAAAAGGTAAAAATTGCAATTTTAATGAAAAAGGCAAAAAGACCAATTAGATAGATTATATCTTAACAATGCTTGAGCCATTTCGCAGGATTTTGGATTTAATAATCAAACTGACAAGTCTGGGAATATGAATCTGTCACAGAAGGTAAATAACACTTTATCCCGATGTGAGGCTGGATAAGAATGGGAAGGTTGTGAAACAAATTTTGAAAATTGTATTTTTATATATTACAACTGTCTGTAAACACATTTTTGGATAAACTCCAAAGTTCACAGGTGAAATTGTACACACAGAGAGACATCTTTAACTTTCAAAAAACTAATTTTAATCAAAACAAAAAAAATCGTTGAATCATTAACAAGTTTATAAAACAGTGATTTAGTTACATAAATAAATTGATATCAGTGTATCAAATCTTAATTACTTTAAACTTCAAGAGCATGTTTACACGGGCGATGAAGTACAATCTTTTACCTAATATAATAAATAAAATGGTGAGCAAGAAATTATATATTTTTTTCCTAAACAGCAAATAAGGCTACAGAACATATCTCTAGCATTTTCCCTATTGGAAGGAACAAGTGACACTAGTAACATTTTGCACCCAACGTAAAAACTTTTTTTTATATAAAGCACAAGATACAGAACAGTTCTGCTAAATTAAAGACTCAAAATAGAAACCAAAGTCATTTTTAATGAACAGTTTGGTAGTTAGATGTCCAGTTTGGTTATTTTTGTTTAAAGCATTAAGACAAGGCAAGAAAGAAGGCTGTTCTCTCTTGAGGAATTCTATAGGAGGAAAAAAAGTAGAACAGTCTTACTACACAGCAACTTCCTGTCCTGCACAAAGTCAGTTCCCAATGCAGATTAATATACGTTATTGAGCACAGAGTAGCATTTCACTAATACCACTGCAAAGGCTTACTGTAACATCTTGTTTTGTAAATCATAGTTTAACCTTTTCAAGGATATCTGAAGTTGGTTTTTAGTTCGGTTCTAGACTAGGAGGCACAAAGCCCGATTCTGGCAAAATACTTTAATGCTAAGGCTTACTGCTCTGGCTGTAATTTTTTTGTCCATCTTAACTATGACGTTTGTTACAAGCATTTTTTTTGTGTGTTTTTTTGCACAATTTGAGTTTTCTCTGAATAGTTATCAGTCCAAATCATGCAACAGAGGTGGCGGCTCTGCATAGATGCCCAGCACACAATTCTCCACCTGAGCCAACCTGAAGCAAGGCGCACTTTAGTCCTTCTGATATGTTTTTATACCAAGCTACTGCAGCTTCAAGTATTTTGCATTACATAGAATATTTTATAAATTAAAATGTTACGTATATTTTTTCAATATTCAGACATATACTATAATATATACAGTACAATAAATGCTCTCATTCTTTCTTCGATAAATCCCTGAGAATGTATGTTGACAGTCGCTAATTACACATGCACGAGCAACGTGTGCCATGCTTCTTGACGAACAGCATTGCAAAGCCACGTGGTCAGCCTTGTATTCTTAATACACTGAAATGTAAGGATGAGTTACGAAGGAGTAAAGCTGAATTCTGAATTCATGAGGTACTTGTCACTTAGGATGGAGGTGTCTGTTTGGTTTAAAGCCATACTCTTAGGCTGTGAATGTACATACAAAGGACAGGAGCGACGTGGGCTTATTTTTGCCACTTGACAACATGTACTCAGTGTAAACTGATTTTTTTTTCCTTTTTCTCTCATACAAAAAGACACGCACACAAATCTCACAATCAACAGGGTTAAGTTTGTGAACTAATCTGTTACTATACACATATAATACCGGTGTGGCTCTGTTTTCTCTTTTAAGTTATAAAGGGTACAAAGGCAGGCTCAATAAAAAGACACCATTGCGTGCTGGTCAACCGAACCGCTCACGCACCAGCATCATGAGTTTCTTTTTGCCTTTGTAAATCTGCTTCAGGTTGTCAATAAACTGTGTAAACTGGATGTGTCCATCATGAGCCATTAAGAAGGTCTCTCGGGCCTTGCTTAAGAATTCTATAAACTCGCTATAGTGCCGTGGACTAATGTGCGTAAGCCGTGAATGCGTTGTGTTTATATATGCCCCGATAGTGGCGTCCAGGAGCTGTCTGAGTGGGGCTTTGTCCAGTGACATTAATTTCCCAGAGTTCCTCCGACCATGGAGTCCCACCATTCCTGGTGTGGTCAGAGTGCACCGGCGTAGAATGTCTGAAAGTACTGTAGCACATTGAACACTCTTGACCACCAGAGGTATAATAGCTGCTAGCTCATTCTTCCCAAGGGAGTGGCTAAGTGCACAAGCCCATAGGACGTCATTAATGGCAGGGTGCGTGTCCTGATTGTAACCCAGGTTGAGATGCGTCATTGCCAGGGTGGCTAGCTTATAGGCCCGCATAGGATAACCACGATGCTCCATATATCGAGCGATTGTGAAGAGCTGTGTGTAACTCATACCAGTTGTGGCAGCATCTAGAACTATTTGGTAAGCAGTCTCAAAAGCTATATGGTCCTTTTCACACAGGGTTAGGGCTGAAAGGGCGCAGTTCTGAGGATCCTTCATAGCACATTGCAGAGCAAGTGTCCTAGCACTACTGGCCAGTTTCTCCCGTTGGTTGTAGTCCAGGTTCAATCGAACAACTGTGCTATGGGACATTACTGTAGTGGCAACAATACTGGTAGCTTCTGTTGGAGTGAATAGTGTAAACCAGCTCTGCATAATGCTGTCCAATGCGTAAACTCCTAAAAAGAAAAGGAAAAAGATTTTTACTGGATGAACATTATGAAGAATGGAAATGGGTCAAACATTCTAGTTACCAATTCTTTGAGTATTGACTGAACCCCATACAGTAAAAGCCCGTTTATCCAGCACCCGCGGGATCTGGCCATTGCCGGTTAAAGCGCTAACCGGATATTCGGGCGGCCCACTGTCAAAAACCCAGCACAAAAAAATGCAAGTTCTTTTAACACACACCATACACACCAGACTAAATAATAACAGATAATAACAGAATATTGTATTGGTACTTATTGTTAAAACTACTTCCTTGCACTTCTCACCTTTACTGGTTGAGGTTTATAGTCCAGCCTCACGGTCCACCAGCATATCTGGCTGGACCTCACATCTTCCTACCGCTCCACCCTATCCTCTGCCAAATTGTCCTTCTACTCCAAGATAATCCTGGAGGTGAAGATAATCCTGGAGGCGAAGGACAACCCCGGCTTCTCTTCTCCACCACCAACCTATGTCCCCACCATCTTGCCTTGCAGATCCTCTCCTCCAACTCCCACTGCGAGAAGATGCTGGATTTCCTCATAGCCAAAATCAAGGAAATCCGCTCTGCGGTCATTTTCCCCCCAACTTCCACCTCCTCCCCATCTCTCCACAACACCCCGTCTCCTACTCACCCCTCCTTCCACAGCTTCGACCCCGTCTCCCCATCCTCCATCATTAAGACCATCTCCTCACCACCTGCTTCCTAGATCCCATCCCCACCCCTCTCCTTACCAGCCAGCTTCACCTTCTAGCCCTTCTAATCACTGACACTATCAACCTGTCCCTCTCACCCGGGACTGCTCTCAGTGCCTTGAAAACCGCCACCATCACCCCTATCCTAAAAAAGCCTTCCCTCGATGCATCACAGCTATCTAGCTACTGGCCCATCTCTAATCTCCCCTTGAAAGAGTGATTGCTTCCCAGCTCTGCTCTTTCCTCACACAACACTCACTCCTTGAACCCCTCCAATTGGGCTTCCGTGCCTTTCACAACATGGAAACTGCCCTGGTCAAGGACACAAACGACATCCTGACCATCTGTGACCAGGGCTCTGCCTCCTCATCCTCCTCGACCTATCTGCTGCTTTTGATACCGTGGACCATGGTATCCTCCTCCATCGCCTCTCCTCCCTCCTCAACCTGCAAGGCTCTGTCCTCCAATGATTCCGGTCCTATCTCTCCCACCGCCTTCACTTTGTCTCTTCCAACAGCTTCTCCTCCAGCCCCTGCACAGTCACATGCGGCATTCCCCAGGGCTCTGGCATTTGCCCCTGCTCTTCACCCTCTACACTCTCCCCCTGGGCGACATCATCCGTAGACATGGGGTAAATTTCCACGTATGCAGATGAAACCCAACTCTATCTGCGTCAACCCTTGATTCCAGGACCACTGGCGTTCTGACTGCATGTCCATCCGGGCAAATTTCCTACAACTCAACGTCAACAAGACGGAAGCCCTCCCGATTGGCTCACGTCAGCGCCTCCTCACCTCAGGGGCTGACAACATCAGCGTTCAAGGCTGTTCTCTCCACCTCTCTAAGCCAATCAGGAATCTGGGCGGCTTGTTCAACCCCGAGCTATCCTTCCTTCCCCACATCTACTCCATGACCGGCACAGCCTTCCATCACCTCTGCAATGTTGCCAGACTCCGCCACTCACCCCCCACGCCGCTGAAACTCTCATCCATGCCTTTATCACTTCCAGGCTCGACTACAGGAACTCTCTTCTCGTCGGCCTCCCCAGCTCCTCCCTTCACAGGCTGCAGATGATTCAGATCTCTGCAGTTCGTGTACTCTCCCATACCAGGCTTCGCGATCACATCACTCCCACCCTCGCCCGTCTTCACTGGCTCCCTGTCACCCAGAGGATCGAATTCAAGATCCTTGTCCTCACTTTCAAGGCTATTCATGGCCTTGCCCCCGCTTATCTCTCTGACCTACTTTCTCCCTATCAGCCTGCCCGCACCCTCCGTTCAGCAGACTCAGGCCTGCTGCACGTCCACCGCCCTAACTGTCCAACCGGGCTTTCAGCCTCTCTGCTCCCACACTGTGGAACTCCATCCCACAACCCCTCTGCCTTGGTTTCTCCCTTTCCTCCTTCAAGGCGGTCTTTCTCTTCGACCGTGCCTTCGACTGCCCCACGAACTCTTCCCCCTCTACCACTCTCCTTCCCCTTCCCCTCTTCTCCATCCCCCCCCCGCCCCCCCGGGTCCCGACCAGACTGCTTAGCGCTTTAGGACGTCCATTTTGTTGTTGTTGTTGTTACTGGTTGAGATTTAAAGTCCAGCAATTATTTTTAAAATGGAGGACGGCAAGCGGGTGAAAAAAACGGCAGCATGACTTACTAGCGGCAAACTGATAACCCTAGACTCTACTAGGGGCAAGCTGATAACCCTAGACTCTACTAGGGGCAAGCTGATAACCCTAGACTCTACTAGGGGCAAGCTGATAACCCTAGACTCTACTAGGGGCAAGCTGATAACCCTAGACTCTACTAGGGGCAAGCTGATAACCCTAGACTCTACTAGGGGCAAGCTGATAACCCTAGACTCTATTAGCGGCAAAGCAAAATACTGCACCTGCGTGACAATGACTCACAAATGCTCTATCACTATTGTTCCGGATAATCAAATGGGGACTCTTTTTTTGGCGTGCCGGTTATACGGAAGTGCTGGTTCATCGAGTCACGGATAAACGGGCTTCTACTGTACTTTGTAAAGTACACTCATTCTTTCAGCACTCATCTTGACCAAGAATCCTCTGGGCTTTCCAAGGATTGTAATCAAATAGTGAAGAGGAGGAGGAAGAGGAGGGAATTATGGATGTGGATGTGGTAAAGGAATTGTTTTAGATATCACTATGTTGCTGAAACAACAAATGATGAATGAAGGGACACATTGATGTTCAATCTTTCACTGATCATTAGGAAATCAGGCTTTGCTTCATGCTGGGCTGAGACTGCTATGTAATCACCAATGCAATGTAATCACAATGATCAATGTAATGGGACCATGGACATTATAGGTCCAATGGATCTTTGAAGGAACAAGAGCAACCTCCAAGGAAATCTGCACATTCTGAAGTACAAGTTGAATTTATCCTGTTTTAATTCTGGAAATTGTAATCCTACGAGATAGAAGAGGTTTAAAAACTGCAAGACTGATCTCAAGGGTAATGGGGATGAGCTAGGAAGAAGGATTAAAGAAACTTAAACCTTACAATCTAGAAAGAAGGGATCAGGGGAGGCTTTGTCAAAGCATATCAAACAGTAAAGGTTAGAGGTTTTTTTACTTCAAAGAATAGTGACTCCAGTGAATACAAATGAAAGAAAAATTCAGAATAATCAGAAATTTTATTTTTCCTTTTTTTTGGTCAACTGGGTGTCTGATGTTCAGAAACGCATTCCGATTGCTGAAGAGTATCCAATCCTTTTTAGCTAGGGGATTCTTAGCCAGGATAATGGGGGATATTCCCTTCGTTTTTCAAATAGTGCCATGAGATTCTTAATTTCTACCTGATCAGGTAAGTAAGACTTCAGTTTAATGCCTCACCCAACGTTTGTCAGCCTTAATAGTCTGATAGGAGGAATAACCCACTGACTCAGAGCCGAGAGTGCTACCAACTGAACCAGGGTGAAACCTCTCATTTTAGTATCTCTTGCAATCATTTCCTGCCTATGTATTATTCAGACTACAAGTATCCCTGAGGTGACATTGCGGTGTATCCCCCAATATCTCTCTGGATAACAGCCTCAAGCCGAAACACAATACAACTTCATGTTCTCAAAGCAGCCAACCAATGACTTACACACCCACGTACACACAAATTCCACACAGCTTGTGCGCTATGAGCACATGCTCAGAATCAGTAAGATGTTTCCTTGCAGAATATATGGGGATGCCCCACATAGATGTCCGATGGAGAGATGAACCAGTGCATACTTTTAGGCTCTGATCCAGCACATCTGCTCTTGTCAGCAGTTGCAAGATAAATGGATCATTGTTGAACAACTTTGGACCCACAGCAATGAACTTCCTGTTATTTAATCTCCCTCGAGTTGTCATCTAAGATCCTGGCCATCCTGACCGATAATACTTAATTCAGGGCAGAAACCTTGAACAATGTCCAATATCCACACCATTGGGCACAAAGGAAGCCATTCTCGGAGATGCACTTAGAATGCTCTGCTCTTTTCTCTCAGCGCCAATAAAACTCTCAACTCATCTTTTGATGCTAAAAGTCTGTTAATTTTAGGCAGACAGGAAGACTGAGAAGACATCACAATTCTCTTTACGCTACTAAATGTATTGAATAAGCAAATATCTGAAGAACAGTAGCTCTGGGTACATTAAACAGATGGTTATAGAAATCTGTACATTCAATTCAGGTAGCGCTTCAGGCAAAACTAGAAAATTGAGGATTTATTAAACAGGTTTTAAGACAATAACCTAGTTTTCAGGATCATAAAATGAGCTGAGCTTGTTCTATTGCACCAGTAAAGCTTTTATTCAATGTAAATCCCTGGGGTGTGGATTTAACTTACCTACTTCTGTAGCACAGGTTACTAACCACCGCACCATTTCGCGACGACGCCAGTTTAATGTCGATAATGTCATTCGCATTACCTGCAACACAAGGTTTTAAAATTCATTTTTAAATGGTTAATAATAATCTTTTAGTTTGATATACTGCATTTCACATCCCAAAGATCTTCATTGGGTTTACTGTAAAGTGCAGTGTATTTCACATCTACCCGAACAAACAGATGGGAATTTGGTTTAATGTCTCATCCAAAGGACAACATCTCCGACAATACAGCACTTCCCAAGCACTGCACTGGAATAAAATACACTCCATTAACACTAACATTCTGGCGATTCCATTGCTAAGCTTCAGAATGTTGCATTTCACAGCATCATTTTGGTGGCAGGTTACATAGACTGTGCTGCAGTCCAAATCAGTGCTGATATTTATTCTCAAAATATGTCCTGCTCCTTACTCCCTTAAATACCTTTCTATTTTCTTCTCCCTCATATGTACATTCACCTTCCTCCTAAATACTATCTACTTCAACCACTTTTGTGCAGCGAGTTTCGCATTACTTTAGAATGTCTTAACGTGACAGGGAATCACACCCTAGTCACTGCCTTTCATGATTACTGATCAACCTGAAATGTAAAGGGAGGGCTGGACTCCAATCAGGCTTGATAGGAGTTTCTGATAATTGAGCAGCAGGCCTAAGGTATAATCCAGGACTAATATACAGCTGTAGGCTTGGGTGTGTGAGGAGAGAACCTGGAGAAGATAGATGTAGAGCGTGTTAAAATACACTTTTGTTAAAACATTGTGCAATTTTTGTAGGTATGACTCACACCCTCCTACACATGGCATTAGAAGTGGGATTGCCTTAGGCTGCTGACTAGCAACTTTTGTTTTTTTGCTAACTGTGACTTGAACATAGGAAGAAAAACAAAACCAACAAGAATGGAGCTACTGCTGAACCAGCTCGTAGCATTGCAGCAACAATTCCAACAACAAATCTTACACATCCTCACTCAACGTCCAGAAGGAGTTACTGACCCGGTACATCTTAATCGAGGTGGGACGATAACCAAAAGGGGGCTGAATGACAATCCCAAAGCCTGCCTCACAACATTTGAAAGGGTGGCAATTACTCAGACCAGTTGACCAGCTGTAACATGCCACTCTTGATGGGAGAAACACAAGCAGCAATCAACAGAAGACTGCGTTTACCATACCGTTTGGGCCATAACACTTCACTACAAATGCTTTTGGACTCCGGCCACCTTTCAACACCCCCACCCGGGATATGCTGCATTGTGATGGCACTGTGATCTATATAGCTCAACCCGGGATTGTCATCCCCATGCCAGGGACTGTGAGAGGAGACTCTGGAGAAGAGTTTCCTCGTTAAAATTAATATTCATTTTTGTTAAAACTATTGTATAAGTTTGGCTTTTGGGCATGACTCACACCCTCCTACGGCGAAGTTACTTTTTGGGGAACTGCACCCTGGGATCAGTGTACATTCCCCAAAAGCTGCTCAATGTTGAGCCCTGGGAAATCCTTAAGGCTGTGGGCCTCTCACTGGATAGCCTCTCACAATGGTTCCGATTGCCTAGTGCTCCTTATGGGAAATTGTCATCAGCCAGTATTCGATAAGTCCACAATAGATCCATGGAGGGAGCATAATGCAGAGTTGGTATCTGATCCAACAGGCCATAGCAGACTCTGGTCATGCGCTGTCTGTAGCTCAGTGGTTAGAGCACTCGCCTTGAAAGCGAGAGACTGGGTTCAATTCCAGGCAGATCAAAACCTTGGGCAAATTTCCTTACGCCACACACCTGATAATAATCCTTCACGAAAAAATAAAATTGGTCACTTCAATCCACGACTGTTTGTGGGACACTGCCAGGGGCAATTAACTGCCGGGTTTCACCTACAAATATAGTCAATTCACTTTACAGTATATTCTGTGAAGCGTTTGAGATGTCTAGAAGATATAAAAGTGCTATATTAAATGCAAGGATTATTATTATTATCCCTCTTCAATGACAGCAAGGTCCCAGTGCAGGTCATGCATGGAGCATACAAGACTCAACAACAACTTCAATTTATATACTCGTGTGTAAACAGTCCTCCTTTATGGATCTGAGCTACTGGGGAAGGTGCAGAGAGGCTTCCTCAGACCCATTCTCAAAGCCCAGGGTCAAGCAGCGTGGTGGACTTGTGGCAAACACTGGAAGTGGCTGCAGAGAGGGAGGTCTAGCCTTTACTGACTTGTTCTTTAGCACCCTGGAGGTACAGTCGACTTCACAGGAGGCACATTTAGTTGTCAAGGCCCCTCGCATGGTATTCATTCATAAAGGGATTAAGGGGTATGGGGATAAGGGAAGTAGTTGGAGTTAGAATGGAATATTAGCAATGATTGAATGGCGGGGCAGACTCGAGGGGCCTACTCCTGCTCCTCATGTTCTTATGACTAGATTGGGGGGCGGGGGAAGAAAAGCCAGGTCTCCTTGGAACTGATCTGGCTTCAAGATGATATGCCTGGCAATGGAGTGTCGGAATTGAGCCAGCGCCCTGTGAATGTCTCGGTAAGTCCGGTTCCTGAGACAGGCTGGACCACAGTATTCCAGGGCACTGATGATTACAGCACAGCAGCCTGGCTCATTGGCAGGACCTGAAAAGGCAGAACAATCACTGAGGGCAGGGAGTTATCCCACTCAGCTCCTGTTAATCTTTCAAGCCAAAGCCCTAATAGGTAGGGTGGTCCTAGCTGGATAAGCAGCAGGAAAGCTGGCCAGACAGCAATATCAATGACAAGCTATGCGGTTTTAGCTGGTTAGACTCCAGCAGTATCCCTACACACACTCTGGGTTCCCCCAAGCCTTGGCTCTTGGCAACCGGCACCTAACATCTTCTGGGATCAGGTAAGCAGATGAGTCCCTCTAGGGGAGAGTGCACATTTCATTTCCAACAGTCTATCTCTGGGATTTCTATGTGTAGGTGAGATGCTTGGAAACCCCAGTTTGATACTGGGCGATGAGTTTCTGCATGTGTCAGACAACCAGCTGATCAAAAACAATTTGATTATATACTTGAAGCTCCATAGTGAATCTCTAAACAGACACTTCATTTGAATTTCTTCAGCTCCAAATGTAGCACATATTTTCAACAATTAAGTTACAGCTATATTACAGCTCCAGCTCTATTTTAAGTATATGCATTTTATCAGATTGTGCAATTTTAAAAACATTTTTTAATAGAATTTTCAACTTTTCAAAAAATGAATGAGTTGAGATCATAACATTTACACAGTAGCCCCTGACCCTCACTGCAATATTGATTGTGGCTGGCTCTCCTTTGGCTCAGTTGAAGATGTTACTTAATGTGAAAGTGAACAATACAGATGGGGATGATCCTAAGATTACGGTGAATTAGCAGACTGGTTCCACTTCTGATTGCTAATGTACAGTCCCCTGCTCGAAAGCACCCATGCACAGATGTCAAGAGGGGAGATAAGATCAGGCTTGAATTGCAACTTCCTGACACTGGGCTCACACACTTGTGGTTGAGGGTAGGGAGAGCACACTTCTCACTATGTAATTATTTTGTCCACAAAATATACAATTAATTCACTTTCTGATATATTCTATAAAACGGTTTGGGACGTCTCGAATAACATAAGGCGCTACATCAAGTGCAAGTATTATTATACACACCAAACTTCACTCCTCCATTACCCCAGTCCTTGCCAGACTTCACTGGCTCCCTATCCCAGAGAGGATCGATTTCAAGATCATCTTTGTTTTCAAAACCCTCCACACCTCTGCACCCCACTACCTCTCCGACCTCCTCTCTCCTCAAACCAGCACCTGTTGCCTTCGTTCCACCAGGTCTGGCCTCCTCCTTATCCCCCGAATCCTCCACTCCACCATCAGAGGCCACGCCTATAGCCACTTCCCCCCCAAGGCTCTAGAACTCCCTTCCTCACTCCCGTCGCCTCGCTCCACCATCTCTTCCCAGTTTCAGGTCTCAACTAAAGAACCTTGCTCTTCGATCGAGCCTTCGGTCACCTTTCTTCCTCTGCCCCTGGCTCGCCCCTGGGATCCATTATTGTGAAGCGCTCTGAGACGCCATCCGGCGTGAAGGGCACTATATAAATCGAAGTGTTGTTATTATTATAAGGTAACTAGCTTGCACAATGGAAGAATAAATTTCATTAAAGTGTTTTTATTATAAAACTAAAATGTAAAATAAACCTTTTGCTGTGTAATCATTGTTTGGCAACACTTTTTGGTGATTCCCAAAGCCTGCATTTTGAGGACAGAATGTAAAAGGGTCTTATTGTGATTTCACAGTGACATCATGGTTTACCCATTGCTAACAGCTTCTGTACTAAGTAAAAGCTTATTCACATCTTGTATCACAAACTAGTGCCTAAATAAACAAGATTGATGGTGTTCTCTTTAAACTCACAGCAGCACAACTATGTAGTTACTATCTTACCTGAAGACCCAGCTCCAGGGACACTTTGAGCAGAGTAATGTCAGGCAAACTGTCTATGGGAGTTGCTATTTTAAATGCATCCTGGGCAAGCTTGAAGATGTGTGATGAGGAGTGAATGTTCTTCTGAATGGATTCTAACACTGTTTCCAGCCTCATAACATCTCCTGAAATAATTTGAAAGGAAACAGCATTGTTTAATCCACTCAACGTCTCCATAAAACACATGCAAAAACAATTAAAAAAACTCCAAAGGCCATGAATTCTTGATCAGTTTAACAAAACTTTTTTTTTAAATGTCTACACATTGCAAATTGAACTAGTTCCATGCAACAATTGTTTTTAATACAAAATAGGCTTACAGCTAAATTCTCTGGAACACTTCCATCTGATCATTTACTGAATAGACTACTATTGTCCAGTAGTAAATATCTACACAGATTAACTGGTTCCAAATGCAAGCAGTCATTCCTTGCAGTGGTTAATCACAGTTTGAATCCAGCAAGGTTTACAAAAATTAAAGTAAAAGGTAACTGAACACATTTGAACTTAGCAGTGCTGAAAGCCGCCCACACTTCCTAGAGCAAATCCTGTCATCACAGAACACCACCCCCACTACAAACTATCTACTTTAATACTCCTAGACCTTTGAAAACAAAGAGCGTATAATCTTGTTCAACCCTTCAAAGGTGGAACTGGTATTTCAATATCGACATGTATTCAATGCCAATGCCATCCATTTTTTCCCCACACTACCTCTGCAAATACCAAGACCCAGATCTCTACCAATACAAGGAGGAACTGTACTAAAGTAACCCTAGGTATGAACCACAAGTGTTCCCTTTTTCTAAGGCACTATCTGGCTTCCAGTTGGCCGGTATTATTTGGAACTTAGCATCATGGTTGCAAATATTCAGCTAATTGCTCTGGGAGCCAAACATACAACAGTGCATCACCATATTCATTAAAAACACAATTCAGACGAGTATCAATTAGTAGTTTTTATTGTGAGCACTTGTGATTTGGGCAGTTCAGGTACAAGCAATATGCACCTGGGATGAGGCTGGAGCTTCATCTTTTCCATTTGAATTCAAGAATAAAATAATGTGATATTTTACCTTTAGCAGCTGTTAGCATTGTAGAAGCCAGCTCACACTGCTGGGATTCAATGTGACTTAAAGTGAACCAACGTGGATAGCGGTTTGGGACAACAGATGCAATGTGGTGCGGACGTGATACATCTCCTGTTGGTGCTGTCGATTCCAATACTGGCAGCCTGCGAATTGACAGCGAGATGGCCATGAAATAGTATTTTGAAACTTCGCTTCATTTCAGCTTCAAGTACAATTATAATGTCTAACAGTCCCACGAGTCAAACTGTCAACACTATTAGCAAAACACAAAATATTATTAGGTTGACTAACGTCAAGAAGCGCTGTTACAGTAAAAGGAAATAAATGAAATGAACCCAAAATATCTTACAATTCAGACAAGCATCTTAAAAAGTCAAGTCCAAACGCAAATTAATTTTTTACATTTATGCAAATTGCAATCCAGTACTAGCAATGAAATGCTTGAGTATCATAATTTAATAAATGACAATGTGACAGAAAATGTAGAGGCATAAATGAGTGAGAAGATGGAAAGAGGATGTGACGCGTCAAGAGCATTACTTCAATTGAAACCCTGAAAACCTTGTGAGTGAATTTCACAACATAGGAGACAATGACATTTAAAAGATTGTCTGCAGAACGATTCAACCTTATAACCCAGGCCAAGAGAAAAATGCGGCCACACTTTTTCCGCTGAATCCACTATAAATAGCGCCCTACACTAGAAGCATACTAAAAAAAATGTAGTTTCTGGCCCCGGCCCTACTGCGCTGCTGTCACTGTGGGCGCGGCAGGTAGAGCTCGAGCAGTGCTGTAGAGATTTGCGAGAGAGCAGACACCAATGGTAGAAACCACACAAGGCTTAAACTGGACATAGATTATTGCATCTCCCAGTTAGGGCACAGGCAAGAGGTCACGGATTTGATTCCCAGGCGGGGCAAAATCTTTGGCACGTTTCTTTACTCCATTTCTCTATTTACCTAGCAGAAAGTAGGAACCCGATTGTTAGTTGATTGCCAAATTGCTTTCTGAGGGGTAATAATCCTTCCAAAACATAATAATGATAATTTTAATTTATTTATCATTATACACAGCCCACAAAATACAGTCAATTCATTTTACAGTATATTCTGTGAAGCACTTTGAGTTGTCCCAACAACGTGATATGGCGCTATAAACAAAATCAAGGATTATTATTATATTCCACAAGATAAATTAACATGTGATTATAACAACAGTGGAGAAAATAATCGAGCCAGAAAAAATATTCTACTGAAGAGTTAGTCTTTGTGGAATAAAATGTTTTTTTACTCCCTCTGGGGTATAAAGATCTCCAGGCAACCATAAACCTAGTAATTAGCATGGATATGGTGCTAGCCATATTGGAGGATTTGTATTTCCTTGGAAGTAATTTATCCATAGCAGGGTCAAGGACACAATTAAAACCGCTTTCCAATTGGTGGGAGTTGGGGGCAAGAGCCTTGCATTAAACATATATACGTTTGAGTAAGGAAACTGCTTCTCTTCTGTCTTTTGAGAGTCCATAATATCTCAGTCCTCCAGGACCAATACTGGTACCTGAGTAGCTATGGATTCAGTGTGCATTGCAAGTTGACTGACTCCCACTCCTCAAAGAGCTTTAATTTGTACATATGTGTGCATCCTTATCATTCAAAACCCTCTGAGCAGTAAAACATTAAGGGATATGGAGAAAGAGCCGATGGGTGAGATAATTTTTCTTTAAAAAAAGGGTGGCTATATGTTGACAATAGGCTGAATCACTGGATATAGCCAGGTTGTTTTCTCAGGATTCACTTATTATCACACCTTGTAGTCAGTGCACTGCAAATGCAATGTTGTAGAATGGGAAGTAATTTGCGACAGGGGAATCCCATTCTAACTTGCTTTAAAATATTGCTGTCTCACTGTTTTCCCAAGCTATCCATGGATCGAGCTTTTGGTGATATTGAAAGCCAATTTCACAATGACTTGTGGGTCATCAGGTCACCGTCAATGTAAATTCCTGCTTGCTGTGCTAATAATAATAATAATTCTAATAATCTTTGCATTTGATATAGCACCTTATCATGCCGTCAAGATGTCTGTATTAAAGCAATTCATAGGATATGCTTTAAAGTGGATTGACTGTGTATTTTATGGGTGAATACAAATTGGCAGCCAATTTGCACACAGCCTTAGAGTAAATGACCAATTTTATTTAGGGATTTGTTGGCCAGGACACCTGCAGAAACTCCCTTCTCTTTTTGAATAGTGCCATAGGATCTTTAATGTCCACTTGAACAGGTAGATGGATCCTTGGTTTAACGTCTCATATCTTACTATGTGCAGTAAGTCCTGTGCTTTGCTCGTATCACTTTTCACAGAAATTGACATTAAACGCACCCTGGTGATCTAGAGTTCACCTTTTTGTTTTATGTCTTACTTATAACACAGCCACTGAGACATTGGACCAGTCAACCATGTAATAATGCCACCCCGCATTTGTCAAATGCAAGTGCTAATGTTGACTTCCGTTCTGCCATCTCATTTGTCACATTTGTAAAATGGCTAATTTGTAATTTGTACTAAAAGGATAGAGAGCAAAGAAGACTGCATTTAAGATTGCATTTCGTCAATTTGATGACTTTTTGGAAATCAACAGTTTTGCACATTAGACAGCAAACCACACGTCATAATTTGCTTTTAATCAATTTAGCAAATTAGACCTTGTGTTTGTTTAACCCAAAGAACAACATAAAATAACAAGGAGAAACTGAACAGAACTGCATATAGCAAGTGAAACTTGGAGCAGGGAGGACCTTGCAGCAAACAGAGACACATTACAATAATCGCAGCACAAAATGCTTTACAGATTTGTTAAAAGAATAAGGAGAAAAAATACAACAGAATTTGCGCAATGGTCCACTGAACACGACTTTAAAAACACTGAATGATTTTGTGCTTCAGCTTTGCTCATGGAGCAAACATTAAAATCTCAAATGCAGTTTTTTTTTAGACTGAGGCCCAATGAGGACATTGCATCAAGACAGTAATGGGTGAATATTAATCTATTTACTCTTAATCTCCCACAGAGCAAATAAATTTACAACCACAAAGGAAAAAACCAAAATACTGGAGGCTGATGTTTTCAGCTCACAATGTCCTCCTTTACCCGGGTCTAGATGCTTTTCAAATTGCAAAATGAAATTACCAAGCAGTTTATTTTAACGATGAAAAACAAAGTCCAGAGTGATAGCCCTCCATTTGACTTGACCTGGCAGATCAGAGTTCAACAAATCTCTCTAAGAATTACTATAATAATAATCGTTACATTTGGTTTATTGCCTTTCATGTATGAAGGACATGACCAAGTGCTTCACAGGTTTACTGCAAAGTGCAGAATCTGTATTTTTCTAGGCAAAAACAGCCAATTTATGCACCACAAACAGTTATGGAGTGAATGGGATATTGCTGGCTAGGACACCAGAAGACATTTCTTTCTCGTGTTCTTGCGATCTTTAACATCCATCCAAACAGACAGACCGATTCCCGCTGTTATAGCCAAAATGCTGAACACCCGAGCATTCTATTTGAGTGTCTGCCTAAACTATACAAGTTCAAACATCCCTTTATAGGCCTTGACCCCAGTGAGTCAGACTGACAGCATGATGCTTGCCAGACAGTATTCTGAATGGCAAGCTACGTGGCTAAAGCAAGTTAAATGCCAGCAATATCTTGTACATACTCCTGAGTTCCTCCACAAGCCTTGGCTATCTCCAACTTGCGTCTAATACTCTCTGGAATTAGCCAAGCAAGATGTGTCACTGCAGGGAAAGTAAGTGCATTCAATTCCACACTTGAGGAAATTTCCATGTATAGGTGGCATTTAAATATGTAGAAGTCTCTGATTTGGATCCACTTTCACATGGCGATGGGTTTCCACAGTGTCAACCACATTACGTAACAGTTCAGGTGAGTAGAGTTTCACTTGAACTAGGTGGATACTTGCTCCACTTGACCCAAGGCAGATGTACAAATTCCTATTAGGGAGTGCTTCTCTGGGCCTAAGTCTAAATTCAGATGGAATGAGCTAGGCCATGGCTTTCTCTTAGGCCGCCACCGAGATTTCATAGAATCATAAAGCACAAGAGGCCATTTGGCCTATCATGTCTGCGCCAGCTCTGAAAAGAGAAATCCAACTCAATCCCGCTTTCTCTCCATAGCCCTACAATCTTGTCCTCCCCAAATACCCATCTACTTCTTTATTAAAAGTTGTTATTGAATCGGCTTCCACCACCCTTTCAAGTAAATGCATTCCAGATCTGAACAACTCGCTGGGTGCAATTTGTTTTCCTAACCTCCCCTATTTCTTTCAGCAACTATCTTAAAATGGTGTCCTTGGGTTATTGATCCACATGCCAGTGGAAACAATTTTTCCCGGTTGAACCTATCAAATCCCCTCATGATCTTGAAAACCTCTATCAAATAAGAACATAAGTAATAGAAGCAGGAGTAGGCCATTTGGCCCCTCGTGCCTGGCCTGCCATTTAATAAGATCATGGCTGATCTTCTAACCTAATTCCATTTACCCGCCCCATCCCCATAAACCCGCTTAATCTTCTCTGTTCTAAAATAATCCTAGTTTTGCTAACCTTTCCTCATAACTAATGTCCTTCATTCCTGGTACCATCCTGGTAAATCTCCTTTGAACCCCCTCCAATGCCTTTATATCTTTCCTAAAGTGTGGTGCCCAGAACCGAACATGGTACCCCAACTGAGGCCTAACCAGTATTTTATAAATATTCATCATAACCTCCTGACGTTTGTATTCTATGCCCCTATTTATAAATCCTAGTAACCCGTATGCTTTTTTTTAAACAACTTTATCTATCTGTCCTGCCACCTTCAGAGATTTGCTTATATGGACCCCCAGGTCTCTCAGTTCATTTACCCCTTTAAAATTGTACCATCTAACTTATACTGCCACTCCTCATTCTTCCCACCAAAATGCAACACTTCGCATTTCTCCACATTAAACCTCATCTGCCACGTTTCTGGCCATTTTACCAATCTGTCTAAGTTCCTTTAGAGTCTGACGCTATCCTCCTCACCATTTACTTTTCCTAGCTTAGTATCATCAGCAAATTTGGAAATTGTGCTCCTTGTATCCAGGTCCAGATCATTTATATAGATCAGAGCAGTGGTCCCAATACCGACCCGAGGGACACCGCTACACACCTCCCTCCAGTCAGAAAAGCAACTGCTCACTACTATTCTCTGCTTTCTGTCTCCTAGCCAGTTCTGGGTCCGTGTTGCCACAGTCCCTTTAATACCGTGGCTTCTATTTTGTTTATGTCTCTTATGTGAATGGCACTTTGTCAAATGCCTTTTGAAAATTTGTTACTTTAAATCAGCTGAAGAATGGGCTTATGGCACCCAGAGAGGTTCCTTTATTTTTTGAGAATGTGTTCTGCGGTTCACATTTTGGGAATCATCCTTCAATCCCAGTGCCTTGGGATGTCCTCCTGACCTGAAAGGTGCTATACAAATGTAATTTTGTTGTTGCTCAATGGGAATCGCTTTAGAACGTCACCGGAGTGAAATCTGAATCAAGTATATGGAACCATCCTCTTGTCCACATTAACAGACAACACTTCACCCCTCCCCACCCTCTCTGGCCCCCGCCTCTCACATCCCCCTCACCACTAGCACAGTTGGTGAGTAAAACGTATCTTGAACATTTCATCATTGGAGTTATTCAATTATTAAGGAAGTAATTTCTGCCGTGCAGTCGCACAGCAAAACACTGGTTTCACCACGATTTCCGTCCACTACTTAATGCTAATGTAAAAGGCTATCAATTGGAGCCAGCAGACAGCTAGTGTCTTGCTGAACAGCACAGGGGAGAGGAAAGCCCTGTGCAAACGTGAAAATCTTAGTGGATTCTGAGGTCGCGATCAAATCTAATACAGTGTATTTATTATTCACACATTTTCTAAAATCTCATTTCCAGTACTTATGAATAATTTAGCAAGGGTTCAGTTAAGGCCACTTTGTGATTAAGCACCGTCTGAAATTGCCAACTCTCCAGCTGAAACGTAGCCCGATTCTGCAACAGCAGCATCAGAGCTGACAAGACAGATTGGATTTCTTGAAGTCAAGATGCAACCACAGCATTTAAATTTTTTTTTTTACCTCCAGTCCCCCACCCACATGCACATATTCACTAGCTTAAGGTGCAGACAAACAAGCTCTTTCTTACACATCAATTAAGTGTGGAAACCCCAAGCTGCACAACCATTAGCAGTACCCACCGCATTGCTCTCAGTGCAATCTTATACGCCAGCTCTGGATCATGAGGTAGCAGAGATGTGAAGAGATACTTGGCAAACGTGTGCATTGGAACACTCTCTCGATAAATTATTTCACCCAGGCCACTGTATGGCCCACCTGTAGATGGAAAAAAAAACATACAATTTAGCCTAAAAACACAAAAATGATGTATAATCACAGAATGCTTAGCAAGACAACATTTTGGGCAAGTTTCCTTACTCCATACGCCTAATAATAATAATAGTAATCCCTCAAAAAAAATTGGTCATTTCAATCCAGGACTGTCTGTGGGATAATGCTGTGGGCAATTGGCTACTGCAATTCACCCACAAATATATACAGTCAATTCACTTTACAGTATACGCGCTTTCAGATGTCTCAACATCATGAAAAGGCGCTACATCAAGAATTACTATTATTATCTAATCTATTACTGTTCCCCTGCTCTTTGCCTACAGCCTTTAATATTATTTTTCCTCAAATACAGTAAAAGCCTGTTTATCTGTGACCTGATCAACCATAAGTTCAGTATAACCGGCACCTCAAAAAAAATCGCAGTGGCGCATTTAATGAGTCGATTGTCACAGGAGAGTACTGTATGATTAGTTCTGAATGCTGCTGGTAGTGGCACTTCCGGGTTTTCACTTAAAGGGGCACTGTTTTTCTTCTCTCCGTCTTTTTCCTTCTCTCTCCCTCTCCTTCCTTCCTCTCTATCTCTCCCTCTCGCTTTCTATCTCTTCCCCTTTCTTGCTTTCCCTTTCTCTCTGACGGATACTACATTGCCTGTGTAGCCTGACGGTATCGTGGGTTTATACACTCTTTTGGTGGGGGTGGGATAAGGAGAGAGAAGGTGGGGGGGAAAGAGAGGGAAAGGGTGGGGGGGGGGCGGGGGGAGGAGAAAGAGAGAGGAGTGGGAGGGGGACAGAGGGATGGGGGAGTGGAGAGAGAGAGGGGGTGAGTTGATTAATTTAGATGGAAAATAAGAGGAGTGGAGGGGGGTTGGGTTTGGAGCCATTGACGGTATCTCTTTAAGAAAAAACTCCTACGTTGGCCATTGTAGAAGTTTGCTTTGTGATTGTGTGCTGTGTTTATAGACTGTAATTGATATTTATTGTTTTATTGGTAAGTATTCATACAATATTCTGTTATTATTTAGTCTATTATTAATATGGTATGTTTAAAAAAGTTAATTTTTTTGTGTTGGGTTTTCGGCAGCTTGCCGCTCAAATATCCGGCACGTGGTTTAACCGGCATTAGCCAGGTCTTGAGGGTGCCGGATAAACGGGCTTTTAATGTATTTATCCAATTCCCTCTTAAATCATGGACTTGCCTTGAACAACATTTGTGAAAAAGCATTCCTCATTCCAACAACCCTCTGTGTCTGCATTTAAAAACAAATTCCTAACCATCACCAAAGAATGATGGAAATTGAAACTCCCCCTAACCCAATGGCCTTGTAGGCAAATATGTCACCTGTTGCAGCACCAAGATTTAAAGGTTAGAAGCTTCGCAGGATCGATTCGCAGTCTGTGCTGAGTTAGCTACAGCTGGCCTCAGGGCCCCTGGTTTAAATAGGGGAAAATAAGTCAAGGCTCCTGTTCCCTCTCATTATTCAGAGACACCCAGTTTGCATGTCAGACAAGGACAGGACTGGACACAACTCTGATGTCCCCTTTGATTCAATACCCTTTCAACACTCCCCGTCTAGTCAAAAATTAATAGTGGCCACTTAGTGGTACAATAACGGTGGGTGTTTGATTCAAACACCTTTTGACAAAGAGGAGGGAGATAGATTGGTGAAGAGATTGGCAGAGAAGGGGAAAAATAACACAAAAACACAAAAAATGCAGGGAATTCTCAGCAGGTCTATCAGTATGTGAACAAGAAGGGTTACCACTTTGTGTTGCTAGGTGACAGCTAAGAAAAGGGTGCTTTTTATTAACCCTCTGTGACATTGCCAATATTTTCTTTTAGGATTTATTTTTCTCTCTCCAGCATTTAAAGGGAAATCTACCCTGTATCCTGCCAAGTGCTATCAGTCTGTGAAACAACTGTGGCTATTTGTGCGTAAAAGAAACAACAACAACAAACTTAGATTTGTATAGTGTCAGTATTTCAGACCCGAGTTGGGTTCGGGATCGGGAAGGGTGGAGGGGGTTTGGGGTGACCAATAGGACCGTCAAAGAGGATTTTGAGGCGGGACTTGAAGGCTGCTGGGGAAGGGGCGAGGCAGAAGGACTGCAGGATGGAATTCCAGAGGTTAGGGGCAGAGTGGCTGAAGGCTCACCCACTGATGGTGGGGCAGGTAGGTTGGGGGACATGGAGTAGGCTGGAGCCTGCTGAGTGGAGGGAGCGGGCTGGTCGGTACGGGGGTTAGGAGGTCATAAAGTAGGGTGTGGAAGACTTGCATATGGTACAACAAATATGACACCAAAGTACCTCAAAGCACTTCTCAGGCAATTGCTATAAAGTTTATTGAATGTGTATTGGTAGGTAAACACAGGAGCTAATTTGCACAGAGCAATTTCCTGCAAATAGTTATGAGGTCAATGATCCATTTGTCTAAAAGACTGCTAACCAGATCAGAAAAGGTGAAATGAAACAATAAAGAAAAGGATCCATTTGTCCAAATGACGAATTTCAGAAAATGTAAAGGACAAAGGGATCAACAAAATAGATGGAAGGCGGGCGGCTCAATGGCTAAAATTTACCTTCTAACAGGAAGACTGCTTGTTTTCGGAATATTTTCACAAGCATATCATCTAAATCGATCTCCTGTAGCTTCGCAATGAGCTGTTCCTCATTGCGACACACTTTCTCTTGGGCGTACAAGCCATCGGGCATTATTCGCTGTTGGCCTAGCCCGATCAGAGCGATTTCCACAGCTAACGTTAAATAAGATTCACCGTGTTCAAAGAACTTGTGCGCCGGCAGATGTTGGTAGTCTAGAGATTTTGATTGGCCCATGTTTTCTGTGAAATAAAATGCACATACCATTGCATCTGTGTACCAGGCAAAAGTCATTTAACATTCAGAAGACTAATTCTAAAATCTGCAACCAGCTTTCATTACAGTTCATAGGAACATTGGAATTGCTAGACGAAAAAAGACCAAGGCCTATCTAGTTCGTCTGCTACCATCTTGGTAGTCTCATGTTACAATACTGGAGATGTTGATAGCAATTACAATTATCTTGCTCTTAAAGTGGAAAGAAAACAAAACACGCTGAGGGACAATTCCCTTCCAGCCAACATTGATGCACCATCTAGCAGCCGGTTAATTTGGCCACAAGTCCATTCTCTTAATCAAGAGACAGCTACGGGGTGAGGGCAGGTAGGAAGGAGGAAATGGAAAAGGTACTTTATCTAAATCTACATAAATTTCACAAAGGCTGTACACTGTAACTCAAACATTCACATCGCATATTTCAAATAATGATGCAATATAAACTGCAGCCTAAGCAACTGATGAATTCTATCATTAGCGACCATGTAAGGCAAGACAACAACAACTTGCACTTATATAACACCCTCCATGCCCGGTAACGTCTCAGAACGCTTATCAACAGCGGAGCCTGACTCCCAGCTGGGGGTGGGGAGGGAGGCGGCCATAAAGTGGCCTGGGAGTGAGTGGATTTTAACACACAAGTGCGAGGATCTTAAATCGATCCGTTGAGTGATGGGGAGCCAGTGGAGCCTGACCAGAACTGGTGAGCTGTAGGTAAAGAGTTGGATCCAGGTCACTAAGTGGGCAGCAGAGTTCTGAATGAGCTGGATCTTTTCAAATGGTGGAGATGGGGAGGTCAGCAAGGAGTGAGTTGGAGTAATCCAAGATGCCAAGCTACAAAGTTTAAACTTAAAATCCAATTCATAAACCTAGTTTTATCATTAAAAAATTCAAAAAACGATTCCTCACAATAACCCAGATTGTATTATCATAGGGTAAATCTCATCTTCCAACTGAAGGTACATAGACCACCATCAGCAACAACAACTTTGATTTACATAGCGGCCTCCACGCCGGACGGCGTCTCAGAACGCTTCACAATAGCGGATCCCAGGACAGAGCCAGGGGCAGGGGTAGAAAGGTGACCAAAGGCGCAAGAGAAGAAAGCTGGGACCTGAAGCTGAGAAGAAAGGAGGCGAGGCAAAGGTAGTGAGGAAGGGAATTCCAGAGCCTTGGGGCATAGTGGCTGAAGGCATGGCCGCTGAGAGTGGAGCAGAGGATTCGGGGAACATGGAGGAGGCCAGACCCAGTGGAGCGAAGGTAACGGATGCTGATTTGAGGAGACCAGGCAAGCAATGCTCACTACTACTGTGGAGCGTTTCAGTGAATATTTGGCCAGGCCACTGGAGGGAGCACCTTGAGAAAAATGAAACTGACAGCCAGCAGACCTCGCATTATGGAAGGCTGGCAGTAGTCAATGCCCCATACATCCCGGCCCACCCCTAGGCTGAAACCGTGTTGTCGCTCCTGCAAGACTTATGAGCAAGGTGCGGGGGTCATTATTCAATGACCCCCGCACCTTGGGATATCCACCCAATTTGAAAGGTGGTACACAAATGTGGCTTTGCATTGTATGCACTGAGAATTAGTCAACAATGCCATTCAACCAGGTTTGCTTTGACTTTGTAACGTTAAATATTTTCGTAGTTTTTGTTTAGTTACAGCTTTTAAGCAATCAGTGTAAATGAATAATCTCTAATGTCCAGTTTCCTCACCCTCACTCTGCCAAAGGGCTACCTACAGCCAGTGGGCTATCAGATAAAATCAAACGGACACTTGACACATACCATGATATCAATGTCAGGGAGGTTTTACAGACCTAAAAGAAAAATAAATTGGGGTCTACTGTGGGCTATGTGTCAATGCAAGCGCATTATGTGCAATGTTCAACCATGTGTAAAGACAAATTTCCAGCTTCCGTTAATGAAATCCATCAATGAAACTCGTGACATAACAAATCAGTCCCTGGACACGCTCCAATACTCATCTTAGTTTGTATCAGTGTGACCGTCATAGTGTGAGATACAGTAACTGCTAGATTGAGATTCTAATTTTTTTTGTATATTTTTCAGCCACCTTGAGCCCATTTTCTGAAACACTGTTCCTATTTCATTCTAGTTTGCCTTACCCTCTTAATTTTCAAAACCTATCTTAAGAACATCTTTATTTGACTGTGAGTTCAGACATCTTCGCCTACCAACCTGGGCTCCCACTATGTTTGTGAAGCACTATGAGATTGTCTCCATATGTGAAACATGGTATACAAGTGCAAATTGTTGCTGAAAAGGTTAGCTAATTTATTAAGTAATAAATCCTTTTCTTGGTTGTTAATTACATAAGTAAGGGATGCTGTAATTCAATGACACACACGCAGTTAGTTACACATAACCCAATACATACGGCACATCATAAACCCCAATAACCAAATTAATTTACACAGCTGAACACAACTAATTCTGAAATCTTTCGATCTTTGTTTTGGAGAGTTTAATTAACTGTCTCAGAAGGAGAAGAGGGGTATAAATAAAAGCTCGCTAACCTGTGAATACCGAATACCCGGAGCTTTCATCATCCACCCTGCAAGTGTCCATCAATGTGCTGAAGAGGCAGCCGATAGGATCCAGCGGATGACCCACCCAGCCTTCCAGATTGGTTACCGTTGTTATTCCTTTATGAAGAAACTCTAAATGTTACACGGAAACATACAATCAACTGATACACACCCGGAACTAGCTATAAACAAGAAGTGAGGCTGTGGAACGCAATCCAGCTACACCTGTGTAACCCACAAGGTTTGGGTAATTTCTGTTCTCTTAAATACATTTGTGTCCATCCGCACAGATTAGCTGGGAACAGTGTAGATAATAACGTGGATTTATTTCTAAGTTAAGATGCCACTTCCCATCTCCCACACTTGAATCTCACTCAGTCTATGCTGAGACAGCTGTTCTCCCCCAATCATTTAGCATCAAAATACATGAATAATGACCCCAGGAGGGATGGGGGAATAAGAAAAACCGTGAGGTTATGTGGAAGCATGCCATAGTAAAAGGAAAAAATAAGTCAAAGTGATAATAATAATAATCCTTGCATTTGATATAGCGCCTTCTAACAACTTTGAAACATCTCAAAGCACTTCACAGAATATACTGCAAAGTAGGGTCCGTCGATATGGAAAATTTCCAATATCGATATATCAGTGGGCTCATAGCAATATATACCGATATATCGATATCACCGGGTTTTTTTATCCTGTGTTTGCGCGCGCATTCGGAGGTGCGCATTCCGATATGCGTGCTCTAGGCCCAGGAGGTTTGCAATGCCAGTGACAAGATAAGTTGAAAAAGTTTGTATTATACTGATATAACTGATATATCGGCGGACACAATTTACCGATATTTGCGATTTTTTTATATACCGAATTTTTCGATATACCAATATATTCAAATTTCCAATATCAGCATATCGATATGAAAAATTATACCGATGTAACCGATATATCGCCGGACACTACTGCAAAGTATATACAAACAATTCACTTTACTGGATATTATGAGCTTTTTTAGACTTCTCAAAGAGATGAAAAGGTACTATATCAAATGCAAGGATTATTATAAAGTCAATCGACTATTTTGTGGGCAAAATTCAACAATGAATTGTACAGCAATGTCCCACAAACTGCCTTCGGGAGAGGAGGGTTTTGTGTGTGTGGGGAGGAGGTTAAAGAATGTTTTTTCCTCTAATGGTTTTTCCTTAATTTAGTCAAAGGTACAGGGGAGGTTTCAAAACATTTTACACTGAAGGCGACTGGAATGCAGAATTCTCTGCCACAACTCTGTTGAGGCAGAGTCCTTTGCAAAGTAAACCAGATAGACACAAATCAGAAAAGAATATTAAATGGGATGGGGAGTGAGCAGGTGAGTGGGATTAAAGAGGCTCAGTGGAGAAAAACACCAGCCGAATGGCCGGTTTCTGTGCTTTAACATTCTGTGAGTAATTCTCTTCTATATTGAATTGCTGGGACAGGACTTGAGACTTGGAAGATAACTAATACTTAGAAATTTACCTTTCTTCTGTGACTGGAACATTTCGAGCTGTTTCTGCTGCTGCCGTCTCAGTGTACTGACAATTGCTATTGCTAGTCTCAAGGCTTCTCTGGGATATCCATGAGATCGCAGTGCATCCACACGAGCACAAGCTGTAGGTACATGTTCTACAGTTAGGTCGGGGTTGAAGAAGGGAGAGAATTGGAGGGGAGGGGGAAGGAAGCAGAGAGAGAGAGAGAACACAAGAGAAAAGAAAAAAAAATGTGTTAACTCTTGCCATAGCTCGAAGTTGAATGAAAGACATTTTCTGTGCTCAAGTATTGGAGCCTCCATTAAACCAGCACTTGAACACAGGCAGTGTGTTCACTGCCAGGCCTCTCATTTCCCCCCCCAGTGCCATAGAAACTGGACAAAGGGGGGGGGCAAGTCATACAAATGTCTTTCCGGTTTAGGCACTTACCGTGCCACAGGGGCCACCCGTGAGAGTCAAACAGTGAATTTTCACTGTCGCCATGGTAACAGTAGTTTGTGTAGAGGTCACTGCTGATAATGTGCTGTAAATGGCTGTCCTGCCAGTGGAGATCACATGCCTCGATGGCTCGTGTGAACACAGTCCGATGAGGCCTGTTTGCAGAATCTGCCAGAGAATTGCAATTGGTGAGTTAGTCAGGTTTTTGTTTTTGGTGCCATTGGTTGGTTTGCTTTTACTGAGGTTTCACATTGCCCCCAGTGCTCAGCACAAGCCAGAGCGAGCAATACAGAAAGGAACACACACACGCACATATACCCTTGTGACAGTTCTTTTCCCTCACCATCACACATGATGTGTGAATGATAATGCCATAAAACACAATGCCAGCATCCCTCCCATTCCTACCCCCAACTCCTTCCACTACACTGTGTGTGTGTGGGGATGGGGGGGTGGGGTGGGGGGAGTCTCCCACTTATCAGGACCTGATCATTCCCAAATACACTGAGCCAAAGAGCACCCAAACACAGAGCACTGTTCTATTTCATGCGTTACAATTACAGGTCTGCAAATGGGTCATTTTTAAAAAAAGTACATTTATAGTTCAGCACCATTCAAGTCACCGACATGTCAAAGGGATGCAATTAAAACACAACAAAAATACAGACTTGAAAATAGGTGTTTACAGACCATCCCCACTTATTCCCCACACCATTGCTCAATAATTGTAACCATTGCATAGCTGGTTTGCATAGGTGGGGAATTTAATCTATGCCGAGTTTGCTAATCTCAGTTAATCGGGACACTATTTGGAGCTACAACCAATCTCAGTGGCTGGATGTGGGGAAGGAAAGAGAAGGAAAAAAATCATCCAGGCACCCCCCTTCCGCTCCCATATGTGTAAGTTTGGCTTGTATGACAGCCTGCTGCACTAACACATCAATAATGGTTATTTTGGCTGAGGTAATGGAGAGACACTGCTCCAGTTAGATGCCTCAGAAAGAGGAAGTGGAGATGCTGGAATGAAGAGCTTGCTTGAGCACTTGGTGACTAGGCGCAGACTGCGCTGGCTGGCTGGAGAGGAGATCCAGTCACCAGACTTGCTCGGGGGTCGCAAAGACAGGCATCAGGTCTGTGTTGTCCTTGGATAATTTTGGGGGTTCATCTATGGGAACAACCCTTGTTCCTTTGAGGAACACATTTGGTTTAATTAAAATTTATTTTAAAAAATCCATGAAGTGACTAACCAGTATGTTGGGGTGGGTGGTGAGAAAGGAGGAGGAATTAGCAATTCAGCAAAATTAGTGGCAGTGGAGGGGCATATGAGCTATGATGGAAATATTTCTACCTTAGAAGTTGACTTCTAGTTTACAGAGAATAACATAGGCACTGCATCAGGCACTGCCACATTAGTGACATAAGTTGAGGGCGGGGAGAAACCCACCGACCAATATTTATAGACTTGCAAATAACACACCAGATTGTTCCCTCCCTCAGAGATAGACACTGATATTAATTACGGGGGAGGGGAGAAGAGAGAGAAGAATAAACATCCCCACTGAACCACTGAAATAATAAGCACGGTTTATTTCAGAATCAGAAACCTTTGAAGGGTAATTAAAGGTTTATTTGTAAAAGAATCACTCTGCAACTGCAAATGAACCAGAATCTCCCCAACCCATCTCCATTCCCATCTGAGGCTGATTGGACCAATTCTCCACTTGGATCCTCACCTTGGTTAGCATTTGCACCCTGAGGCAAAGCATTGGTTAAATTGGGGAGCTCATTACCATGGTTTCCATCCTCCCAGGGACAAACATCAACACAGTTCCATTTTTTTAGCTGTTTTAGCCAGCCCACTTTCTGTTCAGGCTTGCAGTGGGGATTTAGGACTATACACATCCACAGGGCACCTAGGGATCCAGAAGCAGACATATTAAAATGACAGTGGAACCACATTACAATAAAAAAAACACAATTTAAGGAGATTTGACAGGACAGACAATACAGTAAAACTTTCCCCAACCTTACACGTAAATTAGAATAAGAAACTTGGCATTTAGAGGAAATGGTCTCTTGTCACACGTCTAATTTGCATCAAGAACAGAGGGGTTTTGTAGTTTAGAATATGACCACTTCTCATTTTCCTTTTGAACTAAACTGCACTGGAATTCTGCATTTGACGAGGAGCTCCAGTAATGAAATGCTCAGAGATAGGCAGAAAAAATAGCAATTACACAAATACATCCTCGGAACTAAACTGACCAAGAGTAAAATTCTGCAGTTGCAGGGAAATAAAACTACTAATAAATTGAGATTTTGATGGGGGGTGTCAAAGCAAAATGGAATGAAGGAAAGATTCATTCCACTTGGCTCTAAATGTGAATTGCTTGAACCTCCAAGTAATCATCAACAGGGGGCGCCATTTGCTTCTCAACAGGTGTCAAGGTTTACAAGGCTGAATGTGGGGAATTCCAAAAGAATTACAGTATATAAAGAAGCAACTTGCTTTTCCTTTCAAAACAAGCAGAACTTATTAAAGAAAGTACGAGTGAAACGTGTCAGGGAAACAGATATACTCTAGTACAGGATACACAGTAAATAATAGATTGAACCTAACTCAAACTATAGTTGTAACTTGCATTCATTGCAAACACTTGCTTGTTTTCAAATGAAAGCAAAGTACAGGGCTATTTTGCAAAATATAATTCTCCCAAAACCCAGTGGGTAAAGGCAGAAAATAGCACTGAGACCACAGAGGCTGAAGGCTCAATTCCCAATTCATTCAGTGCTAGTGGATCTCAGCTGGGGCAACAATTGGGGCATTATAATTAGCCCCAGGACCATAAGGAGGTTTGGGGTGGGAGGAAACAATAAGGGATCCTGCTCCAGGAAGGAGCCCTTATATGTAAGTCATTGGAGACAGGATCTGGCCTGGCTAACTTGCTACATAATTGATACTTGAAACCTACATAATAATAATCCTTGCTATAACTTCTTTTCACATCTTCTAGACCCCTCAAAGCGCTTCACAGAATATACTGTAAAGTGAATTGACCGTATGTTTGTGGGCAAAATTCAGCAGCCAATTGCACGCAGCAGTGTCCCACAAACAGTTCTGGATTGAAGTCACCAATTTATTATCGTTTTGTTTTTGGTGAGGGATTATTATCAGGCGTGTGGAGTAATGAAACTTCCCCAAGTTTCACCCTGCTGGGAATTGAACCCAGGTATCTCACTGCTAATCAAGTGCTCTAACTACTGCTACAGGACTCCACATACATATAAATAGAGGCCACTTTAGGGAAGGTATAACAAAACAACAAAAAATTACATTTATAGGGTGCCTTTCACATTGGGAGGTCTTCCCAAGGCTCCGAAGGCACCCAGAAAAATGCCCCCCAGCAGTAAATAGGAGTCAAGTGTCTTTCAGGAAGGGAGGGAAACTGGCAGAAGATGCTAGATAATAATTTAATCTGACTTTCTGCACCTCTGGGGGGCAGGGTAATCACAGGACAGGAACTGTGGGCTCAATGACTTCATTCTGCACTTAAATTTCTATGCATTCTGCAAAACCCATTGGTGTTCATATAACAACAAATGTCTACACAGTGTGATCTGGGCCCCATTTTGGCTCATTTTGCATCTGTCCAATGTACATCTTACTTCAAAGGGAAGGCAAATGTACAAAGAGGTCAGATTTGGTTCAGATGGCTACCCTTTATACATCTATACAGGACAAGTACTTCCAGAAAGATGTATGGCTTTGTGGTGTTTGAAGGGGATAATGATTAAGCCGCTAGAATACCTTATTATTAAATATAGTTTAGGAAAATAATATAATTAGCACTAAACATAATAATTAGAAGTTTGGGAACAATCAGCCTACCTCACACTACACGGTATGGTTCTGAACAAGATCTAAACCAACAATTTTCACATGATTTTCATTAGCAGTTGCCTAGTTACAGATGAGTGCTTTGGCAAGAGTGAGATAACATGTGGGTAACAGCGAGCAACCTTTTATTAATAAAAAAATGCTGCATTCATCCACTACAGAGAAGTTTAGGAGACGATAGCTTCCTGCCTGGGATCTGCCTTAAAAACATCTGAAGCAAACAGACTGGTTTCACATCAGAAAGCAGAGCACCCTTCCCCCATAAATTGCACAGACTGACTGGCAAACCCCCCACCCCACCCACCAGCCCAGCACCACACGCAGACCAACTCTTCTAAATAATTAAACCATAGCTGAGAAAATGCAGATCACATACTGCTAACGCACACCTATTTAAGGCTACAATGGCTATAAATTCACAAGAGGGATTGCTGCAGCCATGTGCTAATTGCTACAGAAGGCCTGCAAGCGACTAAAATACACTTCATTTGCTTGGCAGCAGGGGAATATAAAACTTTTTTTAAAAAAATCATTGCATGAATGCGGCTCACTGAATCTAACTAATAAATGTTACTTATAAATTGGTTTATCGAAAGCGCAATCATATTTCAATGTGAAGCATCATATTAAGCTGCAGAGTCCAACGGAATCTTGGGAAGGGTTCCTCCATTACCCAAATCCAGTATTTAACTTTCAAACCAAAATAATTTTTTTAAAAAACAGTCTATTTATATTTCTAGCACACATAATACTGTGTAGGGCATTTGACACAAGTATGTAAATTTCACCTTTTCCTTCAGATAATTGGATGCTAACTCACACTGTGCTATGTAATTTAATATTAATTCCACAGGGGAGACAGTGGGAATAAATTATAAGTGATGCATTAGGAGGACTCGTGAGGAATGTCAGTAAGGGGGTAGGGATTTCCGAATCAGCAAGTACAAACTGCAAAGGTAAATTTTCAGCCTTTTTTAAAATAAAACGTTTGGCAGCAATTTATTTTAATGTAAAATCTCATAGATGGGATGAAGAATCTGCCTTTCAAAACATTGATGCTTGCAAAGAGTTCAGCTTTCTGTCCAAACGCAGCAATGTCACTGGTAATGCACACATAAGTACATAGAGTCTGAATTAGTGGCAAGAAGCTGACATGGATAACAGATCCAAATCATGCTAGTCATCGCCCAGTGGATCCCACTTAGAACAAGAGGCTTGTGCTGAGGCTCACAATGCTGTTGCTGGTGGAAGCTCCATTTATGGACAGCAGAGGAGTTCCAACCCAAGATGAGATACGCAGCTTTGCTGGTTCTGAAGTGTTCGAAACCATGAGGTTTTGATGGTAATTAAAGGCAAAGGGAAGTCACGGTGCTATTTTTGCTCCTTCTACCCAACCGATAAAGGATTTTTAAGACAACGTATCCTTTCTCACCTAAACATGTGAGCTGTAACTCAGAACTGGAAAGCTTGCTCACTAACAATTTTGCACTATTCTGAGTGCCTATACATTCACATTTTTTTCAAAAACAAAGCCTGGATGTGTACAGCAGGCAGGCTCTGGGGGCTTGTAGCCTCAGCACAGAGAACCCAGTCATGAAGCAATCTGCCATGGACTCGGGGTCCTTAGACAACTGAATGTTTTATTTTTTGTCTTAATTCACTCCATTATTGAATTAAACTTTGATGTATTGGTCTTGACATCTGCTTCAAGCTGATTGTATTGTGTATGATAGTTTAATCACTCCCCATGCATTTTACAGTGGCTGCCTGATTAATGCAATAGATTACCTGTGCTATCCCTCACAAGTGGGAATCATTGCCCTTTTCAATACTACACTCCTTTCATTTGCTGCAAACAGACTACATGTTGTATTAAAAACGATCTAAGTTAAACCAAATCAGCAGATCCGCCTACATGTTATTTTGTGATTGCTACTAATAAATCTATTTTCTCTTTATAGACTGGGTTTGAAAACAGTAATCTTTACAAACAAATTTTCTCTAATTTTATGGGGGAGAATATACTTTAGGCAATTGGGACGCAAAACATTCAAAATCAAATAAGAACAATTTGTGCAAATTATCGCCAGCTCTTTGACAGAACAAAACAAGGCAAATTGACTGCACTTGGATTAATATTGGTTAATCTCAGGTCAAACTTGGTCTGCAGAATTAAATTCTGCTGTAGTCACATTGCGTGCCAATTTTCTTCAAACCATTATGCAAAATATAAAAGAACTGAGTTATTTTAAAACTGTACACAGTTAAAATAATAGACAAGCAAGTACAGAGGAGAGTTCAGCAATATATCCTGAAGATGGGAATCTTGGCTGGAGTTTGTAATATTTGTTAGGACAGAGTTAGTCTACCGTTAAATCTGTTATTGTAATCTCTCTGTGTTGACAAGCTGTTTGGGGGTCCATCACTCTGAAGAATAGCAGACACTCATCTAATATTCTTCTACCTCAGTGGTTTCATCAGATTAAGCATCAGGGATTTAATTTAACAGTTTCAGCTTTATTAGGCTGTCATGAGAACAGCCCAGCTTTGATAACAGTAGCTGCTCCAATTATGGCTGGCTTTAAGAATGACATGTATAATGATTCATTCGTACTGTACCAAAGCAATAAAAGGTTGCTTTGCCAAACCATTATGAATACATTTTTTAAAAAAACTCTTTGGTCAAGAACCCCAGGGGGAAAGCATCTGAATTCTGCCACTTCCTACTGGTATATTTAGATCAAAAGGTTGCACTCAACTATTCCTTGCCTTGGTTTACCACAGGACATTAGAACTGTGGCATGCTCTTGTGACAGGCAAATGGGGGCATTCTGACTCGAATGTAATCCTTGTATTCAAATGATCTGAATGGTGCAGAATCAAGAGGGGGAAAGCGATAGGCTCACAGTTGGCTTCCGACAGTGACATTTGTATTCAGGTCCTGCTTTTCCATGTGGCTAAAGGGCTTCCAATTTCATTTCACAGCCAGAGGCCCGCAGAAACACCAATTAACTTGCAGATCGCATTTGCTGACAAAAAAAAAGTCAGCTTCACTTCAATGTCTGGAATTGAATGCTGAACCCTGCCAGATACCAAAGCCGAGCCTCCAAGCAATGTGATCCTGCCACTGGGGCAAGGAGTTAACCTGCCCATTCCGCTTACATGGAAAGCCTATTCACTTCTGCAGTCTGCGTGTCACCTTTTGTTATTGCATAGAATCATAACGCCAGTCACAGAGCATCGACCTTATCTAGCCTGAAGTCACTCAGCTGACACTGAAAAGGTTGACTTGATTTCCAAGCTAACTATGGACCAATACATATAGACTAGAATGCACAGAGCTTTAGGGATCAACAAATAAGCAACCTCTATGTAAGAACCCATTCAATTCATACAGAAAGCACCAGGATTAAGATCAATAACCACTTCAACCTTCCAGCTTTTTTTTATTGCTCAACAGACCTCAAAACACTTTAAAGGAATGGGGTGGGGGAAGAGGGAGTAACAACTAGACTTTGCCACTAAATCACATCTTTCTGCATTTTACTCTCAACTGCAATCAAAGTACTGGATCATCTCCTTGCAGATAGTTACCGGGTTCTTTGCATTCATCAGTGCCATGAAGGTATCTTTTTCTTCTGCTTTGCCATTTTTAGTGATTTCCTGAAGCCTACAGTTCCACTACTGAGAGAAAGCTATACTTTACAGTCACTACTCTTTAAAGTATATCTCATGAAGGGCTCTGAGACAACCTTCCAAAGTGAAAATGCAAGGATTATTTTTTTTTCCACCTGCTGCTAGAAATAAGTTTTGCATATACTCTCTGGCAGCTTTGAGTATGGAAATAAGAAAATATGTACACAATCCATCGAGAAACCAACTGCAATGTCTTTTCAAAGTTGAAAATTCACTACAAACAAATATTATGAGAAGTAAACTTGCAGAAGAAACTATAAAACATCCTCAAAAGAGCACATAATAAGGTGGGTTTCAATGCCCGCTTTCCGGCGCTCCGACAAGCAGAGGAAAACAAAACATGACACTGGCTTCCAGAATAATTATTTGCAGGTGTCAGGGAGGATAGTCAACGACAACAACATGCACTGATATAGTGCCCTCCATGCCAGGTACCGTCTCCGAGTGCTTAGCCATCGTCTTATATGGCAAATCATTAAATTTAGTGTACCCAATGTGCGTTTTCAACCCCTTCCCTCTCTCCGTATTATGATGTATTCACCTTTTGTGAAAATTGAACAACAGCAAATAATTTTTTTTTAATTTGGAAAGTGGGATGAAAATATGAAGGGAGAAAGATGCTGCACTATAAGCAGCCAAGAGGTGGTGCGCAAGAGCAACTCAGGACATCTGTCTTATTGGAGGTCTCTCCATTACTACGTGAAGTGTCTGTGCTCAGCAGCTTTCCCAAAGTCTCAGTAACGATCAGGAGTTACGGTGAATCATGTTCAATGATCTGTCATACTTCAAGACAACACTGTGCAAATTGGTGTAAATTCTTTCCCTGCCCAAGCCAGCCATGTACACTCACTTTCCCTGCCCCAGGGTAGACACATGCACTGCAATAGATGACAGCAATAATCCAGGCACCACATTACAGCTGGGCCTAACACTTCCTCAGATCACCAAGGAGCAAGACATAATTCCTTAACTGTAGGGATATGGATCTTTTGGTTCTTATATAGGGCTTTCATGCTATTAACTACAAGTAAAATGATGTTTCATATCAGCAATTGATATCGACCTAAATAGTGGTGAGGCCTACACAACCACCAACTTGCCTGTCACTGGATCCTCAAATATATATTCTCCTATAACAGTAATCTTTCTATTTGATGTTATCAGAACAAAATGCAGTTACTCCATTTTACCGTGTAACCTGTGAAGCATTTTCAGACATCTCAGACATGATAAGGCACTATCAAATGCAAGGATTATTATTCAGACATCTCAAAGTTCTTCACAGTATATTATAAAGTGGGTGAAGATAGTAAAAAAAAGTGTAATAATAATAATAAGAATAATAAACACAAGTTTATCTGTGGGATTGTAGGCAAGGACATTGCGAGGAACTCCCTTCCTATTCCCAGGAAGTGTCAATTTCCTCAATTTTCTACAGATCTAACCTTCTTACAATGGGATGATTACTGTTCTGTATTACTGACCTCCGAAAACTAGGCCAAGCAAATTTGAGGGATGGGATAAAGAGTTATAAAAACAAACTTTACATTGGATTGGGTGGTTTTTAGAATTCTTGGTTTGACCAGCAAACAAAATTTGATAAAGTACAATCTTAAAACAGTAGCAAATAATATGAAGACAGCTCATCATCCAATTAACAGAAACCTGACTCTGAACCAAATGTGTAGTAAATAGATACGCTTTGCTTTACTGCCTCTGAGGGCATTTGTTTGTTATCTTCCTAATAATGTAACACTTCTAGGTTCATTTAGATTACAGACAATTTTTTTTATTAAAAAGGTGAATTTAGCGACACTGTTTTAAAAATGATGAGCAGCAATGATCCTGAGCTTTACAAGATCGATGCCCTTTATATGAAGACAAGCATTCATTTTCCAAGGGTTTCCTGACACAATGATAAATAATATTGATACTTGATTTATTGCCATTTCACATCTTCTGGACTTCTCAAAGTGCTACACAGAATATACTGTAAAGTAAATCGACTATTTTTTGGTGAAATATGGCAAACAAGTATTTGTGGGACATCGTTGTGCACAATTAGCTGCTGGATTTCACCCACAAAATATACAGTCCATTTACTTTATAGTCTATTCCGTGAAGCGCTTTGAGACATCTCAAAAACATGATAAGGCGCTATATCAATTGTAAGGGTTAGTAAGAATATTAGGAGGAAATCCTGCTTCCAAAGAAGACAAGCAAAATACAATAATACCTCAATGGAAGATATAGCAACAATACACCAATATTTTCTATTTGCAGTATCATATAGATCCGTCATTCCAATGCATCAGTGTAACGGGAGCAAATAGCAAGTGTGGGAGACGGTTCTTTTCGTAAGGGTGATAGACATGTGGAACAAACTACCAGCAATATGTGGTGGGAAAATGAACTGTAAACTGATTTTAAACATGAACTAGATATATTCCTGGAAATTAGATGGAGCTAGAGTTCTTGGGTGCTAGCTAAGGCAGGTATGTTTCTAAGCAACAAAGTTATATTTGTATAACGCCTTTCATGTAGGGAGGGTGTTCCAAGGTGTTGGACAGACAGTACTGCAGACCCGAGCTGGGGGTCGGGATTGGAGAGGGAAGAGTGCGGGGGGTGAAGGAGGTTGGTCAAAAGCACAGTCGAAGAGGAGGGCATTGAGAAGGGTCGTAAAGGCAGCAAGGGATGGAGTGAGGCGCAGAGGCTGCAGGATGGAGTTTCAGAGTGTGGGGGCAGAGTGGCCAAGGTTGGGGTGGGCGAGGGACGTGAAGGAGGCTGGAGTCCGCCGATTGGCGGGAATAGGCAGGTTGGTAGGAGGTTAGGAGATCACAGAGGTAGGGATGAGCGAGGCCATGGAGGTCTTTGAAGGTGAGGACCAGGATCTTGAACTGTATCCTCTGTGTGATGGGAAGCCAGTGGAGACGAATGAAGAGTGATATGGTCATGGAGAGGAGAGGACACAGGCTGCAGAATTCTGTATGATCTGTAGTCTGTGGTGGGAGGTTGACAAGCAGGGGGTTTGCATAGTCAAGCCTATATGGTATGGATGCATTATGCGAATTTCAGCGGCCTGTGGTATGAGACTTTGGAGCGGAGGTGGGGAAAGGCAGAACAGATCATGGCACAGATGTGGGGTAGAAAGGATAGTTGAGGGTTGAACAAGATGCCAAGGTTCCAGACTGGCTTACAACATCAACAAAATTACATTTGTAGAGCGCCATTCACGTCGGGAGGATGTGAAAAGTGCTCTATAAATGTAATTTTGTTGTTAGGTGGAGTGACCAGCCATGGACGGTGATGCTGTCGGGGCTTGAGATGTGGAGGTGCAGACGGGAACCAATCCGGAGGGCTTCAGTCATGCTCAACTAAAGACAGTTAGCACTCATTCAGGACATGATGTCTAATAGATTCTGTCAAGTCAGCAGTGGTCCTGGATGGAGACAGAGAGATACAGTCTAAGGATTCTTTGGGGAATTTGGATGAGACATATATAGACCAATGCATAGACGAACACCACAACAAAATTACACATGTAGAGCAGGTTGGTAGGGGGTCAACAAGTCAGAGAGGTAGGAGGGGGGCAAGGCCATGGAGGACCTTGAAAATGAGGACAGACCAAGTCTGTAATATACTACTACGCACGCACACACACATTACAATCAAAATAGGAGCAAAAGACTAAAACCTTATATTAAATTGCCCTTTTCTTAGTTCCCCTGTACACAAGAGCCACACCCACCAATCCCCATTAGCACTTATATTACAGAATACGAATCACAAAAACTCTGCCCCTCAAGTTCTTTATAGATCAGCGATATCCAAGTTACAAAGTTTCACATTTCTGCATCAGATTTCCACTCTACCAAAGCTACCGACTGGGTGGATAGAAGCTGGTTTAAACAGCTAGGAAGATTGAATTAATTAATAATAGTTAAAGTCGTTTTAAAAAAAATTTTGCACCTTTTTTTCAAATTAAATGGGATTAAGGAAGCACACACGCAATTCCGTTGATCCTGAAGTAATCCCCTATTCATCTGGCGTCTGGTTCAGAGTCAAATGTTGTGACCCTATCATAGATTGAAATGTAATTACGTTTTTTTTTATTACAGGTTTGTGTTGGCTGTAATTTTTTTTAAAAAATAGGTCCTGAGAATGACTCTGGCTTTCTGTTCTGTACTCCTTCCTTCAGAGTGTTGCTTGCTATTTTCCCCCATTCTTCTACTACACACACCCATACCTACATGCATCCAAACTCCCCCCCATTCCATTCCTACCGAGGGACACACACATTACTTTGGCTGTGCCTTTGATCAACATCTTCAAATGCCTCATTCTCCACTCGATGTCCACCACTATATTTGTCAAACATTTTCAGGTAATCCTTTAACATGCAAGGTCCTGATTTAGCATCAAACAACAAATTCCAGCTATATAGCGCTCTTCAGAGTACTGTGTACAGTTCTGGTCGCCGCTGAGCAAAAAGGATATTGGAGAAATCAAGGTACAGAGGAGGGCAACCAAAATGATTGAGGGACTGGACTACTAGGAGCGACTAAGTAAATTGGGCATGTTCATACTGGGAAAGAGAAGACTGAGAGGCGATATGATTGCTGTCTTTAAGATTCTAAAGGGAATATAGATCATGACAGGCTGTTTCAACTTGTCCAGAATAGTAACACCAGATGACATGACCTGCGATTGAAGAGGGTAAAATTCAGATTGAATCTACACAAACACTATTTCAATGAGCAAATAGTGAACCTGTGAAATCGACTCCCTAGGGAGACGGATGAAAGCAGGAACTGTTGAATGTTTCAAACACAGATTAGGTAGTTTTCTTTTAGGAAATAATATTATGGGATATAGATCTAGGTAAGTTTGGGCCAAATGTGCAGGAAGGTAGAAGGCGAACTAGATGAACGTTGGTGCTTTTCTGTGTAGTATTTCCTATGTTCTTCATGTCAAGATGGCAGAAAGTGTTTGCACCCGAGCAGGGTCTGGAGTCAAGACGGGTAGAGGTAGGACAATGACCAAAGACGCGGTTGAAGAAGAAGGTCTTGAGATAGGCTTTAAAGCAAGGGATGGGGCGAGGTGAAGGATTTTCGGGATGGAATTCCGAGAGACAGGTGGGATGGGGGAAGGGGGAGAAGAAAGGCTGAAGGCCTGACATCTGATGATGGAGCAGGTAGACTAAGAGCATGAAGCAGGCTGGTGCCCACCAAGTGGAGGGAGCAAGCAGATTTTACTTTAAAAAAAATAGGTATCCCGCCCCAACCGCGGCCTCGTCAACCACGAAACTCACACATACACGGTTTGCTAAATGCGACAACCCTCGCAAACCGCGGCAATGCATTTTGCACATCCGCAATTTAAATCCGCGGGTTTAAATTTTCAAGTTTCACTCCTCCAAACAAGGGACCACATTCATCCACGTATTGGTGTGTATTTATCTGCTCCACGTTTCCCGCCTATCAGCATCTTTACTACCCTACATGGTCTAGATGCATTCGTGGATCTACAGGTACTGTGTGCGCGAAAAGCTAGCCAGTCAATCAACCAGCAACAACGCTTCTCTTTTAGGATTAAGGTAAATACAGTAACATGAATTTATTGTCGCTTTTCCGCAGCCTAGCTAGTAAATTTGGGAGCATTGGCTGCCAGGATCTGCAGATCTCTCTCTGTGTGTAAGTGTATGCTGTAGAAGTCTCTCTCTCTCTTTCTGTGAGTGCATCTCGGACTTTAGAAAGGTCTCTCTCTCACCTTCTCTCTATTTCACCTTCTCTTCCCCCCACCCCACCGCTTCCCCCCTTCTCTCTCTCACCTTTTCTCTATTTCATCTTCTCTTCCCCCCACCCCTCCCCCTCTCTCTCTGTCTGTCTGCATCAGTCAATCAGCACCCCCAGCCCTCCGTGTCACCACCACACCTTCTCCATTGATTTCTCTCTCTTTCTCTGTAGATCAGTCAAGACAGCCTCACGGATTGCTGCAGATCCTGGCAGCCGATGTGCCCAAACTTCCTCCCCCTATCCCCATGTGTGTTATAACTGTTTTTTTTGTGTTTAGTTTTACTAAACGCGATCTTACTCCCCCATCTCCATGTTTCGCATAGTTGCATTTCCCAACCGTGAAAAAGCGAACGTACTCCCCCCCTATCCCTGTATTTCCCACAGGGCCCTGTATTTTCCAACCGCGATTTTACCAACCGCAAAGGTTTACATGGACGTATCCCCCGGATGGATGAGGAGGGATACCTGTACAAATAAAAAACCTTGTACATTACCATGATTGATTCATTCAAATAAACGGGACATATCTAACCCTGAAGGATGTCAATAAATCATAACGAGCTAGATTTTCACTTCAGCCACGAGAATTCAAGATAAGTTTTAGATCCTTATTTCACAGCAACCTCCTGACCAATCCAAAATCATACCTTTATTTTATCTCATTGCTGTGTGTGTGATACACCACTGTTACATTTAGCTGCAGACGTCACTACACATCAACTGTTTCACACCAGTTAAATTATGTTTTCTAGTGGGAATAAAAATTATGGAGTGCTCAATATTCAGTAATGATTTATTATATGTTAAGATAGTTAGAGCTACTTGCAGAACAATCTCAAGTGGTTAATACAAAGGTTAATACCGCCTTGGTTATTGGGAGATACCAAAATATTTTAAAATCTAATTTCCTAACTGATTTGCCTTTTAAAAAAAATACTGTATATTCATATAAACATATATGCAGATAAACATTGAAGACTGAAAATCTGTACACTCCCTGCCTGCTTCCCCGCCAATTCTCTTTTCAACTAAAACAATAACCTTTGCACAGAGCTCTATTTACCCAGTTCATCCCAGAGCTGCCTATACTTGTCAGTCATTGCTGTTCCTTGTTGCCTCCATAGAGAAAGTCGAGGGTCAGCCATAAACTGCTCCGTTATTAACGTCAACATCCGAGCACCGTTTGAATCCCTCATCTTCAACATCTCCCGCACCTGTCGGATAGACACTTCGTTAAAGAACAAGCGCCAGGCAGCACAAACATATTCATTCCAATTCTCCCAAGCATGTGTTGCCTTGCGTGGGTGGGGGCTCTTACCACCAAATTAATATTTGAAGTTCAGATGCTCTGCGGCACTGAGGTTTAAACCAGGCAGTCTTATCATGAGGCACAGCCTTCAGACTGAACCATGAGCAAGCAAGGAAGAAACTCTTAACTGCATCTAAAACAAGCAATTATAATTTTGTTGGCCAGAACCATTTTCAATCTCATCTTGTTAATTTGTGATGAACTCGAGCCACTGTTCTAACACAGCTTCTTCCTCCATGCGAGCTCCATGCTGACAGTGTTGCTGCTGGGGTATTGCTGTTAGCACACATAAGGGCGTGGACCACAGAAATGCGAATGTGTGTAATTAGCTGCCGGGGTTACTGGAGATGTAGAAAGGATTCACACCATGCACCTTGCAATTTTGCAACACCTTTCAATACAATTTTGTACAATGCACTTTCAGGAGAATTAAACATTTAAGGAGAAGGGTTTGGAATTCTGCTCCATTCCCCAAATATATCAAACACTATAACATTGATAAGTGTGTAACTAAATGTGATTTGCCACACTTAGTGAACAGAGCAAACTATCCCCTCTGCTCTCCATGACAAACAGTAAAAACATGGTCCATGATATGAATACCCATTTTAAACATGTACAGTTTTGCACAATAAGTTTGTGCTGCTGAATTATGGAGGATTTTATGAGAAAGATATATCTTTGATATATGAAAAAACATCTTGAAGCAACCCCTGGTAAGAGGCCAGGTGGGCATCAGACCACCTTCCAGGACTTGCTGTTGATGCTCGAAAACCAACCACTAAGAGGTGCACTAGCCTGGATTAAAGGAGGCTTTCCCCTCCTTTACTGACCTACACTTAACCTTTCCTCCGCAACGCGCAACAATACAGGAGCATCAAGCCTGGGAAATTAGGCATTTAATCCCTCTAAAAGAATAGAGGGATCAAGGCGCTAATCGCATCCCACAAATTAAAGTATCTCACATCTCCATTTCACCTACACTTTGTCAATATACCCACCTGTGTGAAATTTCACAACATATATAGTTTAAATAGGCTATTATAGTTCTGGCAAACACATCGCTACTGCTGTGATTTGAACATTTTCATCATACAAGTATGAGCATTCACATAAGATGAATTGAATATTAACTCTTCAACTCTTAGTTTAACAATTAGAACTCTTTTAGTCGACTCTCTCCTCCCTCCCCACCATAGCAACACATTTTTCACTGCGAAACCTATCTTCAAAACTGGAGCCAAAATAGAGCCTTTGCATCTTGGAAAACAAAAACCTTAAAAGAAAAAAAGGAATAGCATAATTACACTTTACAATTGATATAAAACTCAATAAAGGGGTCACCGTAGAAAGTCAGTGAACCTGCATGGTGTGTATGGAGATGCAGGACTGATTCAAAAGCTAGTGATGCACATAAGATGCACAAACCATTACAGGGCAGAACCACTAAGGCTTCCTCCCCTTTAATATCAATTGCTTCCATTTTCACTTCGAGGTAAATGATTATATTTAGCACCTTTGATGGATTTCGAGTACATTTTTCATGAAAAACATCAATCAGGAACTGGTTTGAAACGGAGTTTAATGCAGGTTCAGCTTATCAATTGTCAGCATTATATCAGAGATAGAAACAGTTGATTCAAGCACTGGTGCATTTTGATGCAAGTGCATTTGCTTTTTTTAAAAAAAAAGACAAGTCAATTTACCTACATTTTCTATGTGTGTGTAATTGCCTTAAAAAATGTAGCCATCTCAAAAATGTTTGCACTTCTGAAATAAAACTGTTTTAACTGCTTATGCAACACTGTAACAAATGAGAATTATTACATTTGTCCAGGTATAATAGTCAGGCACTGATTGATGTTCCAGAGTTTCCAAGTTGATATTCTGCTGTTCTTAGTCACAAACGCACATGCCCGCATACACACCCTAACCTCCGCTCTCTCTCTCTCTCGCACACACACACACACACACACACAGACCAACAACAAATAACAACAATTAATTGCATTCGTATAGCGCCTTTCACATCAGGAGGATACACAAGCTGTGGGACAAGACAGACGTGTACAAATCCATACCTTTGCAAACAACAAGTTCAGCTGTTTTCCAGATCCATGGTAACCACCCTGTGAGAGGAAGAGTTTAACCTGCTCCTGAACCTGTTCCTCATCCAGGTGCCAGCAGTTCTCATCGTCTATACTGGCTCCCGCTGTCGGATCCGGGGCACCTTCAGCCAGCAAACAAGAAACCTCTTTAGCAATTTTTAAAAAAATTAAATGTAACTTAAGGAAAAATAAACACATCTGAGGATCCATTAAATCCAGCACCAAAGAGATGGAATCCACCCTGATTCCCTTGTATTTATATTACACCCATGATACAGGCTAGAGCCTCAGAGCCCAATAATGAGGCAGAGGGAAGTGACAAGGGTCGAAGAGGAGTTGTGATCTGAAAATGGGGAAGTGGGCAGGGAGGAGGGATAAGGATGACATTTCCAAAGTTTCTGGGCGTAGTGGCTGAAAGCATGGTTACTCATGGTGGAGCAGAGGGGACGAGAGACAAGCAGGAAGCCGCAGCCAGCCAAGCGAGGCGATGGGTTGTAGAGTGGGGATTAATCAGGTAGGAGGGGTTCCCACCCTGTTGTGTGGCAAAAATAACAAATATGCAGCCACTACATCGAACACTAATTACCCAATAAGTACTTTCAGATGTTCAACAATATAGAAGCTATACTAAATGCAAGAATTATAATATAACCGGATGGGTTTAAGTCTTACTCAGATCAATATACCAGGAGGAAGGGAGTGAAGAGGACAAAGACACAAGGGCAGTTTCCAATAATTCCACCATGCTGTTTAGAAATCAAACAAGTGAGAGACAATAGATGACAGAATTGGGAGTGAATGGGAAAATGTTTGCCTCAACTATTTTTCTCCCCAGCCCGCTATATTGTCACACAGAATTGTTTGGGGGGACAAAACTAAAAATGCCGTGCAACAAGTGGACCAGGACTTGGAACAAGGCCATGGAATCGAGTACAAAGATGTGGGTAGGGCAGAACCCAAGCCTTGGCCTTTCCTGCAGAGCAGAGGTTAAAAAATCTGAACCCATGGCATCTTACTAGTTGTGCTTTTCCAGTTAGGCCCAAAGAGTGAAATTCAATGAGGGGCTGATGAATAGGAAAAAATTGCAGTGACCAAATGAAACACAGGAAATAGGACTCAGTAATGAATTATGAGGGGGGGGTCAAAGAAACTGAAAAGAAAACTATCAAAAAAGAATTCTGCATTGTTGTAAATCCTCTTAAACCAACAGACCTGTTGGCAACACAAACCATTTGTTTAAAATGTCCCATTCCAGAACTCAACCTGACAACACATCAAATCAAACAAAAAAAATCAAAGGTCAACAAAGAGTTCATTTGAACCCAAAACCACACAGAGATGCTCTGAAGACACACTGGCAATAATTCTATGCATTTTAACATTGTGTTTCTGGAATGGAAGATGGCCCTGAGACACATACTATCCATTCAGAATAGGCTGCTCGGTATTCTCAGATGCACAGCTCAGCTGAATAGTCCTTCACAAAATGTTGAAACAGAATCCACAATTTTAATCGCTATAAATGCGTGCGATGGGGAAGGCATCTCTACACAAACAAACATACACAAATAGCATGTATACTCATATACAAAGTGCATATGATATATAAAAACAATACAAATACAAGGTCAAAGTGTAGGAGCTACCGTGCACTTGATTGATTTCAGAGTTGAGGGAGAGGATTTCGTCCGCTAGTTTCTGGGCAGTAGGCAGGACTTCTGTGTGATGCACTGTGATCAAATACTGAACAAATTTCTGCAATTGGTCTCGGTTCATCTGGAAAAGTGTTTCTGAAATAGGAAGATGCAGTTTGACCTGATCCGGCTTGCGAATCCGGTAGAGCGAGAGGGCTACGACGTGTGCACAGTAAAAGATGTCCTTATTTCCACAGCCACAGGTCACTGAGGTAATTTTGCAACGATCGAAGCTGATAGCAACGTTACAAACAGTTTCTGGCTCCGACTGCGTTGCGGGTTCGGTCACTGTACCACTCAAGTGGAATCCTGCAGAAAAAATGAAAAGATTTTATGAGCAACTCAAATAAAACTTGTTCCCTCGCCAAGAACGATAACTCCAGGGCAATTACAACTGCACAATGCAGGTACAAATTTCCCTTTTATATCACAAGAAAGGTCAACACTTAAAGCACTGTGGGAGAGAAAAGAAATGAATCAAGACTTGATTTCTCAATGTTCTCCTCTAGCTGGTTTGACACTCCACACACGACAGCTTGTCCAGAATGTCACAGTTCATATCCTCTCCCCCACTCGGGTTGCGTTTCATCCTCGTTCTCAGCAGGTTTCACAGGCTTCCTACCCCCCAACGGGTCAACAGAACAATCTTCGATCAGACTTTAAAATCCCTCCCTCCATGCTTTTGCCCCATCCCAGCGCTAACTTGGATCTGCTGCTCAACACTTGCACCCTCTTTCTTACCAATGACTATAGAGCTAGCTGATTCTATGCCCTGACTCTTTGAAACCATCCTGAAATTCATCTTCCCAGTCCCCTCCTCGTAGTCAAACTTTTTTTAAAAAAAACCACTTCCTCTTCAAGGTTACCCACGGTCACCTCCCTCCTCCCCACCCCCTCCCCACCCCCACCACCTCCCCACTCCCTTCAGTAGAATGATTGAGTTCAGCCTGAAACTGCACACCACTCTCCCAAGAGAGGCAACTCCCAACCAACAGGGGCTGCCGAGACTTCATGTCCATCCAACCACTGGTGGTCACCTAATTTGCGATATGATAAATGTAAATTTCAGGTTGCAATTTCCAACCTTATATTTTATCAGAAGGTAGACAAAAAGGAAAACAAAACAGTTTTGCAGGAGCAAACTAATGGGTTAAAACTCTTAGCATCACACAGATTTAGAAGCTATCGCCCGATAACATCAAGTGGCCCCAATCCATTACTAAGTTAAACAGTGTAAAAAGCATAGAGCTAGCTGCACGTCCCCTATTTCACACCACACTGCTGCAGGAGTCAGGCGCTGCCACAAGTGGGAGGAGTTGTTCCAGTTTAAGGCAGCGAGATTTGCTCCCAAACTGTCAGAGATAGCACTGGTCCTGGGTGTGGCTCAGGAACCAGCTGCTCATCTTCAGCTCGAGAGCAGAGCGAGCCGAGCCCTCCAAGCAGTATGTAATGCCAGGCCCTTCTCCAAATAAATAGGATCTGGCGTTGGAAATCATGCTTCTCCGAAAGATGGAGGGGGAAAAATAAAATAATCTGTTCCAATTATTCTCTCTTAGCAAAATGACAGTGAGACCATCTTGGCGTAATCCTTGTAACAAACCTGTCCACCCAACTATAATTAAATATTCCCAGCCCCCACCCACGAGGAGAGACGAGGGTAAAGAAAACCTTCAGATGGATTCATGTTTTAGAATTTTAAAAAATAGAAACACTCACACACACACAGAGAGTGTATATAGTCTTTAGGTGTCTCCGGATAGTGAGCTGAAGCGCAAACTGCAGACCATCCAAGAGCAAGCACTAGGGTGGTTTATGGGCCGTGTATTTGCACCTGGAACGGTCAAGGTTGATTTGTAAAAGAAAACTTGTTGAGCAGCAAGCTGCATTATACTCAGCATACAAACAAGGGTATAAAGTCATGTTAAAGAGTGCAAGCAGTCACTTTAAATTCCATTGGCAAAGCTGGAATACAGTGAAAACAATTACAGTGAAACAGACATTCAGCATTGCCCAGCTCTGATCCAAGGTTTCTGCAGTTTAATACACCTGTTGTGACTTTACAATCATAATGATTTGATGATTAAATAAATGGCAAACAACAAGTCGAATAAAATTCCTGTTGTGGAATTTTATTAACATTACAGCCTAATTAAGAGCTCACTCTCCTCAGTAGTGAGTGGTGTCTCTCTCTCTACAATGTTGACTGTCTCCCTCTCTTTGTCAGTGCTGCACAGAAAAACTATTCCAACTCCCACCTCCCTACTGAAGCAATCTTCTCAGATACTGTTGCCTTGTCACCTTCAATGTTATGTTTTACTTTGGTATTTATACACTTTTCTTTAAAATGCTCTTGTGACCTCAGCTTTGACATTGGTGGTATAGGAGCATGATGTTACACACCACCATTTAAATCTGGCAAAATCATCATTCAGAGGCAACAGAATGTTGACCCACGCAAAAGGCTCTGTGTTCTGCAACCCACTAAAGATCCTCAAGATGTTATATGAAAGCTTGCCATACTTTTAAAGTGCAGGTGGTTATCCACAAATGATATTCAAAGTTCACATGACCACATTTGCAGGAAAACATTAAAAACCCACGTACAATAAAACATTGATGCCAGGTTTCTATTACAGATTATTTGAAGGGTTTGTCTGAAGTCCAAAATAACTTTTGCTACTGTTGTAGAAAATAAGACTAAACTAAAAACACAATAAAAATAGTTATAATCATTAACGTAGGACAGGGCAAGCCTCCAGCTGGATCCACCCCACAATGATAAACAGCCCAGCGATGAATCCAGAAGTGGTTTATCAGAGTTCAAATTTATGTATTTGGGATATATAAATGGACATTTTCAAAAGCCTGTAGCAGAGTTGCCGCTGTAAGATTCTCAGCAAATGCAACCACTGTGCAAAAGGCATTTGTGTCAGGCAATCCTCGTCCAAACCACAATCATTCCTCTGATGAGGTGAGTGTCGTGAGTGATTTGCAGCATCCCGACACTCTGTGATTCGTAATCCTTGGATGGTTCTGATCCTTGACTGTTCAGCGCCTTGGGATGTCCTCCCGACATGAAAGGCGCTTTACAAACGTAATTTTGTTGTTGTTGTTTCCTGCCAATCTGATCCTAATACCTTCTGGAATTAGATAAACGGGGTTCATCCTTCCTGGCATTCCATTCCAGCAACTCATCTCGACGATTTCCATATGTAGGTGAAATGTATGGAAATCTCAGCTTGGTTTGGATACTCTTAAAGCATGGTGACCCAGCTGATACCTCCCCCTCACCCCACATCCCAAAAAAGGATATGGAGATGAGCCAGGCGAAAACATGCCCTTTTGTTGGCAGTGACACAGTGTTGATACTGCTAGAGAGCTTTTAGACACCAAAATAATTTTACAGGGAGTATTGTGCAAGCTTATCTGCAGGACGTTTTTTCAATAGCCATGAATTGGAACAGGAATAACATGACACCTCACTTCCTCTCAAATCTCAAAATTAGTCCAACTGCAGTTCACCCCAAAAAGACTCCTAACAATGACAGACTTGCTCTGGATGGATGTTATGTAATTTCAAACAGACAAACATTTCCTCTGGTAGCTGCCACTCACCCACTTTTATTTCTGCCGCTGTGCATGCAACTGAGGCTGCATCGCTTGCAGTACAAACGGGAGCCAAGTGAGCAGGAATCGACTAACTCACATTACCTGGTGGAAGTGGTTTCAGGAACAGGAAGGGTTTCACACATTGCTGCATAAACACGCCAGCTCTGAATTTCACTGTGAGTCACTGCTGAAAACTCTGCACCTCCAACTGTCTCTTTACAATGTTTACCAAGATTAATACCCAAATTGGTCAATCTACACAACCTAATTTACATTTTTTTAAAAAAAAGAAAACACCAACAGATCCAACATTGATTAGGATCCAAACAAAACTTGTGTTTCACCTCCCCAATGATATACTGCCGGGAGTGAAGCAGTTTCATTCCTGCCAGGACAAATGCAGCACCATGAGGCAATTTTCCAGGCTGCACTTATAAACAGCTGCATTTCACATTAACTATTCTCTGAGTGTTATGTTGCTGTGTTTCTGCTTTGTCCTCATCGTGTGGTTTTGGAGAATCACAACAAAAAAATATCAAATTGTAAGGTTAGAATAAATAAATTTTTACCCTTCGTGTCCTGAAAAGGAAATGAATAGAGATATACAGTTAGCGGTAACGTTCTTAACCGAGTGATTGAAACCTAAAAAGTCTGTAGCAGTGATCAAGTATAGAAATGTCTCAAGATGGGAATGCAAATATGCTAATTATATAAAAATCTGGACTTCGAATACACGAGTGCACAGGACAAAGCAAGGAAGTCATGTTAAATGTGCAAAAGACATTGTTAAGACTACACATGGGAGTAATGCATCCAGCTCTGGACACCACATTATTGAAAAGGATAATGGAATCATGGACAGGAAACAGCAGAAATACATTAGGATGACAAGTTATAGTTGGGTGGAGAGACTTAAAAATCGGCACTGTTTCCACAGGATTGCCCCGTGTGAAGGGCGATATAAATACAAATTGTTGTTCTATTGTCCCACCAATTTGTCTCTGGGTTCCCCACAGCAGGATGTGCACAGGTGTAAACTGATCAATAATTAATTTCTTCCTCCACCCACCTCCCCGCTCAACTCAAGCAGCTACTTCTCATTTACCCAGTGCCTCTACAACAGCAGTGTGCCAATCCATAACTCACAGGTGGGAAGCAATACAAGCTCCTCTGCCTCCACTGTGGCATAGTCTTGCAGCAGGGAGCCAAGCCATCTGTACCATTGCATTGCTTTAGTAATTTAAATATGGATCTAGTTCATTTTCTTTATGATACAGAAAGGAAGCAATCTTCATATTACAATGGGGAGGGTGGAGAGTTAAAAATATTGTGGAATCCTGTAGCTCAGCAGTTAGAGCACTCGTTTTGCAACTGAGAGACTTGGGTTTGAATACAGGCAAGATGACAACTTGGTCAAGTTTCCTTACCCCACACGCCTGATAATAACACCTCGAAAAAACCCTATAATAAATTGGTCATTTCAATCCACGACTGTCTGTAGGACAATGCCATGCACAATTGGCTGCCGCGTTTCATCCACAAAATTTAGTCAATTCACTTTACAGTATATTCTGTGAAGTGCATTGAGGTGTCACAACAATGTGATAAAGTGCTGTATTAAATGCGAGGATTATTATTAATATTGAAAAATGTACACAAACTGCTGGCTGCCGCTATGAGGCACCTCTGCTATATAGCTCCATGCTACAAAAACTCAAATCAGCTTTGTGTAATTTACGTGCACACTGTAAAGTGGGAAGATGAGTGGTGTGAATATTCACCTTAAATGGATTTAAGGTGGATATTCCAAGGTGGATATTCCAATGATATTCCAAGACATTATTAAATTCCATGACAATATTAAATCTCAGGATTTAATGTCTCATCTGAAATATTGCATTTGTCAACAGTGCAGTACTCTTATAATACTGCACTGTGCTATGATCTTATACTAAGAGCTGAGTCCCAAAGTGCAGTTTGCTTTCAGACATACACACAAATGATCGCAAAAGACAATTTCAAACTCTGTACAGAAATCATTTGCCACACCAAAAGGCAGCCAAAATTTGACAGGAGAAAAACATTCAAAGATAAACTGCTTTCTGACAAGTATAAAAGGTTTACAGCAAACACATGTATATTCTCCCAAAGCTCTACTCAGGCATATCCACCCTTATTGATATCTACCCTTAGTGATATTGTGAATGACAATGGGAATTCTGAAAAAAATTCCCAACCAAGAATGCTAAGCTCTAATCTTGCTGGTACAATATTTTTCGTAGGCATGACTGCCTGCTCGGCAGTTTTAACAAGTAATAATAATCCTTGCATTTGATATGGCACTTTTTGTCTTCTAGACGTCTCAAAAGTGCTTCACAGCAAATACTGTAAAGTGAATTGACTGTATATTTGTGGGCAAAACGCAGCAGCCAATTGCGTTCAGCAGTGTCCCACAAACAGGTGTGGGTTGAAATGATCAATTTTATTATTGTGTTTTTTTTCAAGGGATTATTATTAGGCGTGTGAAGTAAGGAAATTTGCCCAGGTTTTCACCTTGACTCGCCTGGATTCGAACACAGGTCTTACGTTGTATTAATTTAGCTGAATCATGTATATTTCAAATCGCATGGTTGAATCCTCGCCTCGCAAGCAAGAGGATCTGGGTTTGATTCTCCAGAAAGACAAAATGTTTCCTTACTCCACATGCCTCCGTTTACCTAGCAGTAAGTAGGTAATTGGTAGATTTCTTTCTGGGGGTAATAATGCCTTCAAAATAAATGAATAAATAATTTGATCACTCAATCCGACCGTTTGTGGGACACTGCTGCACAATTGGCTGCCACCTTATGCCCACAAAATATACAGTCAATTCACTTCACAGTATATTCTGTGAAGCGCTTTGAGATGTCCCGATATTATCATTAAGAATAAAAGAGTCATTGAAACAAGGCCCTGAACTGAGCTGCGGATCTCACAAAGCAGCTAAATCACTGGGCAGCTTTGACACAGATTGGATGCTGATAATCAGCAATGGTTGGAGAGGTTCAACATAAAACATAACAATAATAAATAATCCTTGCATTTGATATAGAGTTTTTCATGTCCTCTCAACCAGGCGTATATGTATCCCAGGGGGTACAAAATTACTTCCAGTGGGGTACAGGTGGCGGCACATTGATTTATTTAGCTCTCTTATTTAGTGTTTTCTAGCCTTCCAAATTGTATATTTAATTGTTATTCCCCTCGTTTTGTATGTGCTGGTTATTTTGTTATATAAGAAAAGCTTGGTCATAAAATGCAAGTGGAATGAGGGTGATGATCAACATAAATTCTCATCACAACTAGTTTAGATTGCCTGTTCCCCCAACCGTCACAGCTCTGTTCCTCTGTGTCCAACCAAGTCTCCGAGAATCCTGCTGGAAACTGAGGCAAGCCTAGTCTTCTCTGCAAGTTGAAACTAGTCTGTGTCCTATGGCAAGAAGAGATCAGTTTCAAAATGCAGGGAGGGCTGGTTTTATAGTCAAGGAGAGATACCAGCTTGGTAACAACAGGCAAGAAAAGGAAACTAGTGCAAGACTCTACCTTTTCTTTGTTACACAGATTCACCAAGCACAGATTCATACAAAACACAACCCTTTGATTATAAAAATTGAACCTTGCAAAATGGCTGGCTTTCCATCCTCTTGCTCTTATCTTGGAATGAAACATTCCAAGACTCAAAAGCAATAAGCAGTGGAAGCAAGTGGTGAGGTCAGCACCCTGATTGATAAGCACAGCTGCAATTTACAAAATACCTTCACTGGAAAAATGAAAGAACATTCTCAGGAAAAATCAAATAGAAAATTAAATTCACTGTACCAGCAAAATAATATTTCAAATATCCAGTAATATCCTAATGGTCAGGATATGAGATGGAACCTAATTTCTCAGATCTCCACCTAAGTGAGGATTGAAAAATCAGTAGATGCACAATTTCAGGACAGGCAAGTGAGAGGAGAACTATCCCTTTATCCCTTATTCATGCCCTGCCAAAATAATCAGAAGCTACCAACATTGTACTGGCTAATCTACATCAATTAGCAAGGAGACTAGAAATCTTTTCATATGAATAATAATAATCCTTGCATTTGATATAGTGCTTTTCACATCCTATCGACATCTCAAAGCGCTTCACAGAATATACTGTAAAGTGAATTGACTGTATATTTGTGGACAAAACGTGGCAGCCAATTGTGCACAGTAGTCATGGATTGAAAATGACTAATTTGTATTATTGTGGGTTTTTTTGAGGGATTATATATATAAGGAAACTTGCCCAAGGTTTCGCCCTGATTTGCCTGGATTCGAACACAGATCTCACGTTTGGAAGGCAAGTGTTCTAACCATTGAGCTACAGGAGCTCCATGAAGGGTTAATAGAATGTGGAACATGTGTCAAGTGACTATTGAAATAAGAGTCAAATTAAAACATTTGAAAAGAAACCAGATGAGTTACTATGGGACAAGTAGGATGGGGTGAATGTGCAAAACGACCATTCCCCACGCCCAAGATCTGCAAATCAAAACAAATATTGAACAAATATTCTCTTTAAAAAAAATTAAATACAGTACACAAAAAAAGCCTGTTTAACTGTCCACCATCACTCAATGCCCCCGTTCTCTGGAACTCCATCTCAGAGTCTCTCCGCCTTGCCCCCTTTCTCCACCCTTTGTCAGCCTCCTTTGGAAGATTTACTATTTCAATCATGATTTTAGTAATTTCCCCCCACAACAAGCTGTGTGAATCATTTCACGACCCCCAATATAAAAGGTGTTATTTAAATGTAATTTTTATTGTACTGGAGTTAATGGATATCAGTTGGGCAATTGAAAATATTACTGAAGAAACGTTTGAACCGTTTCAACCGCACCTTTTTATCTTCAAGTTAATTCCTATGGATATAATTAGTGTTAATTTTACCCAAGTGAAAGCCCACATTCATGAAATTTATTACCGAAATGAATATTTGCATAAAATATTACTTAAATGTATTTTTTATATACTTCGTTGTACAGTTTACAATTCAAATCAGTACTTGGATTAAATAAGTAAACAGTTATCACTAATACCCAGAGGCTACGAGAAATAACCATCAAATAGGTCACAAATCAAATGTCGAGCAACACTGTCCCAGTGCCAAGAGGCACTCTTCCCAGCATGTTTCAGCAGAGAAACTCGGGAGGTCGAAATGGCTGGAACCATTGTAGGTCTTGTACTACCTTTCCAGATAAATTGGGCATTAGCTTGGCTGTATTAGAATAGTAATAATAATAATCCTTGCATTCAATATAGTGCCTTATCATGTCTTTGAGACATTTCAAAGCACTTCACAGAATATAAGTGAATTGACTCTATATTTGTGTGGGCGAAACAAGGCAGTCAATTGTGTACAGCAGTGTCCTGCAACTAGTTGTGGTTTGACTGACCAACATTTATTTTAAGGGATTATTACCCTTAGAAAAGCACTGGACAAACAACCAGATTCCTACTTAATGCTAGGCATGTGGAGTAAAGAAAATTGCCCAACTTTTCGCCCTGGTCAGGAATTGAACACAGGTCCTTTTTACTTGTGAGGCAAGTGCTCTAACTGCTAAACTATAGGACTGCAAGAGGCAAGACCTCAGAAGGTCAAGGGTTCAAGCCCCCATGTGAGGCTCTGAACTCTCAGTCTAGGTAATGCAGTGAATGGGGTACACTGCATTATCAGAGGTACCAAACCTTCAGGTGAGACGTTACACCAAGTTCTCATTTTTCTATTCAGGTGCACACTAAAACATTCATGGCACTTTATGAAAAGTTAAGAGTTTCTCGCAATATCCTGGTTAATAAGCTTCCAAATGGCCTAATCTTGTTCCTATGTTTGTACAACATAACAGAGGTGGGGAGCAAACCTATTTCTCAGGCCAAACAGTTAATCTCTGGAGTCAATGCTGCCATCTCATTCACTGTTGCTGAAGGCAAGACTGCCCTGTTAGATGCAATAATGAAAAACAACATTAAGTGGAGCTGACCTAAATGTTTCTGAAGCTGCAGGCAAAGGATAAATCTGTGGTGTCGCTTCATGCACAAGTGAAAAATCATTTACCCAAAGGTCCACTTTCACGTTGAAACTGAAAAGCGATTCAAGGAACAATCACCACCTATTGTAACAGGTGACAGCACGCCACCTCGTACCTGGCTTACCTAGACAACAATATGTCCTGCTACTATTTCTATTTTAAAAAATCACTGACATTGGTGCATTGATCTTAGCCACTCGCAAGCTGAACTCACAAAAGGCAAAATACTGCATATGCTGAAAACGTTTCAGGTCAATGACGAATTCTGATGAAAGGTCATCAACCTAAAATGTTAACTGACTTTCCTCCCTTCAAAGTTGTTGCCGCTCTTGCTGAATGTTCCCAACAACTTTTGCTTTCATCCCTGAAATCACAAGTTGTATCCAACCTCAGAAATGTTAATGTGCAAAAGGCAATTCACAATTTTATTCACCGAGGACTAGTAAGTACTAATTGTGTTGTCTCCCTCTAGATTTCAGTATGACCAACATGAAAAATTATCATCGCAACTGTAGCAACTAGACAAGACACTAACACATAACAGAATACATAGAAATGCTCTGAAGTCCTAGATTATTGGGTTTCAGCAGAGAAATGTGTTTGGATCAAAATCCAAGAGCCATGAATAGGCATTCTCTCCTTGCTACAGCAAACAATTTACAAAACATTTCGGTGGGATTCTCATTTGCTGTCTTCCAGCACCTTGGGACATCCTCCTGACATGAAAGGAGCTCTATAAATGTAATTTTATTGTTGTTGTCTTTATAAGCATAATAATAATAATGTACTCCCACAGTGAGTAGCTCCCAGTGAGGTCGCTGGTCACTTTCACCAGGAAATGCCCTGGTGCAGCCTGAGATGTGAAAGATAGAATGTCATCTCTGTGTTTTAAACATACAAATCAGAAATTGCACATCCACAGCAATATTTGTTTTGAGAAGGAAAGAAAAAAATGCTGTCCAACTCATGAAATCATCTTTCATAAGCATTCCAGATTGGTTAACTGCTAAAGTTCAACATCAACTTGCACTTATAGTGTTCTTCATGCAGGGTAGCATCTCAGAGCATTTAAACATATACAGTTTGCTCATTATATATATATATATATATAGTCAATTCACTGTACAGTATATTCGGTGAAGCATTTGGAGACATCAACAATGTGATACGGTAATATATTAAATGCAAGATAACTACTGTAATAAGATTTAGGCTATTTTACTGGTACTGGGGAGACTTGAAAAAGACACTTTGAAAAGGCCCCAAGTTTGCCTTCAAATACAAAGTCACTAGACTCCACTGTAAATTCTGTGCAGAGCTTTGAGACGTTTCAACAGTGTCATGAGGTGCTATATCAAATTGCTTAACATTGAAGCCTTTACCCAAGAATATCAACTCTGTGAGCACTTCATTTCTGTATGTGAATATAATCAGAAAATCGAGCGCCTTCAGTTCTACCATTCTGTCCCTTTCTTTAATTTAACTTTCTAACTATTTGAATACTGAAAAAGATAGCTGCAGATTAGCAGCATATACATTTGCATACAACCAGTATAAAAAATGTATTCACTTTGTGGAATAAATACAGAAAGTCACAAGACTAACCCTAAAATAAAATATTACATTTGTATAGCACCACTGACATTCGGAGGACATCTGCAAGCCACCTGAACGAGTGCCTACTTTCATTTGCTGTCTATAAGTGGCCATCGGGGTCAGCCTGACTTAGTTAGTAGCACTCAGTGAGTCAGAAAGTTATCAGTTGAAGTCACATTCGTCTACAAAATAAAGTCACTACGCTTTACAGTGAATCCTGTCAGTCTCCAGCGAAGCCCCCCCTGACGAGAAATGCACTATAAGGGTAAAAAAACAATGGGTAAAGCAGTCCTAACAGATGAGAGCTATGCTGCATAGTTATCATATACCAAATACTGTATAATGATTAATAATCCTTACATTCCTTTCACATCAAGAGGATGTCTCAAAGTAGTTCACTGGATATACTGTAAAAAAGTGATTATATTGTGGGCGAATGAAGCAACCAATTTGTTCAGAGCAACTTCCCACAAACAAAAACAAGTAGCATTTATATAAACAGCCTACACGCAGGTTGAGAAGCCGTGAAGTGAATACAGTAGAAGCCCGTTTATCCGTGACCCAATCAACCGTAACTTCCGTATAACCGTCACCGCATAAAAAAAGGTCCGCATTCGATAAACGGGAATTTATCCAGAAAAATGCATTCTTTTGGTGTTTTGTGTTGTGGCAGTATTTTGGAATGCTGCTACTAGGTGCCTGATGGTGGTGCTAGCTCAGAATGCTGCCGGTATGTAAAGCAATGCACTCTCCGGAGTGTACTCTTTGAGAGGCAGAGCGGGGTGAGTTGATTAATTTAGATTTAATTTAGCCACAAAGCAGCAAAACACACACCCACCCTGAGCAAAGCTTGCAGATCAATTCATTGGCTTTTATTTCAATAAAAAACTCATCCCTGCAATGCTCGTTTTCCACAGAACACACACACATAACAGGCATCGCAAGGGTTTTTGGAAAGAAAGTTAACTGAACTGAGCAACCCTTTGCTTTCTTAATAACACAAGCTTTCCTCTCTTCTGCCCCCAATGAGAACAGTGTCCTTCAGACGTGTAACTTTTGCACCAGTTTAAAGATCTCTCTGAACTGCCTGGTCGCTGTGTGTAAAATGATTATAATTATCATTTATATATTATATTATTGTATAAATGATTATTTAGTCTATTATTAATATGCTATGTTTTTAAAAAATATATTTTTTTGTGTTGGGTTTTCTGCCGAATATCCGGCAGGCCCTTTAACTGGCACTGGCCAGGTCCCGAGGATGCCGGATAAACGGGCTTCTACTGTAGTTTTATTGGGTGATTGTTAGCCAAGACACCACAAGAAATTCCCTTTACTTTTTGAATAGCGTCACTAGATCTGTAACGTACCCATCAACAGGCAGGTGGGATCTTGGTTCAATGTCATCTAAAGGACGGCAGCCCCACCAATATAGTACACCTCCAGCACTTCAATGGGGTGTCAGCCTGGATTATATTCATATTATATATTAATTGCTATCTGGTCTCTAGCCTACAAAAACATCTGCTTTCAAATTTAAAGTGGTTCAGAATTGGGGGAAATTATTTAATTCAGTTTTGATTTGGAAAATGTTTTTCCAGCAGGTCTTAAAAAGAACCAGCTTTCCAATTAAAACATTTCCATGGTGCAGGGTCTTAACATTTTAAGCACAATATTCTTGCAGACGAAGACTAAGTGGAATATCGGGCCTCCAGCATAGTACTGTTCAATAGGAATCGTTGACCAGTGACAGGTGTGGCTATGGCGAAACTGTTGTAGCAACAAGTGCTAATTTTAGTAGAATATGTCTTAAATACACACGGCAGGTAAATGAATTTCACATGTATATTTACTAAACAAATATCTACCATGCTTCAATGCAAAACTTTGCAGGCTTGCTCTTTCACCAATTTGACAGGCTCCTTTTCCTTTCAAGTGTAGCATGGGCAAAATCACCAGGTTTCAGCAGCAATATTGTTTGGAATGAGGAGCTATCAATTGTGGTCAGCTTGACCAATCCGAATACCCAGTCCAGTCCCGAAAGAAGAAAGCCCATTCAATAATGAGCAGCTCCAACAGGGCACATCATGGCAAAGGATAAACAGCCACATTCTGCAAGACACGTCAGCATTTTCACCCATATTAGCATTTTAGCAGAAACGAATAAGCAGTAATCAAGGAAATAAAGCACAAACCACACAACGATCAAAAAACTCACACACACTGTTTTTTATGTTATCATTTTAGCAACAACTGCACAAAAACATCAAAGTACATATGCTTGGTGTGAATATGAGTATTGAGATCACATGCCCAACAACTGTGTATAACAGTAAACCTCACATAAGTCGCATCAGTTGGAACCATACATTTGATAGGATTTGTGCAAAGTATGAGTTAAGTAAAACTTAGAATACACACTTGAATGGGACTTGGGCAGATGTATGGGGATTATTAAATAAAAAACGAGTATAGAAAAACTTGCATAAGTTTGATCGGTATAAATCAAAAATGCAATTTAGCCACAATTAACCACCTACGGCTGGTGACTGATGTATTAGATAACCCTGTTCTAGCACATAAACGTACACCAATCCAAGGTCCAAAATGCTGAAGCAATTAAATTTTTGCCTCTTACCAGAGACTTGGCTTCTGTTCTTTACATCACCACAGACACGCTTCTCGTTCAGTGAGCATCTCCTATCACAACAGTATCGTTAGACAAACTGCTTATTGTTCACCAAAGCAGACCACCCAGGCACCATGTTGGAATTGCTGTTTCTCCACATTAAGACTCAGAATGAGAAGGGGGACTACAGGTCAGCTGTGCTGAACTAGCCAGCAGCTGCAGATGGTTAAATTATCATCAAAATCATTGCAAAAGATCCTTAAAATAAATCTTTCCAAATGCCAGTTACCATTGATGTAGGAATGTTTAAACCAACTAAATTTATGAAGGATCCCCGCTCCTAAATTAAGTGTTTAAGTGATGGTCGTGCATAAAGCAACATGGTCTCTAACCGCACGTGCACAGACTCCTGTGTAGGTCACAAACAGATTAATGTTTATTACAGGGAAGATAAACTGTATGTTCAGTACAGGGCAGTGCAAAGATCAGACGAGAAAGGTTCTGTAGCCCAGTGTTTCATTCATATCACAGGCATTTTCTGCAAATAAATTTATCTTGTGCCTCTTCTCTCTGAACAGCTTCAAGCATTTTCAAGTAGCAGTTCAGATGGGAAATCCACCCATTTAGACTGCACACAATAAAGGTATCATCAGAGTGATTTTGATGTTAAGAAACCTAACATGATAGTGAACTGAGCAATATTCTTTTATAAATGTCAGTACCACTCAGAGAGTAAGAGTAAATGAAATACTAATAATTCTTGAATTTGCTGTAGTGCTTTAGCACATCGTTGAGATGTCTCAAAGTACTTCACAACATATACTGTATAGAGGACTGGCTGTATTTTGTGGGTGAAACGTATGAAAGATACACACCACCAGAAGTTTAGTAACAATTTCGGGAAGCTGGCTTGAGAATTGGCAGGAACCTGGGAGCAGGTTTCTGATCTGCTAACCTGCACAGGAAGCAAGGCCCTGTGAGAAAAGAGACTTCATCCCAACAAAATCATGTCCAATTATAAAACTGTGCCAATCTGATAATGAAAACAGTCACATTACCAGTGGAGCTCTCTAAAGCTCAAAACCTAGGAGGTCAAAAATGTGATGTGTGATTGTGATAATTATCAAGAGTGCCAAATTGTGTAATTTTCAGCAATCCCAACACCATCCTTTTTTGTCAAAGGATCAAGCACGGAAACCCCCTCAGAGTCCATTTATGAAAGAATGTGCTGTTGTTCACATTGTGTTGTGAGATATTCCAGTTGGCCACTGGCTGAGCAGCTGCAAAGTCCTTTTAAAAACTGACTGGACATGAAAAATGTGATGTTTTACTATTGAATGGGTTATGAAATGCAACATTCTTCACCCTTTCTTCTTAACCATACAGGTTTTCAGAGTGTTGTTAGGCAATTTGCTGTGAATTATGGGAACCTTGGAAACCATATTAAGGCTATTTGAAACCATTACTGTACCAATCTGTCAGAGATTGGTTAAGCAACGAGTTTCTTGCACATGATCATCATAAACAAGAGGTTTTCTTAATTTTTATCTAGTTTGTGAATAGATGATAGTGGGAGGAGGGCGGGGGAAATGGGAGGCCTAGAGATTAAAAACTACAATAGCACCCTTTACTATAAGTTTGTTTATAATGCAAATGGGTGGTGGACCCTGACTATTTTGGGGGGAAATCTAATAAATTGGAAATCCTAATATTATGTCATCCCCTCTATACAGTGATGTCATTGGTCGAGTGGCAAGTTGAGGTTGCAATGCAGAACACTGATTGTCGATCGCTCTCATTGGTGCCTCATTATAAGGCAAGCTGGAATTTTATGTGCCCCCTCCCCCCAATCCAAAAACAACATCCTTCAGACAGAATAGCATTTCAGAACGTTGTTATTCAACAAGATAAGAATTTTGCCAACCAATTCCCCAATGGACAATTAAATAAAACAAATTTCCATGATCTGAAATACACCGAGAATTAGAATTATATTGGTCATGCAAACTTGCTGACTCTGAATTAATCAGTGCTCTTTGAAACAAGTTCATAATATCAATTGACTCAGAACATTAATATGCTGCAACCGTCAAATGCGTAATTTACATAAACTTTTCAATACAGAATTAATCCTATTCCAATTTAAATGAGTCAATTCACACAAAAGCTCAGCCAATGAGAAGGCAATATAATTAAGGAATAAACAACTGTTTATTCAGTTGTTGCAGGAAAGTCCCTTCCACATCACTTTCCAAAAGCAGCCAGAACTTAATTCCACAGAGATGCACAGCTGGTGGGTGATTAAAAACAAAGTTATATTAATGGATCGCTGACCAACTGAATAGTTTGGGACTTGGTATGAATGGGTGTTAAGATTTCCCCAGGCAGCACAGCCAATCCGTAAACAATCCCATTCAGTTGCAAGCTGCTTCCACCTCAACATTTGCCATTGTCATTTAATTTTAAGAAATAAGTCTGAAACAAATTGGTTGTGTCATAATCTCTCAGACAGTTACAAACTTGGTTTGTGGGGCTATTCAACTATAACAACTTGGGATTTATAGCACCCATCACATGGAGTAATGTCAACTATTCCGTAAATCTTCACAATGATACACCTGCATGTATGTGGTTTGTGTGGAGGAAAAAGAGAAAACAATTGGCCAATGCACAGCCAGTAGTGCTGAATTTGTACCTTTAGGAGCATGTGCAACAGCTGGGAGTCTACGAGGGAGCTTTAGGGGTACTCCCACAAAGTTCTGCACAGTAGTGCTAATTTCTAACAGTATTTTGTTTGCTTTTTTCAACAAATAAAAGTAACACCTTTCTACAAGTTGAAGAAATAGAAATCTTACTTAAAGAAAGTCATATACGTAGAAACAAACAGTCTTGCCATTTGCTATGACCATGATAGGTGAATGTGCTGTATCGTGCTTATGGTCGGAATGGCCTATCAATAATAATAATCATCTGCGTTTGATACAGTACCTTATCACACCTTCAAAACATCTCAAAGCGCTTCACACAGGATATATTGTAAAGTGGATTCACTGTATTTTGGGGGTGAACGTGGTAGTCAATTTTGCATACAGCAGTGTCCTATAAAAAGCAAGTGATCAGTTTTATTTGGGGGATTTGTTGGCCGGGATACTGGGAGAAACTCCTTTCTCTTTTTGAATAGTGCCATGAGATCTTTCACATCCACCTGAATAGGCAGACAGGACTTCAGTTTATGACTCATCTGAAGGATAGCACCTCCGACAATGCAACAGACAATCACAAGTTTGGTTTGTGGGGCTATTCAACAACGTTCATTGATAGCCCCCTTCACATGGGATAGTAGCAACTATTCAGCAGATCTTCACAATGGTACACTTTCATGTCTTGGGGAAGAGGGGAAAGAAAGAGGCTATTCCAGGGTCATTATTCCTAGCCAACACCCCATCAGACTTGTCATATATTATATTACAACCATCTGGTTCCTGTACATTGCTTTGATAAATAAAGCTGAACGTACACTTCTGCAACAGCTGTGGTCAAAACTTTAATTAAGAGTCTTTTGGTTAAATTTGAACTCCACTGAAAAGGGCAAGATGTTATTTTCCATTTTGTTTTCCAAGAGAGAAATGGAATGGAAATAGCGGCCACAGGGTTGATTCAGGCTCATACACGGCGATGGATTCCCACGCTGACTCAAAACCTTCAGTACACTTTGGTCCCTGTTGATTTCAAACACGTTCTACAGAAATATGCTCTGAATGTTTCGACTCATCTCTCAGCCACCGCACCTGCATTCTGAGCCTGATTCCTAATTGCCTACTAACCTCATTTTGCATAGAGTTCTAAATGTGCCTGAACGGCAGACAGAACAATTATAATGTAATTAACTGTTATTCTTGCCAATTAATGGAAAATTACTTAATATCAGTTCCTTTTTTAAAAAAAACTCTGCATTGAAATTTCCAGTCATTGTGAACAGCTGTTACAGGAAGTCTGGAGACTACATAAGACTTGCTCAAAGAAATAGTCAGCGTTTTCCTGCAGACGGACCACTGCATAACTTTGTATGTTCATCTCATGCACTGCTGCAGTTATAGAGAGCTGTCTGAAGAGGTGCCAATGAAGGAATCATCAAGCATTTGTCACCAGTTGGGATAGCAAATTGTGCAACACAATCGAATGGCGTTATTTTTAAAAGGCAAATACACTTTGATACAGTGAAACTTTAATTGTACACAATGTTACATACAGTTTCAAGTATCGCCTGCTTCACCGTACAGATAACCAAATTAGTGGTGGTAATTAATTATTCAAGTCACAAAATTCAGAGAATTTATTCAGAAATCCTCTTAACACTTGCCCATTTCATTCAACACTGTTCCACCATTTCAGCCCTACCATAGTAACACACCAACACTAATGGAAACACAAAGCGATGCAATGGAACTAAAATTTGAGTGTCCCTCCCTCTCTCACCTAACAACACAATCGTAAAAAGGATGACAAACCATTCCAAAATACAGAAATTCACTGCTTCCATTACTCATTTTCAACAATGAAGAATGAAAGGTCATTCATGAAGTTTGGTTTATATATATAGGATGGTTTCTAGTCATGGATATTACCAATTTGTATTTAAGAATAGAAAGAATCTAAAATCGCCACAATTCCTTCAAGCAATTACCTTCACAAAAAAAGGTTTTAACTATAGTATGGACTGAAAATAGAACCTACTACAGTACAGTATTTCCATTTTTAAAGTTAAGTCTTGTTATTCGAAAGCAGAAAGTGTAGTTTTCAGGAGCATGGAAACAAATTATTTCACATCAGACTTATTTCCATCTTAGTGGATCCACAAAGCTACAGAAGTATCAGAACAATCTTACCCAAAGTTCTGTTTCATAATAGAGCATTGCATCAAAATGAAGAGACCAAATAAATCGAGACCCAACCCCTATCCAAATAAGAAAAACACATGTGCACAGGAGTACAGACATGCTCACACAAACAACACTTGTAATATTGTACATGTGTGGTCTTCAAGATCTCCCTGTGGAAATTTTGGTGCATTATACCAGTTGGACTGTTGGATCATGCCACATGGCCATAAAGCACAGCTGCACCCAATTCCTGTTTGTATAGCTCCAGTTCCTCACAACCCTGGGTTTAGAAATGAATCGACCAGAGGTTAAAGTCAAACACAGATGCATTACACTTCTAGTTGCAAAAGAGGTTTCCCATAATTCGGTATGTAGACACCTGTTTCTTAACTGCCTTTGAGGTCATACAATACAGGGCTCAAGCTGGCAACAGACACCACAATGTGGGGTACCACCTGCATTACAACAGCCAGCAGTTCACATTCCGCCACCACCCCACCACCACCCCCACCCCTTACAAGCAGCAATGCAGAGATATCTGGAGCAGGTGGTAGAAATTTAGCCCTTCTATCCTTTCAGAGAGGAAAAATAGACTGAAGGAAAGGAGGTATACCCTTGCCTTTTGAAAGGTTATACAGGTACAGACTGTAACACGATTGTAACACGATTATACTTTTACTGGGAGCTGAAGCTACTTAAGAACATTATACTTCGTACATTCAGCACTGACTCACACGAGGAAGATTATTCACCATAGTATCCCTACCCTCTGCAACCATAGGGTCAACTGGTTCACTCCTCATCTGTCCAATGGACCAGATAAGTAATTTCCACTTTTTAAAAAAAAAATTGGGAGGCCCTATTCAATATCTTATCATTCATCATTTTAAAAATCAGAGGAATGGGGAGATCCTGAGGAGATCTTACAGGAACTTCCCTGCTGCATGCTCCATTTTACTTTTCCCATCTGATCTATTTAATGAGTTTCATGTAAAAATAATAATTACCCATGCATTTAATAGATGGATTAAATGAAATTTAATAATGTTATTAATGGATTTATCTTATGCCTTCATAGTCGGATATCTCAACGCACTTCACAGGATTTCAAGTGAATGACTTTGTATCTTGTAGGCGAACATAATAATAATCCTAACATTTGATATAGCACCTTATCAGTTCTTTGGGATGTCTCAAAGCACGTCAGAATATACTATAAAGAAAACTGACTATTTTATGGGCAATATGTGGCAGCCAATTGTGCACAGCAGTGTCCCACAAACAGCTGCAGTTTGAGTAACCAAATTATTGTTATTTTTAAAGGATTATTATCCCCAGGAAAGTAATCTGCCAATTGGGTTCCTATTTACTGCTAGGTAAACAGAGGCATATAGAGTAAGGAAACTTGCGCCCAGCCTGGCGATCGATCCCACGTCCTCTCACTTGCGAGGCGAGTGCTCTAACCATTGGCAGCCCACAGACAGCCATGAAGTGATAACCGATTACACTTGGGGGATTGTTGACCAGGACACCTTTTGTTTTTCCAGTAGTGCCGTGGGATCTGTAACGTTCACCTGAACATACAGAACCTGTTTGGATGGTACTTCAAATAACAGACCACTCCCTCAGGACTGCAGTGATTACAAATTACACTTCACAATAAATCCTGTTAAGTGCTTTGACTTGTCCTCCTAACATGAAAGGTGCTGTACCAAATACAAAGATTATTGTTTTTATCATCAACATCAATGGAGAGAGCCTGTACCTCAATGGTTAGAGCACTCGCCTTACAAGTGTGAGACCTGTGTTCCAATCCAGGCAGATCAGAGCGAAACCTTAGGCAAGTTCCCTTACTCCACACGCCTAGTACATGTAATAATCCGTCCAAAAAAAACACAATAATAAAATTGGTCATTTCAATCCACAACTGTTTGTGGGACATTGCTGTGCGCAATTGGCTACCGCATTTCACCCACAAATAGTCAATTCACTTTACAGTATATTCAGTGAAGCGCTTTGAGACGTCAATAAGATGTGAAAAGTGCTATATCAAATGCAAGGATTATTATTATCAAGGCATCATTTAGAACCAGACATTAGGCCTCAAGACTAGCCATTACAAATAGGAGAGCTGAAATCCTGGGATAAGTGACTGACATTGGCTCATCAGTTATCAGTTACTTGATCTCTTCCAGACTGCGGAGTCAGCTGTTGTCGGCACCTTCCCGAGCACTTGTCCCGTGTTTGTAAATTAAGACACGGTCAGCCGTTAGGCACCAGGATGAATGACTGAAACATACGCTCGCAGACTGTGCTGTCGGCCAGGCTTTAGTAAATATACAACAATTGCTTTCAACAGAATTCCTTCCCTGAAGAGATTCCGTTAGTAAGCCACTCTGAAGGAGAACCTCAGCTGCAAAAATACAAAAAAAAACAGTTCTTCCCCCACAGTTTGGACACAAGGCAGAGGAGAAAATGACTGGGTTTTGTTGCCCGGGGACATGAATCAGATTGACTCTATAATAGCATTAGTGGAATTCAAAGCAGAAAAACAAAGGAAGAATCTTTCTATAATTCACCAGACGTTCAGGAAATAAGGGTTTTTAATCTAACACAGGTACACTAGAGAAATCTCAATAATCTTCTTACTATTCAGTATAAACAACAAACACAGAAACCAAGTGAGATAATAATTAGGTAGTGCTGGGAACTTGTATACTGTAAATCATTAATAAATAGTAATAATACTAAACAGCTGCTCTCACATTCAGGCAGCGCATGTCCATCGCAGTTCAAGTCAGTATACCTGACTTAAAGCAAAAATTAAATAAATTAGTCCCAGCATTTTACAGCAAGATTTTGAATTAAGAATGCCAAAATATAATTTCAAGGCTGGGTTCAAAAGTTATCTGTTGTTCAGGATAGGCTTTAAAAACCCCCACCAAATATAGAAATTTTAAATTTAGCGTTTGAATTATAAAGATGAGCATACTACAAATAATGCCCAGGGAAGGAGTGGGAAGAACACACACAAATACAAATGTCACTGAGACCTATCATGCAGCAAAATGGACAACTCATTGCAAATTGTCCATACAAATCTCATCTACCATCAATTAAAAGCATCTAGACAAAGGACTTTCTCGGGATTACTACAATAAAAATATTCATTAATAAAAACAAGAGAGACGAGTGACCAGCTGGCAAGCTGGACTCATCTCTATTACTTGTTTGCCCTCAACTGTTTCACAATCATTCAGCCTTTGCCCAGACAGCTACACACCTGTTCAACTGAAGCACAAGATGATATAGATTGGGTTTTTAGGTCTATTCACATGATAATGGATGTTCAGTGACGTTCAGTACAAACATACAATCTGACCAGTAAGTCACCGTAGTTTTAGGTGAGCTCTGAATTGCATGCCCAAAGAAAGGAGATGAAAGGACAAGAGTAGAAAACAGTATTAATATTTACTGTAATTTTTAAACCAGTTTCAGATTGGTAACAAGCAGGCAGCTAACATTAGGAAAAGGCTAAATGCAATCATGATTTTTCCCCCTCTAAACTATTACAACCATTTTGTCCTTCCAAGTGTTTATAATTAAAATTGCACCCTGAGCAAACTAAAGCTGTTTGATTAGTGACCACTGTGCCACTAATACGTACCTTAAGGGACGAGAAGCACTCTAGACTTCAGGGATAATTAAAAGGGAAGATTCAGCAAATGTGACTTGATAACCATAGCAACAGATTGTCCCAATGGATTAAAATGCTAAATTCAAAAAATTAAGACAATTCCCTGAAATGACTAGCTGCACTGTTGCAACACAAGAAAGTGAAACAGAAATGGTGTACGAGTTAGTTAATTTCATTTATGTCTTGAAACTATGAGCGAGGGCAGCATGTCCAGATTCATGTCCACTTGAAACCTCAAGAAAGACAACTAGAAAGTGGAACACATCTGGGAATCTAATGTTGCCCATATATAGAAATTGATTTGCTTTCAGTCCAAGGGTCTATTCCCCTGTCCACTCCCTTGATTCTATTAACTTGGCCTATGTCATATCCCTGTCCCAATGTCTCTCTCTCTCGTTTGTCTGTGCTTTCCAGCTACCCTTCCTCTTCTTCACTCTCAATTTCCACTCTGCTCGGCTCCCACTTAGTCTTTGTATGTTAAATAATAATAGTAATCCTTGCATTTGATATAGCACCTTATCATGTCGTTAATACGTCTCAGAGCGCCTCATGGGAATATATTGTAGAGTGTATTAACTGTATATTGTAGGCGAAATGTGGCAACCAATTGCACACAGCAATGTTCCACAAACAGTATTGGATATAAAGCACTATGAGAAATGACCAAAGTGAAAGTTGCCATCGCGCTCCACGACGCTACGGTGTGAAGGGTGCTATATAAACACAAATTGTTGTTCCTATATGAAACCAAAATGTTGAATTCTTGATCTCAGCTGGTCTGACAAGGGTGCACTACACGACTGCACTGACAAGAGTGAAAAATAAGAAAAATAAGAAATAAAAACTCAATCAATCTGAGGAGGTCAACATGCCCGGCTTGCGTCCTTCTGGCAGTTGGTAACAGGCACTTGGCAGAGGTTGTGGAGTGAATCACAGGCCACTTTCATGGCTGAGAAATCTAAAAAGCAAATTGAAAAAAAAGGGCAGATCTTAGCCATGGACGACACCAACAACACCGTGCACACTTATAGCACATTCCACACCGAGCAGCACCTCAGAGCGCTCAACAGTGGCAGAGTCTGACTCTGAGCTGGAGAAGGGGGCGGGGGTTTGCTGTAAGTACGATCAAAGAGGAAAGTTTTCAGATGGTACTTGAAGGGGAAAGAGGGTGCTAGGCCGAGGGATTGAGGGAGAGTGTTCCAGAGTTTCGGGCGTAATGGCTGAAAGTGGAGAGCGCAAGGGATGAGCAGGAGCCCGGTGACAGTCGAATGGAAGCTGTGTGTGGTGATTTTCATGAGTGAAGAGGTTGGAAAGGTAGGCAGGTGCCAGGGAGTGTGAGGATCTTGAAGTTGATCTATTCGGTGATGGAGAGTCAGTGGAGCCTGGCCAGAACTGGTGTGAAGTGGGTATGGAGTTTGGTCTGGGTCAGTATATGGGCAGCAGAGTTCTGAATCAGATGGATTTTTTGGTTGGTGGAGATGAGGAGACCGGCAAGGAGTGCGTTGGAGTAATCCAAGTGGGAGTGACAAATGCATGCACAAGGGTTTTGGCTGCATTTGGGGTAAGGTACAGTCGGAGGTGGGCAATGTGGTGGAGGGGGAAGAAGGGTGTACTAGTCAGGAACCAAATGTGGTGGGTGTATGGTTTCCATCTTGTCCTTGCTGTTTGTTAAGTTGCAGGAAGTTTACTCATCCAGGCCTTGGTGTCTGTCAGACTGTTAGAATATTAGCAGTTCTGGAGTTGCTACTGGAGGAGGCAAAGTAGATTTGTGTGTCATCCGCTTACAGTGATTAGAGCACTCGCCTTACAAGCGCGAGACGTGTGTTTGAATTCAGGCAAGGCAAAACCATGGGCAAGTTTCCTTACTCCACTGCCTAACAATAATTCCTCAAAAAAAACTATAATAATTTGGTCATTTCAATCCACGACTGTTTGTGGGACATTGCTGTGCGCAATTGCCTACCGCATTTTGCACACAAATACCATCAATTTACTTTACAGCATATTCTGTGAAGCCCTTTGATATGTCGATAAGATGGAAAAGTGCAATATCAAACGAATGAATTATTATTAGTATTATTATTGTGGTTGAGAGGGAGGAGGGAGAAATGGGGTTAAAGGAGTGCAGGGAGGGGGGGGAGTGGAAGTAGCCATAGCGGAGGGAGGAGGTGGTATGGAAGGTCTGGGTGGGGTGAAGTGGACGGGTGGGGAGGACGATGCAGCCAAGTAGATGGTTTAGATTTCTGAGGCGACAGCAACATGCCGACTCTCCAGAAACACATTCACAGTGTTGCTGCTATTCTTCAGCTATGACTGTGTAAAAATAAGTGCGTATATCTGACACAGGTCGTTTCCAGGAATGGAAATTAATTAGCCCACAATGTCACTGCTTATATCACATGTACTACATTCAAAACACAGATTCTCTGTAATAGGGAAATATAAACTATGTAAAAGAAGGGATTAGGATAGTGGTTCCCAACCTCGGGTCCAGACCCAAATCAGGGTCGCAGGGGTCCTTAGTAGGGTCACAAAGGGTCATCAGAATTTTTTTTCTTCCTTTTTTTAATGTTGAAAATAATTTTTTAACGCTAAAAAAAAGCGACACCACTGACCAATTTGTATAAAGAGCGTAATTACAAGTTGCGCTGAGTCCACAAAACAGACTGAGATAACGCTTTGGCTGAGCTTCAGTCGCAATATCGCTCCCTAGTGGTGGGAGGACCGGTTAGAGGCTAATTTGGGTCGCAGTAAAAAAAAAGGGTTGGGTCGCAATAATGTTTATTTGTGATGTGAACATCATTTGTGGAGTCCTGTAGATCAGTAGTTAGAGCACTTGCCTTACAAGTGTGAGACCTGTGTTCGAATCCAGGTAGGTCAGGGCGAAACCTTGGGCAAGTTTCCTTACTCCACATGCCTAATAATAATCCCTCCCCCCAAAATAATAATAATTGGTCATTTCAATCCACCCACTCTTTGTGGGACACTGCTATGCGCAATTGGCTGCTGCGTCTCGCCCACAAATATACAGTCAATTCACTTTACCTCCAGTATATTCTGAGAAGCGCTTTGAGACATCTAGAAGATGTGAAAAGCGCTATATCAAAATGCAAGGAATATTATTATTATTCTCCCTCCCATTATACAATACTCTCCACCCACCCACCACGGAGCAGTTCATAAATCTCCCCATTCTTGCACAAAATAAGTGAATTTGGATAAATGATTCACATATCCATTCGAACTTGTCAATCGAGACTGTGAACTCTATCTAGGCTTGGCCAGCACTCCAATCAAGTGCTGAGGCTGTGCTACATTGTCAGAAATGTCGATGTTCAAATGAGACTTCAACCAAAGTTCCCGTCTGCCTGTTCAGGTGGCACACTATTTGGGAGAATTTGGCAGGTTCTTTTTGGTGTCCTATCCAACAATCCCTCAGAGAGACAAAAAGTCACTCACTTCATGATTTGAGACATTGCTACATGCAAATCGTCAGTCACCCAAGATCACCTGCAAATATACAGTCATTACACTTTACAGTAAAATCACACAGTGAAAGGGCTTCGAAATGTGATAGAGCTACATTGAATGCAAGGATTATTATTATTGTACTGTACTTAAGATAAATAGTACACACCAAATACATTCCTCCAAACTCTTACGATGGTGAGAGATCCAGTCAAATGGGACCTGAACATAATTTTGGCTTAAGAATCCGTCTGGGTTGACATGGTTAGACTTGCAAGCTGCAGCTCTCAAATTGCATTCAGAAATAAAATAGGCATTTCAAGATGTGAAGACATGGCTGTAGTTACACCATCGTGAACAAGAAGTTTTTCAAATGCAAGGCAAACCATACGACCATTCACCCAAAAGGCTTCCAAACTGACAATGTAGCATATATTGAGTGGTTTGGCACAACACACTTTGATGAGGTGGTTGTGAGCAAAGCAATCGAACGTTATCAGGACCAGTTTAAAACCAGAAACAGTTTTTAAAAAAAAACACATAAAGCAACAAGTAAACCATGTTTAGGTCCATTATTGTTCCACTGCAGGATTTTCTGATATGACTCGTTTTTGTACCATGTCCTGTTGCCACAGACAACATTCATAAATACATTCTAGCTCCACTTCATCACCAAACGCCTAGCCAGACTAATAATGAAAATAGTTACTGTCACACATCCAAATACGAGCAACCATAATGTTGAGCGATGGTACACCACATTAAATACTCCACACCAGCACTTCTTTTTTGTAACATTGAGCCTGTCTGACCTAACAGCTGAATTTTGAAACGCCAGTTTCGAAGCAGTAGTTCTCTGGCACTCGGAGAGCAGTGCGGTTCAGACACTGCTACAAGCAAGAACTCCTTAATACAGCAACACTTAACAAGACAAGCTGCTGCTAATCACCACTGCCAGCATTCTTAGCAGTGTAGCTGCATTACGCAAGGAAGTAATGAGACGGTTATTAACCTCCACCCCCTCCTCCTCAGCATCAACAGTACACACATACAACTTATAAACACACACTTCCACCCACACAAAGCCCCGCCTGCTCCGCACTGCTGTTCTGGCCCTTAGCTGAACTGCCTGTGCTGACATCAGCCGACAACTCAAATAGCATTCCTAAACATATCAGACAAACCCACTGGTGGGAAGCTTAGAAAGCCCTCAGCTGTAGTGAAGAAAGCAAAGACTTGGCTGGGAGCCAGACTACTGAGCTAAGCATTTTGTAACGCACTTCCTTTTACTTAACAACTTACATAAAGCCTCAGCCAAATCTAAATTTAACCCCCTGTGTCACTCGCTCGTTCTCTCCCCTCACGGGGCCACCATGCACCCTCAATGAATCAAAATCCAATTGCCCAATTGTGAGCATTTACAGGAAAAGTGGCTTGAAGTGGATGCACCTGGGAGCATGGAGGAAACGTGTTCAAATGTTAACCATTCATGTGCTGAATCATCACACTTGCATCCAGTTTTAGAAAGTGGTTGGTGATAAACAAGATCGAAAAATCACATTGAATGCACCCTTTCAACTAGCCCCGGACTTGAGCAGTTCTGCACCGTAGTTGCTATTGTGGCATTAAGAGCATGAAACCACAGCAGCAATCTTTGTGAGAATCATGCAGTCTGGCTCAGTTATTAGCACTCTTACCATGCTTCATACGGTAGTGAGGACATGCTAGTCTAGATACAGTACATTATGTTTCGATGGAGATTAAAGTGGGGTCCATCTGCCTCGTTAGGACATTAAAAAACTATACAAATAAGGAATCTCTCTTGGCGTCCATCCTCTAGATAAACTGGCCATTCACCTCATGGCTGTTTTGCTATGCGCAAAATGGCTCTTGCCTACAAATTAGTCACTACACTGATCAGTAACGGCCAGCTTTCTTTGAGACATTGCAACATAAGTTCTTTCAAATGAAAATAATGAGTTCGAAAAGCTGCCCTCAAGTATATAAGGCATAGGGAAAAGAATTTCAGTATTAGTTTACGTGTTTCTTAATTAATTACCCAGGATGAATTTTGTTGTTAGTGGGTGTGGGGGCGAAGAGAGGCAAAGAGAGACATCAATGAACACCCACTGAGTCTTCATTAGATTGGGCAATGAAATATTACCAATTTAGATTTCACAAAGCAGATTCAAGACACCGCTGTGCATATAAGTGTCCAACAGCAGATGTATATACTGTACACACGTGTGCTTAAGCATCATCTACAGCTCTGCCAATTTGCTGTTTACTACACAGTACAGCTGTATAAATATCTTAGTCAGGATATATTTAAAAAGTGAGTGTGCTCTCTTGGACACAGATGTTTATGTGGTTATGTGACAGAGCAGAATACATATTAAGAGGCAAAAAAATTGGGAGTGGATGAAGTTTCTTACGAACATTTCTATTGAAGCCAATAGAATCATGCCTTCCTTGAAAAAAGCCTTGTTTTCATTTTGTCTAAACACAATTTGAATAATTTCAAATCTCCATAGCATAGACACACTAAGCCTGGAGCATTAAGATTTCCCAGGCAGTCCAATCACAGTCTCAGCTACATCTTTGAGGCAGGGGCTCAGCAAACACCAGATGCTTCCTCGTGTGTGTATGGGAGGGAGTGTGGGGGGGAAAGGGAAGGGAAGAAATACAAAAGAGCATCACTTCAGGCTGATCCAACACTGCTGCCAACAGCTAGCAAAGCCTTTGAGAATTGAGGAATGGGTAAGCTGATTTCATTGAAATACTGCAGGATGCAAATGGTTATGAAAAGGACTGGGAAGCCTTCACAGAAAGGACAACTTCAATTCCTGCCCCAATCTTCACTGTGCTGAAATGTTCACTCTTTACCCAGGACCTTGAGTCTGTGCAGCTGTTTATGCCCTTCAGTCAATGCACAGTTTGGATAAAACCTAAAGTTGGCTTCACCCAACCATCTCTTCGCGATTTACTGGGTTTCTTGGATGCTCTCTTTAGCTTTGGTGATGTGCTGGCATGATAAGCTCTTATATGAAAGGCGCTGTATAGTTGGAAGTCCGTTGTCAAGCTAACTAATTTTTTTAATATAAAAACACAGATTATGTAATTTACTGTAATTGTACACAGTAGGGCCCGTCGATATATCGGTTATATCCGATATAATTTTCATATCGATATGCTGATATTGGAATTTAAAATATATCGATATATCAAAAAATTCTATATAAAAAAAAATCAGTACCTCATCGCCGGCATTGCAACCTCCTGGGCCTAGAGCATGGAATGCGCACGCACATTTGAATGCGCGCGCACCCCGAATGCGCGCGCACTGAACTACAAGACCCAGAATGCTCTGCTCCTCTCTACACAATGCACAGACCGAGGTGCAAGCCGCCATATTGTATTCGTAGTTAGTCCTCGAATACAATATACAGGTATATAAGGGGTGGGGGGGAGAGGGAGGGAGAGACGGGAGGGGGGAGAGGGAGGGAGAGACGGGAGGGGGGAGAGGGAGGGAGAGACAGGGGGGGGGGGGAGAGGGAGGGAGAGGCGGGGGGTGGGGGGGGGAGAAAGGGAGGGAGAAACCAGACAGAGAGAGAGAGATGGAGAGAGTGAGTGTGAGAGACACAGAGAGATATTTACCTCCTGAGGAGATAGGGCCCGAATGCGCGCGCACCTCCGAATGCATGCGCAGTACAAGAAACCCGAAAATATCGATATATCGGTATATATCGATATGAGCCAACCGATATATCCATATCAGAAATTTCCCATATCGACGGGCCCTAGTACACAGCAACCAAACAGCACACAATAGGCCATTTCATTTTCTGCAACTGTACACAGCATTCAAACAACAGTTTTACACCAACAAAAAAAAATCAATTTGATGTCCTAGCAGCTCAATGGTTAATCCAATTTTCCTGGCCTGGAATCAAAAATTCAGATCCTAAAACATTAAAATCATCTTTGAACTCTATCTATCAACCCTTCCTTCCCCATCTTAGGTCACATCTGAAGACCTTCCTACTCGACTGTGCCTACCTCCACTTTCCCCTGGCATTGTGTTCCACCAATGTCAAGTGCTCTGGAACGCAACCGTGCGTGAAGGGCACTATATTCATTCAAGTTGTTGCATTTACTGGTTTAATGTATTCTTTAGGTCAATGATCGTAACAATCATCTCATCCATCCCCATTCCACTCAAGTGCACATCTTGCTGATGGATTGACCCAATCTAAATTAAGAGGTTCCCAAACTGGGCCACGTGATTATTCTCTCTTCCACATAGTTCTAGAATTCTCTTCTTTTTAACAAAAAGGTGGGGAGAAGAAAAATTGCACCCACATTAATTTACTGGTCTATATAATCTATAAAATGATGAATCACTAAAGTAGTAAAATTAATAATTAATTTGAGGCATTTCAAAGCGCTTCACGGAACATAATGTAAAGTGAATTGACTGTATATTTTGTGGGGCAAAAAGATTAATTTTCCAGCCTTAACTCAGAATCTTGCTCAAATCTTGGGAAATTGTATTACACACACGAAAAGGTGTCCCTTTTGGATCTGAGAAGAAAAGATAATCTACAGTCCTGAGCTTGTGTTGCATTCTGCTCAGATACAACAATTGTCCCATGTACCCAGAATCTAACAACAACAAATTATACTTGTATAGCTCCTTTCACATTAGGAGGATGTCCCAAGGCAGGTTTCATAAGCTCTATTTATGTCTAAAATTACATGAATCATTAAAATTAAGCAAAAACTATGGCTACAGAACATACAACCTATCAATTATTTCCATGGTGACTCAATGGTAGACTTACTACCTGGCATATTTTCTATTGGTCAGCTGATGTCTGACATATTCTACACCTATCACAATCTTTTAAGAGTCCCAAAACAAATTATCACGGGTTCCACATATGTATGAAAACTTCAGTTTGTTTGGGGTGGAGTGTGCTCTGTCCCCCAAGGAATCTCAATCAATTTACCCAATTCTGGAGGATTTAGCTGCAGGTTGGCAAGTGTCAAGATGCAAAATCATCATAGAACATCAAAATCAATCGTTGATCCATTGCCAGGCATGCAATTGTGGAAATGGGTCAGCCCCAAAGAGGGATATTACTTATGGCGGAGAACATTTCACAATGGCAGACCCCAAGCCTGAGCCAGGGAGAGGGGGAAGGAAAGCCTAAGTACAGTCGAAGAGAAAGATCTTCAGGCACGACCTGAAGATGGGAAAGGAGGGGGTGAGGCAAAAAGTTTGCGGGAGTAGTGGCTGAAAGCATAGTCGTCAATGGTGAAGCGGAGGATTTGGGGGATAAAGAGGAAACTGGATCCAGTGAAGCAGCGCCAGCAGGTACTACAGTGAGGAGAGAGATTAGAGGGGGGGGGGGTGCCGAGGAGTGGAGGGATTTAAACACAAGAGTGAGGATCTTGAAGTTGATCCTCTTAGTGTGGGTACAAAAGGATTCAACAGTGCACAGTATACCATGAAAGAAGAAATACCTGCACAAGTCCCTTGGGAACATTCGTCATGAATTATTCATGAACTCAAGATCATCCACACTTGTGTTAAGACTTTGTATCACACAAGTGCAGCTTATAAATTTATACCATGCATTTCCTCTACTTCTACAGATACATACAATTCCGAGATCAGAAGATCTTTTTGTTGTACAAGACTTGTGGGTCACTACTATGGTACATATGCTAATACACAATTTATTCAGCAAGTCCTTTTTATAGCTATACCATGCATCTTCATGTATATTACAACATGCATATCTGCAATGGGCTTGGGATGCTAACATCGGCACTTTTGGGATGTATGAAGTAGCAGCTTTGCTGTTAATATAAACCAACGCTTCTGTGTTTTTGCCAAGAAAACGATTCTGATTTTAATTTGCCTCCCTTCAGCTACCTCTGTATATTGATAGGGGGCTGATCACATACAATACTCGGTGGGGTACATTCCCTAAACTCTACAACACGGTAACTTCATGAACTAACACCATTTCTCTTTTTTGGCGTAAAGAAAATCACACATTTGTCAGGAAGACCTAACATGAGGCAGCAGCATCCATTAACAAAAACTGTGTACATTTGGTCACTTAATCCACGACTGTTTGTTTGACACCGCTGCACGCAACTAGCTGCCGCATTTCGCCCTCAAATTATACAGTCAATTCAATATACTGTATATTCTTTAAGAAGTCTCAACAACATGATAAGTCACCATATAGAATGCAAGAATTATAGTTATCATTATTATTAAACCCCCACTTCAAAAAATCACTTAAAAAAAAATCAAACATTCCTTATGCTTTTTGAATCAGATTGCAAGCTGCATTGCCAATTAGTGACAAATTATTGCTATTTTCATGTCATGGGTTTATGCTGGCTAGGAATAGTTGAGGTTGCTTAAATTAATAATTTTGCTGCAGATCTTGTTATGTGTGGAGAAAGAGCAAGACAAGTGAGAGAGTGAAACACACACACACACATACATGTTTCATTCCATTAGTTGGTCTTGGATCTGAAACCACATGTGAAACAACTCTATTCTAAACCTACTGTGCACCTCACTAAATAAACTGTAGACTTTTGCAAAGGACTTGCTGAAATACTAAGCAAAATTCATTCACAAGTTTCACAAATCAAATATGAAGCCAGCTTTGTGAAAACAGTTAACCCAGTTGTTAGAATCATAAAAGTAAAGTTAAAAAAATCAAGACAGAATAGCAAGAACAGGTTGCATGGAAGGGTATTTGGTTGGGTCCGGCGATATATCGATATATCAGTAAAACCCAATATAAATTTCATATCGATATGCCGATATAGGCATTTAAAAAATATCGATATATCGAAAAAGTCAGTATATCGAAAAAATTGGGATGTACGCGCGCTGAACTACAAGACCCAGAATGCTCATCTCTATACACAATGCACAGACCTTCCAAATCAATCTTGAGAGGCAAGAACACATGGTTTTTCCTCAGTAAAGAACCAAGTCAATATGATTCACAGGACATGCTGAGTCCACCTACAAAACACATTGATGCTGTATACTTTATAGTTCAACAAGTTATATTTATATAGCGCCTTCACGTAGGATAACATTTTGAAATGCTGAAGCATATCCTGTGAAACATATTGAGACATCTTGCCTGACATGAATGGATTATTATTTCAATTCACTACAAAAGAGACTGCTATACCGTACAGCAAATTTATGATCTGACTGAATTAACTGGAAGGATCTTTTTGAATCTAATTCTTACAAATGATCGTTGAGAAATGCTGTAACAGAAATACTGTACCAATCCTTTATAAAAATTACAGGAACATCAAAATGGGTTGATTCAGTAATACACTGTTCCTTTTGTGAGTGCAAAGCATGTTTGTGCTGCACATTACCACTAAATTGCAAACAAAGCTCAAAATTTAATTACAATATAGACAAGCTCATCCTGAATACAAAACCAGTGTAGGTGTGCGTACATACATGTATGAAGTAGAAGAGAAAGAAATTGCACTATATTCAACTGGGAGAAGTGAGGATTGACACTTACTGTAGTTTTTAACATACTGCTCCACTCAAGTCATAACTCAGCAGTTATTGTGACCTGGAAGTGGCCACATACAAAACAGCAAAAAGTACAGATTGCTGTCAAAGGTTGCGGTGGTCCAAATTTCCCCCTGAAACTGCAAAAACTACTCTACATAGTACTATTAAGTGGGAGCAGAGACCATTGAACACAAATTTCCTGTGCCTTCAGGAACAGAGTCCAGGACTCCTGAAGCTCAGTGGTTAGAGCACTCACCTTACAAGGGTGAGACCTGTATTCGAATCGAGGAAGATCAGGGACAAGATGGGCAAGCTTCCTTACTCCACACGCCTAATAATAATCCGTCAAAAAAAATCGCAAAAATAAAATTGGTCATTTTAATCCACAATTGTTTGTGGGACACTGCTGTGCGCAATTGGCTGCCACGGTTTCACCCACAAATATACAGTCAATTCACTTTACAGTATATTCTGTGAAAGCGCCTTGAGACATTGATAAGATGTGAAAAGTGCTATTTCAAATGTAAGGTTGAGTATTATTATTATAACTTTTTTTAAAATGTGGCTTTAATCTTGCTTGGGTCACAAGAAAGCCATTCAACTCCTTTATAACAAAACAACAACTTGCATTTATATTATGACCTTTTCGTGGCGTAGTGTCTCAGAGCATTTTTAGTCCTATTTGCCCCAGTTCTCATAACATTAAATGGAGTGTGCTGTACATATTCATATTCAGCTGAGAACATACAAGTTCAGCCACATTGGCACAGAAGTGCAAAAAGCTAGGAAGGGAAAATGCATAGAAGGGAAAGAAAATAGAAAGAGAGCGGTCTAAGAGAACACTTCTTTCTTTTCTGTCACTCTAAACTTCTCTTAAATAACCCAGATCTGATAAAACAGTCATCAAAGGTACCCCTCCGCTTTGTTGATCGCAGCAGTTGAGGCTCAGTTCTCCCAGATTGCCTTGAATTCTCATTAGTAGAGAAGGAAACTTTGTGAAATAGATTGTGCATGAAGCAAGTTAACGGGTGAGAATACAAGTCGGAGCTGTCGGCAGGAAGAAGGTGGCAATGGCCTCATGCCTGTCATGCAGAGCTGCTCAACTGGAAGCTCTCAGTGAGTTCCTGGTATCTGCCTAGTGAGGACTCAAACTCTGCACTTGTTGAAATGCCTTGCATTTGATACGCTTTTCACATCTTCTAGACATCTCAAAGTGTTTCACAGAATATACTGTAAAGTAAATTGACTGTACGTTTGTGGGCGAAACGCAGCAGCCAATTGCGCACAGCAGTGTCCACAAACAGTCGTGGATTGAAATGACCAATTTTATTATTGTAGGTTTCTTGTTTTGAGGGATTATTGGTGCTTTCAATGGCAAGCTATGTGGTTTTAGCTAGTTAAATTCAAGCAGTACACCAACATACACACAATGGAGTCCCTAAGCCTTCATCTTGCCAAAGTGCACCTAATACTCTCCGGAATTAGGTAAACCGGGTGCATCCCTCCAGGAAGAGCATGTGTTGTTCCATTCCAGGCATGAGAATTTTCACGTGCAGGTGGCAAGCATGGAACTCTCCGTCTGGTTTGGATAGTAGTAATGGGTTTCAGCATGTGTTAGGCACTTGGCTGATTAAAATGAAACTACTCTAGGAGCTCACTCACATAGCTGTACTGTTGAGACACATCCGAACAGGGAAGTGATGATCCAGAGATGACTTCCTGTTGGTACGGTTCATCTCCTAACATCAAAGTCCCTTCTTCACAATCGTATACTGTGTAATGCAGCCACTGCATTCATTAAACAAAGGGAACCGCTAGTTTGCCGTTTTTCCTTTATTGGCCCCATGGTTATGAAATAAAGGTAATGAAAGAGCTGAGCAGCAGCAGTAGTTATCCATTACCTAGAGATACCATTACTTCTTATAGAGATAAGATTGCTGAGGTGAACAGGGGGGCATTTTGCATTTTTTCTTCATGGACATGAATTCAGGATGCCTATTTTTGTAGAATGAAATACAATAGAATCGGAGGCGAGTTTTGGGACGATTTACTGTTCAGGGGTGCCCAACTCCAGCAACACCCTTAAATAACATGGGTGAAACAATGGTACTGTAATTATTAATGCTTAGGCAAAACATTAGATCACGCAATTGAAACATGCCAGAATTCCTTGCTTTAAACAGACTGGGACAAGCCATTACAAACCATAGTTCTTTTGAGTCACTTTATCAGAAAAGGTTAATGAAAGTGATAGACAGCAGCCTCTTAACTCATTCATTTGGCCTAATTTCTTTTCAAAAGCCAGCCCTGACCCAGGAAAAAACCAAAGGAAAGCTTCATAAATCTCCCTCCCAGCTGTAATTATGAACTCATCAGTTCATCAAGTTAAATTGTATGCCACCTGTTCACTAAAAAACATCCAGAAAAAAGGGAATCTTTAGAGAAAAACAAAGACATCCATTATAGTTATTCAGGTTCAATAAATTACTGGTTGAGAAAATGGTCTGATTTTCAAACGCATGGAAGGGGCTATAAAATAAATGCAGGTTGTTATCGATTCTCAAACCAAACAATTCTAATGTGCCTATTGTCCAAGAAGTTAATTGTATTGACATTGCTCCTCCACAGCTCAGAAAAGTCTCCACTCTTACCCACACCATCACCACCTCTGATTTGGTATCAAGTTTACATCTATACTTAAAATAGGTGCACAAAACTATGAGTCGGTCTTCTCTGTGAGAAACCAGAGATGTGGCACAACACATGACATCTGACCATGCCAATTGTGTTACAAGAATACAAAAATTTCACCCATTTTTAAAAGACAACCCCATTGTTTTGCAGAAAATTGGCTTCAACATTAAGTAATGTAAGAATGTGCCAAATTCTGGACACTGAAATTCTAAGAGAATAAGAGTAAACCTGAGAATAGAATTTCTCCCTCAGAATAGGCTCACCTATGATGTGAGCTATCTTGTATTTTTTTCCGCAGTTTTGATAGACAGCAGATTATAACAATAATAAATCCTTGCATTTGATATAGCGCTTTTCACATCTTATTGACATCTCAAAGCGCTTCACAGAATATACAGGTAACTCCCACTTAACGAAAGGGTGAGGGACTTCAAAACTTCTCGTTAAGTGAAAATTGCGTTAAGCGGGCGGAAGGGAGGTCCCTACTGTGTTTCCGTATATGAAAAAAATTGTTCCCAGTAATGCCTAGCGCTAACATTTGCAGTGTATCAGCGATGGCATAAGGTAGGTAGAACTGTTATTGAAGGCAGGGAGAGAGAGTTAAAGAGAAAGAGACTGAGACAGAGAAGAGAGAGAGAGAGACTGTGAGTGAGATTGTGACAGCCAGAGACTCAAACAGAGAGAGAGAAAGAGACACGGAGAGAGAGAAAGAGACACAGAGAGAGACAGAGAGAGAGAAATAGAGAGAGCGCGACTGAGACAGACAGAGTGAGGGAAGGAGATATGGAAGAGAGAGAGAGAGACTGGGACAGAGAGAGAAAGAGACAGACACAGGGGGAGACTGAGACAGAGAGAGAGAGAGAGAGAGAGACTGAGAAAGAGCATCCTACCGCTTAAGATCCTCCCTTACTGCAACGCTTTCTCTTGGATTAGGTGGCGCTGAAGTAAGTGTGTGTGTATTTGCACTTGTGTCGCGGAGGCTGCCGGCAAACAAGAAGCGCGCGAGATTTAAACTTTCGTTATAGCAAGCGCAGCCTTCGCTAAGCACATAGTGGGTACAAATAGAAACCCTCGTTATAGTGAAGTTTCATTAACAGGGCGTTCGGTAAGTGGGGGCTACCTGTACTGTAAAGTGAATTGACTGTATATTTGTGGACAAAACGCGGCAGCCAATTGTGCACAGCAGTGTCCCACACAGTCGTGGATTGAAATGGCCAATTTTATTATTGTTTTTTTGGGGGGGAAGGGATTATTATTAGGCGTGTGGAGAAAGGAAACTTGCCCAAGGTTTCGCCCTGATATGCCTGGATTCGAACACATCTCACCTCAGATTGAAAGGTGTTAAAAAGACAAATGATGGAACATTTTGTTTGACCTAATTTGTAATTAGGTCCTAATGTAATTGACCTAATTTGTAACTTTACAGAAAGCAATAATAATAATCCTTAGATTTGCATAATATAAATGTAATTATATTTATGTGCTATATTTATGGAAATATCACATTTAGTAGTTTATAATATAAGCACAGTACATGTACATATATAAAATATAATAGGAAACCTTAAAAAAAATCCACCATATATGTGATGAAGATGGTGATTGATCTTTGCCTCACTTCCTGACATTATTCACAGCCACGGACTGAGGTGTAAGGAGGAGAACGCCAGTAATATTCACATACATCAATCCATCAGCAGACTTTCAACATCAAATGACTCTTATCTTGACCAACCAAGTTTTTTTAAAAAAATTGGATGCTGTGAGTGAGTGAGTGAGTGAGTGAGTGAGTGAGTGAGTGAGTGAGTGAGTGAGTGAGTGAGCGAGTGAGCGAGCATTGAATGTAGCAAATTCATCTGAGAATACCGAGTTTCTTAAATAATCCTTGCATTTCATATAGGCTTTTACATCTTATCGACATCTTAAAGCGCTTCACAAAATATACTGTAAAGTGAATCAACTGAATATTTGTGGACAAAACTTCTTGGTTCACCAATTTTTAAAATTGTAAAATTAAACAATCAATGAAAAAAAGTTGGAAGCATTCCCTGCTCAGTCACTTAAAAGTAAAAAAAACATTTTCTTCATCAACCATCAGCTATTGTTCTCAAGTCATTGAGCCCTCAGTCAGAGCTCTCTGGACCTCCTACCCAAGACACATCTCTGACCATGCTTCTGATTGAACATCAAACTACCCCCCTCTGTTTCTACTGATCCCTATAGCCTTGCAAAGCGTTTCAAGATATTCATCCTGAGAGAAAGCCACTATATATAAATGTCCGCTGATGTCAAAAGAAAGCTAATCGGAGGGTGGATCGCTCCAGGTTGCTCACACATAATTCCCAGTAACTGACTGAAGAGCTGCATCAGTTTAGGCCTGAGAGAGTAGGTGAACTGGGAATAGTGCTTGCGGCAATTACAATTAAATTAAAAGAATTGGACAAATACAACTCAAAACAAATAAAAAATATTTCCACTCTTCCTCAGGATGAAGGTGAGTGAGTGAGTGAATGAGAATTGAATGTAGCAAATTCCTCTTCCTCCCGCAGAGTTCATGAAAATTAGCTGTTCATTTGTCACAACTAAAATATATATTTTTGGTTAGGCAGGTGTCTGGCACATGGGGAAACTGATCACCATGCTTAAGAGCATCCAAACCAAGCTAAGATTTCCATGCATTGCACCTCCATATGGAAATCCGAGAGATAGAAAGTAGGCCATTAGTAGGCCATTCAGTCCTTCATGCCCATTCCGCCATTTAATTAGATCATGGCTGATCTGTGCCTCTACTAATCCTTTCAATTCCGATTTCCCGCTTTCTCCCCGTATCCCTTAATACCCTGACCTACCAAAAATGTAATCAACCTCACTCTTGAAGGTGTGGATGCATCCAGTATCCACAACCATTTGGGGGAGAGAATTCCAGATTTCTACCACCACTTGAGTGATAAAAAGGCTTCCCTGATTTCACTCTTAAATGGCTTGGTTATAGATAGATGGAAAGCACACTCTCTCCCTGGACACATGCTGCTTACTTAATTCCGGAAAGTATTAGGTGCAGGTTAGCAAGTGCCAATGTTTGGGGACCCCCAGAGTGTGAGTTGGGCATACTGCTGGAGTGTAACCAGCTAAACCGCATAGCTTGTCACTAGTGTCCGGTGATATATCGGTTATATCGGTATAATTTTTCATATCGATATGCTGATATTGGAAATTGAAATATATCGATATTGAAAAATTCAATATGAAAAAAAATTGGTATATCACAAATATCGGTATATCGTGTCCAGTATATATCGGTTATATCGGTACAAAGTGAACTTTTTCAACTTACCTTGTCACAGGCATTGCAAACTTCCTGGGCCTAGAGCACAGAATGCGCGCACATATCGGAATGCGCGCGCACCTCTGAATGGGCGCGCATGCGCAGTATAAAAAACCCGGCGATATTGATCTATATCGATATGAGCCTACCGATATATCAATATCGGAAAATTTCCATATCAACGGACCCTATTTGTCACCGATATATAAAATGAATACAATCCTAGTGTCCTAACACACATCACTGTACAATCTCCAAGCCAATGTTATTGTACAAAAACATCAAACTACATTTATTTATATCATAATGTGGACAACCACCAAACACTGATGTCTGTACTTTGCCAATCTCAGTCACACCGCATACACATTTATTTTGCTGTATTGTAGACTTGTGTTTTTTAAAAAAAATATAGTCTCACATAGTGAATGGCCACTATATTCTGTGAAGCTCTTTGAGACGTCTAGAAAATGTGAAAAGCACTGTATGAAATGCAAGTATTATTAATGATGATGATTATTTGTTGAGCTGTCAAGCAATTACTTCAAGTCCTGTAGCTCAGTGGTAACAGCACTCGCTTTACAAGTGTGAGACCTATGTTCGAATCCAGGCAAGGCAAATCCATGGATAAGTTTCCTTACTGCACATACCTAATAATAATTTCTCAAACAAAATCTGTAAATTGGTCATTTCAATCTACGACTGTTTGTGGGACATTGCTGTGTGCAATTGGCTGCCGCATTTCGCCCACAAATACAGTCAATTCACTTTACAGTATATTCTGTGAAGCGCTTTGACACGTCTAGAAGACGTGAAAAGCACTATATGAAATGCAAGTATTCTTCTTCATTATTATTATTTAGCGCCCTTTAGATGGGGTAGTGTCTCAGAGCACTTTGATTGTACATACAGAGAAGCAGTATTCTCTGTATTATTCATGCAAACCAATTTTTAGCAATCCAGCTTCCTTAAAGCTGTTATTTCACAACAGTTACGAGAAATCCAGTTCAAGTAATTTCTATTAAGACTAGAATTTGCCAAGTTTTTAAGCTTTTCAAAAAAAAATTAAGTCATTGCAGTATTTACTAGGTCACAGTGAACTGTTCCAAAAGGTGATTTGTTAAGAAACCACTGGTATGTAAAATCATGGGCAGTTTGACACTGCCAGAGGACTCAAGTACTGAGTGCAACCGTTCAGTGATGTATGACGTGAATTTGCAAAACAAATGCAGAAGTAAATACAAATCTGCATTCATAGATCAAATGCTTTTTTTACAAAAAGCCACAGGTTAAAAAAACACACATGGTTTATCAAAATTACATTACCAGTAACTAACTATGTCAACAAGGTAACCTACAAGATAAAACTCAGAGCAAATCATTTAATGAGGAAGGAGAGCCATTTTTAAAACAATTTACAGTACTTGTGGAAGCCCACAGATGACAACAAATGCCCTGACACATTGGACCAGAATATGGCACCTGACCCAAGTCAATACTCAAGTTAGTTCTCAAGCATTCTGGACCAATGAGAACCATACTGGGAACAATTATGTTTGTGGATCTGGTTCTGACCTTGATTTGCTAGAATTCTACTTGTCCTAGCGTACAAACATGCTTCAGCTCGGCTCAGTTGCTAACACTCTCGCACTCTGGGTTAAACGTTTGTGGATTGAAATCCCACACCAGCACTTCACCTCTTAGTCTAGGCTGAAACTTCAGAACAGCACTGAGGGAGTGCTTTGGGATGAGACATTGACTGCAGACCCATCTTGCAGTTTAAGGGGACATTACGAGCCCCAGGCTCGTATCCAATTCAGAGGGATGTTAAAGATCACATAATACTATTCAAAAAGAGAAAATAGTTTCTCCCAGTTTCCTAGCAAACAATCCTCCAGATAAATTGATCAGTCACTTCAAAGTTTTTAATGAAAACTTGCTGTGTGCAAATTGGATGCTATGTTGGCCTAGAACTTGTCACCTCACTGGGCAGTGATTACCTATGAAGTGTACTGAGAGATATTGTCTTTTGCATTATATTAAACTTGGACTGAATTTTTTTTTTAAAACACCATTTAAAAAATTTCTTTCAGTCAATTGCCCTTCTTAAATGGAAGTTTTAAGTGCAATTATCAACTTAAATCTTCTTACATTACAAACAATGAACAACTACTGTGCTGTCTGCAGTTCCTGTAGTTTTCATTCTTGGAGGAATTAAACTTGTGGAATTCACAAGCTTTTAGCCAATGTATGTTAATTAGCTAATTATTAATTAGAGTCTACACTTGAGTTTGCAGTTATCCCGAGGCTTTCCCCTGTGTGTCATGCTTATTTAAAGCGAGGCACTTCTGGTGAATTACATTTCCCACAAAGTGTGTTTCTATCACAGCAGTTTGGGGTTGCCTTTCTAAAGTCAACATAGATGCTTCCCACTTCTATCCTCCCAGAAGCAGAACAGCAAGCTCTCCTATTCAGACTTACCAGTTTGATTTGTTTGATTTGAGAGAAGAAGACAGTCTTCCTGAAGGTGGAAGCCAAGTGAGTTTGAAGAAAGGGGGAGATTGCCTTAAAAGAAGACGATTACTATGATCATAAAAACTTGTACAGGTAGACCCCGCTTAATGAACACCTGATTAATGAAAGTTCACTATAAAGAGGGTTCTATTTGTACCACTTATCCACTTAACAAAGGCTGCATTCGCTATAACGAATGTGTACACACTTTAAATTTCACAGGCTTCTCGTGTGCAGCTTCTCATGGGTAGCGTCTCTCCTGGTTGTCCCGCAACACACACTCAGTCTTTAGCGAGCCTCAGTTAAGCAGTGCAGTCCCTCCCATATGGGAGGAGCTTAAGCGACAGGATGCTTTGTGGTTTCAATAATAGTAAGTCGAGGACAGTCTGTATTTTATTGTTGTATTTACTAACATTTTATTGTTGTATTTAAAGTTGTGTAGCCTTCAATAGCAGTTATATCCACCTTAGGCCTTCGCTAGTTGAGCATCCTGAATTCGGGCCCATAGCTGAGCCCATGTTCGGATATTTCCGGACTTCGGAACGCCAGAAGCGTGTCACGAGTCTGGAAATGCCTGGGCCCAGGTTGCGATAATTTGGTGCGGTGACTGTGAAGACCTGGCCTGGAGGAGGTAGGATTGACGTTTATATTCTTGCAATTTTTGTCACATTCCGGATTTCGGAACTCTGGATTTTGGCTGCTCAACCTGTACACTGAAAATGTTAGCGCTAGGAACCGCTAGGAACTAAACTGATTTTAGCGGGAGGCTAGGGTCGGAGTAGATCCCCCTTCGTTAAGTGGGATCTACCTGTATTATGAAAAGCAAAATTGCATGGTAAAAACTAGGGAACGGCGATGTATCGGTTTTTCGATTAAACCCGATATGATTTTCAGATCGGTATGCCGATATAGTGATTCTAAAAAAACCGTTATATCGAGAGATTCGATTTAAAAAATATACATCGTTATATTTTTAATATCGTTCCTGGCAATATATCAATATTGTTGGTATTATCAGTGTAATGCGATCTTTTCCAGCTTACCTTGTCGCCGGCATTGCAACCTCCTAGACCTAGAGCATGGAATGCGCGTACATTCGGTGCGCGCGCACAAGTAACGGGCGCGCACATCCGATGCGCACGCACACTTTACTGTGTATACTCGACGTGAGTCGTGGCGTCTTAACAAAGTCGCATCGCTGAAAATTGTAGTTTGAAAATTTACCTTTCTCATCATGGGGAAAAGAAGCCCCGTATGGGACTACTTTGAAAACAATGCAGTCAGTAATGGTGTGTATAGATGTACAGTTTGCAAGGTCTTGGTTAAGACATCTGATTCGAGCACGAGCAACCTGCGACATCACATTAAGCAGCACCACCCCGCCCAGCACGCTGCCCTCAGAGCGAAATCATTGTCGACAACAGCAGGAAGTCGAACCAGCGCTTCGGAGAAAGCGACAGGTAGTGGGGCCAGTGCAGCTCAAACAATTCCTGCTTTATTTAAGAGGAGAACATTGTACCAGAGAGGGGACAAAAGGTGGCAAAGTATCACGAACGCTGTCACTTTTTGCATAGCAAAGGAGAGCTTGCCAATGGCGAAGGACATTAATTCAGACTTCAGACTACATAAAAATAAGTGGCATTTTGTGGCTATAAGTGTTATTTTTGTGTGTGAGAGAGTTAGAAGCCAGATTATCACTGCTGTGTGTGTCTAGTCAGACACACACCTAGAAGCAGTGATAATCTGGCTTCTAACTCTAACAGTCAGACTGTCTGTCTCTCTCTTTTCTATTGTAATAGACCTCATTTACACGTGGACATTACATGCTAGTTTCAAGCAAGAAATGGAGGAGAATAAATCTCTAGATTTTGTTTTTGGTGTGTGTGTGTTCTATTTTGTGTTTAGAGATGGAGGGAGAGAAGGAGAGGGGGAAAGTTGGGAGAGAAGGAGAGAAGGAGAGAGGAAGAGAGGAGAGGGAGGGAGAGAATGAGAGGGGGAAAGGAGGGAGAGAAGGAGCGAGGGGAAAGGAGGGAGAGAAGGAGAGAGGGGAGGGAGGGAGGGAGAGAAGGAGAGGGGGAAAGTTGGGAGAGAAGGAGAGAGGAAGAGAGGAGAGGGAGGGAGAGAAGGAGAGGGGGAAAGGAGAGAGAGAAGGAGCGAGTGGAAAGGAGGGAGAGAAGGAGAGAGGGAGGGAGGGAGGGAGGGAGGGAGGGAGAGAAGGGAGGGAAAGAAGTGAGGGAGGGAGGGAGAGAAGGAGAGAGGGGACGGAGGGAGAGAAGGAGAGGGGGAAAGGAGGGAGAGGAGACAGGGAGGAGGGAGAGGAGAGAGGGAGAGTGGAGGGGGAGGGAGAGAAGGAGAGGGGAAAGGAGGGAGAGAAGGAGAGGGGAAAGGACGGAGAGAAGGAGAGAGGAGGGAGAGAAGGAGAGAGGAGGGAGAGAAGGAGAGGGGGAGGTAGGGAGCAAACAACATTGTATAATTCAACAGACCTTGACACCAATATTACAAACTTTCTGGACCTAGAGCACGCATTTCGAAATGCGTCAGTGCGGACGCACCGTCAATGCGCGCGCACCGCGACTGAGCGCGCACCATAAATGCGCGCGCGCCATCAATGCACGCGTACTTCGAATGCACGCGCATGCGCAGTATAAAAACTCGATAGATCGGTTTAAGCAGGTATGAGCAAACCGATATATCCATATCCGGAAAAATACCATATCGCCGTTTCCTAGTAAAAACTGATCCGAATATAAATGTGTACAAAGCTATATACAGTTGTGTGAATTAAGAACACAGCTCTATCACCAATGTATTTAAAGCGCCAGACTTCACAAAATTGAAAGGTCAAGAATTTGACAATATACTGGCTTTGACAAGAGTGCCACTTGGGAAACAGGTCACACTACAAGTACAGTGCATTAGCTGTGACACATTATGAGATGCTGCAAAAGAAGATACACTGATCAGCAATTTTACAAAAGCAAGTTAAAGGACCTAGAATAAAATGGCCTTCAGCAGCACAGGTACGGAAAGAAAGCTATTAAAGGGCTCCTGGGAAGGTTCTACACCATTTAGATTTAGTCCAAGGTAATCTGAGGCTTGCATGAAATTTAAAGTTTGGTTTTCTAGGCCCCCAAATGAATTATTTTGAGCTATCGGGGGATTGTAAAAATCTGTCTATCCCAGCAACTCACTGCTGCTCTCTTCAACTGTTCAGTCAAATACCAAAAATACTAATCCACACGCAGTTAAATCACTGCACAGTACTATATCATGGGAGACAAAAAAAAATCTAGGACCAATGCTTGCAACCCCAAATTCATTGGAAAGTTGAAGGCAGACGCAGCTGTCACACTGTGAAAGAAGACATGTGCAGCTTTGCTGGTTCACTTGTGCTGACCAACAGTTGTATAAATACAGGACTTACAACATCGCCGATCGCATTGTCAATCTTTCAGAAGCATTGGTATTTGGAACTGCTGGAAAAGACAGTTGGCAAAAGGATTATTAAAAAGAATTGCTACCAGACAATTATATTTTTCAAGTGTCTGGAACCCAATGAGTTGAATGATTTTAGCATTTGTCTGGAATATGCCAAAGCTTCTGCAGATTTTTCACATCTCCTTCTATTGTTGTTGGTGTTGTTGTATTGCCTATGTGGAAAGTCATCACCACGCTCTAGAGCAGTGGCATCCAAAGGGACGTGGTCGCTAAACATTCGCACAAGTCCAGGCAAGTCTGTTGCAAATCTATGCCTTAGTTTCCAATAGTTACCGAGTGACAATGCTCATGGCATGGCTATAAATTAAGAAATATTCAATCAAGAAAATATTTGGTTAGCCAACCTACACTACTCTGGAGTATTCAAACCAGAGTTCTATCTGTACACTAGGAAATTCCCCTATATCTGGAATGGAATATGGGTTCTTTCCCTGCAGGGATGCACCTTACTTACCTAATTTTGAAGATTAGGCGCAGGTTTGGGAGAGCCAAGCTATGCAGATTCAATGTGCTGGAGTTCAACCAACTAAAACTGCATAGCTTGCTATTGAGAGCTGTTTGGCAAGCATCCAACTGTTTATCCAGCTAGTTTGTCTCCGACACCAAATAATAGACATTAGGTGGGGATGTGATCGAACTCAGGTTAAGTGCTCCACACAGTGGAACAGCCTGCTAAGTATCACACAAAAACAATAGCCATTTACACAAGATTCCATGGGAAATGAGCAAAACTTCACATAATAGAGCCCTGGAAGGCCACTCCATTTTTTTGGGGGGTGGGGTAGCTGGGTATCTGATAAATGCAGAAACCCATCACCATGCTTAAACCTATTCAAACCAAAGTTCCATGTTACTTTGGAGCCAGTTCAGTTCCAAGAAGAGTGTTTACCTCCACAACTATAGAGGCTTTCACAGAAGAGCTTGGCATCTGAGCTCCCAGTGAGTAAACTGTGTCTCTATCCAATATATCCCCCAAATTAAAACAACAAATGTCTGAATTCAGTGGAATTCACAATACTGTTGGAAATGAGGTGGTTTTGCTCCCACCAATAGTGTCAGGTTGGCTCCGTTGGTAGCATTCTCATCTCCAAGTAAGAAGGTTATGATTTAAAGCCCCACAATGTGAATTGAGCCCTCCACACTACCCTGCATAGAGGGTGCTATATAAGTGCAAATTGTTTATATGCTAAGATGACACCACCCTCCAGTACTGAGGAATACTGTGTTTATTGTCTTTTGGATGAGTCGTTAAACCAAGATCATGTCAGCCAACATAATAACAACAACAACTTACATTTATATAGTGCCTTTAATGTCGGAAGGACATCCCAGGGTGCTGGACAGTCAGTGTTTCAAACCCATAGGGGAGATATTAAAGACCCATAGGGCGATATTAAAGATCTCAGAACACAAATTGAAAAATGAGAAGGGAGAATTTCTCCTAATTCAATGTGCTAGACGTATAGCTGACTATGGCACCTTGCTGGCACAGATTGGCAGCAGCATTTCCCGATAGAAAATACAGTCACCACACTTCACTATGATCACCTATGAAATACTTTAAGGTTTCAGCATAATAAGCTTCTTTTGTCTTTAAACCCAGCAGTATTATGCCACACTCCCATGCACAGCTGCTTAACCACTTAAAGAGCAACCCTCCAGATCAAGTGCTTTATACATCCCTGGAGCACAGAGCTTAAACTGAAGGGTACTTGAGCAGTGGTAGTGGTAAAGCATTGAGCAACCGAAAGACCAGTGCTGTCTGGTCAGAATGAATTTAGGAGTGCAATGGCCTGGAGTAACAATGTACACAAACAGCAGTATTGTAACTGCAGTCATTCCACGTTTGAGTCAAGCAAAATACATTACAGCCTTCCTCTGGATGTAACAAGATTAAGCCAATTCCTGTTCTTAGAGCTGCCAGCTCAGAGGAAGTGTGAAACCAAGAGCACCTTCTAGAATTCACAAACAATGAAGTCGCTTTGGGCAACCATCAATACATTCCACCAACCAATGACCTCGGCCCTTCCAGTCACTCATGTGGATCTCAAAACAAAACATGAAAAAAACCTTGCAAAAGCTAGCAATGTAAAGAAATCTTTTAAGTTGTGGAGAGGGAATAAAGAAACATTCAAGAGAACCTCCTTGTTAAACCTGTTAGTTTAGAGTTTTCCTTTGTTTCTGCAAACATACTGCAGTAGACTTTCCTCAGTAAGTTCATCAAATGGACGAATCCTTTTGCAAATGCCTAGTGGTAGAGGAATTTGCAAGCGCAAATATTTAGCCACCAAGACTGGTATTCACTTTGAAAATCTATCAAGGCACCAATTTGCTGCGAAAATGGATTCTGATGTGTAAATCAGCAACATCTATCTATTTCTATATTTATAATATATATTATATGTTATCATATATATATATATATCTCTCAAAAGCCTTAGGTATGTTTCCAGAATTGTGTCCTCCTGACATGGATGGCGCTGTGTCAAATCTATATATATATATGCGTGTGTGTATATATATATATATACACACACATGTATCCCGCCCCAACCACGGCCTCGCCAACCACGAAACGCATGCATCTACGGTTTGCTAAGTGTGACAACCTCTGCAAACCACGTTCTGCGCATCCAGGATTTAAATCCGCGGGTTTAAATTTTCAAGTTTAGCATAGTGTATAGCACTAGGACCCAGTTGCTATGTCGCAATCAACCAGCGAGATGTCACTTCTCTCCTAGGATTAAGGTAAATTAAGGTATCTCCATTGATTTCTCTCCCCCACCCTCCATGTCACCCACCCACCGTGTCACTACCTGTTAGGGTCCGTCGATATGGAAATTTTCCGATTTAGATATATCGATGGGCTCATATCGAGATATACTGAAATATCGATATTTTCAGTTTTTTTGTAGTGCGCATGCGCGCGCACATTCGGAGGTGCGTGCGCATTCGGGGCCTATCTCCTCAGGAGGTAAATATCTCTCTCTCTCTGTGTCTCTCACACTCACTCTCTCCATCTCTGTGTTTTTCTGTCTGTGTCTCTCTCCTCTCTCACCCCCCCCCCCCGTCTCTCTATCTGTATATTATCACATCCCCCCATCTCTCACCCATCTCTCCCCGACCCCCACCGTCTCTCTCCCCCCACCGTCTCTCTCTCCCCCCCCACCCCATCACCCACACCGTCTCTCTCCCCCCACCCCCCCCCCCGTCTCTCTCTCCCCCCCCACCCCGTCGTCTCTCTCTCTCCCCCCACCCCGTCGTCTCTCTCTCTCCTCCCACCCCCCGTCATTTCTCTCTCCTCCCACCCCCCCGTCGTCTCTCTCCCCCACACCGACCCCCACGGCTCTCTCACCCCCCCCCACCACCCCCAGCCGTCTCTCTCCCCCTAACCCCATTTTTAACATGTCTATATCAGCATATCGATATGAAAATTATATCGGGTATAACCGACGTATCGCCGGACCCTACTACCTGTATATATAAAAGCCTTAGGTATCTTTCCGCAATTATAATAATGAACTTTTAAAAGGAAAACAAAAATCAACACAGCTTAAAAAAAACAAAGAAAAACAACCTAGTGATTAAAGCTCACCCTTTTTTTTGTAAATAACAAATACATTATTTTTTAAAAGTTTCAAAACGCATGTATCGCTCCCCAACGGTCAGGGATACGATCCTGTTAACCTTCGCCGTTGGTAAAATCACGATTGGAAAATGCAGGGCCCTATGGCAAACACGGGGCTAGGGGGAGTACATGAGCTTTTTTGTGGTTGGGAAATGCAGGGCCCTATGCGAAACAGATAGGCGGAGTAAGTTTGGGCGCAATGGCTGCCAGGATCTGCAGCAATCAGAACAGTCAGGCTGTCTGACTGAGAGAGAGAGACATGAAGAGTGGGTGGTGGTGGGGGTGATACAGAGGGCTGCGGGGGCTGTCTGACCGATTTATACAGCGATAGAGAGACACGGAGGGTGGGGTGGGGGGGTGACGTGGAGGGCTGGGGGGAGGGGGGGGGAGCTGTCTGATGGACACACAGAGATAGAGAGAGACAGGGTGGGGTGGTGACACGGAGGGCTGGGGGAGCTGTCTGACGGACTTACACAGAGATAGAGACACGGAGGGTGGATGGGGGGGATGACTCGTAGGGCTGGGGGGGCTGTCTGACGGACTTACAGAGATGAGAGACACGGAGGGTGGGGGGAAGTGATACAGAGGGCTGGGGGGGCAGCTAGACCACGTGGAGTAGTAAAGATGCTGATAGGCGGGAACCGCGGAGCGGATGAATACACACCGATATGCAGATGAATGCGGTCCCTTGTTTGGAGAAGTGAAACTTGAAAATTTAAACTGCGGATGTAAATCGCGGACGCGCAAATCGGAGTGACTATGTACTTGTAGGCAAATGTGAAAGCACAACTGTTTGCTTTTGGTATAGCACCTTTTACATTGGAAAAATGTCCCAAAGCACTTCCCATGATATACTGTAAGAGCAGTGACCTTATTTTGTGGACAAATGTGGCAGTTAATTTACACAGAACAATGTCTATGAAGTGAAGGACAGCAGCTCTTAAAATACTGCATACCCCAATCAGAGAACTGTAGCTCAGTGGTTACAGCACTTGCCTTACAAGTGAGAGATCTGGGTTCAATTCCAGGCCAGGCGAAACCTTGGGCAAGTTTTCTTACTCCATTAATAATATTCCCTCAAAATTTTTTTAAATCCACGACTGTTTGTGGAACATTGCTATTTGCAATTGGCTCCCACCTTTCGCCTACAAATATACAGTCAATTCACTTTACAGTATATTCTGTGAAGCATTTTGAGACTTCTAAATGATATGAAAAGCGCTAAATTAAATCCACAGATTATTATCATCATTACTACATTGGAGTGTCCTTACGTCTATCCATGAAATAAGACAACCATCATACATAATTATATTTATATAACCCAGTGAAGCCACACAGCATTTAGAACTTCATAGGTGTCGTCCCAGCCAAAACTAAATGAGGTTGCAGGAAGCTGGTTCTTCTCCTGCACAAGACTGCTGTGTTGCCAGCTGCCCATATTAATGTGGCCCATAAAGCACAGGATAATTTTTGCACCAAGGCTTTTGTGCCTCCCAACTGACCAACACAGGCTGCTCTCTGAAAGCCTCAAGCAAGGAAGGAGTTGTGTCAGCTGTTCTTAAAGAAAGCAGCTGGGGGCTGGGAGTCCTGCAACTGACTGAAAGTGAAAACGGGTGAGGATTATAGAGAGCTATTCCAGTAGATTTTGTATTCACAATTGACTGGAATTTTTTTTTTAAGTTTCCAACTTGAATCTTGAAATAAAATGGGAGAAGACCCAGAGAAAAGTAGCATTGAAAGAAACCAGCAAATTGAAAACAAACAATACATGGGTCGGTCATTCATCCTTCTCTTGAAAACTAGATACATTTTTTTTTAAACTTCAGATTTGGACACAAAACTACTCAGTGTCTCATTTACAAACTTGCTCCAGGTCAAGAGGGCTTGAACTAAATGAGATCGCCCAAGGGTTACAGGAAGAATCATGCTCTCAATTAGTACGGCAGAAGGAATTGCCTGCTGAATGGATGCAAGTAGTTTGGATTTCAAATTAAAATGATCAAGATTTCTCTCAAGTGTACATGTTGACTTCTTTCTTTTTGCCAACTGGTGTAATTTTGTTGGTTAATATGCAGTTACACATTTGTCCAACTGTAACATCTCCATGGTGTTAACCTAGTGAAGGAAATCAGAACAACACCCCACCACTCCCATCAAATTGATGTTTTGATTTTTCAATCTTTCTGAAGTTTTAGGTGTGTACATATATTTGTACTATAAGCTGACACTCCAATGCAGTGATGATAATAATCTGTGCATTTGATTTTGCGCTATTCATATCTTCTAGACGTCTCAAAGTGCTTCACAGGATATACTTTAAAGTGAATTGACTGTAGAGTTTGGGCAAAAGATGGGAGCCAATTGCGAATAGCAGTGTTCCACAAACAGTCGTGGATTTAAAAATATATATATTATATATATATATAAACATACAGGTATCCTTCCCCAACCGTGGCTTTGTCAATCACGAAACTCACGCATCCACGATTTGCTAAATGAGACAACACATGCCAACTATGGCTTATAACCCTTGCTTATCCACGGATTTTAACACTAACACCAGCGTTTAGCGCTAGGTCCCAGTTGCATCAATCAGCCTCGATGTCGCTTCGCGCTAGTGTATAGCGCTAGGACTCAGTTGCGATGTCGCAATTAACCAGCAACAATGCGTTCTCTTTTAGGATTAAGGTAAATACAGTAACATGAATTTATCGTCACTTCTCCGCAGCCTAGCTAGTAAGTTTGGGAGCATTGGCTGCCAGGATCTGCAGATCTCTCTCTCTGTGTAAGTATATCACAGGCTGTACAAGTCTCTCTCTGTGTATCTCAGGCTGAAGAGGGATCTCTCTATCTCTCTCTGTGAGTGCATCTCAGACTTTAGAAAGATCTCTCTCTCACCTTCTCTCTATTTCACCTTCTCTTCCTCTCACACCCCTCCCCCACCCCCCTTCTCTCTCTCACCTTCTATTTCCTCCCCCACTTCCCCCTTCTCTATTTCACCTTCTCTTCCCTTCACCTCCCTTCCCTCTCTCTCTCTTCTCTGTCTGTATGTAGACCAGTCAGTCAGTCAGACAGCCTTGCGGATTGCTGCAGATGTGCCCAAACTTACTCCCCCTATCTCCATGTATGTTATAACTATGTGTATTTTGGGGGTTTAGTTCTATGAAATGCAAACTCACTCCCCATATTTCCCATAGGGCCTTGTATTTTCCAACCGCGAAAAAGCAAATTTACTCCCCCTATCCCCATGTTTGCCATAGGGCCCTGTATTTTCCAACCATGGGTTAACACCCACGGAGGTTTACAGGAACGTATGCCCCGCGGTTGGGGAGGGATATCTGTGTGTGTATATATATTGTATTCACATAACAATGCAGAAAACATTAACTTCCTTTGTTTTCAAAGCAGAAAACACCATACGGGTTATCTTCATTGTAACAGTTGACAATCATATCCCTTACAAATTACAGGATGTGCATTCGTAAGAACTTACAAATAAATCCTCACATCTGATAAGTGTTTTCACATCACGAGGACCTCTAAAAGAGCTTCACATAATATACTGTAAAGTGTATCCCCAAAAATAAAATTGGTTATTCATACCTGTTTTATTTGGGGGATTATTGGCTTGGACACCTGGACAAACTTCCTTTTATTTTATTTTGAAAGAGCCCCCAGGATCTTTAATATCAACTAATTTAATACAGGTTTGTGGGACAGTGCTGTGCACAATTAGCTGCTACATTTTGCCCACAAGTATACATTCAATTCATTTTACAGTGTATTCGTGAAGCACTTTGAGACACTCTGAATAAGCAATAAGGCACTATACCAAATGCAAGGATTATTATTAAACTCCGCTCGCAGCTCAGAGTACAATCAAGTCATAAATGCAGCGGTTCTTGTAGGAAGAAGAAGCTGGAATTCTACTTCTCCAGGATCGGATAAAGAAACAAGACCTACAGTCTTACTGATTCAACCCCACACATGGACAGTAAAAGCCTGTTTATCCGTCACTTGATCAACGAGACCTTCCGTAAACCGGTACGTCAAAAAAAAAATCCCCATCTGATTAACCGGATGTTATCCGGCACAATCGTGGTGATGCATTTAATGAATTGATTGTCACATGAGAGTACTGTACAGGTAGCTAGTAGAGCCTTAAAGTTGCGCTTCTGTTTTTTTCCCTTGCGTGGTGTCCGCCATTGCAGAAGTTATCGATAGACTGTACATCTCTACCCCCAGCATCATGGCTTCAAACCAGGCATCTGCTAGCAAAGGTTATTTTTAGGTGAATTTTTAGGTGAATAACCTAATCTGGTCTATTATTAATATGATACATGTTAAAATAAGTAATAAAAAAAAAGGGTTGAGTTTTTGGCATTGGATCCGATCAAATATCTGGCATGCCGTCTAACCAGCATTGGCCAGGTCCCGCGGGTGTCGGATAAACAGGCTTTTACTGTATAAGGTATAGTAACAGAGAAAAGTAGTATGCTGAAAGAGTGCATTTCAAGTAATAAATGTCCTGCTAAGCATAGTTAAAGCTAAGCTGTGTTTGGAGAAGAATGAAGCAATAAAGCAAGTGTAAACATTTCAGTCTCATCGTCCCCTTCCTTGAACTCCTCCCACTTGGCCTTTCCCCCTAATGTGTTTTATACATTTCCAAATTTTTGTTTGATTCAGAGCCTGAAGAACACATTGGGTGTGAAAGGGGGGGGGGGGAAATGGTGTCTGAGACCACAGTTCGTTAGAGAAAAACATCTCCTCACGTGATGTTTTGCATTTCGATGAGGTGACAGGTGGGGGATAAATAACGGAGTGGGTAATAGGGGGAAATGAGACGTCACACCACAACACTCAGGAACCCAAATCTGCCCTGTCAGAAACACAACAATTAAATAGTCATAAGGGAAACAATGCAACATTTTAAAAGCCGCCATCTCAAGTGAACTGAAAGATGGAGGAAATGAGATAATTCAAGAACAAAGTAAAGGGAATAACAGTCCAGGTTACTGTCCATTTAAGAGGTGTGATTGGCTTGATGAAAAAGAATAAATTACAAATGGCAACTTGTAGCAAATGGGCTGCACACAAACCTACAAAAACACCATTGTTCACAATATACAATACATGCTCCACAGAACCATTGTGCTACCATGTTTTTAAGGATGGCACACTCAAAAATATTTAGCCATCCAGTCAACTATACGCAAGTAAATATCTCATGTGTAAATACTGCCCTGAACTGAACAGAGGGCAAAAATGCTAAACCCTTCACTCAACACACATTGTGTTTACCAGAAACTTTAGGCCTATACTTAGCCATGCTTATACACAGATTTTTTACCATCACCTTATAAAGTACCTAGATAATGCATTACACCAAATTACTAACAACATAAAACAGCTCACATTTCAGATAGATTTCCATTACATAATTTACTATATAATTTACACTTATGTAGTGCCTTTCATTTCAAGGCGAATTCTCCAAGTGTTTTAACAATTCTAGCCAGACACTGGAGCTCCACATAGGAGGAAGCTGAGAAGGCAAAAAAAAAGATCAAAAGCACAATTAAAGAGCTACATTTTGAGGTATACTTTGAATTAGAGGAGGGAGAGAGCAAGTTGAATGGACCACGTTGGAGGGACCTGAGAATTAACACAGGCACTGTGCCTTATAGCCCATTTGCTGAAGGTGAGGCAGATAACAAGTGGGGAACGTGGAGTGGGCTATTATCAGCTGACTAATAGAAGGGTTTGTATGGATGAAGGAGGCTGCAGAAGTAGGGTGGTCTGAGACTAGGGAGGGATTGAATTTGATCGCAGTGGAGCTAGCTGAGAATAGACGCAATAGGCATGCAGAGTTGGTACAGACGTGGACACGGGCTGAAGTTTTGTGGATAGTCTGCAATCTGTACAGGGAAGCACTGGGGAGTCCGGCAAGCACAACATTAGTACAATTAAGCCTGGACATAATAACCTTGGTATCCTAGGGTGAGAGGTATTGGTGGAGCTGAGTGAGATTGCGGAAGTGAGGGAAAGCTGAGCGAGTGAAAGTACGGTTTGAATCATAGTTGGGGCTCAAATAAGACAATGAGGTTTCAGAACAGCCCCGCAAGGTGTTCTATGCAACAATGAATCATATTGGTGAGGAAGGTCCGGGACAAGGAGAGGCTGGAGCCAGTCTAGCATAGGCAGCAAGTAGGAGTGTAGGGAGAGAGCAGATTGGAAAGACAGGGGGGTTGACAGGGAGTTAAATCAACTATAATCATGTTATATAGAAATTATGTGTACGTTTGTATAGAGTTGGGGTGGGGGTGGGGAGGGGCAGGTAGATGTATGTGGTGGATGGGCGGTGGACACAGAGGCTGGTTTGATACAATGATACAGGAGTGGTTTGGTGTTTTTTTTAAAAAAAGGGGGCAGGGTAGGGTGGTAAAGAGAGGGAGTTCCAGATGTTAGGGTGTAGGAACTGAAGGCTCAGCCTGCGATGTTAGCACAGAGTTGGAGGAGGACACACAGCAAGCCTGAGTTAGCTGAATGGGAGGTAGAGGGGAAAGAATAGTGTAGAGAATAGCCACAAGAAGAAAAAACTATTTTGGATATTTCTCGTAAAAAATCTCAATGTCAAAGAGTTGTTACACTGGGTTAAACTTCAGATACCGCAGTTATTTATTTGCCTTCTGGCAGCCTCAGAGTCACTGGTCAGGCACTGGGGAATGTGCAGGGTGGGAGATGAAAGGAAGAACAGAAGGTGAGAGCTCGACTGGAGGTCATACCTGGGCACTGGGTGCAGAAGGTTAGCACCCAGGTGGCCCAGGTTCAAATCCAGTTCAGCAGAACAGGATGCAAAACTCCTCTCTCCAATGACGGCAAAGTCATCATTGAAATAAATCGTCAGTCTCACTGCTTCAGGGAGGTTGTCAATAAAAACAGTGACAAGTGAAGATTGAGATGGGTGGAGGGGGGGGGGGGGGGGAAATCAGAGAGATAAATCACAGAGAGGAAAATCAGAGAATGAACCAGTCCAAAAAAAAGCCAGATAGAGGCAGAGTCCATGCCACCATCTGCCCCACACCTTCACGACCCTGTCGATTCCGCTGCCACTGTCCTGTCAGTTCACCCCCTGCCTGTCCCCCATCCACCAGTTTGTGCCTTCCCCCTCTTCTCTCCATCGTTCTGTCACCCCATTTCCATCATCCAGTCATATCTCCACCTTCATCTCCATTTCTCCCGTTTCTGTCCATCCATCCCCTCACCCCCCCTTATGGTGCCATACAAAGCACTTTGAAATGTCTGGAAGACATAAGGATTATTATTATATCAAATGCAAGGGTTATTATTATTTCCCTCCCCCCTACCCATCTCCTCCTCTTCCCCCATGTAAAGGATTTTATAAACAATTAAAAAGCAAACAAAGTTAAAGGTAGGGCCAATTAAAAGCAAATGGGGAAATCTATTTATAGAAAATGAAGGTATAGCAGAGATATGTATACTCGACATTGAGTGCACAAGAGGAGGATGTGCAGCAATTTAGAAAGGATAACTACAGAAAAGGAAGTGCTGCTAAAGAAATTGATGGAACTCAAAGACAAGTCATTGGGGACTGATGGACAGCAGGGAGGACATGGTAGATGCTCTTGACTATGGTTTTTCAGACTTCATTGATTTGAAAGTTGTGCCAGGAGACTGGTGGGTAGCTGACGTAATGCCTCCTTTTTTGTAAAAAAGAGAATTTGACCTGCCGAGTAATTATAGACCAGTCAGTCCAACATCCATATTGAGCCCACTTTTAGAGGTTATATAATATAGTATAATATTAATATCCACTTAGAAAGACATAAGAGTAGATTAACAACAGTCAGCATTGATTTGTTAAAGGCTTGCAAAAGAGTTCCTCGATTCCGAGTTAATAGATGAAGGCAATGCTGTGGAAAATATGGATTTCCATAAGCATTTTGATAAGGTGCCACACAAGAAGCTTGTTAAAAAAAACGATGGTAGTAATGCAAAGGTAGCAAGCAGCACATGTAGAAAGTTGATTAGCCTCCTCATTGGCCTTCCAGGCTCTTCCCTTCATAAGCTGCAGATCATCCAGAACTCTGCAGCTCGTGTCCTCTCACGCACCAAGCTCCGCGACCACATTATACCAACATTCGCCAGGCTCCATTGGCTCTCCATCCACCAGAGGATCGAATTCAAGATCCTCATCCTCACTTTCAAGGCCATTCAGCCTATCTTTCCGACCTGCTGTCCCCCTATGAACCTGCCCATATCCGGGCTGCTCCACGTCCCCCGCCCGACCATCGGTGGATGGGCTTTCAGCCTCTCTGCCCCTCTGCTCCCACACTCTGGAACTGCATCCCACAGTCCCTTCGCCTCGCTCCCTCCCTTGCCTCCTTCAAGGCCGGTTTCAAGACCCTCTTCTTCGATCTCTTGCTCGAGTCCCGAACTGACTGTTCAACACCGTCAGTGTCTTGGGACAACGTGAAAGGCGTTCTAGAAATGTAATTTTGTTGTTGCTGTTAATGTACATAGGTGGTAAGGCAGGTGTTATAATACAATTTACATTGATACAGCGCCTTTCATATCAGGAAGACGTCTCAATGCGCTCAACACTGCTGGCTGGGTAACTGAGGTGGGGGTAGGAAGCAAAGGGTTGGGTAAATTTTTCCCACAACTGAAATTTTGTAAAGTAATTTAGCACAAACTGAAATAGAATTTTCTATGGCTGTTTCACAATCTGAGCAGTGATTTTACCAATAACATTGTGCCATTGGAGAGAAGGAATTTTCATAGCACCTGATCTCATCAAAAGGTCTCAGAGCGCTTTACAAGTAATTACTGCCAAGTGTTACAGTTTTCCACGCCAACGCAGCAACGGCCCACCCATGAGGTGAATGACTGAGTAATGAAGGATTGTTTGCCAGGACGTCAGGAACAACTCCCTTCTCTTTTTGAATTGCATCACAGGATCTTTCATATGTTCTTCAATAGGTAGTCAGAAACTCAGTTTAACATCTCATCTGCCAGGTGACACCTGAAAATGTGACCCCCTCATTAGGGGAACTTAATTGATCGAATAAACTAATTTGTTTTTTTGCCCTTGCCTTGACCCCCTAAAAAAAAGGCAGTTCCAAAATGAATTCCACACTTGGGATTAACCACGATGAGAAATTAGATGAAATCAAGACACCAAAACACTACATCTGGAAAACTATTCCAGAGCAGTTGCTTAAAGGACAACTGCATTCTATTTAAAGTATTCAGTTTGTACTTCAGTACACGCAGCCTGTGCTCCAAAGCACTTTGTAAAGATACTTAAGTCTCAACAGGGTTCCCAGTTTACGGCTGAACAAATGATAGGCCCATCATTAAACACTAGCCAAATGCAATTAAAAACAAATGTTCACAGTTTATCGTTATGGATCTCTCAACTTGGCTGATACAAGAGTTTAAAAAAGAGTAATTTAAGAAATGCAGAGTACTTTGTAATGTGCAAAAGCCAACATATGTTTTCACCACACCAGATCTATGTACTTTGACAGAGTGCTGCTGAGAGTCTTCTCCACTAAATATTCAAAAAAAGCATCACTTCAAAAGGGAAGCAACATGGGAGATCACTGCATCACCTTACTTTTTTTAAAAATGAATTTTAAGCACCAGTTTCCCCCCCCCAACAAAAGTCAACAAATTTTACTGCTTCATTTCATTGTCTAGATGCTGACATGTACTCTAGAACTAAGCATCAGATTGAGTGTTTGTTACCAATCACAGCTGCTCTGCTCTCCTCTGGCAGATACTGTAGCAACAACACAGCCTTGCCCTTAAATCCTGAGGAGTTCTGCAAAGGTGGAAATGCACAATCCCACAGATCTCTTCTCTTTAATTCTATCAGAACTGACAAAGTTTTGATGAAGGGTCGTGGACCTGAGATGTTAACTCACTCTTCCTTTCTCCATAGATGCTGCCTGACCTGCTGAATGTTCCCAGCGATTTCTATAATTTTGTTCTTGTTGTGGAAGGGTGATTTGATCTGCTGGCACTCGGTTGAGTTATTTACCAACCACCACCCCCCACCCAGCCAAGTGATAATGCAAAGTTGCAGATGAAATGACAAACAGAATTGCCTTGGGAGGTGTAGGCAGGGAGAGAATAATTGTACAGTGAAAGCCCATTTATCCGTGACCCGATCAATCATAACTTCTGTTTAACCGGCACAGCAAAAAAAAGGTCAGCATTCGATTAACCGGAATTTATCCGGAAAACTGCATTTAAAAAAAAGTAAAACAAATCGCGTTTCCGGCCGAATATCTGGCATGCGCTTTAACCGTATTGACCAGGTCCCGAGGATGCCGGATAAATGGGCTTTTACTGTACATAGCACCAAACAATCTATCTGATGGCACAGATTCACATCTTAAATCCATCTTTGCAGTAATTAGACCATTACAATACACCCCAGACACTAGGGAGACTTTTGTGATAAGAAAATAACTTCCTCCCACCACACTCCACCATAAAATTCAAGATAATTCTTGCAAAATTATTACATTACAAAATTCATTGAAACTACCAATGAGTTCCCATCCTAATCACCCTCTTATTTCTTCATGTTATCATATTATCAGATTAATATGGGAATCCTGTGTAAACCGCCTCAATGTCCTGTACTACCCCACCCTCCATTCCAAATCTAGCTCTCAGATAAGTGTGCAAAGAATGAAGATCAATTTAAGATGAAGTCGGACCACACACGACAAACTGTTACAAGAGGCCTAAGTGTAGAGATCCCAATAGAATTTTTTGTAAAAAAAACGAACAGAATCATCCACTCAAGGAAGTAAAAGTGTAGGGTGGGGGAGGGTGGAAGAAAAACAAGAGGGAGACAGAGACACACAGATAAATTATACCATACTGAGTAGTAGGGTCCGTCGATATGGAAATTTTCCGACTTGGATATATCGATGGGCTCATATCGAGATATACCGGTATATCTATATATTCAGGGTTTTCGTACTGCGCATGCACGCGCGTTGTGAGGTGCGCACGCATTCGGAGGTGCGCACGCATTCAGGGCCTATCTCCTCAGGAGGTAAATATCTCTCTCTCTGTGTCTCACACTCACTATTTCTGTGTTTTTCTGTCTGTGTCTCTCTCACATCCCCCCCCCCATCTCTCTCTCTATTTCTCTGTATATTATCATATCCCCCCCGTCTCTCTCCCCCCCCCCCCCCGCCGTCTCTCCCCCACCTCCCCCCGTCTCTCCCCCCCTCACATATCTGTATATTGTATTCAAGGACTATGAATACAATATGGCAGCTTTGCACCTCGGTCTGTGCATTGTGTATAGAGATGAGCATTCTGGGTCTTGTAGTTCAGTGTGCGTGCATTCCGATTTTTCGATATATCGATTTTTCAATATATCAATATTTTTACAATGCCTATATCAGCATATCGATATGAAAATTATATCGGATATAACCGATATATCGCCGGACCCTACCGAGTAGTGGGATTAATGGGCAACTAAGGAACAACACAAACCACTAATGCTAAAATTCCCAATTGTTCTTCCCACTTTATGATGAAGAATATTGGAGGTGGTGTATACTGGATATTTTTCCTTAACAATAAAAAACATACATTCTTTGCTCAAGTGATTAGAAATTACTAATCGCATGAGAGAAGATGATATATAGTTTGGGTAATGACCCAAAACAGTGTTTCATGCACAAGACTAAAAAATAAGAGCCAGAAAATAGGGGGCAGAAGAAGATAATGAGAAAGGAAGAAAGATCATTTCTAACCAGTAAAAGAAAAATAATTCAGTGATCCAGTGGATTAGACTACGTGGTCCCTTCACCTTTGGGACTTTACACCTCAAATTAAAAGGGACAGTCTACTAACTGACGGCTGTAAGAGTCAAGTGAAATGAGCTTTGGCAGCCAATAGTCATAGCACTATTCATGAATGACACAAAGTTGACTTCTGATATTATTTTTAAAATTGCTCATGACATCAAGTTATGTGGCTTGGTGACAAGTGAAGGGGAATAGATAGTAAATGGATATTTACAAGCACTGGCACCAATTAACTGGATGGGCTAAAGAACAGCAGATAGATTCAAGTGTGGATAAATGCAGGCTAATGTATACATGTTCCAGAAACAGGTGTACATGCTGAATGAGTAAATGTTGAATGTGAAATAGGATTTAGGTGTGATTATTGATGATTTACTGAAATTACCTACTCAATGAGAAGCAGATATCAACATGGCTAAAGAACTACTAGGAGCAACTCAATGGAATTTGAAACAGATTTTTCGACCCCTTATAGCATTAAAAACTAAACAGTTGACTGGAATTCTGAGCACCAATGCTAAGCACTCCATAATAATAATTGCGTTTGATATAGTGATTTTTACATGTCCTAGATGTCTCAAAGTGCTTCACAGAATACAAGTTAAGCGAATTGACTATATTTGTGGGCAAAACCTTCAAAAAGGACATTGATGCACTGGGTTAAACAGTGTATCAATCAGGGAAAAAGTATCCTAGGATCTACAGAAAACAGGTTTATGAAGCATATTTAGCTTTCATTGAAGGTCAGAAAAAAAATCAGGAGGAAGAATTATCCAAATCTTTGAACGGTGAAAAGAATGGTTAATATATAATTAAGCATGCTATTTAAGTGAACTACAGTAGCTGAAACAAGAATTCAACAATACATTGTTTTGAAGCACAACATCTCCAAATTTTCAACCAAGCAATTTAGGGTCTTATGTAGCATGAATACATAATGTCACACACAAAAAAGGAACAATCAATATAAATAATTTTTGGTGAGTGTGTGAAAAAGATTGTTCAAACTACTGGAAGAAATCTTTACTTTTTAAACAAAAAGTGCCATGGAGTCTAATGTCACCTGAAGGCTGGAAGTTCCAACAACACATTGAGCACTTTGTCAGAACTGCATCACAGTGTTAATTATCGGACGCACACTCCACCTCACAAGCCAGTAAGGAACCTTAGTGTCTTGTTCGATCCTCAACTGTCTTTCCTGTCCCACATCCATGCCGTGACCCAATCAGTCTCTCATTCAGACCTTCATTACACCCTGTTTACAGACTCCCCAATTCCTCCCCCCATAGGCTGCAGATCATCCAGAACTCTGCAACCTGTATCCTCTGCAACCTGTGTCCTCTCCAACACCAGGCTCCACAAACCTATTACAGCCATTCCCGCCCAAATCCACTGGCTTCCCATTATGCAGAGGATTCAATTCAAGATCCTGGTTCTCACCTTCAAGGCCCCCATGGCCTTGCCCAACCCTACCCCTGCAAATCTCCAAATCCCCTACCAACCTGTTTGTTCTGTCCACTCCGACCTACTCTACGTCCTCCAACCCACCAGCCCCCTATTGGCGGGCAACCCTTCAGCCACTCTGCTCCAAACCTTTGGAATTTCATCCTGCAATCCCTCCGCCTCATTCTTCCCTAGCTTCCTTCAAATTCAGCCTCAAGACCCTCCTCTTCGACTGTGCCATCGGTCAACCCCTCCCTTCCCTCCACCCTCTCTGACCCCAGCTCGGGTCTGAAACACTGACTGTCCAGCACCTTGGGATATCCTCCTGATGTGAAAGGTGCTATACAAATGTAATTTTGTTGTTAATTACCAGGCTAGGGTTAGGATGGGAAAATTTCAGAGGATTATTTTAGGAGTTGTGTCAATGGTTATTCTCCTCTTTCAGAAAATAAATTAGGTTATCTAGAGTTCATTGTGTATAATCAGGTGAACGTCCTTTCTCATTTAATTTTACTTGCGTACAAACTATCCTAGCATACGAGCCACCGAACTGTCAAGTTTACTCAAGATAAGCCAAGAGATGAATAGTATGTGAAATGTAATATCTGCACCAGTGGCATTTCTCTGAACCTGGGATTAAACTACTTTATAGGTCCTTCACTTTGCATCTAAACTAAGTTATACCCGAACTGTGAAAGTTTGACACTGATTACAAGGTGCTAAAAGGGTGGACCAACACCCCATTCCTCAGTTCAGACCTGGGCATAAAACATCCAAGAATGGGTTATAAATAGCCAAAGGCTCAGTAACATGCCTACAAAGACCTGCTCAATGTTCAAAACAGAGATTACGCCACATGACAGTTTAACCTCATCCGGATCAGGAGAGTACATAAAGGGAGGATGTTGTAGAAGAGGAAGACAAGATATTCTTTTCTTTAAGCAGGATATTTCTCACTCCAAAGGAAATGGAAATCTCCTCTGTGCCCTTACACTGTGTGTCAGCCTGTTTTCAGTTGGTAGCACTCCCCAAGTTAAAAAGTTGTTGGTTCAAGCCCCGCAATGTCACTTGGAACCCGTTTAGTCTACAATTCGGCAGCTTTGTCAAAGGTACCATCCTTTGGATAAGATGTTAAACTAAGGTTCCATCTGCCCGTTGTTAATAATCCCAAAATAAAATTGGTCATCCACTCCACAGCTATTTGTGGGACATTGCCATTAATTGGCTGCCATGTTCACCTGCAAAATAGTCACCCACTTTACAGTACCCAAAGTACGTGAGATATCTTGATGACGTGATAAAACACTATATCAAATGCAAGGATTACTGTCATGTTATTGGAGTTTAGATCACTTTGCAGAGGTAGTTTTAAAGTGTTTTTCAGTCATGGGTCAGCCAGAACCAATAACACTATCATATTATACTTGAAATTGATTACTATTTAGTATATTTTAACTTCCCCAAATAACTACTTTCTGTAGGAGGTGGACACTGTGAGTACCAGGTGTCTCATCAAGCCATTTCTGAATCATCTTATCAAACAGTCCCAGTTGCACTATTGTTTATAGGAACTATGATTATCTCGCACTGCTACAAGCATCTGCATTCAATTTGCAGGTCAACATACTTCCTGACTTTCTCTAGTTTTCATATATATACAATATATATAGATATATATAGATATGGACTTGAGTCCAAGATTGTGATATGTACCTTTTAAGACATTTTTGCTGGTTAATGTCAGTTGGTCTTTAAGTCAAATATTATTAAACGACTAATATTATTCATCATTTGCTTCATGTTGTTTGCAAATCATTGTTGTGTGCAAATTGGCTGCCGCTTTAACCTACAAATATACACTTCACAGTACAATCCTGTGATGCACTCAAGAGACCATTCAACAAAATGAGGTACTATTATTAAAAACACAATTCCTTCCAAGTCAAATAGTGTGTCCAACCCTGTGTCCTTCTAGATTCACATATGAAAAATAACTTGAGCAAAAATACCAGAGGGAGTCCAGACAAATTGACCTACTATTACCAGGTGCTGAAAGAACCACAGTCAGTAACATATCAAGTGAAGTTATCATTTGATCCAAACTCACTTCTAGAGAGAAAAAGATTTTATGAACATGAAAAAGGTCAGATCAAAGATCAAACGGTTTGATATTGGTAACACAGCATCACCACCAAAAGCAGTTCACCTTCTGGGGGTTAAGCAGCCCCCACAGCTCCATTTTTAATTGGGTTTTTTCTCCTCGTATCTATGCCAAAGAACCTCAACTAACTAATTTCTAGAACAACTCATCTCAGTAGTTATTGTGAACACTTTCGTGCGGTCATGTACCATCATTCTGCTGTAGACTGATGAGTATAGTGAGCTAAGATACTGCTACAGCTTCAACGGTTAAGACGTCTTTTGACACATTAGCAAACTGAAGCAAAAATACAAATCAATTGAAAGCTTATATGCAGTATTTAACCAAACACTTTATAGCAAAACCTTGATTATCCATACCTTAAAATTGGTGGATAATTCCAAGTCGCATTGCAGTTCTCAACATCTAGTTACTCTCAGTATATTCATCAGCTCAAATTCCTGGATTTGGCATCTATATTCCTAATTCAGGGAATGATTGCTGTAGCAACTTAAGTGTTTGCCCACAAAATACAGTCACTTCACTTTCCAATATATCCTATGATGCTCTTTGAAACATCTCAATGAGGTGATAAGGCACTAAATCAAATGCAAGTATCATCATTACTATTATTATAATTGAGGCCCCAGGTAAAATTGAGATCCCAGGTATAAGAGAGAATCAGATACATGCTATTGGCACTGAAGATCATTTCCCACAGTGACAAGTTATTTAATGGTTAACAACACTAAAGTGTATGCAGTGAATCTCATTATTCAGATATCATTGCTTGTGACAACCCCAGTTGTGTGAATGTCATATGAGGCACATCTACAGCTTGCCACATTACAGTTAAAGCAGTACACTATACAACTTCCAACAGGAACAAGTATTTCAGAGTTCTAGTTTGGAGACAAGCATAGTGATAAGCTTTTATTTGGGGGGAAAAAAACCTTACTATTGAAAACAAATCTATATTATCAGTTGCAGCATGTTCATTTATTCAACTGTTCTTCTGAATGGAGCAAAGAGAACTACTTGAAGCCATTTCTCGTGCATAGGTCTACTTTCATTTGCCATATACCATTCATATTATAGAATATTATACAATTTCAGACTGGAGCCAAAGTCTGATGTGAATCAGCAATGAAAGATGGCTTTTGTAAATAGGCAGACTAGTAAATACACCAGGAGAAGAGGCAAATTACCTGAATTTTCAGCACATTAATTCAGTAAATGAGCTTCCACTTTGTCTGATCAGCTGGCTCTTGTGAGGGTTAATATACTGACAGGCTCCACTGCATACCTCCAATTAATGTCAGAGTCAGTCAAGCAATCCCCATGCATTTCTAATGGAAAAAGTTTCAGCTATTTCAAAGCCTGTCAAAGTCATTCACGTTCAGAAAGATTCATGTGTTTACTGCACAGCGTGTGGGTGTGAAGAATGAGACTGCTCTCTTCTGTTTGACACTTCAAATTTGGCCACAGCAAATTAATTCCATAACCAGAGCGAACAAGGAAAAATGTTTATTCTAATTACGTAAATTTCTTCAAAAAAAAGACTGAAAATGTATTGGTTTTCTTAACTGGGAATAAAAAAACATGGCACTCAACACAGTCATCCACAGACCAAAGAGGCTGGTCTCAAATTCAGGTATTGTGTTCTTGACAAACTTCTTGACTGGAATCCAATCAGTATTCACATCTAATCTCTGCCAACCTCTCAGTACATTTTTTATATTTTAATAAATGTGAATAGTTAATTAGATCTGTACAATCACTCATTTATGTCTTTGAAAAAATTCAATTTTGCACCCATCAGAGAGCTACTGTAGAAAACTCTTCCGCCCTCAATCTTTTTGCAGCGTAACAACATCTAACCACTGTTGCCGATAGGCTTGGATAGAGAAAGCTAGGCCAGAGCAGCACAAGCAGTATCTTCTGAGGTTTACATGGCATTGGAAGAACATACAATTAACAAGACAACGCCAAAAACATCAGACTTGATCAGACTTGCAGCCTCTACCACATTTGTATTTTTTCATTACATGGAGAAGCTGAAGCCTTTTCAACTTCCACATATACATAGATGACACCCAAATGTGTCTACCTCCACCCTCAATTCCAGGACAACTGACGTCCTGACAGAATGCCTGTCAACAAGACTGAGGGCCTCCTGATTGGCTTGCCCCAGTGCCTCTGCACCTCAGGCACGAGCAAGGATGCATATTCCACCTCACCAAGCCAGTTAGGAACCTGGGCATCTTGTTTTCTCCCCCATACAAGTGCCATGACCCATTCTGCCATGACCCATTCTGCCAACTCTGCAACATTGCCCGACTCCGCCAATGCCTCACACCTCAAACTGCCAAAACCCTCATAATGCCATCATTACATCCAGGCTTGAGTATGCCAACTTTGGCCTTCCCAACTCATCACTCCACAAACTACAGAACATCCAAACTCTGCAGCCCGTGTCATCTCCCACAGAGCTCCCGTGTAACCCATCACACTCACCTTCACCTGGCTCCACTGGCTCCCCATCCCTCAAAGGATCAAGATCAAAATTCTCATCCTCACCTTCAAGGCCCACCCTCCTCCTACATGCTAACTGCCCGCTCCCTTGGCTCCGGCCTGCTCCACATTTACCATGCAGCTTGCTCCACTATCGGCAGTCAGGCTTTTTGACTTGCGACGCGAAAGGCACTTTACAAATATAATTTTGTATTGTATAATTTGCTTGTGGTGAAATGTTTCCAGGAAGAAAACAAGTGAGGTCAGATTCCTAGACAATGGCAGAGCAACCTCATATCAGTATTTCACTGCTTTTCAACTGGGTTTTTTTCCTTCGCTTTCATCCACAACGCACTGACAATCTCCATGTGGTAAAATTCAAGTCCCTGATTTGTCACATTCTGAAATGACAGCCTGCTTGGGGTCCTTTACTGTAAGTGTGATTTCCCTTCCCCCCCCAGAAGATCTGGCCCACAGACTTCCTTCCAGTTAGAGATTTTCCAACAGTGTATGATAATGTGGGGGTGGTGGGGGAGAGATTAAAAAAAAAGACAGAAAGTATAATCAAAGGGGTAAGTCATAAGACAGATTTAAAGAATGGAGAGAAGGAAGGGCAAGTTGGATGGACTCTGGGATGGCGTTCCAGAGAGTGGAGGAGGTATGGCTGAAACTGATGGTCAGGCGATCGGGTGGAGTTGTATGATAATAAGGGATCTATAGAGTATTAGAGCATGGGACTGTTACATTGTAGTATTGCCAGGATAGAACTGTGAAGCACAGCTTCTGGTTGCCAAACACAAATGAGGCAGTTTGATCAACGGAGAAAACAAATATGGCCGCCACCACATATATTTCCTGTTTTAACCGTCTTAACCCAAGCCATATTAAAAACAAAATATATGCTTTCCTCTCCAAATACTTTCTGCACTTTGACATTTATTTTTCTAGACTTGCCACCTAATAATACTCTTGTTCTTCAGCACAACTTTGTTGAGAAACCTGTCAAATTGCAATTTTTGTTGTGTGCCAAGTACAGTATTTAAATTAACGAACAGCCCAGATTCATAGCCAATAGATTCAAGTCACATAGAATTATACAGCACAGAAGGAAGCCATTCAGCCTATTGTGTCTGTGATGGCTCCTTGAAAAAAGGACTGTGTAAATCATGCTTGTATAATTCATCTGAAATATACCATCTGAGGAACGAAAGCCAGAATGGCCTATTTCTCACTGCAACTTCCAGGTTTCAGTGAAATTTGTATTTCAGCATTTTCAAAAGAAATCTCCAGGATTTGATGCTTTCCCACTTTCCAAGAAAATTGGGAAATTTTCTTGGAAAAATTTCAAGAATTTTTCAACCAAGTGCTTTGCCTCAGCCTCACCACACCCTTCAATGCGAACAAATGAATCATGGACACTAGGATGAGTGGTTTAAATGTAGTAATAATAATAATCTTTGCATTTGATATAGCGCTTTTCACATCTTATTGACATGTCAAAGCGCTTTACAGAATATACTGTAAAGTGAATTGACTGTTTGTGGGTGAAACGCAGCAGCCAATTGCGCACAACAGTGTCACACAAACAGTCGTGGATTGAAATGACCAATAGTAAAAAGGTCGTAACACATGAGGATAATAACAGGAATCGTTGTTCCTACTTGAATCCAAGTGCAACATTTGGACACTGGCACTGAAATTTTGTCACTTGCTATATTCAGTTTAGTTCAAATGAACGAACATATACTCACCTACACTCATTCACCTAAACTCATTCACCACTACAGAATACATGAACAAAACACAAAATTCAGATTTCCAGCATCTGTAGTACTGTAACAAAAACAGAAGTTGCTGGGAAAACTAAGCAGGTCAGGCAGCATCCATGGAGAAAGGAAAGTGAGTCAACATTTTGGGTCCACGACCCTTCGTCAGAACAGGCCGAAAGGGTCATGGACCCGAAACGTTTACTCACTTTTCTTTCTCTATGGATGCTGCCTGACCTGCTGAATTTTCCCAGCAACTTCTGTATTTGTTACAGAATACATGAACTTGTTTATAACAAGCTTTGATCCTTTTAAATTACAGAGTTCACAAGAATTAGTCTACCAGTTATGTTTATATTACACTAGATGTGGGTGACTGAACAATTCCCAAAGAGCAATTGTATTAGCAATGAAATTACAGTAAAAGTCAGGAAAATGAATTGTTTAGAAAAAAGGCTTGAAGCATTGAAGACAGTCACAAAAGGTTTCTCCATTCATATAAATGCGAGTCTACATTTCAAATCGATGCTCCAATTAGCCCATGATTCCATAGGATAGAATTCTTAATGCTCTCATTCACCCTTGCTTGTTCTTATGAAACCTGAACATACAAATTCTGGTTGAACATTTAAAAGAAGCTATTCACATACAGGTTTGTCTATGAAGGTTTAATTTCACCTTTAGCTCACACGCTGTAAAGATACTCAGCTCAGCTATTGTATTTATCATAATAAAAACATTATAAATTCATTTAACACTACGGAAACTATAAGCAGAAGCTGATGGGGAGGTGGGAGGAAGGGAGGGAGGGAGGGAGGGAGGGGGAAATATCCAAGCAGACAGATCCAAGCCTTTCTTTAGTAAAACCTTCTCATGAAGTTACATCGCCCAGACCTCACTAAAGAAACATTCCCATATACTGTAGTTAGGCTGCCCCATTATACTATTACTGAAGCACCAGAGTAACCCAGATTTCTGTACATTATAAACAACTCACCCGAAATACTGCTGTGGGGCGTCCTCCCGATGCAAAAGGCACTATACAAGTGTAATTTTGTTGTTGTTATGAATACATTAAAACAGATCACGTAATTTAGAAATTACAGAAAGTATAGCCTTTCAAGTGGTACCTCCCTTTAACAGGCCTGAGGCCAAATTTAAAGGAATCAGACGCAAATAAATTTGGAATTGGTGAGCTGGAATTTTAAGTGTTTTAAACCACCACAAACCTAAACCCAATTACGTGTTTTTCTGCTGAAAGAACTTGTTCTATTGCTAAGGAAAGACGTAATATTGTATCCCCTTGCACAATTCAAACATGCCTGAGAAACAGTTGCACTTTAGGAGTTTTCATATTGGTTACCTTTACGAATTTTAGGAGTTTTCAAAGGTAACAGTATTGTACCAATTCAATTTATATATCCTCACTTCAATATATTACGCACATTTGAAAGTAAAATCAACTTTAAAAGTGCCAGTGGATGTGTTTAGTTTCATATTAATTTCCTGCAGAATTCTACAGCACATGCAAATAACTTGTATTTAGAGTCACCTTTAATGCAGTGTTTTGCAGTCTAATTATTCTACAGAGTGAAACAACAGATAAGTGGGAAATTATTATTTACAGACAAATGCAACGCTAATTTGCACCAAAAAGATTCTATTAAATTGAACCGCCGGTAATAGTCTTCTCCTATTTCTCAACTACTCTGCCTCCATTGCACAATTACACACACAATTCGCTACAAAATAGAGTCAACTCACTTTACAATACAATCTGTGAAACGCATTGAAACAGCAACAATGTAATAAGGTGATATATCAAATGCAAGGATTATTATATAATTATTGGTCACTCAATCCACAACTGTTTGTGGGATACTGCTTTGTGTAATTGGCTGCTGCATTTCGTCTACAAAATAGTCAATTAACTTCATAGTACATTCTGTGAAGCGCTTTGAGACGTCATGATGACATGATAAGGCGCAAAATCAAATGGAACGATTATTATAATACAGTATGAAATACCAACCTCACTTCCATACAATAACTGGAGTAGGAAGTGAATACCCATCAACAACCAAATTACATTTGTAGAGCGCCTTTCACGTTGGGAGGATGTCCCAAGGCGCTGAACAGTCAGAGGTGATTGGTACAATAGGGGGATTCTTCTTGTGATGATGTTAAGATGTATTATAATAATGATAATAATCTTTGCATTTGATATAGCATCCTGTCACATCATTTAAACATCTAAGAAAGTACTTCACAGGATGTACTGTAAAGTATCCCAAAGTTTTATTTGGGTAGAGAACAGAAATGAGAAATCTGCATCCTCTCTCCATATCCCATATATGTAACAAACAGTTAGAGCAATCTGGTGAGTTAGACAATAGCATTAGTTGCCTTGTTACCTTGGCCCGTGTTGATGTCATTTAACTCAATCGTTAATTCAATGTATATACCAGCACGATTTAAGACACTGCTGGACAAACTGGAAGTTGCTCATTTCTGAACAGTTGCAAATTTGCTCCTGGTTCAATAATGTCACTGAGCAGACAATGTCCATTTTATCAGTTTTATTGCTTGGACGTTTTTGGGGGCGGTTAGGGAGTTGTAGATTCAATATACCCCTAAATCAACATGAGGGCTCCCAAGTCTGACCTTGATCCCTCTAATATGATTGGCTCAGCATTACAAGTGATTGGCTGTCAATCATATCAGACTCTGAACCTGACCTTGGTTGACCTCAGCCTGCAGAGGGGAAGCTTGAAGAGATAGAAATTGATTTTGGGGGATAGTGCACCACACTAAAGCATATTAAAAAATGATAAAAGATGGTCTTTGTGCCTTTCGAAAGTGAAGGAGGTGAGCTTTATTGTTTTTTGTTGAAATTTGTCATTTTCTAAATTCACATCAAGTAATACTTTCACACATTACCACCCACAAAGACCTATTCAAAAGATTTGTACAAGGGTTGAGCCTGTCCTCTTTCTGTAATAAACTGAATTCAAAACATTGCCATACTCTACAGATTCTTAATGTTAACATTAGTCCTATGTTGCTAATCCTTCAGTCAAATGTGAACTTGGATGGCAGTAATAGTAAATTTAACTAATACAACAAAGACTCAATTGCACATAACTCATTTAGCCATCTACACTGAATTTGTGCAAAAGGTGAACAATTTGTACAAAAGTATGAAGGACATAAGCACAATCAGCTTCAAATATTTCAGAAGTTTAATTTCAAAGATTATAGTACAGGTATATACTTCTGACCAACAATAATATTTTACATGTATATAGCATCTTATATGTTGGGGGTTTTCTCAAACAGCTTCACACAACTGAATGGGGATCTGAGCGAGCCAAGTACAGGAGGTGAAAGATAACCTAAGCACAGTCGAAGAGATGGGTGGATTTTGAAAGCATAGAATGAGAGAGGGCAAGACAGATTGAACCAAATGAATTTGCCACACTGTTCAGCCAACCTTGAAAAACAAATCTAGCCCTTTTAATGAGCAATTCTCCCAGTGACCAGTTTGGATAGATCAGAAATGGAGATGTATTGCAGACCATGGTGGAGGACATTTGCCTTTCAGTCTCAAAGCAGTATGGCATAAAAATAATGGAAACGGTGTTTCACAACAGAAGTTTCAATGTTATCCAACATAAACTTCACACACCATTAAATAGACCAAAATACATAGAAATCAGTAAATAAATAGTGAGGAGGAATGAACCACGCAACTTCATGCATGATCAGGAATCTTTCATTACAGATGACCGCAGCATTATTTCTTCACTGTGCTTAAATATAATAAGATTAACTGTCTTCTGGGAAGAGGGTTAATATACGACTAGCTTGAGACATTGCATTTTGCCCCCATCATATTCTGCTGTGTTCCCCAGCCCTCAAACCAAGTCATGATGAAAAAGGGGAAGAACATTTATTTCTCCCCCTTCCCCAGTGGAACTGTTATATCTCTTTGTCAAACTAAACAATTCCGATGTCTGTGTTTTTTTCCCCAGATAATAATCCTTGCATTTAGTATAGCCCTTTATCACGTCTTCAAGATATCTCAAAGTGCTTCACAGAATATACTATAAAGTGAATTGATGTAGCTGTGTCAGAAATGTCACAATTCTAAAGCACCTGCTCTTGTTATTTTTAAACAAGTCTATTCCCTTCACTATTATTCATAGCATCTCCCTCATTTTTAACCTACCAACCATCGCAGTGTAGTCTGTAGTCACTGTGTATTTTACAAGTGAGCACAGCAGATAATTTGCACACAGCAATGTCCTACAAACAGCCATAAAATGAATGACCAATTTAGGGAATTATCAGCCAGGACAACAAGAGAAACTTCTCTTTTCGTGTCACGAGATCTCCAACACGAGGGATCTGAGCGAGCCGAGTAGAGGAGGTGAAAGACAATGTAAGCATGGTCGAAGAGATGGGTGGATCGACATGAACAGACATAAAGGTTAAGGTCTCATCAGAAGAATGGCACCTCCAACAATGCAGCACACCCTCAGCCCTGCATTAAGAGTTTTGACCTAGACTATTTATACAAGTTCAACAACCTGACATGGGGCTTGAACCCACAATATTCAGACTCAAAAGGCAAGAGTGCTACAAACGTAGCTGACATACAATTATGATATTGATATGACAATTATGAAACTGCATTAAGGCAGGAGCCTTGGACCAGGGAGGAGGGTGTGGATTGGAGAGGACAGGCAAAGGTGAAAGGCAAACAAGCTTCTAGTTTGCTATCTCTGGTGACCCCTGCTGGAAAGAGCTTGTGTGAACGGTAGACAAACATAGACTCAGCTGTGCTGCTCACTTTCCCCCTAATCAAATACCCTGACGAAACTCACAGCCTAGAATCACACATGAATAATATCCATTTGGGCAAATCACTAGAGGCTGCCAGCATTCACAGAACCATACCACAACATGAGGCAGCACATTCAGAAGAGAAAAGAGACAGAAAATTAGAAGGAAAAATAGGTTCACATTTCACAAAAGTGAACCCAGATAATAGTTATTCAGCACTGTGCATCAGATGACAGCTTCATAACAAACTCATGATTTAAAAGAAATGCAACCAGCATTTGTCTTCCCATCCAGTCAACTCACCCTAGGAGGTTTTCCACTCTGAACACACATATATGTTAACTTGCATTGTCTCAATCAGCCCCCAGTCAAAGTACACAAATATAGCAATGAAACTGCACCAACATTGGTAGATATTGTGAACGAATAGTGAAAGTAAATTATTTTTAAAAGTGGCTTGTTTGTGTCAGTTTGTGGACTGTGGCTACTCCGTATTGGCCGAGTACTGGGAACATACTGCATATATTATCAGCAGTAATGGGAGTCCTATAGCTCAGTGGTTAAGAGCACTCATCTCATAAGTGAGTTCTATTCCCAGCAGGTGAAATGTTGAGCAAGTTTCCTTACTCCATATTTCTCTGTTTACCTAGCAGTACGTAGGAACCCAGTTGTTAGACATTTGGCAAATCGCTTCTCCAGGGATAATAATCCTTAAAAAAAAATGATGATTTGGTCACTCAATCTGACTGTTTGTCAGATTGTTTGTGGGACATTGCACGCAATTAGCTGCCGCGTTTCTCCCACAAATATACAATCAATTTATTTTAAGAGTATATTCTCTGAAGCGAATTGAGCCATTAGAAGATGTGAAAAGTGCTGTATCAAATGCAAGGATTATTCATTTGAGCTATCCATATTTGGAATTGTTCATCCACATAGCCTTCTTTCTTTAATGTTGGCATATGGTCAATATGCATTAACATATATTTAATCAATGATGAATTTTTCACCAACCTCTCTCCAAAGTTAAACATGTATAAAAAAGTTATACCCAATGTGAAAGTAACACTGTATTCTATGCTTTTAAAACATATCAGCAAATACTTAAGGTGGAAAAACAAAACTATTTGCAGGCTGAGGCCTATTCCTACTCTAACCTGAATAGCAATTCTTCTAAAGCCCTGCAGATGCTATCAAACCTTCATACTGTCAGTTGGCTATTACTGCGTACTGATCTAAACATAACATTGGACTGCTAAACCCTTCAGATTGAACTCTCCTTGAACAGTACTCATCACTCATTCCCTCTCAATTACAAAGGTGCTGCCAATGCTTCTGTCATGACATTTCTTTTCCAGAGGATATTTATTTTACTGGGTTTGCGACCAGTGTGATATCCTTAAGTCTATTTTTTAGTCTCAAGACAAAGCATTTTATTTACTTAGCTGTTATTTCTGGCGAAGAAAAATGGTGGAGGGCTCTTGTTCTGGCTTGGCCAGATTAGATAAAATTCCTCATTAGAATAGGCAGACAAGAAGTTTGCTGCTTTCTAGCATAAACCTACAAAATCGTAAGGCCCCGTTTACCATATGCCAAAGATGATTTGTCCAAGTATAATTGTTTTCTTTTAAAATATATTGTGTATATAGTGACAATCCATGGAGTATCAAGTGAAATATCCACAAAATGTGTAAATTTATTGCATGATTTGGGGAAGGGTGGGCAAAAGAATGGCCTTACGTGTGATAGTACATGAACCTTTTCTGAAAATGGATAGATCTTTACCTTACCTAAAACAGCGCATGGGTTTTTCTACAGTTTGAACTTCTACACAAACAAAAACTCATGTTAGCTACAACAACTTGCATTTATATTCTGCCCTTCAGGTAGAATAACGTCTCTGGACAGCTTCACAGTTGGATGCCGAGCAAAGGAGAAGGGATAAGACGACTGTAGATGTAGTCGAAGAGGTAAGTTTTAAGGCTGAGATTCAAAGACATAGACAGATTATTGTATATAAATATTGATAATGATATGAACATATAAATCTAAAAGTAAAAAACACCAAGCCAGTTTCAACCAATCACTGGAGAAAACCTATCAGTGAAAGCAAACAGGTAATCTAATATTGCTCTGTGCACTTGTAGAGATCTGCTTTATTGAGATCCTAGGATTTAGGATGCAGACAATAGTAAACTAACTGTTCCAGGACTGAAATTAAGATGCCATTTTTATATTATGGATTAGTAAATATTACAAGCAAACTATATTATCAATCATTCTGCCATATAAATATAAGCAAATATTCCAGAATGACAGTACTTTAAACACCAGAGATATCAAATTCAGTTTGGATCAAAAGCCTTGCAGCGTAAATGGGGTATCAGATACTCAAGAACCTGTAATGCCACATGCTAATTGAAAAATAATCTAGACATGTTACTTACCTAGTAACCAGATGTATAAACAAGAGGGATACTCAGACTTGTTAAAAGAAAAACTCACCTAACCCCAATAAGTGCTATACAACAACAAGAAAATTACTTTTGTAGAGCGCCTTTGACAATGGGAGGATGTCCCAAGTCGCTGGTACACAAGTTGATATAAACCACTTTACAGTGCTGGAACACAGTCTGGCTGGCTAGACTGCATTCACAACTCTTCAGTCTGAGGATATGAGAATTACAGTACTGTATTTCACTGCACAGAAAACCATATGTACCCTGCTACGGGTGAACACACACCCATTGGTTTTTCACACGTTTGGTTTATGGTAATCCAGTGCACAATACAAGATACAAGTCATGCACTTAAAAAATGTTCATGTGTACACACAGTCACAAGGTAAGTCACATCCCTTGTATTTTTATATTAACGTGTGGCATTGCAGGTTCTTGAGCATCAGGTACTATTATTGTTGAGGAGAAAGAGCATCACATTTGCAACTTTTGAATAAAAGCAGATGAATGAGAAATTTTCATATTGTAAATCTGGTTCCTACAACTGTAGGAACCAGATTTATAATACTGAGGTGCACTTTGAGATGTCTAGAAGATATGAAAAGCACTACATCAAATGCAAGGATTATTATTATTACTACATCAAATAAGGTAAGTCACAGTGGACAACTTTACCTGATGACTTTTTTGAGAGGGAGAAACTTGATGAGTCTCTCATCAACCCAACAAAAGAAAATGATTAACCCAATAGAGGTGGGTTTTCCCACCTATACAGGGTTTGACATTCTGTGATCTCACATAGTTACGAGCTGGTGTACGAAAACAGAATACAATATCATCTCCCTGATTATATCACAGGCCTCCAAAGCATCATATATAGGACAGATCAGGACTACTTGAAGCACTTAGTGGTGATGAGAGTGCGAACCACAAAGAGACAGAATAGGGATAGAAAGGGAAACAATAAATGACAGCAAGAAAGGCAGAGATCCATATCTCAACAATGTGTGCACATAAGTATACTTGTGCTCTCTACCCAACATAATTAAATTGCAACATATCTTCCATATGACCCATCCTAGGATGTCTCACTTCATAACATAGTAAAGAATATGCTTATTACTCAGTTTATAGTATCTGATTGTATGACATCATATTCTTGGCCCCCAGTATGTTACCTTTCGTCACCAATTATCATTCGAACCTGAATACTGTATTAGGAAACGACTCATGGCCACCAATCATGGGCCGATTCAAAGACTCCCTCCAGTACTGTGAGATCACATCCAACGTAACTTCCTTGCCCCCTTCAATACCCTGCAGCCAAAGCCTTAAATGGGTAGGGGTCATAGGTTGACAAGGATCTGTGCAGGGAAGGATGCAAGAGGATTTGGGGAATAGAACCTGGGTGTGGGATTGGAATGGTTGACATGAAGGAGCTAACATCAACACAAAAAGTTGGTCCAAATAGTTTCTTACATATCTATGGTTTACATCTCTGGATTAACAAGGTCTAAGTGTTATATCTCCCCATACTATATACTGTATTACACAATGGAACTGGACCCAAAACAATTAATGGCTAAGAGAACAGAGACCTGCCAACTGTTCACTGAGCTCTATTAGTTGGTTGTAAAAGCTATGTAGCAATAAATAAAGCAAAGCTCAGATCTGCTGGAAAGAGAAGCAGTGCAGCACTGGAAGAAAATGCTTGGTGCACCGCCTGATCATTCAAATAGACAATATTGCTACAGATAGTGAATGCCATTCATGGCATTTAGTGAATGCCATGCTAAAACACTCTTTTCAGTAACCCATAATCTTATCCGTTAAGAGTGATAGACCTGAGGAGGAATGTTTTGCAAAGTTATAAACGCTGTATATCATTGTCAGGTACAGACACGCCGGGATGGATGCACAGGAAGAGGCCTGGTCCTATATTCACTACCACAAACCTATTGCAATGTAGACAATTTTATTTGCAATAATTTACATGTTTGTAACATTCATAGCTAAAGTTTATTTTTATATAGTCTCTGAAATCAAATTGCCTATGATGGTTGACTTTATCATTTGATTGCCTTGTCAACAATTAAATAGCAATTTAAATAAACAGCATAAAAAGTTAAGACTGTTAGCAAAATACCAGTCTGAGAAGTCACACCCAATATTACTTTGAGCTCTTCCAGACATTAAAACAACCTTTCAATTTTTAGTCATAGTAAATGGTCCTTTAAAGAAATGTAATAGGTGCCTAGACAGATGTCACACTGGTGTATATGTGAGAAAATTAGTAGGCATTTTCCTGCATTCATTTCTCTTAAATAAATCCATTATACTAACATATTCCATAATCCTAACATATTAATAGTATTCCAATGACATAATATTTAACAGACTCTTGAAGGATGGAGAAACAGTACTTGGTGTACTTACGCCTCCCCCCCACCTCATTGCATTTAACGCACTTGCTCTTGAAACACCTTCCACCAAGTACTGTATGTATTCTCATCTCTAATAACCCTCACATGATCGATCCATCTCACTTATGGAGCTCAGCCCATCAAAGCTGCACTGGAATAAGGACAACGTGTTAGGAGGCTGAGTGAAGGAGCTGAATGCTTAACATCACAGAATTTGTATTATCACAACCTCTCACTCCGAACTCAGCCCATCTTCTAAACTCTGCTCAGCTGGGGCCAAACATTTCCTGCAGCACAGTCTCTGAAATCAAAAGCTTCCCAGATTGTCCTCTAACCCTTTAAAAAATATTATTTAAAACCCTTGACATCGTTCTCACTGAGAGCTACCAAAGCTCGCCTATGTCTGCTGGAAGATTGCATCTTTTATTTATCGCCCTTTGGCTTATTTTCACAGTGAATTCCTGGCTAAATGCAATCAGCCAAGAACCCTCCCTATACGCGCTCCTGTCATTCTTGATCGGTTGCATGCGGAGAATCAAGCGCAAAAAAATGCTCATCAAAGCCAACAAACAGAATGGCTGGCCTGATATCAACCACTTCGGCGTTTCTCTCTCCCCCTCCCTATAAAACGGCTGTAAAAAAACACACACACACTGGCCACAATTAAAGCAGACGCGAAACATCAAACACTACCTAACCAGGAGAGGAAAACTAGTAAGGAATAGGACAGATAGATAGATTGATAGGACAGCGACTGGGAGACGGAAAGAGGGAGAGAGAGGGAGGAAAAAAACACCAAACACATTACTGGGCGAAATCCCCTTTAGGCGGAAAGGCACTGCGCCCAATGAGCCACTGGAAAATAAATGATCATGCAGAAAATCACGTTTGCAGATTGCTTTAGAATTCAAATTAACCGCAGACTGGGGTGAAATGAAACCCAACAAAACATTCAAACTGGATCAGCGAGGAAAAAACACACCAGGCCGTTTGTGTTTGTTGGAAAACAGAAATCTGGGTAGACATTTGGCCACACGATCTATTTTTCCCTTGGATGGATCCCCTTCTCTCTCTCTCTCTCTCTCTCTCATTCTTCGTGGAATGAAAGGATCGCCCCAGCCAGTCTGTCACTGCCCTCCACATATTTCTACCCCAATGTCTTTAACAAGCATTGAAGAAAGCGCTATTGTCCGACGGTGGAGGGTGACAGAAACTGAAAAGAACAAATAATAAACATGAAAATGGGAACAAAGTAACGAAGCGGTGGGAAGGGAATGCCTGACGGCTATTTGATATGCGCAATTGGCAAATATAACTGGGGTCGCTTCCAACAAAAGCAACACTCTCCTCCCCCCCCCCCCCCCCCCCCCCCACCCACCACTACCATCCACAAGGTTTAAGATAAATAGGAATAAAATAGCCTCGCACTCCGTTTACAATCCTTATCAACCGTTTCAAAATCGTCAGCCACACAAAATTTGCAAGGTTACAGACAGACGATCTATTTTATTTCCAGAAGGGGAGGTTTTTTTTGTGATGTGTCTGTGTGTGTGTGTGATGGGGGGGGTGGGGGGGAGAGAGAGAAAAGGTTCATGACAACTTCTTTCCTCCCCCACCCCCACTAAAAAAAAACCTGCCCCACAAAAAATAAACCCAGAAGGCCAGTGCACAGGGACACTCACTCACACGTTTCAAAACAATAAAATATTTCACAAATTAAACAAAACAGTGCTGCAAAACAAGACGCCATCTTTTCCGAATCCGATCTGTGTGTCTGTGTGTGTGTGTGTGGGGGGGGGGGGGGGGAGAGAGAGAGAGAGGAGAAAAAGAGAAGAGAAAAAAAAATTCTTTGTGGCATTTGAACATTTCAAAGAAGCTCCACCAGTAGCACCAACAACTCAACTCGTGCGATGCATTAAAGGGACGGACGTGATGGTTTGAGTGACAGGGTTAAAAAATCCCAACGTCGCCCCCCGAGAGATCAAACTGGAATGTCTGTCTGTCTGTCTGTCTGTCCCTTTAACATAAAGGGTGTATTGTGTACGCTTCCCCCCTCACCTTGTTTGCTCTTTAAATTCCTGACCTGGTCACATAATACATTATCTTGTTCACCGACGGAGGGGGAGGGTGAAGGGAGGGCGGTCGGTCTTAATTTAAAGGGTAAAAAAAAAGGGAAGAACTTACCGACTTGAAGGACATTGTCCACACAGCCGCTCTCCAGGAGTGCGATGCCCCGTTTAAAAGGCAATCGGCTCTCGTCGTCCCCGCCGTCCTCGGCTGAGTAATTGAATGAGGAATACATGCAAATCTCCCGTTCATTCCTCGGGAAGGACCAGTAGACGATCCGCCTCTGGACGGGCTCGGGGATGCGGGTGAAACGCTCCTCCACTTGCTGGAAAGGCCACTTCTCCGCCACTTTCCTGGCGCTAATGTCCAGCAGCGACTCCGGGTTGTGGGTTTTACCGGCCGGGGCCGCCCTGGCTGGCGCTTTGGAAGCATTAAAGCCTGGCCTGCAGCAGAGCCGTTTTGCGGGTGGCTGACCGCGGTCCGCCATACTGCCTCGCTTCGCTACTGTTACATTGAAACGGAAGTTATGTACATTATAAGAGAAGCCTTTATCTGTTTACAATGAGGGCGCGTCTCGGCTGCGGCAAAAAAAAAAAGGTCAGCCGCTCCTAATATGGCGACCAGGGGGGAGAAAGCGTCGGCGGACTGTGTGATGTCGCCGCAGAAGGCCGGCCTGTCCTTATACGGAGCGGGAGGGGCCGCTCCCCTCAACCCCTGTGATCTCGCCGCCGCACAACGCCCCGCCCTCTCACTCCTTATTTGGTCGGCGGCAGCTCACGCCCTGAAAGGCCGACCTACCCTTATATGGGACGGGAGGTGGGGCGGTTCCAGGGTTCCTTAAACGGTCAGCCTGCCCTTATATGGGAGGGGGGAACCCGCGGTTGAATGCCTTAAAAGGAGCGTCTGCCCTTATTTGGAACAGCATTGAGTAGACCAGTGAGGGCGGCGACGACCTCCTTTGATCTCGTTAAAGGAGCCGCCGCCCTTGTTTGTGTGTACTGTACTGTGCATATGTGTATTTGTATATGTGTGTGTGTGTTGCAAGAGAAAGAAAGGAGTGCAACCCCGGCAGCTGGGAGAGATTCAGCCGCCCTGCTTTACCCTGATAATTTAGTAAATAATAACAATGCTTGCATTTGATATATCGCCCCTTATCACGTCTTACCACTGGAGACGCTCTTTTTTTTGTCGTGTGTGTGTGTGTGTGTGTGTGTGTGAGGCTCACAGTCTCGGTGAGAAAGGACCAGCTGCCCTCATACTGGAGAAAAGGGAGAGAGCGAGAGAGAGAGAGAGAATCCGAGCGGTTGTTCCTGTTCCCAGACGCCGGGTCGAGCCTGGCACTTGTTGTGTTTTCTTTCGCTCCCCATATAAGGGCAGCCGCTCCTTTTATTTAATGGGGCGGGTGGGGGAGTGGAATTCGGGGTGGGCTCCCGTGTGGGATGCCCTGTTATGAGGAAGCGAGGGAGGGAGGGAGCGAGGGAAGCCCGCGTCACAGGCTCTTACTCTTCATAACAGAGGGCTCGGTGGTCACGGCCTGGCTTCCTGCTTTGGGGTTTTTTTTTAAAAAAAGTCTTAAAGGGAAATGTGTCGAGTTGCCAAACACTGAAGGTGGTGACAGAAGGGCTTTTTGCTCGAGAGGCTTTGTGTCAGAGCTATGCCTAGAGTTGCTATTATTTTTACGTACGATTTAGATTGGGTGGGTGGAGGAGGAGGAAGGTGCTTTAAAGGGAAGTTTGCGGAGTTGCCAAATCATAAGGCAGCCCCGAGTTGTGCTGGTTGAGAGAGGCTTTCCGTCAGAACCATGCCTCATGGCGCGTTAACTCTTGCAGCGACTTGTTCCAAATCCAGTTGTAAACTTTCATGTTGACTTAACGAACTCGCCCGAAGTTAATTTGCCACCACTTCTCAAAACGGCAGACCTCACCCGGCTTCTTCGCGATGCTAGGTCGTCCTGCGAATTGTATTTAAAGTCGAACCTGAAATCCAAGACACAGTGTCAGGATTTATAATAATCCTTGCATTTGATATAGCGCCTTACTGTGCCATTGAGACGTCTCAAAGAGCTTCACAGAATATATTGTAAAGTGAATTGTCGGTGTGTGTATTGTCTGTGTATTACAATATAGCAATTCCTTGTTATGATTCAGATACCGGAAAACACGCAATAATCATATTTACCACAACTTCCTTGTCCAGTTTCCATACATTTCCAGTAAGGTTGTTGCAGAACTGGGAGAATTGTGTAAATGTTCACTGCCAAAAACAAAGTCCAAGTTTACCGGGGCCTATGATGAAGATATTTTTATTCATTCTATTTGTATCCAGGACAGATTTAGGCCCTGATTACTACTGTATATTTATTAGTCATCAGCTTTCTGTGGTGTTCAGTTTTTTCATGCCTGAATGGTTCAGGGAATTGCAACAAACCTGAAAACATTTAAAAAAATCCTGGCAGCTGGTTGCACATGCTTTGAAGTTAAAGAGAGTTTCCATAAGGTCCCAAGATTTCAAACTAAATTACAATGCCGTTTCGAAAGGGGAGAGGAAAGTGCTAGGTTGGCGAGTATTGCACAGATGCTGTACCATACATGTCAATATTTCCACTGGAAAAATACCTATTGGCATACGAGTTCAGGGAAGGGAAAGGGCATTGTCCCCTTGAGATTTTCTTCTGCAAAAAACTTTTGTCTTCCTGCCTGCATTTCGATGGATACTTTCAAGTCAAACTCTGCCAGCTTCAAATGAATAGGTTGACAAGAACAGACTGCAGAAAATCCACACTTTAGTGCCTGAGCTGCAAATTGAATACTGATTTAACATATTCTTGACCCTATTTTCCAATGATGGATTAATCCTTGATAAACATGCTGTGATTAAATAGAGGATATTTTATGACTGGCAATCGGATTCAGATGATATGGAAACTATTGAGAGGAAAGTTCAAATGGTTTGCTAGTCATCTGAATCTGAATATTGGATTACTATCTTTAATCTTCTGTCACTCATCCAATATTTTTATATTGTATGGATGCTTTTTGTTCTAACCTTAGTGAATGCCATTGCCCTTTTCTACTACTGTAGTTGTATGCAGACGCAGTTTGATCCAGAAAGCTATGTTACTTTAAGTTATATAAGATTAAGTGAATCTTTATAAATTATCAGGTTTTTCTGATGGTGTATTACAAAGGATTTCATTGCACTTCAGATGTCAAAATAGATAATCCTTTAATGTAGACATCATCACACATCAAGTGCACTCACATACTAGACTAAAACTGAACCATGCAGCCCTGCAAGTTTGTAGTAATCCTTGTGCCTGATCACATCAAAGACATCTCAAAAATAATTGTCAAGTGCAGTGATTGGTTTTGTAGGTGAATTTGATAATGCAGAAATATATTATTTCCACACACAATGCAGTAAGTCATGTCAAAGATGCAAGCTCACCTCCTAGCTTAGCTGGCAATGTGAACCCCATGACGAGGTGATTCCTTTATAATTGCTTTAACAGGTTCAATCTCCATAAACCAGTTATTGAGTCAATCAAGAACTCCCTTACATGGTTAAACAATATGAACCAAGGAGTCTTAAAATACTCCTTCAGAACACACATAAGATGACACTCCAATCTAGTGCAAGGGGTATGTTGCAATGTCTGAGCTTCGATTCTTCAGATGGGACATTAAGTCAAGGTTCTGTCAGCCTGTTCAGATGGACACTAAAAATTGCATGACACTATTCAAAAAGAGAAGGAAGTTTCTTCTGATATCTTGGTCAACAAATCCCTAAAGTAAAATTGGTCACTCAATGCTGTGCGCAAATTGGCTGTTGTACTTGCCTCAAAATAGACAATTACTCCACTTTGCAGTATATCCTGTGAATTGTTTGGAGATGCCTTATGAAGTGATAAGCAGCTATAGCCAATCCATTATTATTTTAATATTATTTTAAAAGTAGGGATTTTTCTATGATTTTTGGAGAGGGAGATTCAGTTCTAGGAGTTTCACAATAATTCACACCTCTGAATAAATATTTGGGGTGCTTTGGGTAGGTGATCCCATTCTAAAGTACAAATATTCCTTTCTGGAATCTCCTAGTTATCAGGTTAGACAACACTATTCTCATTCACGAGTTCTGTGAATGAGCGTAAAGGTTTAAGGCCTGAAATTCCAAGTTCCAACAATTTTGCCCTAAATGTTAAGATCACACAAATTTCTTGAAAATTCTTAATTCCAGTCTGATTTTGGAAACTGATTCTTTTTCAGAACTGTGGACAGTGGACTTCCAAATTACGTCTGAATTTAAGAATTATCCACAATTCTGCACAATCTTAGGTATTGAGCGAAAATGGATTTCCAAACTAAAACTGGGTAGCATTTTGGGGCCTTTGGCGCACTGAATGTTTCAGCTAAATACATTGAATGTTTTTCAGAATAAGAAATAAGAGAAAGAAATTTAGAGTTCCTGTCTGGACTCTAATTAAAAGGATTTTGATAAAATAATAATAGTTAATAATAATCCTTGGATTTGATATAGCACCTTAACATGTCATTAAGACGCGTCAAAGCACGTCACAGAATATATTGTAAAGTGGATTGGCTGTATATTTTGCGGTGAAATGGGTGATAGATGGAACACCTGACATGAAAGGGGTTAGTTGTTGGGTATGAGAGCACCAGCATCGCTAGGTCGTGGTCATTTTTTTTAGAAGATGCACAAAAAAATTCTTAGAAAATTCTACACCCATTTATGTAGCTGGATTTTGATCATGCTTATTGTAGACCCCACAATGCAATGGTTTGATTTGCTGCTCTTCAGCTTGACCTCTTGAAATATTTGAAAAAAGGATGTAATAATAATATTTACTGACAAACAGGGATTTCATTCTCTTCGGTTACTCTTGAAGTTCCTATAATCTTGTGAAAAATATCTCTACCACCATCGCAAAACATACCATTGTGATTAGGCAGGTTGCATATATGTAACACTCCTTCTTGTGCAAACTTTGCACACAATCAATGTCTGCTACAAGAAAACATGAGAAAAATGTTAGGGATGTATAGAAATAAATTATTTGCATTTTTTGAGTGCCTCATCACATGAAAGTGTCTCAAAGAGCTTCACAGGTAAATAATCTAAAGCCAAGTGACTATTTTGAAGACAAACACCCCAGCATTTGTTCTAATAAAATTCCACAAAGACAGGCATGAGGTGAATTACCAATTTACCTGGAGAACTGTTTACCAGCGTACCAGGATAAAAAAGCACTTCTCTTTTCTAGCAGTCATGAAATCTTTAATATCTATCTGAGCCGACACACCTTGGTTTTACTATCTTATTTGAAAAATGGTATCCAACAATGCAACAGTAATTCCAACAATTCCCCACTACCGCAGTGGAATGCTAGCCTCTACGAGCCAAAGCCCTGATTTATATAGCAGTAAGTAGGAACCCGGTTGTTAGTAGATTGGCGGATCGCTTCTCTGGGGGGTAATAATTCCTTCAAAATAAGATTTAAAATAATCTGGTCATTCAGTCCATGGAGTGATTCTGGAGTCCTGTAAATCAGTGGTTAAGGCACTCACCTTACAAGCAAGAAACCTGGGTTCGATTACCAGCAGGGCAAAACCTTGGGTGTTTCCTTACTCCACATGCCTGATAATAATTCCTCAAAAAGAACAATAATAAAATTGGTCATTTCAATCCACAACTGTTAGTGGGACACTGCTGTGTGTGATTGTCTGCCATGTGTCGCTCACATAATATAGTCAATTAACTTTACAGTATATTTGATGAAGTGACTTGATACATCACAAAGACTTGATAAAGCACAATATCAATTGCAAGGAATATTACTTTTTATTATATATAAGGGGAAATGTGAATTCAGGTTCAGACCAGATAAGACAAAAGTCTGTAATGACTCTGAGTCTGTCCAACCCTCATACCAAATAAATTTAAACTGAATGAAAATCCCTGAGAATAAGTGGCTACTTGCGTCCTATGAAGTAGCTTCAGTTTTACAAAGATGAAGATTAGAGACCATCTTCTTAATGCTTTTACAAGTATTTGGAATCAGCTAAAGATATAATTTGAGTGATCTAAACCAGTCCATTTTACTACAGTATATGGTTGTGGAATGTAAACATTGTGTTGAAGGGAAGATTGTAAATGGCTTTAAGAAACTATTCAGCATTTGGTGATAGGATCACATGATTAGTGAGATACTTAGGAAAGCTGTTGCCAAAGTATTGAGAAAAAAGTTAAATACTGATGGTTGAGACACATACATCAAACAACAGATGACTGAAGAAGATTACATATCAAGGAAAGGTTGAAAGTGTTAGGTAGCTGGCTGCTGCATGGAATTAAAACTGAATTGCAGAATATGAGGACAAGGATTCACACCCATGATTTGCCACTTAACAATTTCCCAACCTTGGGCTTGCTGTCACTGGGAGATGTTAACTGGAAACTGGGTGTCAACCCACAAAGAGAAAGGAAGAAATCAAGACTCCGTCAATAGGGTGCTTCATTTTACATACTATCTTGTGGTATGAGGTGATATTTGTGAATGTTTAATAGCAAGTCTTCAACATGTTGTTTCAGCTGAAAAAGCCGTTTGAAGCACTAGAAACAATGACAGGTGAAGGGAAGTAAATTAAAAACGTTAGAAAAGTAAGTCAACAACATGAAGAGCACAGATTAACAGAGACATTTGGTTATTTACTGCATCAAGCTCGATTGACATTCAGGCAAGCTTATTGTGAGATGAGATTGAATGGCAGTGACTGGTGAGTCACATCAAAGTTGACATTGGTTCTTCCAAAAGTAACACAATGAATTTTTATCATGACTGTACCTCAATCTAAAATACCTTTGATACTTACAGGGCCTACTCATCAGCTACATTGTGCCTTATGAAGCAATTTTGCCCCTCAGTACTCACTTATATCGACATTCAACCCTAATGTTTTGAAGAAGATGTTTATCCTTTTTTTGAAGCAATCAATCAGTGCAAAATCAACTACTTTTGTGGTAGTCATGGATATAGAATCCTATATCCATGTCAGCGTGGCGTAATTAGTAATACTGTATTCTCACCTGCAAGTCAGAAGGTCGTCGGTTTAATTGTTATGTCATCAGCTAGGCTGACACTCCAGTGCAGGAATGGGGGACATCGCAATGTCAGAGATGCTATTTTTTGATGAACTGTTGCACTGAGGTCTTATCTGCCTTTTCAGGAGGCCAACGGCAAATATGTCAACTATCCTTGGAAACACACCCTTGCAAACACACACACTAACAGATACAATTGGTCATTAACTTTATGGCTGTTTACCAGTCATTGTTGTGCACAATTTGGCTGCTGTATTCACTTACAAATACACACACTATACTTTACAGAAACTTTGTGAAGTGTCCCTTTACTCAAATAATGCAGTCCTGTTGCATGTCTTGCACCCACTCCCGACCACCATCAATAGATGAGTTTTAAGTTACTTTGCCCCTTATCACTGGAATCACCTACCTCTATTCGTCCACCCCCATGCTTGGGTCCTGACCCCTGAATATTCAGCAACTTGGGATGTCCTCCTGACATGAAATGCACTCTAAAAATGTAATTTTGTTGTTTTTGTTGGATGGTGTTGCTGTCGGTGCCCGAAGTGTAGAGGCGTGAAGAGAAAACAATCAGGAGGACCTTGGTCTTGTTGACATTCAACTGCAGAAAGTTAGCTCTCATCTAGGACTTGATGCCTGACAGACATTTTGTCAGGACAGCAGTGGTCCTCGAGTCGAGGTTGGAGGCAGAGAGACATTATTATCAAATGGAAGGATTATTGTTATTATAAACTTGAACCTACTTTAAAAATCTCACGGTAGGAACTGTATTGTATGCCTTTTGAAAATCCAAGAAATATATATCTGCTGGATGAAAACAGTGTCAGCAGAAATCTGTTCAAAAGTGCTACTTCCCGTGGGTTGATATGACACATATCCAGTTACCAGAAGGATTCAATATTTGCGAATCCTTTGCAGCACCTGCATTTTAGATGTCTGTTAATCTTCCAGTTGCATTTTAATGGAGCTACAGCACTTGAATGGAAGTTGCTTACATTGTAAAGTTCTTTTATGAGATTCTGGTGGGGTCACACAATAGGAAAAGATTATGCTTTAACTTTTATCCAGTTCCACTGGTCATCAGTATTTCACCGACATGGCCATTATAAAAATGAAAGTTGTTTTTCAACTTTAAGGAGCATTGGAGTTGAATCTATTCTCCATAGATTTCTACTTGAAACCCATACTTGGGGATTACTATGATAGTGATCATAGCCCAAGGACACTGAGGTTTATTCTGACATCTCCGCCATTATATGACTGAAATGGCTAACATCACATAATGGGGTTTGAATAAGTGCTCCGAGATGCTGCCTTACATAAAGGCAAGTTGTTGTTGAATCTGAGACATTGCTCAGCAACACAACACACCATGCATTTAGCCTGAGAGCTGTTAAGGGAACTTGAAAAATTGCCTAAAGATCTAAGACCGGATGACAAATAGCTAATGTCTCACAATAGTGATATAACAGGTTTAAGTCTGACTGGCAAGGTTTTGAATTTTCCTTTAATAACAATTACATTTATTTTTAAAAATACACTCCTTGCATTTTCAAACAAGAACTAAATTACATAACTGCGATTCATTCTATCAATCACCCCAGAACACATTGTTCTGTTACACCTGTTAATCTGTAAAAAAAAAGTCTCATTAAAGCTTCACTGAATTTTATTTCGATATGATGTGCTTTTCATTTGATAAAACACTAAGGAAAAATGAGAGGAAGAAGGCGGGAGAGAGCAAATGTGGTTTGCTTCATCATAAGATTGGCATTCACTATGTGATAAGTGAAATTTGTTCAAGCTGGGTTCAAGGAGAGAATGGGTGCTACTGAAAGACTATGCTGAATACAGCAACTTCTTTCGCACACAGTACTTCATTTGAGAGATTGCAGTGCTTGGTGATATGGCATGATCAAAATGCCTTCCTGAAAAAAACGTAATCTCTCTAATCATTTCCTTTCTTCGCCTCTCATCCAGCAGTTTTAAAATTCCAGTCAGAAAAACTAGCCAAGCAGCTGCAGTTTCCATGCTGATTTATGAATTGGGATGGAGTGGCGTGCGTGCACATGCACCCCCAGGCAGACCTGAGGAAACTCATTTCCAATAGTACTTCAAAAAGAATTCTAGGATATACATTTTTCCTGCTTCATATCTTCTGACCTGCCCCCACCCCCCACCCACTCACCACCACCACCTACAGTCTTTCTGCCCCCACCCTTTAGAATTCCATCCCACAGTCTCTTCGCCTTGCCCCCCTCTCTTACCTCTTTCAAGGCCCATCTCAAGACCTTCCTTATCCGCCTGCGCCTTTTGTAATAAAAATAATATTACTTGCATTTGATATAGTGCTTTTCTCATCTTGTAGATGTCTCAAAGTAATTCACAGAATGAACTGTAAAGTGAATAATTGATTGTGGGTGAAACTCGGCAGCTGATTGCGCATAGCAGTGTCCCACAAACAGTGAAACTTGAAATGACCAAGTTATTGAAATGACCAAGTTATTATTGCTTTTCCGAGGGTTTATTCCCATGTCCAGATATTATCCTCCTACCCCTACCCTCCAGCCCTCCTGATGCCAGTTCAGGTCCAAATCCTTGACTGTCTGGCATTTTGGGAGGTCCTCCAAATATGAAAGGTGCTATACAAATGTAATTTGTTGTTGTTTCCAAGTATGAACACTGCTGTGTATTCTAATTGTATAATTGAGGGTGGCAGTGGATATAAGCATTGCCATTAATAAGAAAGAATGTAATCTAAACAAGTCATAACATAACCTGGTCTAACAAGACAGAGATGATGTGCCAGAGGTTGTGGTGAGAGTAAGAGGGAACAGAAGAACTGACAGATAGGTATTGAAGAGCTGGAATCATCCATATTTTCATTATATTCTGGTTTACAGAGGCAATTTTGATCGTCATCATTAGACAATATTCCCCGTTTTCTTCTGAAATGTTAATCTTTAGCAATTCTAGCAGCTGCCCAATGTGTGCCCACACAGGGAGCAGCGAAACCATTGCAAGTGTTCCTGTACCCAGATACATCCAGAGATTGAAAATCTAAACTACCTCAATTTTGAGAGGTAAAAATATGCATGTCAGGCAACCTTCCTGAGTAACAACTCGCTATTTCACTAGGTGAGAGATTTGTCTTTTCAGTTTATTAAAATAAATTTCACCCTGACCTTTTAGAGCTGCCAGGAATAGTGCCCCAGCTCACTTTGTGTTGGTCAAAATTGCTCTGTGCCTAAGGACTGCAAGCAACAGAACAGAGAATATATTGATTTAAAAATAATATGAACACTCTTGGTATTCCCAGAGAACATTTGAGTATTGCCAGAGGACATTTATTTGAGTGAGACAATTCCAGTACTGTACTGTGCTTCCAACAAGTGTCTTGAGAATCCCTTTTCCCAATACTTGGGATTTTCATCGGATTAATATGATTACATTTAATAATAATCCTTGCATTTGATATAACACATAATCACACCATTGATACATCTCACAGCACATCACAGGATTTTAAAGTGAAGTATAGTTATGTGTTTGTCAGAAAACATGGTAGCCAATTTGCACACAACAATGTCCTACAGACTGCCATGTACAGTGATTATGTTGAACGGGAAGATGGTCACTATACATTGCCGAAATGACCAGTTTTATCTAGGAGGTTGTTGGTCAGAATGCTGACAGAACTTTCCTTTTCGCAAAGAACGAAGGGATCTCTAACATTCACCTGAAAAGGCAGTCAGGACCTCTGTTTAACATTTTATCAGAAGAACGGCTCCACCTCCAATACTGCATTGGAGTGTTACCCTAGGCAGTGAGTTCATGATCCCGTACTGGCTTTATTTCAGTTTGGATAATAAATTTGAATCAGCTTCCTGAATGTTAGTGGACTTTCTGTGAGCCAATTAAATATAAACCATTCTTGTGGAGTCCTGTAGCTCAGTGGCTGGAGCACTCGCCTTACAAGCAAGAGACCTGCGTTCCATTCCCAACATGGTGAAAGCTTAGGCAAGATTCCTTACTCCACATGCCTGATTGTAAACCCTAAAAAAAATTGGTCATTTGAATCCATGACTGTTTGTGGGACACTGCTGTGCGAAATTGATTGCTGTGTTTCGCCTACAAATATACAGTCAATTCACTTTACAGTATATTCTGTGAAGCCCTTTGAGACATCTAGAAGACGTGAAAAGCACTAAATCAAATGCAAGGATTATTATTATTCTGTACCACTTTGAAATGTCAATTTTAATATGCAAACCTTATCTTTGAAATGTTTTGATTTTTTTTCTTAAATTCATTCTCAATTTTAAAGCTAGTTTCCTATAGTTCTGAAACAGAGAAATCTTCCATTGTTTTCGACTGGACTGATCCAGATGGCCTTAGTTTCAGTACATAGGCATCTGTGCCTGTAACCTCTTCTCAGTTGTGGCTCTGCATTCCTCATATGGAGTTGGTTGTGTGGCTGGTTAGCTCCCCCTCCTTGGTAATTTGTCTTTGCCCTTTCAGTTCTGCCGTTCCATCATTTCTTAAATCCTGGATGTCCTACTTCACCAGGCAACTTGCATTTAATTTATCTGGTGATTCATACCAAATGTCAAATCAGAATTACGAGCTGGATTGGAGGAGATGAGGATTATACCATGGTTAGGCTTTATGCTTGGGCACCTTCATACCTGATTCTTCACCTCGTGGTCTGTGGGTTGCTGCTTTCTGTGATGCTCTTGAGTTGGAATCATCAATGTTTACATCACATTTTGGTGATTCAGTTTTAATTGGTGAGGCGATTATCTTTCTCCCCCCTTTTCTCTCTACTTCTCTCCGTCCTTCTTCTAAAGTTATCAATTGTTTTCATGACCAGTGGCAGCCCAATGATATCTTATATTGAGCCTAGATAATAATCCTTGTATAACAACAACAATTTAGATTTGTATCATAGAACTATACAACAAAGAAGGAAGCCATTTGGCCCATCATATCTGTTCCGGCTCTTTGCAAAGAGCTGCCACTCCACTGCTCTCCCCCCATAGTCCTGCAAAGCTGTCCTTCCCAAATAACTATTCTCTCTTAAAAGTTTTAACGAATCAGCTTTGAACACCCTTTCAGGCAATTAATTCCAGAATAGGATAATCCTAGTTTCTCTTATTTTTCTCTCCTGAATGATGGTTGTTATGTCGGCAAACAAATGGCTGGAGTGGTGCTTTTTGTACCATTACTGAGTCACAGAATAGAATACGTCACAGAGAAGTGCTGCTATACATTATAGCAATTTCTGCTCCTATTAATTGTGGTACTTGTGTGAATTTAGCCCATATTTCATAAGAAGACATGCTTGCATCAAGTGCTTGTAGCCTGTAACCTTGCATCAAGCACTTCTAATTTCTTAAGCTTTAGAAGTTTTTGTTTTGATTTATTTAAGAAGGTACAATAAAAAGAAATTGGGTAAACTGACATTTGACGATCTGATAGAAAAGAAGAAGAAAAAGATAAATAAAAATGGAATTATTTAATTCATGCACGCCAAAACCAATTCAAATTTGGCAATTAAGATTCAGGTACTGTGCATATCTAGGGTATGTACGGTGAACTTTGAAAGTTTGGCAATATACCTTATGGTAAAAAAAACAGACAGCGGCTGCTTTCAGCAGCAAGCATCAAAGCACCAACCAGTTAACTGGATTAAACGATGAAATGTTATAGCAATGCACCCCTTAATGGGTACAGTAACAAAAGATATACTTGGTGTATTCAAAATGCTCACTTGAAATTATTTTGTTACTAAATTGCAGCCTGACGTCAAACTCTGGCCTCAGCAACACACCAGAAACAATATTAATAATAATCCTTGCATTTGATACAGCGCCTTATCACATCTTTGAAGCACTTCATAGAATATACTGTAACGTGAATTGACCGTATATTTTGTGGGCGAAACTCGATGCGATTGTGGTAGTAGTGGTATGGCAGGGTACAGGCAAGCTGCTAGTGAACTGAAAATAGCAAAAGGCAAAGTACTGCAGATGCTGGAAATCTGGTATAAAATAGCAGCGTGTTCTGAATGAGTGAAAGGTTCTCTATCATAATGGAGGACTGTAGTAATGTTCAGGAACATTGTAAATTGGCTTTCCATGCTCGACTCTATAATTACCAATCTGATTTCTAAGGTGAGCTGCTTCCTTTTCCCCTCTTTAATGATAATAATAATAATACTAATACTTTACACTGACTATTTTTAAAGGTCTCACTGAGTTGAGGGCAACCTCTCTTCTTCCTCTGCCAACATCCCTCTGAAGCTTGTCAGGAGGAAATATATTTGGGCAGCTGTGGGGTAGGGGAGAGGGAGAAGGGAGGGGGACCCTCTGGGGAAACAGCTGGACTCTACTAGCCGCCTATCTATGAAAGCATAGTCAGGATCAGGATGTAGGCGTGTGGGAGTCTGAGGATGTGAATCTGTGTCACACCATTTGTTGGCAGTGCGCATTAATGCTTCCTGTGCTGTGCTGCTATTGCCATCCTCATGCAGGTTGTCAAGCAAACCAGAATATCAACTCCAGTAATCTTACTGACTCCTTTAATTTCCCGAAGCTGACTGCTGAAAAGGTAAAGCGATTGACAGCATTTGTGCAGGTTGGGAAAACTTCTGTCCGTATACAAATGCCTAGTCACTGCACTTCACAGTAAAGCACTTTGAGACATCTCAACATAGTGACAAGGCACTATATCATGCGCAAGGATTATTATAAGGAATGGATATTATAAGTGAATGATTCACTCACCACATCCTGCTATTTAAGTCAGGACATAGACCTCGGAGTCAGACTGTGCCACTGTTAAGTGCTCTGAGATACTACCCAACGTGGCGGGCGCTATATAAGTGCAAGTTGTTGTGGTTTAAAAGCATCTCCCTCCCACCTGCTATGTGCAGATTGAAAAACTTGTGGAAAGACACAAGGTTTTTATAATCTTTCCTGCTCAGTCTGAACAGACTAAGATTTGTCAGAGACAGGTGTACTATTAGCAACTGTTATAAATTATTTTTTGTGAGGTACATTCATATTTCCATCAAAGTACACAGTCACTAATTCACAGCACTGTATATCTTCCTGAAGCTCTTTGAGACGTCCTGATGTGATGTGATGTGATGTGAAAGGTGTTTTACCAAATGTTAGGATGATTACTATCATTTTATTGGCTGCCCCCTATAGTTAGTCTAAAGGCAAAGAACGAATCAATATTGGGCTTCTACTTCTCCCCATTTCACATTAACGTCAGATGGATATTTGACACGCATCACAGATGATGATACCAGTGGCATGTGCACAGCTTATTCTGAAACTCCCTCTTTCTTTTTGAAAAAAAGGTACGGTATTAAATCATCAAAAGCTAACGGCCAAAATGAGGGAGAAACGATAAGGTCCTAGAAAATAATCTTATAATCAGTAGCCAAAAGCTGCTAATTATTTATAATAATCTGAGTTGTGTGAATATATACAGTGCAGTCCTTCATAACTGGGCTTTAAAATTAGACTAGTGTATATTGTAACAGAGTGAGTTAAACTGAGGTCGCTTCCCAGCACTTCCAGGTTTGTCATCACTGAGACCCACTGATCCTAGGCTCATGAGCAGAACATTAAGCGACTCAAAGTCAGAAGCAGGAGGTGTAATGCTCCCATGTATTCAGTGTTATAGTATTATAACTGAACCTGTGGTATACTGAGGCAAGCTACACCGTGTATGAGGTGAGAAATGTGTCAATTTGCCCAGTCAAGCCATTGTTATTACTGACTGTAGATGAGTGTGGCTCAATTATCAAGCTCACAGTAAATCCCACTAAACAGCAGTACAATCCATCCATTGGAAGACAAATGTGCAATAGTGGACATTGGCTATGAGAACTTTAGTTGGTGGGGGTTGTGGGGGTGGGGAGGAAGAGGATTAGTGGGGGAGTCTCCTGTACAGTTGGCTAACTCATAATTGATTATTAAGCAATTTCTTAACTTCAACTGTATTTTCAACCCTTCTTGTCTGATTGCTTCAGTTCCAGAGACGACAGTAGATTTGTCCTTGAAACGCTCGGACTGAGGCACCTGCACGTGGGAGTTTTGAAATTTGGAAAACAAGACTATTAGATTAAGAACCACACAGTTACCTTTTTGCTGAGAATCAAAATTATTGCGCGATGCTCCAAGGTGCTGTGTTATATATAAAAAAGAACAAAATTGAATTCAAAATATGGCTGAAATGCAGTAATATCTCATTTTATAAAAAGATAATCTCTCATTTAAAAAAATTAATAATAATCCTTGCATTTGGTATTGGTATAGTGCCTATGACATTGGAATGGCTCAATCAGACCTGGGTTTAATTCCCAGCCAGGTGGGGAAGTGCAAAACCTTAGGTAAATTTCCTTCCTCCACAAACACACAGCTCTGTTCAGCGCCTTGAGACGTCCAATCGATGTGACAGTTCAGGATCTTGGTCCTCACCTTTAAAGCCCTTCATGACCTCACCCCCCACCCCCACCATCCCCCACCTATGCGAATACCAACCTCCGACCAAACTGCCCGCTCCCTCCACTCTGCGGGCTACGGCCTGCTTCACATCCCCCTCCTCATACGCCCACAAATAAATCCACAAACATTTCATATGGGTTGTTAACACAGCATTTCATTTAGACACCAATCATAGCTTTCCGTACTTTCTCAGATTAGTTCATAACAGCCATTCTGCCCCAACCTCTGGAACACTATCCCACAGTCTTTCTGCCTCACCCCATCCCTTGCCTCATTCAAGATCCACGTCAAGGCCTTCCTCTTTGACTCTGCTTTCGATTAACCTCCTTCCCCATCCTGCCCTCCACCCTCCCCAATCCCTACCCCCAGCTTGTATTTTGCAATTCTTAACTAGCCTCTGAGTATTGATCTTTTTAGGCCACATATTTGAAAAATATACTGTATATTGCTCCTTGACTGTATTGACTGTGAATTGACTGTATTTGTAGGCGAAACACGGCAGCCAATTGCGCACAACAAGGTCCGAAAAAACAGCCGTGGCTTGAAATGACCAATTTATTATTGCTTTTTGAACGATTATTATCAGACGTGTGGAGTAAGGAAACTTGCCCAAGGTTTCGCCCGGTTTGGAATTGAACCCAGGTCTCTCGCTTGCAAGGCAAGTGCTCTAACCATTGAGCTACAGGAGTCCGCGAGACTTTCACAAGACTACTCTTCTGGCTTTATGCAAAATCAACATCCAATAACGGGAACAACAAAATTACATTTATAGAGCACCTTTCACGTCGGGAGGATGTCCCAAGGCTCTGAAGTCTTACCTAGAGCCTTGGGACATTCTCCCAACGTGAAAGGCACCATGTAAATGTAATTTTATTTTTGTTGTTGTTGTAGAGCCTTAAAAAAATATAATGTGCAAGGATCAAGTTTAGATGTGCTTGAAAGTCTACGGTAAATAAAGCCAATCCTGACGTAGGTATTCACCACTTTGCTCGTCACTGTTTCCAGTGCTGGAATAGCCAATATCCACTTTTATTCAAATTGGACCATCAGATTTTTCCCAGACCCCAATCTACTGCACATTATACACTTCACTTATTTTCCTGTGGTTTCAGCTGTAATTTAAGAAAAAACAGAACCTATGATTCAGCTTTTGAATTTTTTTTTAGAAGTTACTTAAAAGATGAGAAGACTTTCTTCCCACATTTCAATTTTCTTATTTTCTCTCCTATTTATGTTTATTCGTGCTTGGGCACAGTTCTCCAAATCATTTTAATCCTTTTCATTGGTTGTTGATTATATAATTAAAGCCACTTGTAATTCCCTCTGTACACATGTGCATGCACATGGTTAACCCAACCCACAAATATTTCATATGGGTTGTTAACACAACATGCCATTTAGACACCAATCATAGCTTCCCATACCTTCCCACATTAGCTAATAACAGCCACTTCAGCACACACCAGGGAAAAGACAATGAACTGAATGTAACATTAACCTGGTCCATACACCTCAATGAAGCAATAGTCACAAAATTTACCCATGTTATAATGTAATATATGTAGGAATCGTAAACTAAGAGGGTTCCAAAATTCCAAACAATCTTACATTTTAAGGCAATGGTTTTAAGGGCAAGGTCCAGAAGCATTTCAGGCATCTGGAATGCATCTCCTTATGAATAGTATGTCATTCCATTCCGCATTGCTGTATTTACACTATTCCGTACACGCTTGATTATATATTTAATAGATATAATGTAGAACACCAAAACCAAAGATGCAAACATGTTATTGGTGTTGCTAGATGTTTATAGTTTCAGACGTAATCTGATTTCTAACTGGGAGTTTTGGCTCTGTATTTCACCGTGCTGTATGTGTTTATATGTACAGTATATATAAGATGTCCTCTGATGTAATAGATAGTCATGCCAAATGTCCACATTTTTCAAATGTAATTGGGTTCAATCTCTATCTGACACTCATCCCGACATGTCTTCCTGCTGGCACTCAGCTGTGCATTCCAGCCGATGTATAAAAACAAAATACAGTAAAAGCCCGTTTATCCGGCACCCTCGGGACCTGGCCGGTGCCGGTTAAAGCACCTACCGGATATTTGGCCGAAAACCCAACACAATTTTTTTAAAAAAAATGTTAAAATAAAATTTTAAAAAACATAGCATATTAATAATAGACAAATAATCATTCATATGATAATATAATATATATATAATAATAATCCTTTTACATACAGCGATCAGGCAGTTCAGAGAGATCTTTAAACTAGTGCAAAAGTTACACAAATGACACTGTTCTCATTGGGGGCAGAAGAGAGGAAAGCAAACTGCTTTATTGAGAAAGCAGCCGCCGCTATCACTGTTCGGTTAACTTTCTTTCCAAAAAAACCTTGCAATGCCTGTGTGTGTGTGTGCACTAAGTTGCACTCTGTAAAAAAAAACAGATCGGGCATTGCAGGGTTTTTTTATTAAACTAAAAGCTGTGATATGCATTGATCTGCAAGCTTTGTTCGAGGTATGTGTCTGTGTTTGCTGTTTTGTGACTAAATTAAATCTAAATTAATCAACTCACCCTCTGCCTCTCTCAAAGAGTGCATTGCTTTACAGTACTGGCAGAATTCTGAGCTAGCGCCACTATCAGGCACCTAGTAGCAGCATTCCAAAATACTGACGCAACACAAAACACCCAAAAAATGCATTTTTCCAGATAAATTCCGGTTATTGAATGCTGACCTTTTTTTTTGCGGAGCCGGTTATACGGAAGTTATGCTTGATTGGGTCACAGATAAACGGGCTTTTACTGTATAAATGCATATGCAAAGAAAAAAAAGCTATTTGATCATCAAACTCATTCCATCCATAGGCCACACTGATCTAACCGATCAAACCAAGCATTTAACTCTGATCTGTTCCATTCACAGGTGATAGACCTTTGGTCATGACGTGCATAGGCATCATTTGTCCAAAGATGATGATCATAATAATCCTTGCGTTTGATATAATGCCTTCTTACATTGTTGGGACGTTTCAAAGCACTTCACGAGATATACTGTGAGCATAGATCATAAGAATTAGGAGCAGGAGTAGGCCATTCGGCCCTTCGAGCCTGCCCCGCCATTCAATAAGATCATGGCTGATCTTCTCACCTAAATGATTACCTCCCCTGTCCCCATATCCCCCTAAACCCTCTATTTTTCAAAAATCTATCAGTCTCAGCCTTGAAAATGTTCAAGGACTGAGCATCTACACCCTTCTGGGGTAGTGAATTCCATAAATTCACTACCCTCTGAGTGAAGAAATGTTTCCTCAACTCTGTTCTAAAAGGCTGACCCTTAATTTTAAGCCTGTGACCCCTGGTTATAGATTCTCCTACCAGGGGAAACAGTCCCTCAGTGCCTACTTTATCTAGCCCTTTAAGAATCTTATATATTTCAATAAGATACCCCTAATTCTTCTGTACTCTAGAGAATACAGCCCTAGTTTATTCAACCTATCCTCATAGGTTAGTCCCCTCATCCCAGGAACTAACCTAGCGAATCTACGCTGCACCCCCTCAAAGGCAAGTATGTCCTTTTTTAAATAAGGAGACCAAAACTGCACACAATACTCTAGGTGCGGTCTCACCATACCTTTAGGTGAACTAGAAGGGTCGCCTAGGGAGCCAAAATTTGGGGGGCGCCGGCCCTGCTTCGACACCTACAGCGGAGGTCACCACAGCAGCTCTGAAGCCAGCAGGAGCGACGGCAACAGCAGACATGACATCTTGTCATCGGAATCAGATGGTCTGAGTGAGACGGCCATCAGTGAGGTCTCCGGCTCATTCATCAGCTTGCCCAGCGAGACGGAGGAGAAGGCTCCACTGGAGATCAGACCTGCCACAGGCAAGGAGCTGCTCCAGGGATGGGCACAGGACAGGGCAAGGTAATGGTATACATAGTAAAGTGGGGGCAGTCACAGACTCGGGCTTCACCTCCTCCCCCCACCCTCCCTCACCACCATCTAACCACCCACATCACCACCGTTGGGGGGGAAACTATTACAACACTATACTGTATAAGGGAGATTTTAAAAAACCAACTTGTTTCAAAGCAGTTATATGTCTGTCTGTGTACATAATTTGTATGTTTGCATATGAGTTTCTGTGTACATTATGTATGTGTGTGTGTGTGTAAGTACTGTATATACAGTACATATGTATATAGGTGTGTGTATATATATGTATTTGTGTAATATGTGTGTGTATATACAGTATATATGTGCGTAGGTAATTAACATTAGCTTATCAAAAGTTACTAGGGGTCGCACATCTGAAGGCTCGCCTAGGGCACCAAATACACTTGCGCCGGCCCTGCATAGGAGCGTCACCTTCGACAATGTGATTCCAAGCCTGGAATGTGGGACTTGAACCAGCAACCTTTTTGCTCAGCTGAGTGTGCTACCACTGAGCCAAGCTGATATCAGTTGTCCACATGTGCCCTGATTTTCGTATCCTAAAAATCCTGTTCTTAACCAAATGTTTTGATTTGCATTTAAAAGGAAGTCACATTAATTGACATGGCATGAAGTTGTCATTTTTCATATCACTTCAGCCAAGACACCTGGATAGATCTCACCTTGTCAGATCAGAACAGACACAGTTTAGAAAGTCTACAAAGGTGTGTCTTGGCTGAAGTGATGTGAGACATGCAAAAAGTGTCAAAAATAACATCTCCCCTCTCCCATATGGATTCGCAAAGATGTGACAAATTCAAAGCCCAGTCATTTAACTAAGGAGCTGCTAAAAATCCATGAAGAAACAGGAACCAATGGAGAGAATTCAGATATGATGCCACAATAGAGCAAGAACCACACTAATCCATTAAGATATTATCAGTGATGAATGTGGACCATCACTTTAAACAATGCTTATGATGAGTTGCTTCTGGATTAAGGTCCTATGCAACAGCAAGCTTTTGCTAACTAAAAAAAAGCTTGTTCACTCTTAATGTAATTTATGAGAAGGGATAATTAAATACATCACGGTGTCCTGTTAACAAGTGCCCTATCTGTTCCGTTCTTCATCAATGAATTGACTATTATTCCTCTTTAAAATTTCAAAAGACCTCAGAGTGAAGTGCGTACACAGCAAACAAAGAAAGAAAAGTTAAACTACAGACCTTGGCGGGGAATTTCCCTAGGTTACAGGAGAACCTCAGGCAACCACCAATTTCAATTATCCACCAGATTCAACTGCACTTTACTCCAGATCTGACTGTTCAACCGCTTTATAAATGTAATTTTGTTGCTGTTGTGTTGGGACAAATTCTAAGACTTCAGACTGAACTACTCCACCACAAAAGGTAATTTTAGATTAAAACTAGGAAGTATACCTAGTGTAAGTAAAACACTACATAGAAAGCTGATATTTATTTAATTATTAATTCATGAAAGAGACATGCATAATACAGAAGTATTATGAAAAAGCCATTGTTAATACAGTATTTGTTTTGGCATTGGATGAAAAATAAAGTAGATGACCTTAGGTTTTATGTTCAGAAAAGATCAACTGTGTTCAGAATCTTTAATAAGCATATAATAATATTAATAATCCTTGCATTTTATCCTTAGGACATCTCAAAGCACCTCATAGAATTTACTGTTAAGGGTAGTGACTCTGTATTTGGCAACCAATTTGCACACAGCAATGGCTTACAAATAGTCAAGAAGTGAATGACCAATTTTAGAATCATAGAATCATAGAATTTTTCAGCACAAAAGGAGGCCATACGGCCCATTGTGTCTGTACTGGCTCTTTGAAGAGAGCTATTCAAAGTCAATCCCACTCCCCAGCTCTCTCCCCATAACCCTGCAAACCCGTCCTTCCCAAATAACCATCCATTATCCAAATAACCATTTAGTCAGGGGATTGTTGACACCATGACACCAGGAGAAAATCCCTTCTCTTTTTGATCCACTGCTATAGGATCTTTAACATCCATCTGGACAGGTAAACAAAAGCTTGGTTGAACATCTTACCTGAAGGAAAGCACCTCCATCAATGGAACCCAGTGTCAGCTTAGTCTATGTGAATCCAAAGTTCTGAGGTAGGACATGAACCCACAACCTCTAGCTCAGAGGCGAGTGAGAGTGCTACCAACTGAGCATGGCTGACAACCTCTTTCCACTAAAATCAGAACCAATTAATCTTTCAGGAGCATGTAGAAGAGTATCATCTGCTCAAATCATTTAAAATAAAAAAGAACATTTACAATATACAGTATGTCACAGTCTGCTGAGAAACTAATAGATGTGGTGCAAACAAAACAATTCAGAGGGACAATGAATGAGACATTACATCAATAAAGCAGCCTTTATCAATTGAGAATCATAATTTATTTTTGCTTATTACCTAAGAATTACCGCTTTCAAATTAAGGTAATACGTTGAACAATATTTTAATTCCTTTCATGGATGTAAGACTGTGGAATGACAATGCATTGCTTTAATGCATTTGCTATGGTATTGCATGCTGCGGTTCATGTGCATTAGGTGTGTGTAATAGATCATTATTCCCACCATGATCTATGGCTAGGCCAGTGCACAGATGAAATGACAGGCTCTATTCATTGCTAATATTTCTCCTTCTTTATTCTCCATCATAGCTCACCCATGGCCATCTGGAGAAGGAGCAACAGCCAGCATCAACAGTGCTACAGAAGAGTTACCATAAGGTACTGTCATTTGTGGCACTTCGGATGATTTGTGTAGTATTTTTCTCTTGAGATTAGGCTACCCATGGCATCATGAGGCATGCCAGAATCCAGATTTCTACTGAATATTATTTGAAAGTGAGATGGTACCCAGCATCATCTTATTCCCTCTGTTGCAGCAGGCTTTTGTAGGCTTTCTATACCCTTTTCTACCACATGCGTGGAATCCTGTAGCTTAGTGTTGGAGCACTCTTCTTGCAAGTGAAAGACCTTGGTCTGATTCCAGACAGGGCGAAACCTTGGACAAGTTTCCTTACTCCACACACCTGATAATAATCCCTCAAATAAAACAATAATAAATTGGTCACTTCAATCTACGACTGTTTGGGGACACTGCTGTGCACAATTGGCTGCCGCATTTCACCCACAAATACATAGTCAATTCACTATACAGTAAAATCACTCAAATGTCATCCATGTCATCCCAGCCTCACTTCCTTCCTGAAGGTGGTACCACAAGGAATCATTGTTCAGCACAACGATCCATGTATTGAGCTAGGCTATTGGTAATTAAAATATGTGATCATTTGATGAATGTATTACATCCCAGTTCAACATTGCTAAAATATAAACGTTTCCTATTAAAATGTGTTGGTTGGTTCACTGTTGGATGCTTCAATGCCCTGTGTGCTCAATCCAAAATTCAACAGCAACAACTTGCATTTATATAATCCCCTTCACGTGGGTAGCATTAATTCCAAACACATTTGAGAAATCCATAAAGACATTGACCTCTTGGTATCTATGCATCTTCATGTTTAGCTCTCTGTTAACATGGACAATACTTTACCCCACTCCGCCGGCTTCTGTCACCTGGTGGATGAATGTTGATATGGATTATTGGTTGATGCCCCTAGAAACCTCAGACAAAACCTGGAGCCTGTTGCAAACGCATTCAGGACCTCAGCCACCATCGCCACTGAGGATATTCATGGCCCAGCTCATGGGAAAACATCAGGCTCTAGTTAGACTGAATCCTCTGTAAGATTCAGACTGGGCAGTCTAAGCTTGTAAAATGGTGACCCTTACACATAGACGCACATCATTTGTATTTCCATTTATCTAGTGTGGCTATAAATACACAAAATTACCCAAGTAAGATTTCTCCCCGTCCCCCACACTGTGGTTTGTAGTCAAACACAATTTTGGCATGTTGCCAAAATTGTCTTGCTTTTATTTTACTGTTTCATAACAGTACAACACATTGCCATGGGCCCAGGACTTTTCCTATAATACTGTAGTAAATAATAGGCTACGTTTGGGTTCCGTATACTTCACTCTCACGGAAAAATAGAAGAGCAGAATCAGAGACTGGGATCTTATTGTAATTGAAGCACAATAAGACAGGAAGAGAACTCTATTGACACTACTAAATAAACTTATCAAACAGCAATGTGCCTTGCCACCTCATTGTGGTAATGTCACATTCTTTCTAGCACGGCTACTATAATAATAATAATCCTTGCATTTGATATAGTTCTTTTCACGTCTTCTAGACGTCTCAAAGCACTTCAATGGAGAATGGACAGACATCTCTGTCAAGCGCTGCATAGGAAGAGAGTCTGAATCTGAAAATAATCTGTACACAGAAAACACTTGCTCTTCATGTGTCCATACAAAATCACATGGAGTGCATTCAGCACCGTCTCTGGCTGTGCCACATTGCTAGGTTCATACAATTCAGTTGCAAAGTATTGCTGAAAGCCTGAAAGGTACTCTTATTAGTTACCTAAGTACGTCACTTAATCACCATTATTTTGAAACGATGCTTCACTTCCACTCAACATCTCAACCAGCAAAGATTAAAATTTCATTGTGTGCAGAAGTTGAGAATATTATCATTTTCGCTTTTATTCCTTTTGAACTGCTTTACTTTATAAACGATTAGATCCTTCTTAACTAATGTGGTGCATATATATAATATAAAAGAAGATAGACCAGTACATACTAGTGGAATGTGCCTTTTCAGATGATTAAAATACAGTACACTGCAGCATATCAAATTAACACCCAAACCCTACAGACTCAGTGATTAGTTAGTACTGTTTAGATTTGTTTTCAGCTTCACATCATTTTTAGCCTTGGGAACCAAGCAGTGAAAGGTTCAGACTTTTTAAAATTTGGGCCTTTTATTTTGCGCTGGCTTGTATACAGTGTAAATTCATAACATATTCACTCTTCGAGAATTGCGTAAGGATATGCTTTTATTTGTGTTCAAAATATTGGTGCAAATTTAGTTTTTCCTTCTCCATTACGCACACCCTGCACACCTGTTCTTAGGTGAAAGTATCCAGGCCCCCTTGGCAGTTGCACTAAAGTGACCCCTCACCCCTTTTAAAAGCCTGCTCACTGTTTCCAACAACAACAACTTGCACTTATATAGTGCTCTCTATACCAGGTAGTGTCTCAGAGCGCTTACTCACTGTTTAAGATCAGCTATGAAGAGTGTCAAGTTGGACAACAATAACAACAAAGTTACACTTGTATAGTACCTTTCACGTCAGGAGGACGTCCCAAGGCGCTGGACAGTTACTGTGTCAGACCCGAGCTGGGGGCAAGGGTGGAGGGAAAAGGGGGATTAGGACTTGTCAATGGGACCATCGAAGAGGAAAGTCTTGAGGCGGGACTTGAAGGAGGCCAGGGAGGTGGCAGGGAGGAGATACTGCAGGATGGAGTTCCAGAGGTTGGGAGCAGAATGGCTAAACACTCGTCCGCCAATGGTGGGGCAGATGGGTGGGAGGACGTGGAGCAGGCCAGAGATTGCTGAGCGGAGGGGGCAGGCAGGTTGGTAAACGGTTAAAAGGGCACAGATGTAGAGTGGGACGAGGTTGTGGAGGGCTTTAAATGTGAGGACCAGTATCTTGAATTGGATCCTTTGGATGATGGGGAGCCAATGGAAACAGGCGAGGATGGGGTAGATGGAGTCACAGAGTTTGAAATGGTAGAGGACATGTGCTGCAGAGTTCTAGATTATCTGCAGCCTGTGGAGGGAGGAATTGGGAAGGCCGACCAGCAAGGCATTTGCATAATCGAGCCAGGATGCCAGCGCCTGATGCATGAAGGCGTTGGCGCGAGCTAATCAGTGGGGCCTCTGTCTTGACGTTCAATTGTAGAAAGTTAGCTCTCATCCGGGACTTGATGTCTGACAGACATCAAGACAGTACTACTGTCAAGACAGTAGTAGTCCTGGAGTCGAGGGTAGAGGCAGAAAGATGGGTATCATCCACATACATATGGAAGTTAACCCCATGTCTGCGGATGATGTCACCAAGTGGGAGTATCTAGATGTTGAAAAATAAGGAGCCAAGGACAGAGCCCTGGGGGACGCCACAGGTGACAGTGCAGGGGCTGTACAGGTTACCAGAGGGTGACTAATGCAAAAAGGTAACAAAAGATCATGGAGGGAAAACTAAACAAATTGCAGAAGGACCAATAAGACCAACGTTGAATCATGAAGAATGAACAAAGGCAAGATTACAAGTAAAATTCCCATGCAAATAGATGTAAATTAAACAACCAACATTTATTTAAGAATAATAAATATTTAACAAAGGTGATTGACCTACACTTGGGTTTACTTGGAAGTAAAACTGCAACTAAGCAGATCGTTTAGAGCAAAGAGGAAAAGCCCACAAATATACAGTCAATTCACTTTACAGTATATTCTGTGAAGCGCTTTTCACATCGATAAGATGTGAAAAGTGCTATATCAAATGCAAGGATTATTATTATTAAAAGATTACAGCAGAAAAGGGAAAACCTTCATGGATTATTTTCTGGTGCTTCTAAATGTTGCTGCTCAGGTTTTGTTAATAATGGTACATATGAAGCATTCCAAATGGTCACTGCTAAAACCCCCACAATATAAACAGTTGCAAAAGGCCTGCAAAGTCTGACAAAACAGTCGGAAGAAAACTCCAACTGCTAAATGGTCTTTGCCAATGTTTAAGATCGTGAATTTCTTCCATTTGGAGGGATTTTTGGTAGGAAATTCTGTTATTTCAGTCGCAAACTGGAAATTGTCAAATGGTTAATGCACTAACTTCCAACTTGCAAATACTTTACTACATTTCAGCTCCATTGTGTGAAACGCTTCGGCATGTTTTGATGTAACAAGATGCTCCATCAAATGTATAATTTTTCCTTGAAAAAAACAATTGAATCATGGAAATACGGCAAAGTAAGCAATCGTTCATTCAATATTAAAGAAACCCATGACATTAAAAATAGAGCAGCTCATAGGCATCCCAGAGAGACCTAGAATCCTACTAAATGACCAAGTGAGGTTGGGTGATCATTTTTTGAGATCGCAGAATGATAAGCCCTGGGGCAGGAGGCACAGTACAATATTATCCAAGAACAGATACCTGAGAATGTACATTTAAGAGCAGCTGTATTTGCATTAATCTGTCCATCAGCATGAAATTGATACAATAGCATTGCAAAGCTGCAACAAGGAATTATACCAACAATTGACTGTTTCCTTCCATTCATTGTGCAGCCAGAGAAGTACTTCACAATTTTTCGCTAGGGACAGACTGCATATAGCCAGCAGTTGCACAGCGCAAGACATTAACAAAGAGAGACACAAGACGTGTCCCAAACATTGAGAATGTGAGAATTTGATCGGTTACACTTCTTGCTTAATATGACTGGATATGTTTATACTTCCACCTCCCCAAGAGCCATCCCCCACAGAATATTCTGTGAAGTGCTTTGAGATGTTTCAACAATGTGGTATGTGGTATGGCACAACTGTATATCAAATACAAGGATTATTATTATTATTATTTAGACCTAATAGATTACAATTAATGTGTAGGTCACAATATAAGGTCCCCAGAATTTTTCTTTAATGGTCTCCTTCCAAAGCTCTCTGACCATTGCAAAATCAGGCCTACACAAATAATCCTTTCTCTGGCTGGATTAGATAAACAGTTTGGCATTGGAAGCACTATCTGATAAAAATGCTTCTTCATCTGGCCTGCTCTACTAATTGGAGCTTTGTCTTGCAGGGTTAATGGAAACAATAACTGTCCCCTCAGCTCTCATTCCTCCCTCACACCTTGTGCAGCTTCACTACATTGCTTGCCTTCATGCTTAGCCCAGGCCCAATGCTGCTGAAACCTTCATTCACACCTTTGTCATCTCCAAACTTGACTTTTCAAATGCTCTTCTCACAAGCCTCCCCAACACCACCATCTGCGAGCTCCCCCTCCTCAAGCTCTTGGCTGTACTCTAATCCAATGCATCTTTCTTTCACTGTATCTTATAATATTATTTTCCCTCAACTATTTATCTAATTCCCTAATAGAGTACAAGATTCATATGCACAGCTAGTTAATCCTCCCGACGTGAAAGGTGCTATAAAAATTTAATTTTGTTGTTGTTTGTTGTTAATAATTATTAATTGGTTTGAACAAAATTTTTAAATGTCACCTGTAAATATACAGTTACTCTACTACAGAAACATCTGTAAAGCGCTTTGATACGTTTAAGCATGATAAGGAACCCGGTTGTTAGTTGATTGGCAGATTGCTTTCTGAGGGTACTAATATCTTCCCACCAAAAAAATTGGTCACTCAATGCAAAACTGTTTGTGGGATGCTACTGTGCGCAATTGGCTGCAACATTTCGCTCACAAAACACACAGTCAATTCATTTTGCAATATTTTCTTTGATTTTGATGTACTTTGAGACATCTCAACAATGTGATAAGTGCTATATCAAATGCAAGGATTATTATCATTATTAATAAAGCACCATATGAAATGCAAGAATTATTATTACAGTAGTACTTTTCCCCACTATATTGAATTTGACAAATTCTGATTTCATACATTGAATATTCTGATTGTAAATGTGGAATATTCTGATTTCAAACATTGCATAAAAACTGAGGCTCAGTAAATATACACAACCAACGATATCTTAATGGTTAACCTCCACTCAACAAGTCACATCAACTATACAATAAAAACAGATACAATTTGTGCTGGTTGTCATCATTAATTCTGAGGAACAAATATCTTGCAAATAATCAGTCAAAAATCTGTTTCTCATCGGTAGCATTAACCCTACTCTAGTCTTCCTTTCCAGGAGTAATATAGTATAGCTGAAGATTGTTATCAGCTATAAAGCAACACTATCTTGCAATGCTACGTGTTCAGCACCTGAACCAGGAAGACAGATAACAGCTCATTTCCATGATCCATATAACGGGCACCAGGATATCCTGTGGAAAAAAACCTGTGAGGGTCGTGAAAAGGAAAACAAAGGGTACGGCTGGGCATGTTGGGCTGCTAATGTTACTCAGATGGTAATCGTGATAACACAGTTCCTTCATAAACACTGACAACGTGTCTGGAAAAGCTAACATTCACGAACCATAAGGAAAATCAACACTATGTTGACACAGATGTGCTATTGGCATTGAAAACAGTTTATGTGCAATGGTATGGCACCCTGTTAGTATTGTAAATTCCTCTGCAATGTTGCAGTCGAATGCACCACATGAAATCTATTAACTGAACTCATGAGTTATGCTGATATCTTGTATGCTCGAATATTGAACACGACTTGCAACACACACTGTGCTAACTGTACTCACTGAAATTGGTATACTGCTGCAAAAGGGTAGCAAAATAGGTGACTGATTGTGTTCTCTATTGTCAAGAAACGTGCTCTGAAGTTACAGCACCCAAATCCAAAAGCAGTACTATTAATATACAGTACTTAATGGCTGAAACAGATGGAAAGATTGAGTCTGCAACATCTAAAGAAGTGAAATTGAAAATGGACATTGAAGAGTAACATAGTACAGTATTTGATTTCAATACAATGTAATTTTTGTCAAAGTACATGAGTGGGCTTCAGTGATGTGATAATATTAAGCTCCAACATGTGACAAGACTTTGGTACCTAAGCCACAAGACTGATTTCTACAATAAGCAAATGTTAAAAAGAACACAATTGCATTAGAAAGAGACAGATTCCTAATGCTTGTTTACATTGTTACAAGACAACTGCAGAGTGGATCAGATTGGTATTTAAGTACCAAAGCCTATTATCCTTTGAAGTCTTTTACTACGGGGGTGCAGCAGTTGTAAGCTGGGTGTCCTGTGGATTTGTAAAGGCTGTGCAAACAGTAATGCTATTTGAGAAAAAAAGTTTAATTCATCATGAACTCACTGAAATTCTGCTGCTAAACTCTGTCTTAATTATAAAACAAATGTTTTCTGCTAATATAACCTCCATTAATCCAGTTCTTCGTTTTACTATTGAACAATCCACTTTACTCATATAGTTATTGTGGCCTCTGTAGTTGTTTTCTAAAATCAGTTATAGATTTAAATAAATGAAAGACTGGAACTGTGAAATAAAAACAGCTATTTATATCACTATAGCATAATTTATTTGCTAGATTCTGTGCATGTGATTTATTAATTGCATTTGATATTGCTTGCCTTGCAAGCGAGAAACTGCGGTTAAATTCCACACAGGACGAAACCTTGGACAAGTTTCCTTACTCCACATGCCTGACAATAATCCCTCAAAAAAATAAACTGGTCACTTCAATCCATGACTGTTTATGGGATTCTGCTGTGTACAATTGGCTGCTGCACATAATAATGTCCCAATAATTGCCATGAGGTGAATGATCAATTGTACCTGAGGGATTCTTGGCCAGAATACTGGGAGAAACTCCCTTCCCTTTTCAAATAGTACCCCAGGATCTTTATTGTTTCTTTCAGATTGTATGCTCCTAGTCACTGGAATGCCCTCCCTCTATTCCTTTGTCCCACGCCTTCTCTATTTGTTTTTAAATCTTGCCTTAAAACCTGCCCTTTCAACCATGTCTACAGATACTTCCCTCTTCCCCCGTTCCCCTGCTTGGTGTCCGTTATTATAAAGTGCTCTGAGACGTTACCCAATGTGATGGGCGCGACATAAATGGAAGTTGTGGTTGCTGTACAAATGTAATTTTGTTATTGTTTGTTTGTTTAATTACCCCATCCTACCTTTGCGACTTCCTAACCCTCTACCAACCTGCCCGCTCCCTCCACTTAATGGGCTCCAACCTGCTCCATGTCCCCCGACACACCCGCCCCACCATTGGCGGGCGAGCCTTCAGCCTTCCCGGTCCCAACCCCAGCTTGGGTCTGAAACACTGACTGTCCAACTCCTTGGGATGTCTTTCCAACGTGAAAGGCTCTATACAAATATAATTTTGTTGTTGCTATTGTTGTAACAACCACAAAGCGGTTTGCAGGCATTCAGCACTTTTGTTACTTTGATGAATTTATTCATCATTTGAAGGAGAAGGACTGATATCAATGAATAAATGTACTATAGACAGTCAACGGGTAGCCTGCTCATTTTACATCTCTGAATTGATTACATTGCATGGTTATGTTTTGCTTTTGATCATGAATTTTTTGGTCAGCTGGGTGTCTGAAACATGTGGCAACCCATCACCATGCTTAAGAGTATCCAAACCAAACTGAGATTTTTTGCAATGGAAATCTATTGGAAATTTCTATACATATGGAAATCCCAGAGATAGATTGTTGGAATGGAATGTGTGATCTCTCCCTGGAGGGACATCTCTGTTTATCAAATTCTAGAAGGAATTGGGGCGCTGATTGGAAAGCGCAAAGGCTTCGGGACTCCAGATTTTGCTTTGGGGTACCACTGGAGACTAACAAGCTAACCTCATCGCTTGCCCTTGATATTACTGCATGGAAAGCTTTTCTGCTGCTTGTCCAGCTTGGACTACCCATAAGGGCTTTGGATTGCAGGGTTAACAGGAGTTCAGTGGGATGTCTCCCTGCCCCCGTGACCGGTCTACCCTTTCAGCTCCTGCCGATGAGCCAGTCTGAAATACTGTACACCGGCCTGGCTCAGGGACTGGAATACTGTCTCAATCCAGCCTGGCTCAGGGACTGGACAAGGGAGACTGCCACAGGGCTGGCTTGATTCCAATATTTTGTTGGCAGGCATGTCACCTTGGAGCCAGCTCAGCTCTGAGGAGACCGCGCTTAATTTTGATCATAAAGGAAAGGAATATCATTGTGTGGAAAAGGGACATTTTTACCAGCAACCAGTGTGATTTTTATTTGCCATTTTCCACACTTTTCATCCCTGCCACCTCTTTCAGTGAGAGTGAATTACATTGTGACATAGTTGGAGTAGACCATTGCTCCACCTAGCAAACCCATCCAACCAGTTTTAATAGCAATTCATCTATTCATCTTTATGATGCAGACACTTCCCCATTAGGAACGTGTTGAAGCTGTCGAAAATATTCCAAGAGAGGATCCTAATAACCAGTACGAAACATTATTGCTACTGGTCTGGGCCTGATTCAAACACAGGTCCCAGGAGTGAAGAGGTAGTGTGCTGACTTATTGTGTTATCACTTATCTCCTGCGAAGCTCCTACCCCAAAATCATTAATGTTAATTTAACCGAGTGATGAATATATATATATATATAGAAACATCTTTTTAGATTACCTTGAATTCTCGTTGAATTGAGGGGAACAGGAGCCATCACCTTACAACATTCTTTTTCTCACTTTAAAAATGAAATGTCTTTAATCTAGTTGTGATTCTTTGGTTTGATCGTTCAATATGGAAGAATACTGAATATGTGCTGCATAATATCAGAGCACCTAACTGAAATTTAAAACCAATGCCTATAATTTATTGCACTATATATTAAGTAGAATCATATTTTTTTTAAACAAAAGCAATTCACGCCTTTCATTATACTGTACACATGAGATCAATCAATCAATCAATCAATCAATCCAAACTTACATTTATATAGTGCCTTTCACATCGAGAAGGCGTTCCAAGGCGCTGTACAGTTAGGTAGGGACAAAAGCAATGGGGGAGGGGTCAGTGCAGGATGAAGAAGAGTAGGAAAATTGACTGTATATTTGTGGACGAAATGCGGCAGCCAAATTGTGCACAGCAGTGTCCCACAAACAGTCATGGAAGTGAGATTAAGGGAAATGGGGGGGAGGAGAAAAGATGTCAAGGAGAGGGGTCGGGGTAGGGGGAAGGAGAGCAGGAAAGCTGACTGTATATTTGTGGGCGAAACGCGGCAGCCAAATTGTGCACAGCAGTGTCCCACAAACAGTCGCAGAATAAATGTAAAATGTGAATTTAAGGCACAAGGTGTTTTTTTTTAATATATATTGACAATGTAATTATACTCATTGAATTACATAGATTTACATAGAACATTACTGCAGAAAATATTTGACTCAACTGGTTCATGATGGTGTTTATACTCTATGTGAGCCTCCACCCTTCCTATTCCGGTCTCCTATACCTCTCTTCCCTTATGTATGCATTGAGTTTCCTCTTAAAAAAAATTATGATTTTTGCTTTAACCACAGACTTCACATTCTCACCACCCTCTGTGAAAAGAAGTTGCTCCTGAACTCCCATTAGATGAGCTAGTTATATTTAGGAGCTTATATTTAAGCCCCCAACAAACATAAGTGAGTAATAAACATATTTTTTCTTTGAGGCCATAAAGTGTGCTCAACTAAGATGATGAAATGGGATACCAGGAGGCTTTAAACACTCCTATAAGGTGGAGTTAAGGTTTCATACTTGCGGCAATCCCAGGATTGATCTTACCTTCCACCCAGTATATGGTACCTTCGCCAAAGGGTCATAATAAATTCACTGGTTGCTTTATATGGAATGTAATTGATGTGTTTTACCGTGCCAGATCATATTAATAAACAAATATTAGAACACCAAGAAGATTTTTTTTGAATAGTTTTTCTTCCTATCATATCCCCTTGCGATCTGCTTGCTGAACGCCAGCCAGTGTAAGAACACACATTATAACCCAGTAAGTTAATATCCATATTTAATCTATGCCCCAGGGTTGGTAAGCGACTATCCCATATTTCATGATTACTGTACAGTATGTGCAGTAATTCATTTTTGGGGTTAGAACATTTATAATTTGATGTGTATTATTACTTTAGTTTCTATTTACTTTTTAAAAAATGGTGCAGCGCACACGCTTTCAACATAGAAAACATTATTTTGGGATTGATGACCTTATCACATACACAGTTACATGCAGTGATAAGGCACGGAAACACACCATTTGACCCAACAGACTCATGCCATGGATTATATTGTACACAAGTCCCCATCTCTACCATTTCCCTCACCTGTACCCCTCTTTTTCCTTCTCCCTCATATACGCATCAAGTTTTCTTAAAAAAAATCTCATCTGAAGCTGACACCTTCAACAATGCAGTGCTGGCATGGAGTGTCTGTCTGGGCCATGAGTTCAAAGACCTGTTGTGGGACCAGGAAACAGAAATCTATCTGTGCTCCAAAAAACAGTGGAAATGCATTTTAATGAGATTCCCACTATATAGACAACTGAGTTCTGGTGGGTGGGACGGGGGGAGATACACAAATTGGATCCTATGCTATTATTCCATGGCAAAACAATGCACTGAGACACTGAGTTGCTGCTCGACTGGTTTTGTTTCCCTCTCCAAAGTTCCCTCCTCCTTTTCTGAAAGTCACCTCTCTGTTGGGATATGGCTCTTCAGGCTCCCTGCAACAGCTTTTGTGTGTTGATGGCCTACATGACCACTGGGGGGCATCACAGCTCAGATAACAATGTTATCTGAGGCTTCATCTTAATGGTTGCCCTAATGCTCCCCCCAACACCCCCCCCCAGCCCCCCGCCCCCACTCCATACCCACAATAAAGGGCATTTTGTGAAATTGAATGGTGCTTCCTTTTTATGACCATAATCTTCCCTCGCCAACATCCACAGATTACATCTTCCAGTAGACGTCACTGGATAGCAATCAAGGAACAGGAAACCTGGCTGATTTTCTTCCCTTCAGGTTGATTGACATCAATTGTACACAGACCTCATCGAGCCCTGGCATATTGATGGCCCCATTTCCACACTGGGTAGAGCTTTTGCCAACTGAGCCATTCAACTAAACTATTTAATAAGCCCAGTTACCATCCAGTATCTAACACAGTATATCTCAAAGCCCCAATATAAATATGGTCATTTGTTATTCATTCACTATTTAAAAAGTGAGTGAGATCCACCAAATCTCCACAAAGAAGGGATCACTTTGACTTGGTGTTACATTTGTAGCTACTGTTATGTTATGTTATTACCCTTTGCAGGAATAATGTCTGCCACTAAAATGAATCTATGATTCAGTTATAGCAATACATTAAAGAGATAGGATGCAATGCTTCATTTATTCCAGTTCCTTCATAAAGGTTTCTATTGGGGGAGAATAGAAGCGTCCCTTATCACTGAACTGTTTCAGAAATAATTGGTGCTATCTGATGAAACCAACTGCTACATTTGACTACAAATACAATCCCCATACTTGACAGTAATTATCTGTGAAACACATTGAGATCCTTAATCATATAAGGTTTTATAATAATGTATTTTTTTGACTCTGAAATTGGTGTTGTGCTAATTTATTCAATTTTAGAATCTCATCCTTTGCCCATTACATTCTGGAAAAGACTGATTTACACTCATGGGCACAACTTCTTCACCTACCTTCTTAAAGACTGTGCAAAGGCTAGACGCCTTGAACAGAAAAATGTAATTGAATACAGGAAGGTGCTCTGACAATATACGAACTGGTGTTCTGCATGTAACTAATCATGCTGAACCAAATAAGAACGTTTGGGTATTTCTATATTCCTGCTTTTAATTTAGCAAAAGCTAAAAAGTCAATGTCACGTAATATCCCATACAAAAAATTATGTTTGAAAAAGAAAATTGCTACCAAAACTATTAAATGAACGAAAGTGTGTAAAATGTGTAAGGAGGAGATATCCACTCTGGTAATGAGAGTAAAACAGTAACAGTTTCAGACAAGAGTAAACCATTATTCTGATGAACCTTCGCATTTAATTTCTCAAGAGATTCTGTCAACACATTGCATTATCTGATGCACCTGAATCTTTTTAACTTCCACGAACATGTCTGGTTCCTGCTTGAAATCTTTCATAGATCTTCCTGCCACCATCTGTCCTGGTAGTTTGTTCCATGTGTTTGTCACTCTTCCAGTGAAAATTATTCTCCTGCACTTTCTACTCGCTTTTAAAAGAACTGCAGAAAATTAGCAACCAAATTACAACTGAATCTTACACAATTCTGGTAGCCCTTGAAGAAAAATAATAATTTGAAGAAAAATAGTCTTAAATTCAAACCATAATAAATTTCAGGCCTCAGATGATTAACCAGGATAAGGGGTGAGCGCCTTCAAGTATTAATTATGGCTGGTGTGTCACTTGCCACTGAGCTTGACCTATGCACTGAATTTGAATAAAATAAATTAAACCTGCATGCACATTTCATGCTCTGATTTAGTAATTAACTCATCTGCAATGCTAAGTGACGGAATGCAAAAATAGATATTGTTGTAACACGATACAGTATTGGTTAATGCAACTTAAAATGCAACAAGCAGTACATTGTATTACACTTCCATAATAGCATAAGAGAAACATCAAAATATTATTTCCCTAATTCTCAGTTGAAGTCAGTAGAGGTATTACATTCCTAGTCATCCTGACATTTGGTATAGCACCTATCATGACGGGAGGACATCTCTTCACAATACGTTGTGGAGTCCTGTAGCTCGGTGGTTAAATCACTCAGCTTACATTCCCATCCTTGCCTGACTCCACTGGCTCTCCATCACCCAGAGAATTCAATTCAAGATCCTAGTCCTCACCTTCAAAACTCTCCATAGCTTCACTATATCTGCAACCCCCTAACCCACTATGAACCCGTCGGCTCCCTCCGCTCAGCGGGCTCTGGCCTGCTCCACATTCCCCCACCTTGCCCGTCCCACCATTGTCCCCCGTCTCACCAGTCCCACCTTCAACCACTCTACCACCAACCTCTGGAACTCTATCACTTAGTCTCTCCACGTTGCCCCCTCCCTTGTCTCCTTCAAGACCCATCTCAAGACGCTCTTCGTTGACCGTGCCTTTGAACACCCTCCTTCCCCCCTTGCTCACCACCATCCCTGATCCCAACCCCCAGCTTGTCTCTGAAATACTGACTGTCCAGCACCTTGGGACGCCCTCCCAACATGAAAAGCTCTATACAAATGTAAATTTGTTATTTTTGTTGTTGTGTGTTTTGCGATGCAGCAGCCAATTTGCATACAGCAGCATCCCACAAACAGCCATGAAGTGAATTTTATTTGGAGGATTGTTGCTGGTGACTGGACGACCTCCTGATGTGAAATGCGCTATATCATGCAATTTGTTATTATTGTTTCAGGGGTAGAATGTTAGGCAGTCACACTAATAAGCAAATCATCTGTGTTTACCTTTGCTCAGGGCATCCCTCAAACACTAGCAAACAGAGAAGAAAAGTTGACTTGTCTTTTTGATGGTCAAAGAACCTTAAGGAATAACCAGTACCATGCTCCATAGCTAAGAAGGCCCATTGACATGTACCTATTTACTGCAGATCTACCCTGGAGTTAATGAGGAATCTGAAAATGAGTTGCGAGTGTGACTGGCAAGGAGATACATTAAAATGTATTTCATTTCCAAATGAGAAGTGAATACTACAGTACATTTCTTTTGGAGAGCACTGGTGTAATGGCACTAGCAGATATACCCAGATAAAACAGAAGGAAAGAAAGGTCTCTGACCAGAGAGGGCATCGGAAACTCAGCAGGTAGTGCACCTAACACAATGGAGTCAGGTCACAATTGCTTGTGGAAACTGAAGTTCATCAAACCTGAAGGAACAGCACCATTAGATTGCAATGCAGATCGTCAATTGCCTTATCTTTGTGCCAATAGCAAACACACAACACATGTTAGAAATAAGTCGGATTGCTCTGTTCTGTTATACAATGAAGGTATCTGGGGCATTGCATCACAAGGTTTCCTGCCAAATACACCTCAACACAAACTAGGAGCTGTACAGTAGCAATAATTCTTCCAAAATGTCTTCCCAAAGGTACAGATCATTATCAACTTTATTCACACACACAAGTTGAATCACATACAACCTTCAAAGCCAATAATATCTCTGAATCTGAAGGATTACTGATATGTGTATCCCACTAGAGATGCACATTTGGAAATGAAATACATTTCAACGTATCTTGTTGCCAGTCACTCTTTAATTATGCCAAAAAATAAAAGGTCCATTGTACGAACCCAAACGATAAACATCCAGCATTCAGGAAGAACAAAACAGGGAATGCTGGCAGTAGTTCTGTAACTGTAAACAGTAAAATATGCATGTCAATTCACAATTCCTGGGAGAAAGACCTGGTAATTATGCCATCTTGCATTATATTTTACATCAAACCCTCTCAGGGGGAGTGGGAGGTAAACACAGTCTGCTTGGAGCTGAGCTGCCCCCAAGGTTAGTATTGGAATTGAGTCAACTCTCTTTAGCAGTATTGAGCCAGGCGGGACCGCAGTCCTCTAGGTCCTCCTAGGCCTCTGCTGATGACAGACCAGCCAGACTAGTTGGCAGAGCTTGGAAGGACAAACTGGGAGCAGGTAATTCTGGTCCATATCAATGCGGTATTTTTTTTTCCTATATGTAGGACCTTGCATTTATTTGTGTTGAACTTTGCCAGTAACCAGCTGGTGTGTATATCCTATGGTATCTTGTGTAAAGGGTGCTATATAACAATAATAATAGTAATAAATTCAAATTGTTGTTCTTGCCCTATCGGGCTCTTTTTGCTGTTTCTTCTGTTACCAGTCTCCATAACTGGGTGTAATTTGCAAATGGTTCTTCCACTTGGGTCTGCAAATCCAAGTCAATAGAATTATAAGTAGAGCTGGAGGCCATTCGGCCCATCATGTCAAAGACTTTGAAGAGCTGTCCAAATCCATCTCACTCCCTTTCTCTCTCCCCATAGCCCTGCAAATCTGCCCTCCCGAAGTAACTATCCACAGTACTTCTCTCTTAAAAGTTGTTATTAAATTGGCTTCCACTACCCTTTCAAGCAATGTATTCCAGACCCGAACAACTCTTGGAGCTCAGTGGTTAGAGCACTCGCCTTACAAGCGAGAGACCTGGGTTCAATTCCAGGCAGGGCGAAACCTTCAGCCTTACTCCAAATGACTAATAATAATCATTCCCCCAAAATTATAAATTGGTCATTTCAATCCCTGACTGTTTGTGGGACACTGTTGTGCGCAACTGTGCCGTGTTTTGCCCACATATATACAGTCAATTTACTCTACAGTATATTCTGTGAAGAGCGCTTTGAGACATCTAGAAGACTTGAAAAGCTATGTCAAATGCAAGGATTATTTTTTATTGGTAACTTCCTGTATGAATTTTTTTTCCCTTACCTCCCCTTTGTTTGTTTTAACAATTATTTTAAATCGGTGTCGTCGGGTTACCAACCCACTCGCCAGTGGAAATAGTTTCTCCTTGTTCCTATTGAACATTCGATCCTATAGAATCCCCTCACAATTTTGAAAACTTGTATTAAGTTTCCTCCTAGCCTTCTCAGAAATATAGTAAACTCCTAAAAAAAAGCACTCCAAGAGAAAGGAGCTCAATTATGATATCTGGGGTGACTATGTTGGTATGATGACCATAACAACAAAATTACATTTGTATTGCATCTTTCAAGCCAGGAGGACATCTTAAGACATCATAAGAGGCCACTGTGGCCAGGAGGACCTACACAACAACAACTGTTTACACTTAAATAACACCCTCCACACCGGGTGGGGTCTCAGACTGCTTATACTAACACACAATGCAGTTTTTGTGCTATACCTGGTTGTCAACTACCAGCTAAATAGGTAGTACATGCAATGAATATTTTGACTTAGTTTCTCAACCTCTATTTGTTAATGTCCTCGATTTCTTTACATTCAGTTAATTTCAAATTTACATCCATATCTTATCCTTGCAGATTACACCAAGCATCATTTGCAAGATGACACGTAGTTGAGAGAAACTGGAATCAGAAGAGGTGAAGGAGTTACATAGAGATCATGATAATCAGCTCATGTCTGACAAAGTTGAATACAAATAAAGTCCATGTCTTACTCAGTGCCATCAGTTTGTGAAGGAGGCTTCCAAGTGATACTTTATTAAAATCCTTCTGGAAGTCTAGGTACATTACATCATGTTAATTCCCATGGTCAATTGGGGACACCAGCTGTACCTGGGTGATTGCCCAGAACTCATGTAGGCGAAACACAGCAGCCAGTTGATCACAACAGTGTCCCCACAAGTCAGGGATTGAAATGACCAAATTTTTTATTTTTGTTTAAGGATTATTATTAGTCATTTGGAGTAAGGAAACTGAGCAAATGAGGGAACCAGACCTTATGGGCTCCCTGACTCACTGTCAGAAAACAGTTATGCATCACATTGACGAGACTTTTTTGAGACTTGGCATCAAGGTTATATTCTAAAGGTTTGAATACCATGGGATACTACAATGCCATAGAAATTTTTGTATCTAAGGTCCTGAAGTATTTTATAGCATTTGCTTTTTAGTTGATTAAAGGGATAAATCGATTATCTAATCGGTAAATGCAAATGACATTTTACTGCCATGCACATCACCTTAAAGGCAGGTCAGCTCCAAGAAGAACTTGCTTACCTCCCCATAAAAGATTAGTTAATTAGTTGTTGTAACATATTTCATGCAAAATATACACTATATATAATACATTTGTAAACCAGTAAAATGCTCTAAAATACAATAATCACACCCCACTTATTTCTGTGAAGTATGGCTTCACGCCAAAGTATTTTTTTGCTGCTGGTAGTTTGCACTGTTAGCACTCAGCAGTATATTATTTTAAGGGCATTAAACATGATGCTAAACTAACTTTGGCTGTCATCACCATTTTGGATTGTAAATTTATTTCACGCATTCAACATTCCTGCCCAAGTAGAAAATCACTAATTAAAATTATAATTAAGGAAGGAGGGAACTGACGATAATAATTTTGCATCACATTTGTGCATTAAGCATACATTCAATCAAAGCCCATTTGAGTTCCTTCCCTGAATGAGGGAAATGTTTTTATTTTTCTTGTTCCAAGAGAGATTCTTCCTTTCGTCATTCTTCCTTTCGTCATTCTTCCTTTCTTCCCTGTTCTTGTCCTACAAATGTTTGACTGACTTCCTTTTACCAAAGTACAATTCCATGGGGCTCAGGTTTTTTGTGCAAATCCCATTATGTGTGTTTAGATAGTTTAGATAGGGAGTTTTATACAAGCCTGCTCCTGTCCTTACACAATGTTTGCACACATCCATCTTTCAACAGTGGTGTCTGAAAAAGGAGTGAGATCTCTGGTTTATTTTCCGAAATCTACCCTAATTTATAGGCGTAACTCAAATCCCATTCCGGATGAATCAGCTCATTTTCCAGTATGGATGAGGGCTGTAGCCAGTTGTGTTGAAGTTGTATGTGAAAGAAAGAAGCCTTCTTAAATCATTGCAACAAAGACATTAGCAATTCAAATGATCTCTTCTCTTTTTGTATCGTGCCATTGGATCTTTAACATTCACCATGGACAAAATCTTTGAACTGCTGTGCACTGGAATATAAATCTAAACAACAAGGTAACATAAAACACTTAACCTGCAACCCAATACAGAGGTGGAAGTGTGAGCAACAGAGCTAGACTGACACCTAGTACTGCACAAAGCAATAAGATGCCATATCAACATTCACATATGTTTAAGCAGAAAGCTCTCTGAGATGCTATATCAAGGTTGGTATTTAAATGCAAGTTATTGTTGTATTCATTGCAACATATAGCATGGATATAGCTGGCTTACTCATTTAATGTAAAATGAAGCTACACTTGTTTATATTACAATTTGCACCTGGCAGAAAAAAATCAGTCCATCTAACTATTGGATGCTAATGAAAAACAGCTAAACCGTGTCAAAATATAACTGCAAGCAATAATAAAACTGATAGTTATTCCATGCTGACACCTGTTGGCCATTAATATAACTCTCATAAATCATATTTGTAAGGTTCAATTTACACTTGTGTAGATTAATGGTAGGATTAATCCACTCAAATTCTTCAACTGGAGCGTATGACAGTAGTATGATTTATATCCATCAAATACCAGACTTTGTTGGCTAAAAATCAAATCAGGGAAATGGGTAAAGCAAGTTACTAATAGAACTGCATATTGTAGTGGCAGGTTGGTCTTAGAATTCAGAGAGACATATTTTTTATTACTTAAATGAGCAGCCATGGAGAAGTCCTGAGCATAGAAATAGGATTTATATAATTGGGATTATTTCTTGCTATTTCTTCTACTATTAAATTGTATAATAGCCTAGATATTGATATGAAGATCTCAAACAATATGTTTCACAGTATAAATTCAGTTTGTTACTAGATTAGAGTCAGGTTTTGTCAATTTGTCAAACTCAACTGATTTGGCATTATATAACAGCAAAAGTACAATAGAATTGACATGTAAATTAAATCAAACAATTCCTGTAAAATAAAGCACACCAGCAGTTTAAATGTGGTGGCATGAATCATGACCATTATGTCAGGTTGCCGATCTTCACCTCCATACAATCAACGTCAAACTCAGTCACTGGTGTTTGGGAAAGACGTCTCCAAAGACTTATTTAAAAATATACCACTTTCAATCTGCTTATTGGTGCTCTTCAGTCCATTGCACCAAATGTTTTAGTTGTATAGTCAGGGCTCTGCAATAACCCTGACGAAACAGTGTGTGATAGTGGAGAAGGGAATTTCCATGTATTCCTGTCTGCCCCCACCATTCAGAGAGCTCCGGACTGCTCCATGTCCACTGCGTAGCTCACTCCACCTTCAGCGGTTGGACCTTCAGGCTCTTTGTCCCCTCCTTCTGGAACTCCATCCCACCATCCATCCCTTTGCCTCACTCACTCCCTTGCCTCCTTTAAGGCCATCTCAAGACCCTCCTCTTCGACTGTGCTATCCTCCCTGCCCTCCACCCCTTTTGATCCCATTCCCCAGCTTGGGTGCAAATCGTTAACTTTCCAGTGCCTTGGGACATCTTCCTGATATGAAAGGCACTATACAAATGTAATTTGTTATTGTATTGAAGCCACCAGTCTTCTGATCAGGATGGGGGTCTGTGCAATAGAAGACATGGAATGAGGAAAATATATCAAACCCTGTTGTTCCACACGATGTCTACAATCTTTGTTCTCAAAGTCTCTGCATTACTCTTATGGCTATGAATGAGTACCAGTAATACTATGTACTCTGTGGTTAGTGTGGGTTAGGAATTATGTTTGTGTGATGTGGTAATTATCACCAGCGTTACACATTGCAATTTTCACTCCCATATGTGGTAAATGCATAGTTCTTGTTAAAACAATCTTTATGTTTAGACACTGCTGTTACATACAAGCTGATGAGTTGCTTTGGTTTGAAGTTCACCAATTACAAAAAGTAGCCAGTCACAGGCTGGATGGTGGGTGGAAGTTTCTTGTTCTGGGGTCTTGAGATCAATTATTCTATAAAAAGGAAATAAAATTGCAGTTTTTCAGGGTTAGAATTTACTTCAGTGCCTTGCCTGCCAGTTGGATGGGGTGTGGGGACGGGCGAGGTTATATAATTCTTGCATTAGATGTTCCGCCTTATCATGCTTTGCTGTGTGCCGATTTGCATGATGAACATCAAGGAGATTAATGGCCTATTTGTCACTGCAATATTTGTTGGCCAGGATAAATTTGGTTTTATTTTCAGAGTTTCATGGATTCTTTAATATCCATCTGAACAGATACAATCTGGGTTTAACATCTCATCCAAAGGACAGTGACTCTGACAATGCAGTGGTCCAAGTCTAGACCATGAGCCCAAACCTCCTGCTGCAGATTTTGAATGCCAAACCTGCTGACCCAGAAGTTGGAATGCTACCAACTGAGCCAAGTGGACACCTAGTTCAGGACAATGACCCCAACTTACTTGTATTGGCCAGGATAAATTTACTGTCCGCAATTGGCTGCCACGTTTTTCCCACAAATATACAGTCAATTCACTTTACACTATATTCTGCGAAGTGCTTTGAGGCGTTTAGAAGAAGTGAAAAGCGCTATATCAAAATGCAAGGATTATTATTATTATTGTGTCACATTTTGCCAATGTCCAATTAGCACTGAAACACATAGCTTTATGTTAATAGGGGTAGAGTATTGTGAAGACACCATTCTGAACAAAAAAAAGGAACAGGAAAGGATTGTATCAACTCCCTCATAACAGCAACTGGTGCTGGCAACTCAACTGCATTCTCAAGTGTGTTTTTTCTCTTATTACAACATTCCTTTGATACAATACACAATCCCACCACTGTGTCAAGTAGAAATGTTACTGTCTGATTGTCAAGCTTCCCCACCGCTTACAGCTTTCTGTTCCTTTGTTTTCCAACACAGATCTATTTTGCTGCCAAATAGTTCATTTCACTGAGATTTTCCATTACTAATCTTTTCCTGCCATCTTCCCTCAACAGACTCTGCCACCTTCTTGCAGCAAATATTCCACTGGACCTGTTTGTACAGTTCTCTTCACTGCTCTGCAATAGTGAAAGATTTGGTTCTGGATTCTTAATATATTGACCCTTAAATATCTCGGGTAAGTCCTGCAACCATGATCCTGTCTGTGCGCTTGAGACACTATCCTGCGCGAGGGTATTTATAAATCTGGTTATTGTTGTTGTTTATTTTATCATGTTAAAGGTTCATGTTAGTATTTTGAAAAGTGCAGGGAGTTCTACCATGTCCTAGCCAATGCTTCTCCTTCACACAAATTTACCAAAAGCAAATCTAGGGGACGAGGGGATCTAAAGGAGAATTTAAAGAATTTAAATCTAAAGGAACTGCTTCACTTAGAGGGTAGTGAGGTTGTAGAACTTGCTGCCCAAAGCTGTGATTGAATCAGGCAATATAAACACATTTAAAAGAAAGCTAGATCTTCCCATGAGGGAGAAGGGAATATAATAATATGAATATCACAACAATTTTAAATAGCCCCCTCCACACCAGGCGGCGTCTTAGAGCGCTTCACCATGGCGGAGCCCGAGGCTGAGCTACGGGTTGGGGGAAGGTGAGCACAGTCAAAGAGAACAGTCTTCACGCATTACCTGAAGATGGGAAAGGAGTGGGTGAGGCAAAGAGGTTGATGGAGGAAATCCAAAGTTTCGGGGCCTAGTGGCTTAAAGCTCAGTTGCTGATGATAGTGCAGAGGATTTGGGGGACAAGGAGGAGGCTGGACTTGGTAGAGCGGAAGCAATGGGTACTGGTATATTGGACAGAGGAAGGAGTATAAACACTGACAAGGAGTGATTGGGATGAATGGCTTGTTTCTATGCTCTACATTCTTCTAAGTCTACATAAATCATTTGGTCATTCATTTGAATACTGTTTTCAGTGCTATTTTTATTCCCTTCTTCCCTTAATCTACATCTGCTCCAGTGAAAACAGTTCCAACTTGATGCATATCTTGAGGGAGGCAAGGGAGGGAGTGAGGCAAAGAGAATGTGGGATGGAGTCCAGAGGGTGAAGGCAGAGGCTGAATGCCTGACCAATGATGGTGGGGCTGGCCAGAAGGAGAAACATGTAGCAGGCCAGAGCATGCTGAGTGGAGGGAGCAGATAGGTTGATAAGGGGTTAGCAGGTTGGACGGTTGGGGAGGTAGAAGGGGGGAAAGGCCATGGAGAGCCTTGGAGGTGAGGATGAGAACCTCTGAGGGATGGGGAGCCAGTGGAACCGGGCGAGGGTGGGCCTGATGAAGTACACGGGAGCCCGATGTGCAAGAGGACACAAGTTGCAGAGTTCTGAATGATCTACAGCTTGTGGAGGGAGGAAATGGGGCAGGGCATTGGCATAGGACAGCCTGGTTGTAATGATGACCTGTATGGGGATTTCAGTGGCCTGAGGTGTGAGGCAGTAGTGGAGTCGGGCAATAATGTAGAGGTAGAGGTTGGCAGAGCAGGTCACGGCATGGATGTGGGAATGAAAAAATTGTTGAGGGTTGACCAAGACGCCTGAGTTCCTGACTGGCTTGGGGTGGTGGAGTGTGCATCCTTGGATGCTGATGCAGCTAGAACGTGAGGTCCGGAGGCGTTGGCGCAAGCCAATCAGTAGACCCTCGGTCTTGTTGACTTTCAACTGTGGAAAGTTGGCATTCATCCAGGATTTGATGGCTGACAGACATTCTGTCATTCTGTCAGCACATCAATGGCCCTGGAGTCAAGGATGAACGCAAAGAGATAGAGTTGGGTGTCATCCGCGTACATGTGGAAGTTGACCCCATGTCTACAGATGATGTCACAAGTGGAAGTATGTACAGGTTGAAAAGGAGGGGACTGAAGACAGAGCTCTGAGGAATACCGTACGAGACGATGTGGTGGCTGAAGGGGAAGCCATTTGTTGAGTCAAAGTGGAGCTGCTGTGAGAGATAGAATCTGAAACATTACAGGACAGAGCCTTGAAGGTTAATGTGAGAGAAGAAGCAGTGGAGGAGGATAGAGTGGCCCACAGTGTCAAACAGACCTTTGATGACTTGTAACCAATATTGCTGTTACACTCAAAGTAATAATACTGTGCACCACTGCCCGTGGGCCCCTATAATGTGGAAGAAGAGTGAGTGATAACTCAGACATTCTGTTGTCGTCAAACGTGATTTATTTCAAAATGCCTTTGCTCGATCACAACTGTTAAACAAACAGCAAAATGAGAGCTATTGCAGGTAAACTACAGTTAAGCAAGATATGCTTTGGCTTGCAAAATCCTTAGTTGGGTGAACAGCATTTCAAAGTGGTAGAATTTTGACAAATGTACCTCTAAAAAAACATTAATTATTGGAGAGAAATAGGGGACTCTTAATGAAAAATTCTGCCACTCTGATAATTATTCCACATATTCAGGGTAGTGCTTTGAGACATGTTAACAACATAGAATACTCTTCCTCTATCCCTCCGCCTTGCCCCTTCCTCCCCATCTTCAGGCATGGCCTGAAGACTTTCCTGTTCGTCCATACCTACTGTCATCTCCCACTTCCCCTAGTCGCTGTCAAGCCCTCTGGGATGCTACACTGTGTGGGGGCGCTATATACATTCAAGTTGTTGTTGTGATAATCTGCTATATGAAATGCAAGGATTATTATTATTAAATGAGCACAATAAAGTACAATTGTTTTGGAAGATAACAGACTGGTTAATTTAAGCAGAAATATGAGGCTGAAGGCAGTATAGCAAGTATACAGATACTATTTTCAAGTGGCCATTTATATTTAAATAAGTGTGCTAATTAATATATGTATAGAGGCTATGTCTTTGTGAAATAAAGGGGGTACAGTAGAGAGCTGATTATCCACACTAGTCTCATTGTGGATAAGTAGATGGTGCGATTAATTAGACATCGAGTCCTCAAATGTCTGATTGTCCCCAAATCACTATTGTGGGGGTGATCTCTTGAATCCTCATTATGATATCAGAGGGCTCAGTATTGTATCCCGTTTTTTGTGTAGCGATGGATCTGATATCTAACTGTGGCTTGCCTGAATCATCCCACATAGCCTGACTTAGAAAGCAATCACAGCTGCAGCTAAAGTGTCAGCACCAATGAAGAACAACACCATTTAACCCAGAGCTCTGAGCTCACACTTTGGAAGAGAATTATCAAGGGATTGCACAGGACCCGTTCAATATCTACTTTATTTAAAAATATACATACTTGCACAAACAACATGATTGATAGAATGAACATTAACATAATAGCAGCAATAATGCATTATAAATTCTGGATTGTTACAGCAAAGTATTAGTTAGGTTCAATTTAAGATTACCTCAGTCGATTTCGATGCTACAGAGCAATGAGCAAGCCTTCAAAATGCTGCCTGAATCAATTAACGTGATATCCACATAAACACCTAATTCAAGATGCTACAGTCATGGACGTGTTTGGGAAGACTGCACAATGCAGTCCATGAAGCCCCATTATAATTATATGCTTACCACATTACATCTGTAACTTTATGTCTTTAAGATAAAATAACATACACAGCTGATCAAGATAGCCAGGTAAACATGTCAATTTCTCTCCCTGTGTAGGTGTCAATTTCAGGACTCTGTGTCCATGTTTGGTTGGCTATCCATGGTTTCTTATTCAGTGTGTTATCATTGTTGTTTTACTAGTTCTGGCATGTACAGCACTACCAAAACTACACAACTAGTATTGAAGGTCTCAATGCTTGGCCAGCATTTAGCGCTCGGACACTGTTGAATGGTTGACATAATTGACTTGGCTTTATATATAGAAATGAAATGTAACTTAAGATACTGTATTCAAGCATTACCTCAGGCAATCTGACAAATTATGTTGAAAAGAAATTATGTTATGCCAATTGCTTCTTTCAAAATACAAAAGAATTGTATAACTGCCCTTGAAAGTGTAGTTTATCTCTGGAAACTCATTTCATGTGTGGGAATTTGAAAGGAGTGTGATACACTTATCTAATAACTCAATTTCTAAAGCGAGCTCATACTATCTCACCCTGAACTAAAAAGAGAATAAGTCTTCTATTGTTTATTACTGGCTCAGACTTTATATAGAACCACTTCGTTCAGACTAGCATTTAGCATCATTATCTAGGAGAATTAATCCTATTAACCGGGATTGCTGCAATGTTCACTACATTCCTTTAATAAAAGAACTGTTTAAGAATTATTCTGATTCCTTGCCTGTTTTTCTTCCCTAATTTTTCCTTCCTGAAGGTGGATTGATACCTTGTTTTACTTTCTGCTGTGTACAGCTTCATAGGCGCAAGTTTCAACCAAGTAACCATCATTCATGGTGTCGGTTTTGACAGTGGTTGATGACAGGGAGCACCACAGTCAAGTCTGAACTCAACCATACATGCGCACTATCCTGCAAAAGGGAGTTGGTTGGGAGAGACATATAGAAATCTGGAGCAGGAACCATGGTACAAATTGCTTGGCTGAGATCAGGATTTGAACCTGCCTTGTATGATCTAGTGTTGAACCTAACTATGCCACAAGACCGAGGACCACACTGATTTCTGTGCAGAAGAAAAGAAAAGAAGAAAAGGGGAGGTGCAGTCAATGAATATTTGATGTTGAGAAAAAGGTCAGGATTTAATTCTAAAGATGCAAAGAAGGAATAAATATTCTAGGTTCTTATCTGATTATATATGGGGATCATGGAGTATTTATGCAGAATTCCCCACCCCCCAGGAGTTATAGTGGGTGTGATAGAGTCAGCAATTTTATGATCTGGAAGGATCGTATATTGGTGGGACGTTTGTTAATTATCTTGGTCTTAATGAGACAATAATACTCTAACATTAACACACAATTAATCGTTCAAATAACAGAGAATTATATAAGGAAATTCCTATAAACCTCAAAGTAAAAATACATTGTAAATGGAATTTATGTTAATTGTGTAACATTAGCATTCATTCTAACTGCAATTTAACCCAAGTCTCTAAAATTCACGTAAATGAACACTGATTTTTACCCCTATTATAGGTTCAATTCTGAAGCAGCATACTTTGAAAGGAATTTTATCTTGTTTGTTATATATAAATTTTAAAAGATCTGACCTCAAATTCTCTTTAATTTTTGCAAGATAAATTTACACATCTAAAGAATTTTGTTCCTAAAAACACAAATACACAAACTTTTTAAAAGATAAAAGGCCAATGTTTACATCATGGGGATTAAAACAAACAGTTTATTATGCATTTTATGCAAGTTTGAAGTGTTAATTTAAATTAATTCATAGAAACTCAGAGAAATTACCATTTGTGAAATGCTAATTCATAATATTTGTAACCATAAAATAATGAAGTTGAAAATATTTACCCTTAAAATGCTTGTCAATGTAAAAGACCTATTTTTAGTGATTTCTAAATTCTTTGATTTTGATTAATGAACATACCACATTAATAAGAGTAATCAGTGCTCAAGCCATCTGATAATCACGGTGAGTTATGTTCTTGTAATTCTACAGTACAGAACCAACATACAATCTGCATAACATCATAAGAACAGTCGACCCCATTATCAGTTATTAAAAGAAATTTGATAGATACACTTTTTACCCTATTAGTAAAACTATGTTTTATAAGATGGAAATAGTTTTTATCAGGGTTGAGGATATAATAATAATAATAATAATAATAATAATCCTTACATTTGATTTAGCACTTTTCACATTAGGAGGATGTATCAAAGTACATTTTATAGGATATACTATAAAGTAGAGTGACTGTATTTTGTGGGCAAACATGGCAGCTAATTTGCACACAGCAATATCTCACACTGGTCTGCACCATTGCATTTTGCACCATTGCGTATTGAACTTCAACTGCACTGTACTAAGCACAAATGTAAGATCTCATTTGAACTGGCATTAGGAAAGGTGCATAAATCTTCAGCTTGACTAATCAGTTTGTGTGAATTTTGTGCAGCAAATAATAATAATAATAATATTCCTTGCATTTGATATAGCGCTTTCCACATCTTATCAACGTCCCAAAGCGCATCACAGAATGTACTGTAAAGTGAATTGACTGTCTATATTTGTGGGCGAATCGCAGCAGTCAATTGCGCACAGCAATGTCCCCACACACAGTCGTGGATTGAAATGACCAATTTTATTATTGTGGTTTATTTTTGGAGGGATTATTATTAGGCATGTGGAGTAAAGAAACTTGCCCAAGGTTTCGCCCTGACCTGCCTGGATTCGAACACAGGTCTCCCCACCTTGCAAGACAAGTGCTCTGGTTAGGTTGAGTGGGGCTGTGTTTCGTTGGTGTAAATGATTTGCTGCAGCTCTGCCCTGGACTCACAGGGCAATACACTAGCAATGCTGAAGCCAATGCCTACGTCATCGCTGCTCATGCTCTCAGCTGTTTGAATTGAACATGAACTGCTGTCAGCTGACTCCTCCTGTCACGTGGCGCAGCGCCGGAGGAGGGGTCATGGGAGATGGGGCGGGTGTAGCGCATGCGCGGTGAGGAGAGGCGAGGACAGGCGGCCTGATCCGGTCGGTGCGGCTCAGGTGAGAGCGGCCGGGCCTAGTGGGGGAGAGGAGAGTCCCCTCCCCGCCACCCGGACCCACAGAGTCTGGGCCTGGTGGGGGAGAGGAGAGGAGCTGCCCCCCCTCTCCCCCAGAGCCGGGCCCAGGCTGAGGTTCTGGGGCAGTAACTCAGGCCTGGGGTGGCCCAGGAAGTGCCTGTGTCAATGGAGGGGAGGCCCCAATACCCGCTCCCAGGGCCGGCGCCTGTCCCCACCCCCCGCCCTCCAGCTGCTGACTGGCTCGTGACTTATTTACTACAGTGGGGGGAGGGGGTGGTGTGTGGGGGGAGGGGGTGGTGTGTGGAGGGCGCTGTACTAGTGTAATGTTGTTGTTGTTGCAACCATTTCGATAGATTCGCAATTGGCTCTCACCTTTCGCCCACATATCCACGGTCAGTTCACTTTACAGTACGTTCTGTGAAGCGCTTTGAGGCGTCTGGAAGGCATGAAACGCGCTGTCTCAAAATGCAAGGATTATTGTATAGATTACGGTTCCCCCCCCAGTACTCGGGTGGGGGGGGGGGGGGGGTCTTGAGCAATAATAACTCTGATGACAGTAACAATCATTGTGCGTTGAGTCGTGAAACAAAAACAGAAGTTTCTGGGGAAACTCAGCAGGTCCAGCGGCAGGTTGGTTGCTGCCTGACCTGCTGAGATTCCTCAGCAACTTCTGTGTTTGTTTCAGATTCCCAGCATCTGTAGTGTTTTGTGTTTTGTTTGTGCTTTCAATAGTATTTACTTTCAACAGTAAATATGATTTATTTAATCATATGCTGATTAAATAAAGCGTCTCCTGTTCGTTTTTTGAACAGAGATTCACTTCTGGATGTTGATTCTCGTTTAAAAGAATCAGAGGGGAGATGAGGAGTGTTTTATTTTTAACACGGAGAGTTGTCGCAATCTGGATTGCACTGCCTGAAAGGGTGGTAGAAGCAGATTCGAGAGTAGCTGTCAAAAGGGGAATTGGATAGGTACCTGAAAATGAGAAAGCCGGGCAATGGGACTATTTGGGATGCCCTCCCGACATGAAAGGCACTACACAAATGTAATTTGTTGTTGTACTGTATTTAGGTATCCCTTTCAAAGAGCCGGCAAAGGCACAATAGGCTTAATAATAATAATCCTTGCATTTGATATAGTCCCTGTCATGCCTTCTAGACGTCTCAAAAGAGCTTCACAGATTATACTGTCAAGTGAATTGACTATATTTGTGAGCGAAACACGGTGGCCAATTGCGCAAAGTAATGTCCCATAAATAGTCGTGGATTGAAATGACCAATTTATTACTTTTTGAGGGATTATTATCAGACGTGTGGAGTAAGGAAACTTGCCCAAGTTTTGCCCCGTGTCTGGAATCAAACGCAGGTCTGCAAGCGCTCTAACCACTGAGCAACAGGACTCTACAATCACCTCCTGCTGTAAGATTCTATGATTCGCCAGTTTGTTGAGAGAGGAAGAGAGTATGTTTATTTTATACCTATTGGTTCCCCCTTTAATTCCTGCATGAGTTTATGATCGATCACATGATTTAGTTTTGGTTATCCTACCTTTCAAAGTGGGTGCAGACTGTTCAGGAAAGGGCAGCAAAGAGAGAGTGATTATGAGGTTATGAAGGTATTTTTTTCCCCAATTTAATCTATTTGAAGAAAATCTTGAAGGGAAACGTAATCCCAGGCATTTAAAATGAGGCATCAATTATGTAGATGCAAGATTGTTGTTTAACTTGAACTCTGGCTTTCTCAGTTTGAAATCACTGCATTTTATATCCCCAAATTTTGATTGGCTCTTGAAAAAAGAACTGACTGAATATGTGGCTCATAATGGAATTGTAGGTTACATGGAGTATGTACAGATGGTCAAATACTCATTGAGTATTGCAATTTTTATGTTGTTGTGACGAAGGAACTGTGGTTACTTCTACTGTAGCAGTAACCAGCCAATGTTGCCAAAGAATAGACTTTCAAATATTATTAAATTCTATTATCTTATTAGAAAATTGTTTTTTTTCTGTTGAGAAATCTTAACCAACAGTTTGTAAACAAAGTATTGAAATGTGTCCTGTAATGATTGGATTCAGAAACATCAACAGATAAACGTTTGCCCAGATTGAACCTTATACTGAATTAGTAAGATGCCATTGATATTTGGTATGGATCAGTAGACTTCCAGCCAGTTTGATGTTTATTGTAATTATAAATTAATGATAATACTAATAATCCTGCGTCTTAACTCCATCCTGCAACCCCTTTGCCTTGCTTCCTCCCTTTCCTCCTTCAAGGCCAATCGCAAGACCTTCCTCTTCGACCACGCCTTTGGCTCCCCCACTAATGCTTCCCGCTCCCCGACCCTTCCCCCACCTCCCCCACCCCGCTCGGGTCCCGACCTGACCGTTCAGCGCTTTGGGACGTCCTCCCGACGTGAAATGCGCTATACAAGTGCAATTTTGTTGTTGTTGTTATCATTGAGCCATCCAAAGCACTTCACAGAATACACGGTAAAGTGAATTGACAGTTTTGTGGGCAAAATGTGTAAGCATTTGGAATTTAATGGGTTAATACGACATGATCTATGTCAAAATGCTTAAATGTCTTTTAGCATAACATTTAGAAGAAACATTCTCCTTTAATAACCTTTAAAATTCCATGACTTCATTTTAAAATCAATCAAAACATTCAAATTGGATCAGGAGTGTTTCAAATGTTTTCTATTGTTATAAAACTTTTGCACAATAGGGCACTGTTGTGAAATATGTTGTAGATATGGATTTTAGATAGTTTGAACACTTGGATTAAAATAATCACACCCACATTCTTGTGCACACGGTTCAAGAGACTTAAAACGTTGTTGTCAGAAGTAATTCAAAACACTAATCTATTTTGAACTAAAATAACTTTGCTATTTTTTTATCCAAAGATAACATGATGTTTTTGTGCAGGTATAGAAGCAAGCTGCTGTATTTTGCATAAGTTTGTGAATAATGGGGTTGGGGAGGTCATTGAGGAAGAGTTTTGAAAAGTTGAATCTGGAGGTTGACAATGGCAGTTTATGAAGGTTTTGGCTATTTTGGGCTAGCGATATTTAATAGATGCGGAAAAGCAGACTTTATTTGGTTTAAGTCTCTCCAGTGCCTTGGGATATCCTCCCGACGTGAAAGATGCTGTACAAATGTAATTTTGTTGTTGTTAGTTGGAGAGAGGCTGAGAAACGAGGAAGTCAGATCTGGAAGCTACTTGGAGTTGTTTTTTTACTGTACAATCTATATCAAATTTATATTCCTTGCATTTCATATAGTACCTTATCAGGACATTTGAAATGCCTCAAAGTGCTTCTCAGGATATACTGTATAATGGATTTACTGTATTTTGTGGACAAAAGACAGCAAAAAGATTGTGGCCTAAATTCCTTTGATATTTGGATATGTAGAGGTCATGAAGTTACACATCACAATAATAGTTACTTTGGATGTTTAAAATGCCAAGGTCTAATAACTAAAATGTCTGTAGTTGTGGGTTTGAGTGCCTGTGCTTTCTGCCATTTGAATTTTCGACCCACGTGATGTGTATTGTCAGTTAGCAAATGGATGCCAGCTGGAATGAATTTTGGTAGCTGAGCATCTTACCTCGAGGGAGGAAGAACTGACACAGGCTGCCTTGGCCTATACCAAGTGCACCACTGGGATACCTCATGGTTACTAAATGAGCTTCCCTCAAGGGAGGGAAAACCGATGCTTGCTCCAGACCACACTAAGTGTCTCTCTGGGAAGCTCTGTGGTAGCGAAGCAGCTTATCTCAAGAGAGAGACAAAACTGATGAGAGCTGCTTTGCCTCACAGCAAGAGCCCCAGTTAAGAACAGAATATCTCCAATAGGGGAGTTGTGAAGAAGTGGACAGGATGGACACCTCTTGGAATGGTAGAATTAGTTTGCAGAGGCTTGGAAGAAGTGGGGGAAGCAAGAGTTTCCAATTTATTGCAATTCATTGTTTCAGATAGCCCTATAAGTTGCTTTCATAACTCTAGAAACATGCATCTTTGGAATGAAATTTCAAGGTGCTTAAAGAATGGCCAGTCAATCAGCTTATCCTGTTTACTCAGAAGAGTACAACAACAACAACAACAAATTACATTTATAGAGCGCCTTTCACGTCGGGAGGACGTCCCAAGGCGCTGCACAGGAGGCGTGTGACCCAAGCTGGGAGGGGAGTGTTTGGGAAGGGGTGAAACACGAAGGGGGGGTAAAAGAGTTCGGGGTGGAACAGAAGGCACGATCGAAGAGGAAAGTCTTCAAACCGGCCTTGAAAGAGGAAAGGGAAGAGACGAAACGGAGGGATTGAGGGATTGCATTCCAAAGGGTGGGAGCGGAGAAACTGAAGGCCCGGCCTCCGATGGTGGGGCTGTTCGGGCGGGGGGCTTGGAGCAGGCCAAGTCCAAGTTTATTTCTGCAATACAGTTTGTAGGAATAACTGAATACTGTACATCTATTTTATTTTGATTGGCAATTGGTGATTGCCAGTCCCAAAATCTATACTCGCAGACTATAAATACAACTGTTTAATATTTGTTAAAACTGTAGAAAAGATAGGGGTGTTGAGTTGTGTTATGGTGAACTTTGAAGATTTTCAATTTGATTTAGAATGTCTATCTGAAATTATTATTGCTATGTTTCAGAAGGATTATGTGGCACCGTTGTAAAGATAAGATTAATAGTTAAGCAGCTTAACTAGTCAAAACACTGCGTTTGTAAAATATTATTTACATCAGATTCATTTTACACTTAAGATGTAAGCAGACTAGTTTGTATTCATGGCAAAACAATTGCCCTTTCATTCAAATTTAGCCACTAGAAATCAACAAAATGAATTATAAAAAGTATGGTAGTTACTTTAGATATTTATACTCCAGATTTATTGACCTTCTGAGACATTGTTTTCTTTAAATATTGATATGAATCTTAACATTGCATTGTTTTTGAAAGGTTGGTATGTAGAATGTATAGCTGATTATTCTTGAAAATTCAGGGTACAACTAAAACCATTTCTTCACTTGAGTTGACAATGCGGAATGTATTGCCACAGAAGGCTAATTGGTCGAGATATTTAAAAGTGGGTGGATGGATATTTGGGGAGTAAGCATGTTAAAAAAATGAGTGGTGGGAAAGTGGGATTAACAGACTTGAAACTACTCAACTTCTAGAGGGCACAAGATTGCTGTCCAATTTTCTACTTTATTTCATTGTGAAAAGTGAAGCTTTTTAAAATCAATATTCTGAAACACAATACTTATAATAATCATTGCATTTGATAGCACTTTTCGTGTCTTTTAGATGTCTCAAAGCACTTCACAGTGAGTTGACCATTTATTTGTGGGCAAAATGTGGCAGCCAATTGCACACAGTATCCCACAAACAGTTGTGGATTGGATAACCAAATTATTATTGTTTTTTTGGGGGGGATTCTTATCCCCCGGAAAAGCAAGCCGCCAATTGACTAACAACTGGGTTCCTACTTTCTCTAGGTAAACAGGTTTGTGGCGTAATGAAATTTGCCCAACATTTCACTCTGCCTGGAATAGAACCCTGGTCTCTAGCTTGTGAGGCGATTGCTTTAACCACTGAACTGTAGAAGTCCACCTGAGCTGCCTGATTGGGTTTAATTGGGTACAGTATTACAATAAGAGGTTAAATGAGGAATAAGCAAATTTGTCTGATGGGGGAGGCGGGGGGGAGGGGGGGGGGCGGAGGGAGTGGGGGGCGGAGGGAGTGGGGGGAGATATGTAGTCAGTGGCCCTTTCTAACTATGTTGATAAGTCTGAAAGACTAGCGACAGTCCGACACTTGAGGAGATATCCATGAAGCAGTTTGTTTCACCAATGTGACTGAAGAAATTGTGGGTTAAGGGGAATATCTTAATGTAGAGAAGAATTGGAGGAAGGAGAATAGCTACAATAAACATATAAATGGTTGAACTAATTTTTATTTCTGTAATTTGCTGTATTGACTCTCATGCCATCTCTTTGTTTTTCAGATCTTCGTGTAAACAAGATGTTGGACGTAAGAGGTTGGGCAGCATACGTTGTTGAATGGGCTGCCAAAGACCCCTATGGTTTCCTTTCAACCGTGATTTTGGCGCTAACACCCCTATTCCTAGCAAGTGCTTTGTTGTCTTGGAAACTGGCAAAAATGATTGAGGCCAGAGATCGAGAGCAGAAGAAAAAACAAAAGCGTCAAGAAAATATTAGTAAAGTAAAGAGGGTAAAGAAAGATTAAAAATGTAACCAGCAAACCTTCCCTTTCTTGAACTGAAATGCAGCTTTGTTTGACTTTCAGATTCACATTTATATTTGGCAATAACTAATGGACAACACTATACCACAGTTACTGATTCATTGGACGTTTGCTACTATTGCCCGTGTTCTATGTTTGGGATTTATGATATGCTTCAGAAATAATTTTCTACTTGTGTACTATTTGCTACTTGAAATAACTGTATACATTTGCATTCCTCATGTTCTTGATTCATAAAATCTCGTTTTATAACAATGAAACTTGCACATTGCACTGAAGTGAACATTTTCTGTTTGTCAGTAATTCATTCATAAAATCCAATGCTTGAATGTTTTGATTCTGATGAAAATTATTCTGATTTTGTTCCTAAAATATCCACAAATTACATTCAGTTCTATTCAGTAAATAATCTTAATTCAATACAGTAGTGAAATGTTGAATTCTTAGTACCCACTTCAGCACTTGGAAGCAGATCGAAGAGAGACCTAAAAATATTTTACTTAGAAGGCATATGGTGGCCGTATGTTCAGGAAGTCAGTATAGTACTTGGTGAACTTCACAGGTTTACAAATGTGCATCAGTTTTAATGCATGTTCAAATCTATCGCTGTCATTTGTAGGAGACATTATCAAAGTGATTCTTCTGCATCTCCAAACAGAAGTATTGCCAGATGTGATTTCCAGTGCCAGATCCTTCAATGGGGTACTGTTGTAGTCGTATTTAAAATACTGTTTATACCATAGAAAATGCTCTGCGACCTATTGAATAGAACCAGTTTAATACAATGACCAGCAAAGGTACCTACATTTCTCCCAACACCACTCGGAATCCCAAGAGTGTGTTTTGTATTAGTATAGAGTAATTGGATACACTACTATTAAATAATTGGGATTTGCACTATTTAATGAGCTAAGGTTTATATGGGTGTGATTTTGTATAAAATTCTACACTTGATTTTTTTTCAATAAAGTAGAATTCTGCCCATCTCCATGTCTTCTTGGATAATGGGTACAAGCTATTTGAAAGTTTATGTTGAGAGTTTTCATAGAACTTTAGTAACATTATGTATTTGAGGGTTGATGGAACAAATCTCATTCACCAGCAGAGCGTGTAAATGAACGGGGAGGCCTGCTGACCACTAATTGGGACAGAGGGGTTTAGGTGAACATTGGTAAGGTGATGACTCCCTGTTGATTCTTGGCTGTCCCAACTATGCAGGTGAGGAGAGGGAGGATGCATCTTATATTTTCCCCTGTTCCATGCTACTTGGCAGATTACTCGCTCAGATTGACAGATGTTCAAGAGATGCATTGTCCACATGCATGTTCATAGGGCTTTTGTTTTCAGCATTTCACATCGGAAGGGATACATTACTTTGTTGCTGGAACTCGGGAAGTGTGTACGCTGTACCTTTGCCTTGTTGACCATACACAAAGTCAGCATGAGATCAGCTTCAACTTCCATAGCTCTAGGGTTTCTATCCAGGACAGGTTGTTCGTTTCAATATAAATAAAACATAGATTAATTGTGTGGTAAATGCAATTGATTTGCCACATTGCGCAATTCTGTCTTCAGTGTTTTTACCGTAACTGGTATTTAGACTGCCTTTGTCAATATGCACAAACCACTGGCTGAACAAATTACACTGAAACTATTTAAGTGTGGGCTACTGTATCTTCATGCTCTGTTAATGCTCCTTAGTTCATTATACCTGTATTATGAATTTGGAACAAGTGTTTTATATTAAGCTGATTAAAATTGTGATCATGTGGTTTAAGCAAAGGAAATGGATGTTTGAGTACAAAACCTTGTGAAACAAATAGTAAACCCGTCACACTTCTGCCTGTGTCATGGCCACATTTTTAGTAGCCTATTTTTAGGCTCTGTCAGTAGAAGTGACACATTGAAGATGTGTATTGAATGTCAGGTTGAAGAATTAATGTTTTACGTAGAGGTGTAAAAATACAGTAATTGGCAAGCAATGCAGTTCAAGGTGTTTGCAGATGTTGATTTAAATATAACAGCAAGTAGTATCTTGTGTTTTGATTCATTTTAATTCCCTTCCCCCCCCTCAAATGGTTGAGGCCTGATGGTTAGGAGGTGTGTAAATCCTTAGATTTTCCATTCTTTAGAGGAAATGTTACCCCATATCTGTCTGAAATCAGGAAATTGTGGGACACAACTAAATTTATCACTAATTATTATAATCTTTGCATTTGCTGTGGGCCTTTTGTGTTGGGAGGATGACAGGATTTACTGTGAAGTGTAGAGACAGTTTATTTCATAGGTGAAATGCTATAACTCAGTATTTTCCACAAATGACCTCAATAGCAATGGTATCATTTTAAACGATGGTGAGCGTTCTACAAAACCGCCTACTGTAATTTGTTGTTCTTGCACTCAAATCAATGTCAGCCTAGCTAAAGTGGTGGCATTCTCGCCTTCGTCAGTAGGTTGTGGTTCCATGCCTCACCTCAAGACTTGAAACTCACAGGTTAGGACGACACTCCAGCCAGTGCTAGAGAAATGCTGCATTGTCACAGGTGTTATCGTTCAAATCAGACATGCAGAAAGTTATTTTTAAGGTTAGATGAAAATGTATTGCCTTTGAGTTTCATATGGATGTAGAATCTTGAGAATTCCATAAATAATGTTGCTAAAGGAGAATAACTGGAAGTTCACCAGTTTATCCATCTGTTACCAATTAAATGAGATACAACTTAAAGTCCTCCACATAGTTCTTCATATGTTGGAAATTTATGATTTTTAATTATGCCAAGTACAACAGAAAGCAGGTTATCTTATCCAAGGATTTACTTGAGTTGGAACATTGAGCTCTTTGGATGTGTGGGTGCCCTTTCATTAAACAGTTTCAAATTACAGTTTTTTGGTCATTAACCACAAATATGACTGTTCTCTCATTGGTTGAGATGATGCCATTGTCTAACATAAATTATTTATGTTCTGACCTAGGAACCCATTCATTTCCTCCATGGCTTAATGTGGTTAGACGCCGTCCGGCGTGGAGGTCGCTATATAAATCTAAGTTGTTGTTGTTAGATTCTATGCTGGTTTGTGCACTCACATGTAAGCACAAAATTGAACCACCTAAATAAAATGTTGGTAGCGACAATTCGATTTAATAAAATATCAACAATGTACAATGTGCCCCATGCACCCAAGGGACCATGAAAACCATAGCCATCTCTAGGTGAGATCCTATTCCATCGTTGCCCAAATTTTTCATCGGAACTGTCTATACTCATCACATTAAAAAGCCAGTTTTTGAAGAATAAACCCATCTCCCAGCACAAATCATTTACAATCTACCTTCCCATGGGCTTCACACTGAACATTTAAACTCTTGAGAATATTCACTAAAAATTATTGCCCTGTCCTAAACTCAGTTCAGCAAAACAATAAAATGTAAACTTTAGTTGGTCTATGGTTAAACCTTGGATGGTCTCTCTTTATAGATGCTGCTTTAAAGGTTGTAGTCCTTCCTCCCACCACATCCAAGCCTTGACATGCTCTGCCTTCCCTCACCTCCGCAACATTGCCCGACTCGACCACTCTTGACCTGAACCTCACCTCTCAGGCCGCTGAAATCCTCATTCACACCTTCACCACATCCAGGCTTGACTACGGCAACTCCATCCTTGTCCCAATTCCTCCCTCCGTAGGCTCCAGATGATCCGCTACCACTCCCAAGCTCCATGACCCCATCTCCCCATTCTCGCCTGACTCCCATTGGCTTACCATCACCCAGAGGATTCAAACCAAGATCCCGGTCAAATTCAAAGCCCTCCATGGCCTCGCCCCACCCTACCTTTGAGACCTAACTCCCTACCAACCTGCCCGCTCCCTCCGGCCTGCTCCCATGTCCCATCCGCCCACCACCGGCCGTCGAGTGTTCAGTTACTCTGCCCCTAACCTCTGGAATTCCATCCCACCTCACCCCCTCCCTAGTCCCTCTGCATCGCCCCTCCCTAGCCTCCTTCAAATCCCACCTCCAGACTCTCTTAGACGGTCCCATCAGTCATCCCAAATCCACTTATTTCCCTCTACCCTCCCCTTTCCCAACCCCAGCTCGGGAACGGGGAGGGTAGAGGATAGAAACAACGACTGTCCTTGGGACGTCCTCCCGACGTGAAAGATGCTATACAAATGTAATTTTGTTGTTGTATTCTGGCCAAATTGATGGGGGTAATATTGAAAGCTATATCTGTTTAATTAAATTAATGATATTCACTTTTTCACTAATTCATTGGTGGATATGTGAAAAGTGATATGATGGTAACGGATTGCACAGCTCAGTACAGAATTCAAAGTAGAATATTGGGCTCACATGTCATATAAATGTAATAATGGTGGAGGTAGATACTGAACTTCTAACTCATTGTGATGCTACCATTTTACAGTTGCTGTAAAAGTAAAACGTAAGTTCTATTTTGGTAATTTTGCAAAATATTTGATCTGCTTTATAGGATGCTTCGGACAATGCACAGCTGACTTGCACACTGAAGGAAAACCTGGATTTTGATCGCTGTTGAGATATTGGTATTGATGCAATAGGTTGTGGATGTATAGCAAAAAATGTTAGTGCCAGTCAAACCCAAACCAACCCTTTTGTCCTGTCACAGAACATGGGCAGGCCCATTAACTTAATATAACTTGAAAAGTGAAGTAAATAAAAATGCTGTGAATTTGATGATGTTGAGATCCTCTAAATTTGTTCCATGGAACAAAGACAGTAGAAACATACCGTTAAAGGCAGACAATAGATTGACCTATTTCTCCCTTACTAGTGTGGTCCTCTCGTGAGTAAATTTTGGATTTTGGCTGCCATCAAGTCCAAATGAAAACAGACTAAACTGATTTAAGTACTGAGGTTTTATTGAGATTCACACACTGAGATTGAATTGCATAAATTCTAAAAGCTTCAGGATTGAAGAAGCCATTGCCATGGAAAAACCCATTTGCTGTTTATCATTCCCTCAAAACCATCAGTCAATTTAATGAGACACTGCCTTACGTTTGCCCCCTTTTGCTATGTCATATGTCATATATGCTATGTCATATATGTCTCCCAAAATAATTTTGAAGAATATCCTTATTCTGACTGACCATAAGTTGTTGGAATGCACTCTAGACCATTAGAGAGAGCTTAGATGCAGTTTGTGAAAAACATTGATAAGGTTGTACACCAAACAACAACAAATTACATGTACATTTGTATAGCACCTTTCACATCAGAAGGACGTCCCAAGGCATTGGACCCAAGCTGGTGGCTGGGATCGAAAGGGGATACTGTATACAACAACAACAACAACAAATGACATTTATAGAGCGCCTTTCACGTCGGGAGGACGTCCCAAGGCGCTGCACAGGAGGCGTGTGACCCGAGCTGGGAGGGGAGTGTTTGGGAAGGGGTGAAACACGAAGGGGGGGTAAAAGAGTTCGGGGTGGAACAAAAGGCACGGTCGAAGAGGAAAGTCTTCAAACCGGCCTTGAAAGAGGAAAGGGAAGAAACGAGACGGAGGAATTGAGGGATGGCATTCCATAGGGTGGGAGCGGAGAAACTGAAGGCCCGGCCTCCGATGGTGGGGCTGTTCGGGCGGGGGGCTTGGAGCAGGCCAAGTCCTGTTGAACGGAGGGTCCGGGTGGGCTTGTAGGGGGAAAGTAGATTGGTTAAATAGGGCGGGGCAAGGCCGTGTAAGGCCTTGTAGGTGAGGACGAGGATCTTGAACTCGATCCTCTGGAGAATGGGGAGCCAGTGGAGACGGGCGAGGGTGGGGGTTATATGGTCGCGGAGGCGGGTGCGGGATAATACACGGGCTACAGAGTTTTGAATGACCTGCAGCCTGTGAATGGAGGAACTGGGGAGGCCGACGAGGAGAGAGTTTCCGTAGTCCAGCCTCGAGGTGATGTATGCGTGCACGAGTGTTTCACAGTATACTGTAAAGCGAATTGACTGCATATGTGTGGGTGAAAGCAAGGTGGGGGTTGAGGTGGAGGGACTGTGTGATGGGAGTTCAAGAATCCCAATCAAGAAACCCGCTTTATCCCCTCTCACCTCCCTATCTCTGTGGACTTGTGCTTCTTCAATTGTGACTAAAGTCATCTCCCTTATTTGATTTACTTTCGTTAAGCGAGAAGGAGGAGATTTGTGATTTACTTTAGGTAAAAATAGATTGTAGTACAGATCATCCCTTATTGAACAAATAGTTCAAGTTTAATGAAGTATAGTTGTATTGTTAAAGAGTAAAGAAATACAAAGATTGTTAAAGTTTAGAAGAAATATAAACTTTGTTAGTTTAAGTTGTTGTTGTTCTGTGCAGCGCCTTGGGACGTCCTCCCAACGTGAAAGGCGCTTTATAAGTTTAAGTTGTTGTTGTTGTTAAAGAGAAGAGTTAAATCAGGCATGTTGAAGGATGCACAAGTTATAAAGAAAGATAGTGGTCTCTGATTCCCTATGTCCCTGGGTCTTGGCTCTTGACCGAACCTTTATATATAAAAAAAATTCTCAAGGATGATGTCAGTTTGTCTAATGGAAGGTTTCTCCTTTCTAACACTCTCTTCCTAGGCTGTTAATTTGTGCAAGTTGGCAAGAGTCAAACCTAGGGGCCCCTGGAGTTTGCATTGGTAGTAGTGTACTGTTGGGAGGTTAGGCAGCTAAAACTGTTCAACTATTGTCAAGCCTCCTGCTTCCTATCCTACCCCTCCTATCTTCTACGGCTTTGACTTGCAGGGTTAACAGGAGTTGAGGGAATGGTCTGCTCTTCCAAGTCTTGCTAATGAGACAGGTTAATCTGTCATCTTTAGGACTTTGGGGTGCTTCAGGCGTGCCTGGTTTAGGAACTGGACTATTGAGACAATAATAACAATCCTTGCATTTGATATAGCACTTTTCACATCTTCTAGATGTCTTAAAGCGCTTCATAGAATATACTCTAAAGTAAATTGATTGTATATTTGTGGGCAAAACGCAGAAGCCAATTGCGCACAGCAGTGTCCCACAAACAGTTGTGGATTGAAATGACCAATTTTATAATTGTGCAAGTTGACAAGAGTCAAACCACAGATGAATGACACAATTCTGAACATGCATTACCCGGTATGTCACTTTAATGTTAACTCCAAACAGAACCCTAACATAAAAATCATCATAAGAAAAAAACTCTGCAAACAACACAGAACCTTCATTAACTGATTGAATTGTAATAGGCAGCCTAATATTATTAGTATTTTAAATTACGAACTAACAAGAAATTCAATCAGATGACTGCAGTTTAGATGGCACGAGTTGTTGTGTATCTGCTGAAATCATTCGGCTAATTGCTTCTAACTGCATCAACTGCCTAGATTAGTGTACATTCCTGGCATTCCCCATGACAATATTCGCAATACTGTATTGCAGAGTATTCTGAGAAAGCGCTCATACTGTGACAGCTGATAATGTTGAGCTATCCCTGATCCGATGATTGAATCAGAAATCAGATTTATTGCAACGAGTATCAAATTGCCATTTTAAGTTCTAGTTGGCACACAGTCACTGATCAATCTTGCCAAAAATATTGAATCACAATACAAAAATCAAAATGATACAAAGCTCTTGTAAGTTCTTTGTTGGACTTTTGGCAAAATGGATATAATGGTGGTTGACAAAAGTATTCACCCCATGTAAATGCTCATAGACCCCATAGAGGTATATAACATTTTAAATTTAATTGAAAAAGTAAACCCAAATACAATATTTTAAGATCCCTATGGCTGTGTAACAGGTGAATGTAGTTTTAAGGTTGCAAAGGGCAATTGTAGGACAGATACAAATACTTTTTGCTTTACCCAGAGGATAATTATTGACTGGAGCTCATTGCAGTAATGGGGTTGAGGCCAGGATACTGGACTCATTTAAAAAGCAGCTTAATAATAATAATAATAACCCTTGCATTTGATATAGTGCTTTTCACATCTTCTAGACATCTCAAAGCACTTCACAGAACATGCTGTAAAGTGAAATAACTGTATATTTGTGGGTGAAACGTAGTAGCCAATTGCACACAGCGATGTTCCACAAACAGTCATGGATTGAAATGACCAATTTCATTATTGCTTTTTTTTGGGACAATTATGATACTGATAGGAGGATGAGCAGGCAACTGCCCTGCCCACTGCCTCCACTCAGTGGGCTCTATACTGCTCCATATCCCGTCCTTTGCCTGTCCCACGTTGGAACTTCAGCCTTTCTCCTCTACTCTCTGGAAACCCATTCCGGAAACACTTTGCTTCAATCCTCCCTTGGCTCCTACAAAGCTAGTCACAAAACCATCCTCTCACCCCATCCCTACCCCACATTCCCTCCACTGCTCGTGATTCCAACCTCCAGCTAGGGCAAACTCGCAACTATCGCGTGTCTTGGGATGTCCTCCCTATATGAAAAGTGTATAAATGCAATTTGTTGTTGTTTTATTCAGGAGAGATGAGATCAGAAGGGCCAAAATGCCTCCTTCATTAAAACCAATCTCTTTCCTTTCTATCCTTCCTGCCCCATAACCTATTCCTATGAGTGCTCAAAGATCTCCCCTGATGCTGCTTTCCAGCTTCGATGTGCAGGAGTGTCTTGATTTGCCCTCCAATATTTATTCCGTCTTTAGAGATTTTTTTTACAATAAAATACTGTAATTTCCTTATTGCTGAATATGTTGACTTATGTTGAGCTATACCAAAGGCATTGGTTGCCGTTCACCCATCGTGATACAATGTGTGAGACATAGCTCAACAACAAATTTACATTTATAGAGTGCCTTTCACGTCGGGAGGACATTGCAAGGTGCTAGTTAATGAGTGTTGGTAAGCTTTTGAACTGGATCGCCTCAACCAAACTTAATTGTCTCCTCGCTCCACAAGCACATTCCAGTAGAAGTTACTGAATACTGGTTAGGAACAGGAATTTTAGCTAATTTCCCCCTCTTCCTCTCTAGGACAGACTTACTAAGGTTAAGTGTGGCTTCCCTAATCCTACCCTTAGCTCAGATCAACTAACTGAATCTTAACCTTCCTGAGAAAGTCAAGGATATATGGTGAATGTGTTGTCCAGACTTGCCATCTTTACAGACAGCTTGACTGAGATTGGAGCATATGATAATGCGAAGTGTGGGGTAAACCCATATTCAACCCTGGCCCATTTCACAATACAAATGGGCTCAATTGCCCTGCCCCCTTAATGGTGAGGGAGAAACATGAGTCTAATGGTGAACAAAAGTAGCCTTGGACTGGGACAGACCACTTGTGCTGCAAATATGGTATTATAATACTGTATTCATCTCTCTCTATGATTATTGTATTGACAGAAAACACTCAGGTTGATTACCAAACCTGGAGGTCTACCCAGTACATTGCCAAAAATGTTAATCGATTGAATTCCCAGCTCCTTTGGATTGACGTTTTGCCTCAGTTCCAAAATCCTTCAGTGCATTATTGCATATTATAAATTGTACATTATTTGACAAGTTGTATTTTAGTCTATTATGTGATCTACTCATATTTAAACATGATATTCTTGGTGACAGTTTATCACTGCCCCTACTCAAGCTTGAAATAAAAACGTTTTTTGGTCCACAAAATGAGCTCACCTGGCTTTATAAAATAAAACGTTTAATGCTGCTTAGTTGTACAAAGTACATTTCAGTTTTAAAAACGTTTCTGCTCAGAGGAATGGATTGACTGCTCTTGAGTTCTATTTCATTCAGCATTTTCAAGTCTGTCACTTTTTATTCACATCATAAAACATAACAATTATTACACAGCAGATATGTGTCAGCTTGACTAAATTGGTAACCATTTGAAGCTCCCCACTAGGATTTGCGATTATTCCCTCAATTGACATCCAGTCATTCAGTAAGTCTTGTAAGTGTCGTCATTTGGATGAGACTTTGTCTGTCTTGTGTGTTCCATTACATCTAGTTTGAAGAGCAGTGTTTTCCAACTGCCCTGGTCAATATTGCGCCACTCATTCAAACTTCACTAAAATTAATTTATTGCTTGTGGAATATTGCTGCCATATTGACCTTTGTAACAAATTCACCACATTTTGGTGCAACTCATCATGTGAAACACATTGAGATGTTTCAGTGTGATACAAAGCAATGGTTAACATAACAATTTTTATACAGCACAAACTACTTTCTGTTGCCTCAGTGGTATCTCAAAATTGATTCCGTGTTTAAGAGGAAAATACTTTTTATGAAAGTCATGACTTGACCTTAGAATGCATTGCTCAGTTTTTCTAACCCCTGGCATCAATTTCCTGAATTTTCAAACAACTTTCCACTTCAAAGGTTAACATTATAAAGTGTTAATGTTACACTGTATCATTGGGATCTGGTTCATTATGCTGTAATCCAACACTTTAGCCAGAAAAATACATCTGGGAATGTGCCGAAGTATGTTCCATAATTCCTGTTTGCTTGGCATTGCTTATTATAACCTCTGAACATGGACTGAGAATGAAGGGTTCACTCACGTCTGCAGCTCATAGCCTGTTACTCATCCAATTCAAGCTTCTTAAGGGGGAGGATCTGGGTTGTATTAAAAGTTTCATAAACCTTGCATTCAGAGAATAAAGCACATTTTGATTAGGATTAACAGCCTGGGTTATGTGATTGTTATGTGAAAATGAAGAATATGTTGCTAGTTTAAAGGACGCGAATGCCCATCTGGGCTGTGCAGTTGTAACCTACTGAATAAATCTGCATACGGTGTACTGATTTTTGGCTGCAAGATTGCTAGCTGCATCTTGGAATAGAGACGTGGTGCTGTGCTTCTCTGCCAACAGATACCTCAGTACCTGCAGTTGCTTCTCTCACCTCCAAATAATTAATATGGAATCTAGTACAGTATAGTAGAATGGAGATAAAGGCTATGTAATAATTATCCTATCCAATGCTTCACAGGCTTGCCTTCAAAAATAGTAATTCACATCCCTTTACATGTGAAGTGCTTTGAGAAATCCTCCCAATATGACACGCCATATCAAATCAAAGATTATGCATATTGATGTAAGCTTTGATAAATAATGTTTTCAAACAATATTGGAAAATTTACGGTTAGTGCAGATTATAATTACTACACAGTCCATTGGTTTCCATGATGCTAAGATGGCAGTGATTGCCTGTGGAGAGAAGAAAGCCAGGAATGAACATTAAAGATGGCTAGGATGAATTTCTGGAATTATTGTTTCATTACCTTTGGGATCAGGAAGTGTCTATTTAAATGTTTCCATTGGGAGATAGGAATGGGTAGATGGGGACCCCCAATGGGATGGATTTACATTGACCATGAAGGGTGTGGGATTGTTAAGTTAAATAGCCTTCTCTTTTTCTATATTTTCCATTGCCATTAAGTATTTCATGCAACAGGACAACATTGCTTGAAATTTTTTATCAACTTACAATTAATAGCCAAAACTTATTTACATAAAAGCCTGTTTATCTGGTACCCAATCAACCGTAACTTCCGTATAACCAGCATTGAAAAAAAAGTCCGCATTCGATTAACCGGAATTTATCCAGAAAAATGAATTGAAAAAACCCTTTTTGTTTTGTGTGTTTTCAGTCGAATATCCGGCAGGCGCTTTAGCCGGCATTGGCCAGGTCCTGAGAGTGCCGGATAAACGGGCTTTTACTGTATTTGGATTTACAGACAAGCACAGTTGTCACATGTTTACAAGTTCGTTATTACAAATGAAAGGATATACAGTACTGTATGTAGATTTACAATAAAGGTTAACCTAAAATTGGGGTTTATTTCAAATATTCATTATTTGGAATAAAATAATTAAGGAATTTAGAGTTTTCTTTCAATATTAAAAATACAAATGTGTAACAAAGTCAAAATTGAATTAATAGGTGGAAACCTTCCTATGATGATGAGATAGCACAATGAGTTTCATTGCAGAGGTTGCACAGGAAAAAAAAGTTGATGAGGGAGATTAAAATGCCAAATTAATTTGTGGAGACTAATTTAGACTATGTAGCCTAATTTACAGAATCACAAAATGAATTCTGCCAACTCGTCTTGTATTCTCCAGAGAGTTTGCACATTCCAGAACTGGCAAACAGACTCTGTTTCTGTGGGTTCTCAGTAACTAAAACTGTAGAACTAACTGTCAACCACAGCAAAGGCTTACCACAAATGGGATTTTCTGCAGAACTGCTCAACAATAAAAAAAATCAAAATGACCATCAATAGCAAACAGGAATTATTTAATAATAATAATCCTTGCATTTGATATAGTGCTTTTCATGTCTTCTAGACGTTTCAAAGCACTTCACAGAATATACAGTAAAGTAAATTGACTGTATTTGTGAGCGAATAGCGGCAGCCAATTGCGCACAGGAGTGTCTTACAAACAGTCATAGATTGAGATGACCAATTTATTATTGTTCAATTTATTTATTATTGATAACACAAAACTCCATTGTTAGTACAGAATTTTAAGTTTTCCTAAAATATCTTTATGTCCAACATTCAGTTGATATAAAATCCAATCTTAGCTATTTAAAGACCTGAACTGTATTGGTAAGGACACAACACATTCATTTATGCTGAATTACCCAGAATTTCATTCCCACTAACAGAAATGCTCATATTCTAAATACTGTAGTAAGATTATATCAATTGCAATTTCTGTCCAGATTATGTCTCCCCTCCCCATAGTTAGTTAATGTCACTTCATTTGGGTCTGAGGAGAAGTTGAAAATAACTATGGCATTCCTGTTCTAGGAGCTCTCAATTATTCACCCATAATTGCTGGCAACAAATAAGTAGGTACAAAGTGTTCATACCAGCATTCATAACAACCAGCTGAGAAAAACTTTCAGGATGTTAGCAGAAGGAGAAAAATTCACATAATGCAATTTATTTTACGTTTGCCAGTTTGTGTCTTGCATCAAGTACCTATAAAGATTCCTCTTCCTCCCACCTCCCCAAACCGATTCAGAAATGCAATGGATTGATTTGTCGCCATTCCCAAGATGTGTTCACTTTCTGGAAGTTTTTAAAAATAAAAATGACAATCAAATAAATGTCCTCCATTTGTTTCCTCTACATTTAAGGATATCACATGTTGCCATTCTGTTGCCAACAACACTTGCAGACTCATTGAAAATTAAACAACACTGCTCGGAGAACTGTGCTTATGGTTAGTTACAAGTGAATGGGTGATAATCGGTACATCTTCCCAATGAGAAAGGCACTATATAAATATAATTTGTTATTGTTGTTAATACTGACTAAGGCTGATGAGTTAGACATTCACTGCTACAAAGAGATTTCTTCAATTATAATGCACTTGTGCTTCATGTGCATGTAATAATTTAAAGCATTTTGGTGTATTAGATTGTGGGAAATACCTCAAAAAATCACCCAAAAATCATCTTTATTCCCAATTACAAGAAAAAAGGGCATCTTGTGTGTGTGAATATGTTTGCAGAAATTCTTGGATTGCAAGCTGTTAGTCCCACAACAAAATTCCTTTAAAACCATTATTGTTTTTTGCTGGAGCTTTGTGATGGTGTCCAGCTCCCAGGTTGGAAGGCGTTTGCTGTGCTTGAGGGCTCCGATGACGGTTCATCCTTTGCATAGTACGTGGCAGAAGCGTGACCTTTGATTTGAGTTTTAACAGACTTAGCAACAAGTCCTTCCTCATACCCCTCCTCTTGCACACGTTTGTCCTTTTCTTCTATTTCCTTGACACGTGTTTTTATCACTCTTCTGTATTCTTCATTGACCAGAATTTCCTTTGTAAATACAAAAATGAAATTAAAATGAATAGAAGTTTTAAAACATTGTATTGATTTGTTTTGTATCCATTGTTTTGCAGCAGCATCACAATGTTTCCCAGATGATTCAAAATTCTTAAACCTTGGATTTCAAATGAATAAAACTGGAGCTGTTCAATTAGCCAGTTTACCACCGAGAAGAAATTGCTGGGACTGTATTTCTTTTCCTCCCCAACTGCTCTCCCCACAACTAATTTTCAACAGCTAGAAAGTTGCAATGATCCAGACCACAACATTGCAACAGCAACATCAAAATCAATGGCACAACTAACCCTCCAGAAAGCTTTGACTGAAGCAGATACACGTATCTTACGTTTTCAAACGTTAAACACCATAAATTTGAATAACCCATCTCTTTTTAACTGATATCCATTTACTCATTATTTTCCTCAAACCCATGTCTTCCAGGATTGCATCGATTTGTAGATGGTTCATTGGCTTTCCTTGGTAACTTATTCCTCAAGCCAACTTATTCATCAACTGTTGGGGTTGCCTAAAGAATGTCCTTCTTACTTCTTAGTTTTTAACTTGGTATTGGAACTCTTTGGTTTAGTGAACAATTTACTTCATCACATACATCATCATATAATCTTCCAAACTTCAATAAGGTCACCTCTAATCTATCATCCTTCCAAATAGGATAGACCAAACTTATTTTATCTTGATATCTGGTATGATGATTATGGTTGCTTGCATCTATACCATCTCTTGATTAATATCATTCCTATGAGTAGGTGACCTGAGTGTGCACTGTTCTCCTGGAGGGGCTAAGCAATGGCAGTGAACCAATGACCTTATCAATAAGTGTGAACATAAGTTAAAATACAATCTGAACTCATCACTGGTTGGAATTGTATAAGAACAAATTACGGACATATAAAAAAATTAACCTAAGGTCAGTGTCTGGAAACCAACTGTTACATTTTACATCACAGACTAGAAGATCATCCACGTTCTTTTATACAATGTGACTGGTACCGAGATAATATAATAATAATTATTCCGGGATAATCCTCTGCAACATTGCCCGACTCCGCCGCTACCTCACCCCTCAGACCACTGACACCAATGTCCTGCTTGTCAGCCTTCTCAATTCCTCCCTCCATAGACTGTCGATCATCCAGAACCCTGTGGCCCGTGTCCTCCACCGCTCCAAGCTCCGGAACTCTTTCTCCCCTATTCTCACCCTCTCCCTAGCCTCCTTCAGGTCCTGCCTCAAAACGCTCCTCTTTGACATTCCCATCGGTCACCCCAAATCCCCTACTTTCTCTCACCCCTTCAGTATTTCAGCTTGGGCCTGAAATACTGAATGTCGAGGACCTTGGGACATCCTCCTGATGTGAAAGGTGATATAGAAATGTAATTTTGTTGTTGTTCTAGACATCTCAAAGCACTTAGTAGAATGCACTTTAAAGTGAATTGACTGTTTGTAGGCGAAATGCGGCAGCCAATTGCATACAGCTGTGTTTCACAAATAGTCGTGGATTGAAGTGACCAATTTGTTCTTTTTTTCTTGAGGGATTATTATCAGATGTGTGGAGTAAGGAAACTTGCCCATGGTTTTCCCCTGCCGAGAATCAAATCTGGATCTCTTGCTTGCGAGGCAAGTGCTCTAAACACTGAACTACAGGACTCCAAGAGGAAATTTTGGTCAAGCTTTCACAATCTACATTGTACTCATGTAGCGACAAAGAATCTTTAAGGCCTGATCATCAATCAACTACCCTGTTGTGGGATGGTGTCCACAAAGCTGCTCCAATGCCCCTGGGGAAATACTGTAGATTGAGGATGATGGATCACCAACATGCCTTATGCCTCCTAGTGGTTAGATAAAAGCAGTGTTGAGAGACCTGGAGGCAGGACACCCAAATTCTTTGCTAGAGGGAAGTGCGACAGGGTTGAAATAGCGAGATTTACGTTTAATCATTTATTGTTAAGATTATTTGTGTTCATTCTATGCAAGAGACTTAAGCATTTTAGAGGAATCATTTTCTGTCAATTATCACCCACAAAATACACATAGTCGCACTACTTTACAATATATTCTGCGAAGCGCTTTGATACATGTCATTGATGTGATAATCCACTATATCAAATGCAAGGATTATTATTATTTATTTTTTCAAATGGCAATAGCTCTTCAATTATAGGTAGTATCTCATTATTAATGATTTTTTAATCATAAACCCGGCAGAAGGCCATGTGGCACATCGTGCCTATGTCAGCTCTCTATGTTCAGCACCTTGGGACATCCTCCCAACACGAAATAAATGTAACTTTGTTGTTGTTGTAAAAGATAATGTCTCCCTTGCCCCTGACCCTGTCGCAGTAAAGTACTCTCTACTGGAAGTGTGCTACATAAATAACAACAAATTACATTTGTATGGTGCCTTTCACGTCAGGATGAAGTCTCAAGGCCCTGGACAGCACCTTGGTGTTCGATGGTTGAGATTAGGAGGGCAGGGAGGGTAAAGGAAGGAGGGTGACTGAAGGCACGGTCAAAGAGGAAGGTCTTGAGACGGGTCTTGAAGGAGGTGGTGGTGGGGAGGCGGATGGACTGTGGAATGGAGTTATAGAGGGTGGGGCAGAGAGGCTAAAAGCCTGCCCACCAATGGTGGGATGGGCAAGGTGAGAGACTTGAAACAGGCAGTAGCCCTGAGAGGAGGGAGTGGACAGGTGGTAGGGGTTTAGGAGGTCACAGATTTTTTTGGGGGGATGAAGGTCATGAAGGGCTTTAAAGATGATGACCAGAATCTTGAACTGTAGATAGGGAGCCAGTGGAGCTGTGTGCGGGACAGGACACGGCCTGCAGAGTTCTGGATGATCTGCAGCCCGTAGAGGGAGGAATTGGGAAGGTCATCCAGCAGGAAGTTTGCGTAGTCAAGCCTGGATGTGATGAATTCACGGATGAAGGTCTCAGCGGGGCCTGGGGTGAGAGCTAGTGGCGGAACCTGGCAATGTTGGGGAGGTGGGGAAAGATGAACAAGTTATGAAAGCAAGTTGTTATTATTGTGCTTGGAGGTAACAACCGAGATCGCAAGCCAGGAATCAGCCAGCAAAAAAGCTCCAATCAAGAGGCTTTCTGTGGTGGATAATTTGTATTAAAAAAATTCTCAGCAGCAAATAAGTAAAATAAGTAGATACTGGTATTAAACAAGATACAGGCTCCATTGTAACCACAAAATTCATGGGCCATTATAGAATCTTATCTCAGAGTATTCCTTTGAGGCTAAGATATACACTCAGAGGGCATCTTTATCCACGTTTACACCTTATTCCTTAAAGCTGCCATGAAAGTAACACTGCTACTGAAATCACATACAAATAGTGAAAGTCTGTACTTCCCGACATGAAAGGCACTCTATAAAATGTAACTCTGTTTTTTCTGATTTTGTTTGTTGTTATGTGATACATCACAATTAAAACCTGCATTATAAAATAATGGAAAGGTTCAAGCATATGTTATCACAGTTTTCCGATGTACCTCCTCCCATTCCTGAAATCTATGACACTGGGTTGGAGACTCTTATGCAACCTAGTACAGTAATTGCATTGAAATAAAAAGGGGCTCTGTCTCACATTTCCACAAACAATTGCATTTCTGTATTTGTGGAGGTCCTTCCAATGAATAGAAGGGAAATAGTACAAAACCCAGAGACAATGAAACACTGAATTCTCAGTTTACTTCAGCAATGTAGTTTTAGCTGACAAAACAGGGTTTTTCTTCTCTCTGGTCAGTTGATTCAGTTGGGATTATGGTAGATCAAGAAACCAAACGGTGAAATAGATAACCACACAGGTGGGAATCAATCTATTGGGAACTATTCCAATTACTGTATGTGAAGCAGTAGCAGGACCATACTGAATTGATTTGAACATAAATAGTGGTTGCTATCTACAGTCAAGTCCAGAAAAACACAGTCCCTCACTCCACTTTACAATATGTATCCTGTGAGCGCATTGGGTCACCTCCCTATGTGAATTAATTATTATTATTATTATTATGAATGGAAATTGACACCTTTGATCTCTTTTCACCACATCTACTTAGTTGCAGTCACCAATACTGCTTTAGCTACTTTTTGTCTCTCTTTGTACATGTAAATATGGGAGTCACTCGAATCATATATGTGCAGAGGTTGTCCTTGAGCAAAAGGCCAAAGTTGTATCTAACATGGGTAAAATGTTAACCTGTGCCTGGATAGTAGGGTCCGGCGATATATCGATATATCGCTAAAACCCGATATAATTTTCATATCGATATGCCGATATAGGCATTTCAAAAATATCAATATATCGAAAAATCGATATAACGAGGTAAAAAATCTGAATGCGCGCACATTGAACTACAAGACCCAGAATGCTCATCTCTATACACAATGCAGAGACCGAGGTGCAAAGCCGCCATATTGTATTCATAGTCCTCGAATACAATATACAGGTATGCAAGGGGTGCGGGGGGGAGAGAAGGCATGGGGGGGAGGGGGAGAGAGACGGCTGGGGGGGGATGAGGGGGAGAGAGATGGCTGGGGGGGGTGGTGGGGAGAGAGATGGCTGGTGGGGGGGTGGGGGTGGGGGGGAGAGAGACGGCTAGGGGGATGGGGGGGAGAGAGAGACGGCGGGGGGTTGGGGGGGAGAGAAAGACGGCGGGGGGTGGGGGGGAGAGAGACGGCGGGAGGGGGGGAGGGAGAGAGAGACGGCGGGAGGGGGGGAGGGAGAGAGAGACGGCTGGGGGAGTTGGGGGGGGGGTGGGGAGGTGGGGGGGAGAGAGACGGCTGGGGGGGTGAGAGACAGTGGGGGTGGGTGGGGGGAGAGGCGGGCTGGGGTGGTGGGGGGGGGGGGTGATAATATACAGATAGATAGAGATGGGGGGGATGTGAGAGAGACACAGACAGAAAAACACAGAGATGGAGAGAGTGAGAGACACAGAGAGAGAAAGATATTTACCTCCTGAGGAGATAGGCCCCGAATGGAATGCGCACGCACCAGGAACGCGCGCGCACTCCGAACGCGCGCAGGCGCAGTACGAAAAACCCGAAAATATCGATATTTCGGTATATCTTGATATGAGCCCATCGATATATCTAAATCGGAAAATTTCCATATCGACGGACGCTACTAGATAGTCACAACATTATCAAGTATTTTTCATAAGCTACTAAATACATGTTTCGATATAAGACAAAATATTGCGTATGAAATTATTAGTTGGAACTAAAGGATATCTTATTCTCAATCAGATGTACAGATGCTGCAAATAATTTGCACTTTCACAGAAAATGAATTCCATAAAGCGTTCAGTCAAGTGTGGTGGATAAAATGAAACAAAGCAGAAGACTTTGGGGCCAATTTAGTTTTTCAGGAACTTTAAATGTGAGAAAAGGGCAAAACTAAATTAATCGCAAAACTTTCTCAGTTCCTGCATTTTCCCAAGAATGTCAATGCTGACAGTTTAACTGTTTGACTGTTTATAAATAATAATAGTTATTTGATATGTCTCAAAGCTCTTCACAGGACTTCACTGTAAGGAGTAGTGACTATGTATTTTTGGGCACACATGCGTTTGCTCTGTACCTCTAATAAAAACTACCCAGATAATTTTGCCCAAACAAAATGTTAAATGATATAATGGTTCTCAATTCTAATTTTGAGTAAAATCTTTATAAATTTCATTCCAGAATTAGGTAGCTGACTGCAAAGGGTTCTTAGATTGAAAAGGTACAATGTAAATGGTTTGAGAGCTGAAATAAGGAACTTCAAAGAAATCTGCTTCAACCTGAAATCATCTTCAGGAAAATAGAGTTCTTTCCAGTTGAGCTGATGTGCATGGGGTTTCCTGAATTACATACAATTTTTACCCTGAGGCATTTTTTTTACCATTCGTGCTATCATTTTTCTTTTTGAGTATTTTCACAACAGAAGCATGGAATAATCCAAACATTCCACTTTGTCCATTATATATCCTTCAGAAGTTTGAGGGCTCCTATCCTATATCAATAAGTTAAAATATGGTTTCTAAATGAAAGACACGAGCAATACTTTTGAAAAGTCTTCTTATTCTCGTGGTAAATGAGGATGTACCCAGTTGAAATTCTGTGACAGTTAATTTAGCCACATCTGGGTAAGAGACATCAGTGATCACTGATGTGGCACCCGGTTTCAGTACAATAATTCCCACAGACCTGGAGAAGCCCATGGCAATTAATACCACTGTCTGAGCATCACAGTAAACCATGCGTGCTACAGACTGTCCCTTACCCTGCCCGTTTCCAGTTGGGACCATTGCTCTGGTAAATCATTAACAATGACAAGCCAGACAAGCATCAGGCCACAGTGAAGCCATATGCTGCTGTTGTGACCTCACATGAAGTGTGGTTAATGTTCAGGTACACAGTCTATATCTATGCCTATTTCTATATATATATATATATATATATGGATCATTTTATCCATATATATTTGGATCAGACTTTTTGTGTAGTCTGAGAGTTGCTGCTTTACCTAAAACATGATATATATCAATGGAATCATCCCTTATTGTTTCCCAAATTTAATACCGAGTTCACTTTTAGAGCCGTTGGAAGGTTTTGGAAAATTTCTGTCACCGTGAGAATTACAGCTGTTACCACTGCCACAATTGCAAGATTTGCAAAGCAGCTTATCATATATGCTAGATATGGCAAGGCTCAAAAATAGACCCGCCTGACTTTCAGCATTTGCCATAAGCAGATTTTCAAATTGAACAGTTTCTGATATTCACATCCAAGAAGTCAAAATCGATACATCAAATATTGCAAATCAGCCTCAAAACATCCTATCAATCAGATCTCAATGGGGATTCAATCGCATCCAGTTTGACGTGTGCAAAAGCTTTATTTTCAAAAACCTCAATCGGTTATGTTTTGTTTTTCAAAATAATTCTCAAACTGTTACATTTGCATATCTGAATTTACAGTTCTGATAGGGGTGCAGATTGCATTAAGGGTGGTGCATGGCATTTTGCTTATTTTAATGAAGCAACAAAGGCAATGATTTGCCATATTAACCGTGTTCAAATATTAACACAGTTGTACTGTACATGTACACACCTCTTTGAGTGCTTGTGGAGGAGGATGAAAGATTCAAAACATTGAAGCGTAATGACTCCCACAGGGCGAGAGCTGCATCAAATCAGCAGATGGCCCAAAATAATAGTTATTTATATACATGTAGCCGAGAGACTGGTGCACAAAACACTTTTCTCAAAAATCCTAGCTTTGAATGTGCTTTCTCTGTAAAATCTAAAAGTGCCTTATGCTCTAAAGTAAATCCTCACTTCACTTAGGGTTGAGATATGAATCCCACCTATTCAATTCTATTTTATAGAGCAGCCAGAGCTACATTACAATAGAAACATGGTACCGATACTCAAATCACATTACTGTACTTGGTTTGTACTGTATGCATCTTTGGATGTAAATCTAAATACCCTCAACGAAATCAATGTTATTCATAAACAGTACCATCATCGGAGCAGCTTGATTTATCCTAATCATCATTATTATTCAGCATCATAGTATTGCAAAACAAATTCATTTTCCAAATGTTGGAACAGGGTTCAATAATCGCATCTTAAAGGGTTTTGGCCCATAAGCAGGGTCTACTGTGCTAGTGATTGCCAGTGGGAGTCACGTAACAATCAGCCCACTGTCAAACTTTCTGTGTCAGTGTACAGGGCTTTTGAATAATAACACTAATTAAAATGGTTATTTTGGCATGCATATGTCAATCTTAACAATAGAGTGTTCCTTCGTAAAAATGTAACAGCAACCAACAAATTAACCTGAATGACTATTGTAATCGAGGGACAATCCCTGGCTGTTTAATATTACTCCTCCCAAACACTTCTTTTTAGTAGAAGCTCTTCAGTTATTTGAATATCTGCCAAATTATTAATGAAGGCTATTTCCAATTGCGCACACGAGGAACCCTTAAATTGAAGTCAGTTGCTTGTTTTCTGTCAGAATGCATATGAGGCAGTCAGAATAGCACAGCCCAATTGTGTACATTAAAGTTGCAGTGTCTGCAGTTTCGAGCATGTCTGTCAGAATCTGTAAACTTTTCAAATCAGGCAGTCAGGTAAAATGTACTACAGTACACTGCACATAAAAGCAGGGTGCGTACATGGAAGATATGGCAGGTAATGCTGGGTAAAGTGAATGCAAGATGTTTGATTACAATTGCAGGCAACATAACAATCACGGTTGCATTTGATATGGCGCCTTATCGTGTCGTCGAGGAGTCTCAAAAGTGCTCAAGGATATACTATCAATGTATTTTGTGCACTGCACAGCAACGTTCCACAAACCGCAATGGAGTAAGTGACTAATTTTATTTTCAGCGATTTGTCAGCCAGAACACCAGGGGAAGCTCCCTTCTCTTTTCGAATGTGCCACGGGATCTTCAGCATTCACCTGAACAGGCAGACGGGACCTCGGTTTCATTCAAAGGACGGCACCTCCAACAATGCAGTACCTCCCCAGCTTTGCATTGATTATGTGATGCCCAGTCCCAAATTGGGGGTTGAGCCCACAACTATCTGATGCAGAGCTGTGAGAGCTCCACAGAGCTAACACAATCAACATTTAACATTTTCACATTAATACAGTCCGCCCACTTGAACCAAAATAATAAAGGGTCTATTTTTCTCTCTGAAAGAAAATCTATATACTGAAGATATTAAGTGCATTTTTGCCCCCAATATATACATTCACTTAACTTGATAGTACATTCTTTGAAGCGCTTTGAGATGTCTCGAAGACATGCGTTATAACAAATGCAAGGATGATTATTATTAGTATTATTAAAGGAATGATACCATCCTGGTAAATCTCCTTTGCACCTTCTCCAATGCATTGACATCCTTCCTAAAGTGTTATGCCCAGAACTGAACACAATACTCCAACTGAGGCCTAACCATGAAGGTTCATCAAAACTTCCTGATGTTTGTATTCTTTGCCCCTATTTATTAAGCCTACAACAACAACAATAACAATAATATTATATTTGTATAGCGCCTTTCACGTCAGGAGGGCGTCCCAAGGCACTGGGACTAGTATCCTGTATGCTTTAACAACTTTATCTACCTTTGTCTTATCACCATCAAAGATTTATTTATATGAATCGCCAGGACTCTCTGTTCCTTCACCCACTTTGAGATTCTTCCATTTAGTTTATACTGCCTCCTCGCCCCCTCTCTTCCCAGTTTCAGATCACAGCTAAAGACCTTTCTCTTCAACCGTGCCTTTGGTCACCTTTCTACCCCTGCCCCTGGCTCGGTCCCTGGATCCGTTACTGTGAAATGCTCTGAGACACCATCCGGCGTGGAGGGCGCTATATAAATCAAAGTTGTTGTTGTTGCCTCTCCTCACTCTTCCCTGACCCTACTGTTCAGCACTTTGGGACGACCTCCTGACGTGAAAGGCGCTCTATAAATGTAATTTTTTTTGTTGTTCCTTCCAAATTGCATAATTTTGCATTTATCCACATTAAATGTCATCTGCCACTCTGCTCATTTTAGCAGTCCGTCTATGTCCTCTTGCAGTCGGCTAGCCTCCTCACTGTTTAGACCATATCTCATAGTATATCCAGTTATACATGGCATAATATTTGCCAACTGGTAGGACTGCTGTACTTCAGTATAATTAACTTCAATCCACTAAACACCAACGTATTTATCTTCAACACGCTAAAAGTATCTTTTCAAATTCTCACCAATACTTAATTTCTAACCAATATTAAACATTTGTATTTATCCCACTTCAACACAACAGGGTCCCTGTTCAGCACTGTGAATGAGCTTTGGGACATTCTTCCAACAATAAGGTAATATAAATATGTTAATTATATTGCATAATTGTATTGTAATGTTGTTAAAAAGCAGTAGTCATCTTTCTTCATCTCCAGGCCAATATGATTTCAAAATTAGAGATATAAGGGCTTTTTGGTCCTAACTGCTTTACTGATGCAAGTGATAAATTGTTCCAACATTATAAGATTGCCATGAACACTTAAATGGGGACAATTAAAAAAAAAGTCAAGCCATTAATTGGGTAAACTACCTAAGATAATTTGAGGATTAACTGAGATAAAATGTATTTGGCATGGGTAGCATCTTTACAAATAGGAGAGAAAATAATTGCTGAAACTCTGGGATGAAATGTGAATGTTGCAAACTGGAAGTTCTGTAAATATTGACTTCTGCTTTGTGACTAGAATTGCAGGATTCTCAATAACAATGCTAAATAAATCTCAATGCTTTTTGGTTTTCTAACTTTCCGTTTGCTTTTCTGAGAAATTATATTTGGATAATGCCTCTCTCATTGGGAGGACGTCCCAAGGCCCTGGACAGTCAAAGATTTGGACCTGAGCGGGGAGTTGAGATCAGGAGGGGTAGAGGGCAGGGAGGGTGACCCTAGTGGCGGTCGAAAAGGAGGGTTTTGAGACGGGCCTTGAAGGAGGCAAGTGAGGGGGCGAGGCAAAGGGAACAACGAAAGAGTCTGACCAAAGATTGGAAACCAAATCTTCAATTGCAAAACAGTCTATGCTTTTCTTGGGATTCTGACAATAATCCTTCTATTTGATATAGCTCTTTTCATGTCTTCTAGATGTCTCAAAGCGTTTCACAGACTATACTCTACCTCTGCGACTTCCTAACCCCCACTGTAAAGTGAATTGACTGTATATTTGTGGGCGAAACGCGGCAATTGCACACAGCAGTTTCTCAAACAATCGTGGATTTGTTTCTTCAGGGATCATCATCATCAGGACATTCTCTTGACGTGAAAAGCACTATATAAATATAACTTTTGATTGACTGATTGATTGATTGATTGATCCTGCATGGAAATGAACTCGGGTCTCTCGCTTCTTAGTGCAGGGCAGACAACAGTATTTGGCCAAGTGCTGAAAAGTCCAGAAATGTACTTTATTAACATTCCCAGGTACTGGAAGAATTTTATGCATCATATTGTATCGCTTTAAATTCTTTTCAAAAAATGCATAATCCAAATACAGGCTGATTCCATCCAATCAAAATACAATATTGCTGGATATGAGTGCAGGAAGCAGAGCTACGAGACTGGATCTCAGAGATGGGTGGTCGGAATACAAAGTTCCGAGGCCCAAATTTATATCTCTGCCTCTACAGACCTGTGTGCCTTTTATAAGTGGTTGTGCGTGCCAGGATTTTTTATCAATTAATTTTTTTTTCAACTTCAATTATTCATCTATTTGCCTCAAATGTACAAGACACTCTATGGGTTTCTATTACAATCAGTTAGCAAATATCTAGAAACAAGTGTCAAGAAAATAGTAGTTTTTAAGATGAATATATTTTTATATACAAATTATAGAGGGTGTCTGAGAGAGTATTTTTGAATTTCTTGATCTTGTTGAGACAAATTGGCCCTAATGCCTCTAAACCAGTGGTTCTCAACCCTTTTCAGTAATGAACCCCGTGTTAATTTTCAACATTATTGTGTACCCCCACCCAACCACATACACATACACACACCAACCCCCCCATTCCACTTGAATTTTATGACCAAGCTTTTCTTATATAACAAAATAACTAGCACACACAAAACGAGGGGAATAACAATTAAATATACAATTTGGAAGGCTATAAAATGCTAAATAAAAGAGCTAAATACATCAATGTACCGCCACCTTTACACCTTGGAAGTAATTTTGTAACTCCTGGGGTACATGTATCCCTGGTTGAAAACCGTTGCTCTAAACTGTGCATTCACCTTTCCCACCCATATTTAGAGGTTCTCGAGATATTTATTGAAATAGAATATACTTTTGTTCCCTGGAGCAAGGCACCCTGCTTACAACAACAACAAAATAGGCGGTTAGGAAGTCACAGAGGTAGGGTGGGGCAAGACCATGGTGAGCTTTAAAAGTGAGGACGAGGATCTTGAATTGAATTCTCTGAGTGATGGGGAGCCAATGAAATCGGGCGAGAATGGGGGAGATGGGATCACAAAGCTTGGTGCAGGAGAGAACACAGGCTGCAGAGTTCTGGATGATCTGCAGGAGGGAGGAGTTGGGAAGGGCGAAAAGCAGGACTTTGGCATAATCAAGCCTGGACGTGATGAAGGCATGAATATGGGTTTTAGTGGCCTCAGGTGTGAGGTAGTGGTGGAGTTGGGCAATGTTGCGGAGCTGAGGGAAGGCAGAGCGGGTCATGCCTTGGATGAGGAGGAGGAAAGACAGTTGAGGATCGAAGACACCTAGGTTCGTTACTGGCTTGGTGAGGTGGAGTGTGGAACCATGGAGGTTGCTGCAGCCAGTGTCTGAAGTGTGAAGGTGAGAGCCAATCAGGAGATTCTCAGTCTTGTTGACATTCAACTGTAGAAAGTTAGCTCTCCTCCAGGACTTGATATCTGACAGGCAGTATATCAGGATAGTAGTGGTCCTGGAATCGAGGGTAGAGGCAGAAAGATAGAGTTGGGTGTCATCCACATATATGTGGAAGTTGACCCCATGTTTGCAGCTGATGTCACCAAGGGGGAGCATGTAGATTTTGAAAAGTAGAGGACCAAAGACAGTTTGGATTTGGTCCAGGCACGTTGAGCGGCTCGCACTTGTGCCTTGAGGGGTCAGAGATGGCTGGTGTACCAGGGGGATTTACAGGATTTAAATTACCTAAGCAGGAGACACCCTGCTTACTTAGTATTAGCTGAAGGTTGGCAAGAGCCAAGGCTTGGGGATCCCAGAGAGTGCACTGGAGTCTAACCAGCTAAACCCACATGGCTTGCCATTCAAAGCACTGTCTGTCAAGCTTTCCTATTGTTTGTTCAGTGAGGACCACACTACCCATGACCCATAAGGCTTACAGAGTTAATAGGCGCTTTGTGGAAAGAGTTCCTGCCCCCAGGGACTGGTCTGCCCTTCCATGTCCTTATTGATGAGCCAGACTGGCTGTGCTGTCATCAGCAGTGCTGTTGAGTACTGTGGACCTGCCTGGCTCAGGAACAGGACTTCCTAGATCGCCACAGAGGACTTGCTAGATTCTGATATTCCCTTGCCAAATGTGTCATTGAAGCCAAGTCAGCTGCCTGAAGACCTGCTTAATACCCAAGGAGGATTAGTCACTAGTTCTTTTAACCTCTGATAACAACAAGACAATTACATTTTTTTTTTTTTAATGGTTTAGTCTAGAGATATACAGTCAATTCAATTTACAGTGAATTCTGTGAAGCACTTTGAGACATCTATAAGACGTGAAAAGCGCTACATCAAATGCAAGGATTATTATTGTTTGTATAGCACTTTCCACATCAACAGGCTGTCCCAAGACGTTGATAAGTACAAGTTTGAGCTCTCCTTAGATGATGGGAGGTATGATTTCATTTCTGGTAGTGTTTCAGCTACAGGGGAAAAAGACTGAGGAAAGTGCTTATGATTCTTGGTCAGTCATGGGAATGGAGTTCGTAACTCAGTGATCAGAGAATTTGCCTTACAACTGTGAGACCTAGGTTAGGCAAGTTTCCTTACTCCAACTGCCTCTGTTTATGTAGTATGAAACCAGTTAATGATCGATTGGTGGCTTGCTTTTCCAGAGATAATAATCCCTCAAGATAAAAACCCAACAATAATTTGGTCACTCAATTAATGATTCTTTGTGGGGCACTGCTGTGCTCAATTGGTTGCTGGGTTTCGTCCACAAATATATAGCAACTCGCTTTACAGTATATTCTGTGAAGCGCTTTGAGACAAGATGTGGAAAATACTATATCAAATTCAAGGATTATTATTATTATTCTTCATGGCAGAATAAATGAGGACCAACTCATATTCTTATATTCAAACACTTTGATTCCTAGATATATGCAGACAAAAAGGCATATTATGGTCAATTTAGCATTATAGCAAGTACTCTACTTATATAATACAATTTACATTTATATAGAATTTTCAAGTCAGGTGGATATTTCAAAATGCTTTACACAGCTGGCTGGATACCAGAGGTGGAGGAGGAGAAGAAACAATAACCAAAATAATGGTCAAAGAGTCTTAGAATCATAGAATCATAGAATTTTACGGCACAAAAGGAGGCCATTCGATAACAACTTTTAAAAGGGAATTAGATCTTTATTTAGGGAGAACGGGTCTATTAGGCTATGGGGAGCGGGCAGGGCAGTGGGATTGAATCGCTCTTTTCAAAGAGCCGGCACAGACTAGATGGGCCGAATGGCCTCCTTTTGTGCCGTAAAATTCTGTGATTCTATGATTCTATCCTTTCTGTAGTGTGGTGACCAGAATTGAACACAGTATTCCAGCTGACGCCTCACCAAAGTCCTATAGAGGTTAGTCAGCACTTCCTGACTTTTGTACTCTATACCCCTATTTATAAAGCCTAGTATCCCATATGCCTTCTTAACAGCCTTGTCTACCTGTCCTGCCACCTTCAACGAGTCACTAACACAAATCCCCAGGTCTCTCTGTTCCTTTACACCATTTAAAATTGTACTATCTAGCCTATATTGCCTCCCTTCATTTCTTCTCCCAAAATGCATCACCTCACACTTCTCTGCATTAAACTTAATCTGCCATGTGTCTGCCCACTTTACCAATTTGTCTATATCCTCTTGCAGATGGCTACTATCCTCCTCACTGTTTACTATTCTCCCTAACTTAGTGTCATCTGCAAACTTGGAAACTGTACTCTTGAGGCGAGCTTTAACTGTGAGGTGAGCAGAGTGCCTTAATCTTGTCTTAACTGTTACAAATGTAATTTTATTGTTGTTGTTGTGCAAAGTTAGAGCTCACCCTCACCCTTGATGTCTGACAGGAAGTCAGAACAGCAGTGTTCCTGGAGTGGAGGGTAGAGGCACAGATAGAGGTAGGTGTCATATAATAGAGAGAAGATGTGCTAGAGAAGGCTAAAGTAGTTGACAGTGTTCAAAGGTGGCAGGAAGATTAAAGAGGCACAGAGAAACCTGGGCACAGATGGAGAAAATGTTGTTTACAAACTTTGGGCAGGGTAGTCTCAGTTCTGTGGACTGGACGGAAGCTGGATTGCAGGGGTCCATGCAGGGAGTGCTGGGAAAGGAAAAATAAAGCTGGGAAGCAACAAACAAAACACGTGTGGAATGTAAGCCAGTTCCACCGAGTAATATACAGGATACAAGCTGTACTGGAGCAGGAAATAATCAAGATGTGTAGGATAATTCTGTCCCCTGCAATTTCCCCTCCACCATTCAAAGCAGAAATGCTATTAAAATAGTGCTTAATTAGCCTCTGAACAAACTAGCACGCACTACACTGGAGCCCAGTTATAAAACAGTAGCTGTGGTCCGTAAAATCCCAACCCACATTAGTTGTGCAATCATACCTTTGGGATCCTGTTGGCGTTTAACTAGTTTAACACAGCCTAGCTTGCCACTGCATAATATGTCTGACAAGCTCCCTGCTTCCTGTCAAGCTAAGATCACCCTACCTATTAAGAGGGTGTAACAAGAACCAAATGGGAAGAATTCCTGCCCCCAAGTGACCGGCGTCTGAAACAACGACTGTCCAGTGTCTTGGGATGTCCTCCTGATGTGAAAGGCGCTATACAAGCGTAATTATGTTGGTGTTGTCGTTGCAATCCCTGCCAACCAGTGAGGCTGTCTCGTCTATGATCAACATTGAGACCATCGATATGACTCCATTCTGATATTCCATTGCCAAACACGTCACCTTGGAACCCACTCAGCCCCAAAGAGACCCTGCTTACCTTCACCCACAAAGCATAATAATTTAAATGGAGGACACACAAGCTCTGAGGAAAACACTATCTATTTTAAAATGTTTAAAATTTAAAAATAATACAATTCAATATATAGCATTTGTTTCAGAGCTCACAATGAAGACTCTCTCAGTTCCGGACATTAGGAGCAGTAACCGAAGAAAACATATGTTTTCATTTTGCTGCAACAGGCCACCATAATGTATATAATATAATGCCGTACTGTACATAGAAGCTTTCTGCACATAGTAACACAATGAGAATGCACTGGCAAGAGACTGGTCACATTGGCACGATCGCATATCTCTGGTCAAGTTGAGTTGATGTTATCCACTGCTATTGTACAATACAATCCAGTTACTCAAAGGAAGACGGGGGCAGATATGTTTACCATTGTTATTAGTGGTAGTGGCTTGTGTACTGACTGATTGAGGTTAATCTTAATAACTGATCAAATAGATTTATTTGCCAACAGTGATTAGGACTGTAAATTCTCTGTATAATTAAGAACCTTAGGAGATGCAGTCGTTTTGTAGTAAGTACACGCTAGTCTTGCGAGTTATCTGAATTAATTTTCTTGACAGACATAGAACAATAGGTATGAGGTACTCTATGCAAGTAGAAAAGAATGTTTACTCATTCTTAACAAACTACTTTATAGCTTAGTTTTAGAAACCGCTTCTTGCTTTTCAACTGAGACCGATATTGACAAGTGGATGCTATCTCGCCTTCAATATTAAAATGAAGTGCAGTGGATTATCCAAGTGAATTTTCCAAGAGATTTGAATGGGATTTTCAGAAACCCTTGTTTTCTAATTTACACTGATCAAAACACCCAGCATTCAAAATATTTGGTCTTTACGATACAGAATGATTTGTTAGGCCTATGAAAATTGTTGTATTGAATAAAATTTGTCTTTATCTTTTACCTATATTGTTAAATATCACAAACTATGAAAACTATTCGTTTTCATGTATCTTTTGCTTGTGGAATATTCTGTTGAAAATGAACATCGACTCAAACTAACATGCTTTAGATCAAAGGATGTTCACTGTGGTTTCCAAGTAGCTGATAAGAGTGCCCTCTATTGGCTAATCAACCTCCTCTTTTTATCTGACTCCAAATCCCATTGGGGTTTCATAAAAACCAGATTTTAGAAAGCAGAAGAAAAATTGCATTTTCAAAGAACAAAACATCACAAGCACTTATAGTAATTATTGTCAAATATAGTTTCTGGTTATTTTGAGGCAAAAAATTATATGTAGCCATTTTTTCGTGTGTGCAAATTAGAAATTAGTTCCACAATCAAAATCTAACCTTTTTTAAGCAAATGTATAATCAGTAAAAATATATGAATTTTTCAAGGTTCAAAGTAACTGATGCAGTCTACAACAACAAAATTACATTTGTATGGTGCCTTTTATGTTGGGAGGTCATCCCAAGGCACTGGACAGTCAGTGTTTTGGACCTGAGCTGAGGGTTGGAATTGGAGCGGGTAGAGGGCATGGGGAATGGAGGGTAATCGAAAGTACGGTTGAAGATAGGAGTTGTAGCATTTTGGCAAAGCAGCTCAGGTCCGTGGCGGCATCCAAAACGTGCTAAGAGTGAACGGGTTTCAGCGAGACATGGTAATGGGTCATCAGCAATATTTTCTATGACTTCTTACAACCAAATTTGTAAATTGACACTATGTAGTCAGTGTACAGTGGGACTGTGTGAGAACACACTGAGCTGTTTGCATGCCTGTTTATCTGCTGGAAGCAATTTGAGTTTAAGAGCCAAATTTCGGTATCTGCTTCCTGCAATTGACTTATTTTGGTAAGTTGTTATGGTTTAGACCAGAGCTCCTTACAATGAAGTTAGGGTGAGTGGGAACTTTGTACAGCCTTGGTTGCCGAACCATATCTACTTAATGGGCTATTGTTATATACTCACTGGACCTGAACCTAACCAAGATAAAACAACAACACATCACTTCTCAAGCAGTCCAAGATGTCCACCCTGGTGTTCCTTTGACTCTGCTACCCCATGTGAAGGGCGCAATATAAATGCAGGTTGTTGTTGCTGTAAATCACTTGAGTGACTTAACATAGCTAATATGCTGGTATTGTACTACGCTGCAGTGAAGATTCCTCACAACAGGGAAATAATCCATTGGTTCGAAAAGCACTTTGAAAGTGTAATTGCTCTAGACTTTAGTTCCCCTTTAAAATGGGTCACTCAGGAAATACTGTGAGGAAAGCACTTCACTAAACAATGGAATCGGAATATTATTTCTGCCTATTTTCCTTCCCTCACTCCTAGTTTCCTGAAAATATGCAATTATTTCTGGAATTTAGTTCAACAGAGTAGCAGTCCTACAGTATCGCATCTCGTGAAGTCCTGTAGCTCAGTGGTTAGAGCAAGTGAGAAATTGGGTTAGATTCCTGGCCGGAGTAAAACCATGGGCAAGTTTCCTTACTCCACACTCCTGATAGTAATCCCTCAGAAAACCCTCCCAATAATAATTTGGTCACTCAATCCATGACTGTTTGTGGGAGACTGCGGTGCGCAATTGGCGGTATATCCTGTGAAACACATTGAGATGTCCTTCCAATGTGATAAAGTGCTACATTAAATGCAGGATTATTATTAATTTTATTATAAACATATCAAAGCGACTGCTTCCTCCTTTTTAAAAAAAATGTTGACATAAATTAGCAGTTACACACTTAATGATAAGAATCCTTGCATTTGATACAGCGCCTTATCGTGTTTCTCAGACATCTCAAAGCGCTTCACAGAATATACTGGAAAGTATATTGACTGTATGTTTTGGAAGTGAAATGCGGCAGCTAATTGTGCACAGCAGTGTCCCACAATAGTCGTTGATTGAGTTAACATTTTATTTTTTAAGAGATTATTACCCTGGAAAACGATCTGCCAATCTACTAGCAGCCGGATTCCTACTTACTGCAAGTAATTTATTTACATGGATTTATTTCAGATGAACGTCAAGCCTAGGACAATCAAATTTATAATACATTTCATATTTTTATAATGTCTTTCACACCACGAGGCTGTCTCATAGCAATGCTGTGAGAAATGTAAACAAAATGCAGAAAAGGACCAAATAATAAAATAATGGAAAAACAGAAAATGGGGCAAATATTACAGTCAGATAAAACAATACAGAAACAAGCAAAAGGAACGAAGATGAAGAAAAGTTGGGCAGGAAATCTGCAGATGAAACCAAAACAAACTCTGTGAAATAAAAAGATTGGATCAAGACAGTTCAACCCAAGATGGAATAAGGTAAATGTATTGAATTTAATAATAAACAATAACAATCCTTGCATATGATATAGTGCCTTATCACGTTGTTGAAGTGTCTCAAAGTGTTTCAAGTGTATTTTGCGGGTGAAATTGTAAGTCAAATACAATTAATTAACCAGAAAAAATAGAAATCAAAGAACTTTTCTTACCTTAGTCACAACAAGATCACAAAACAGGTTTAAAAAAAGCCCTTTGTCCCATTTGATTTCATATTTTTTCACAATAAACTTCTATGAAAATAAATACTTGTTTTTGTGTTTGCTAAAATTGCCGTTCAGCACTATTCCATATTGTCCTGTTGTCTTGGAATTTCTGCATGTGTTGCCCGGGGTTTATATTACAAACTCTTGCACAAGCAGCAGATATTTTTGTAAAGCTTCTTGAAGTGAAATGATAATTAGAAGAAAGCAACTAGACGCAGTTAGCAAATTGCTTTTGGATGGCAAGATTTTTTTAATAGGCAGTTGGTGCCACACGTAAATGAGATAGGTATATTAGCATCTTCTTGTTTCTCTAACAGGCTGCTGTGAATTCAGCAATTATTTCAGTGACCGATTATTTTACAGATGTGTATCAGACCTCAAAGTTTGAAGCTTTGTTAGACTCACTCGATTATGTAGCTGAATTCAGGTACTACACCCATAATCTCGAACTCCTTGCCTCAATCCCTCCACCTATCTATCTTTAAATCTCATCTGAAAACCTCTACTCTTTGACTGTGTCTAGATCACTTCCCCTCCGCCATTGCTCAGCAAAGCACTACACACTGTTCCAAGATATCATCCTACGTGTACGATGATAACATTTGTTGTTTGTTTCTTAACTTTAATATTTCAGTACAGAAAACGTGTCAAGTACTGAACCCAATTCCTCTGGCCACTACTGAGACTGTACTGATCAATTTTTGATTTAAATACTTAATACTGCACAAATAAAGATTGCTTTGCGTGAAACATGTAGATAGGCTAAATAGCCTCCAGGTTCTGTTTCCTAAAATGCCATTGTTGACCATTCAACCTTATTTTCCTATTCTCTGTTTGGCTCTCAATTGTAATCAACATTTTTATGACCATTGATACTCCAAACTTTCCCTCCTTTTGGACATAAACCTTAATATTTCTTCTCCCTTCAGGTTATATCCTGTGTTTACAGTGTTGAAAATAAAATTCATGATATCGTCTCTGAGTCTAGTTCATTCTTTTCCAGGATATCAAAAATTTGGAACTTTCCATCTCCCTAAGTTTTCTTTCCCTCTTAAAATCTAAAGACTTTTTAACACCCACCCTTGACCACAAAGGACTAGCATATATTTATAATTGAGAACTGCCTGTGTGACATCAGCCATGTCTCAACTCCACTTTCTCACTCAAATGTTTCTGCCCCTGAACGTGCTGTACTGCACTCTCTCAGGACCAACCCCAACATCGTCATCAAACCCGCTGATAAGGGTGGCTTCCACCTTCCACCCGTACATAAAATTCACATGGACTATCTCCAACTTCTCCCTTCTCTTCCTCGACTTCACCATTTGCATCTCGGGCCATGGATTATCAACAGATATATTCTACAAGCCTAGTAACTCCCATGGTTACTTGGACTACACCTCCTCCCACGCTGCCTCCTGTAAAGACACCATACCCTTTCCCCAGTTCCTCCGACTCCACCGCATCTGCTTTGACGATGTCACCTTTCACGCCAGAACACCCAAATATCTTCTTTTTTCCTCGATCGAGGGTTCCCCTTCCTCTTTAGACTGTGCCTTCTGCTGCCCTCCTAACTCTCTCCACTTTCCTACTCTCCTTCCACCTGCCCCTACCCCGACCCTTCCCCACCACTTGGGTCCCGACCTAACTGTTCAGCGCCTTGGGATGTCCTCCCGACGTGAAAGGCGCCCTATAAATGTAATTTTGTTGTTCTTGTTCCCATCTGCTGTGGTAGACAGTGCCTTAGATCGTGTCCGCCTCACTTCCCGCCCCTCTGCCCTCATCCCTTCCCCCTCTTTCCAGAACTTTGATAGGTTCCCCCCAACTCTTCACCTTCCACTACAACAGCCTCAATGTCCAAACAATAATTTGCCGCCATTTTCATCACCTCCAGCATGATCCCACCATAAAGCATATATTTCCCTCCCCTCCACCTCTCAGCATTCCGAAGGGACCGTTCCCTCCGTGACTCTGTGGTTCATTCCTCTATCAACACCAACAGCTGCTCCCTTTCCCCCAGCAGCTTCGTATGCCAGTGCAGGAGGTGCAATACCTGCCATTTCACCTCTTCCCAGACCACTGTCCAAGGCCCCAAGCACAGTTTCTATGTGAGACAGTGATTTACATGTACCACCACCAATGTAGTATATTGCATCCGCTGCTCACGATGTAGTCTCCCCTACATTGGGGAGACAAGATGCAGATTGGGTGACCGATTTGCCAAACACCTCTGTTCTGTCTGGAAATAAAACCCCGACCTACTGGTTTCTTGCCATTTTAACTCTCCTTCCCACTCGCAGTCTGAACTCTCCATCCACTGTCTCCTACGCTGTTTCAATGAATTGCAGCGCAAGCTTGAGGACCAGCACCTTAACCATCTGCTAGGGACCTTAAAGCCCTCTGGCCTTAATATTGATTTCAATAATTTCAGGACTTAACAGTTCACCTCCCTCTCTTCTACAACCATCTGATCTGCCTGTTCTTTGGCAATTTCACCCCACCTTGTTTTAACATTATTAACACCTCTTCTCTGCAGTTTTGTTGCACTTCCCCCTTTTGTTTCACAACATTAATGCCTCTTTAACCCATTAACTCCTGCTCTTTACCTCTCTGTTAATCCTTAAAAACCTCTCCCTCCCAACATACCCCAGTTCTGACGAAAGGTCGTCGACCTGAAAGTTGATTCACGTTTCCTTTCTCCATAGATGCTACCTGACCTGCTGAGTGTTCCCAGCGATTTCTGTTTTTGTTTCAGATTTCCAACATCTGCAGTATTTTGCATTTTATTTATTAGCATATTTTTGTTTATCTCACTTTCGTTTTTGCTCTTTTTAACCTTGTCCTGCATTATGAGCCTTGGTTCACCTAGGTTTCTCAAAGCAAATTTAGGGTAAATTATGCTTCCCATTAATATATATACAGGTATCCCTCCCCAACCGTGGGGATACGTTCCTCTAAACCTCCGTGGTTGGTAAAATCGCAGTTGAAAAATGCAGGACCCAATGGCAAACATGGAGACAGGGGGAGTACATTTGCTTTTTCGCAGTTGGCAAATGCAGGGCCCTATGGGAAACGTGGGGTAAGTTCCCGTTTAGTAAAACTAAACACCAAAAAAACACATACAGTTATAACATACATGGAGATAGGGGGAGTAAGTTTGGCGCATCTGCAGCAATCCGTGAGGCTGTCTGACTGACTGAATGGTCTACACAGAGAGAGAGAGAGAGAGAGAATCATGGTGAGTGACATGGAGGGTGGGTGGCACGGAAGGTGGGGGGGTGGATGACACGGAGGGTGGGGTGGGTGACACGGAGGGTGGGGGGGTGTGGGTGACATGGAGGTGGGGGGTGTGTGTGATATGGAGGGTGGGGGGCTGGGTGACATGGAGGGAGGGGGGGGTGGATGAACATGGAGGGTGGGGGGGGGGGGGGTGGGTGACATGGAGGTGGGGGAGTTGGATGACACGGAGGATGGGGTGGGTGACATGGAGGGGGGGGTGGGTGACACGGAGGGTGGGGGGTGTGGGTGACATGGAGGTGGGGGGGGGTGTGTGACATGGAGGGTGGGGGGGTGGGTGACATGGAGGGTGGGGGGGTGGGTGACACGGAGGGAGGGGGGGGGGTGGATGAACATGGAGGGTGGGGGGGGGGGGGGGGGTGACATGGAGGTGGGGGAGTTGGATGTCACGGAGGATGGGGTGGGTGACATGGAGGGGGGGTGTGGGTGACACGGAGGGTGGGGTGGGTGGATGGCACGGAGGGTGGGGGGGCGTGGGTGACATGGAGGTTGGGTGATATAGAGGGTGGGGGTTGGGTAACACGGAGGGTGGGGGTGGGGGTGATACAGAGGGTGGGGGGGCGTGGGTGACACGGAGGGTGGGAGGGGGGGGTGGGTGACACGGGTGGGTGGGTGACACTGAGGGTGGGAGAGAGAAATCAACAGAGATTTACCTTACTCCTAAGAGAGAAGCGACATCTCGCTAGTTGATTGTGACATAGCAAATGGGTCCTAGTGCTATAAGCTATGCTAACCTTGAACATTTAAACCCGCGGATTTAAATCACGGACGCGCAAAACGTGGTTTGCATTTAGAAAACCGTGGATGCATACGTTTCGTGCTTGGCGAGGCGCGGTTGGGGCGGGATACCTGTATATAATATTAGTACAGTATATATAATGTATATATGCGCTGAAAATGCTGCATTAACAACTCCTGATGGATCAGTGACGTACAAATCTGTCAAATCTGATATTTGCCACTCGGAGAGTTGCTATTTGTGAATCCTATTTTGCAGCTTCATAGTTTACTTCAAGCGCAAAATGCTGGGAATTACAGTACTTAAACAGGAAGGCATTCACAACAACACAGTTAAATACATGCCATTTAGGCTTTTTGGATCCGTGATTTATTATTTATAGACATTGTTATTTGGAAGATTAACATACCTCCACAGTGGGTGGTTCCTTTCTCCGTCCTCGGATCCAAGCTGATAAAAGGATAAGAAAGTCATAATTAACAAATGTCATCATACATCTCAATTATTTGCTATTCGCCTGGAACAAGAATGAAAACTACTGCACAAAATCTTCAGAAATTCTTCTTTGAAAAATACTGTACTTTAGCTATAACATTTGTATACCCTTAATGAGTATGAAACAACTAAAGCAACAACAACAACAAAATTACATTTTTATAGCACTTTTCATGTCGGGAGGACGTTCCAAGGCGCCGGACTGTCAGTATTTCAGACCCGAGCTGGGTTCGGGGAGGGTGGAGGGAAGGGAGAGGAAGTGGGGTGACTGATGGCACCGTCAAAGAGAAGAACCTTGAGGCAGGATTTAAAGGAAGCTAGGAAGGAGGTGAGGTGGAGGGATTACACGATGGAATTCCAAAGGTTGGGGGCAAAGTGGTTGAAGGCTCGCCTGCCAGTGATGAGGCGATTGGATCGGGAGACGTGGAGCAGGCCGGAGCCCACAGAGCAGACGGGACAGGGTAGACAGGATGGTAGGGAGTTAGGAGTCACAGAGGTAGGATGGGGCAAGGCCATGGAGGGCTTTAAAGGTGACACAATAGTGCATCAATTAAAACTGATGAATCATACATTTAAATATTTCTATGATAATTCTGGGTTCACATCACAGGTGCAGTTCACCAAATGAAAAACCAACTCTAACTCTGTGTTATATGATTGTTGGTGGAGTGTTGGCCATCTATTGTGAGCTGGTGTTCATAATCTCCAGATGGAGAAAGACAATAACAATGCTTTTGTGAAAAATCTGCCCAAGGATGAAGTGTGTATAGGTGAATGTTTCACTAAATAATCAAATCAGTTTATTTTGTTTTAAAAATGTATTGTGCGGTTCACTATATTTCAACTCTCGTCTATATAGAACTACGGGAACGCTCTCCCCTCCCATCTCCTCCCTTCACAGGCTGCAGATCATTCAGAATTCTGCAGTTCGTGTACTCTCCCATACCAAGGCTCCACGACCATATCACTCCCACCCTCGCCCGTCTCCACTGGCTCCCCATTCTCCAGAGGATGGAATTCAAGATCCTCGTCCTCACTTTTAAGGCCATTCACAGCCTTACCCCTGCCTCTGACCTGCTGTCTCCTTATCAGCCTGCCTGCACCCTCCATTCAGCAGACTCAGGCCTGCTCCACGTCCACCCAATCATTGGTGGTCGGGCTTTCAGCCTCTCTGCCCCCACGCTATGGAACTCCATTCTGCAGCCCCTCCGCCTTGCTTCCTCTCTTTCCTCCTTCAAGGACAGTCTCAAGAACTTCCTCTTTGACCACGCCTTCGGCTCCCCACCTAACTCTTCCCCCTCTCCCACTCTCCTTCCCCTCCCCCTCCCCCGACCCTCCCCCATATCTGGATTCTATGGGACTATTCAAAAAGGTAAGAGTTTCTCTCAGAGTCCTTCCCACCAACCCCCAGATTTTACAACAAATGGTCATTCACTTCATGGCTGGTTGTGGGACTGCTGAGCACAAAATTGGCTGTCGAGTTTGCCAGCGTATGAACAATGACAAGAGAGTGAACAAGAGCTCCCACTTATTATCCAGCGACCGCTGTTGAATGGAGCATGTCTGTGGAGAACCGACGAGAACTGGAGCAGGATTCCCTGTGATGCAGTCTAATGTTAAATAGCCTGACCACGACCCACTGTCTGAACTCCGAGATAAAGCATGGTCATTTGGGCAAAGTACTAGACGGACTGTTGATGTCCATGGAGCCAGAACCCCCCAAAAAGTCAAACAGCATGGACAGAGGAGAAGGAATCTGCCACCCAGAAATCAAGGCCGCCCAGCAATCAAGGCCGCCCAGCACCAGTCTGCAACCAACCGAATCACTGATTAAACAAGTGAAAGGAGCTGTAACAGGATTTCACGCTTTCAATAGCATTTCAAGTAGATGACAGAACACATTCATTTTTAATATCTGCTGCACGCATCGTTTTGAACTATCTCAACCATACTTTCTATGTCACATAGGGGTCGTCTGAAATGCTTTCATAGCAAAATTAGCAGAACGTTCAAATTTCCTTTTGTGGAACAAGTAGCTGGCAATGAGAAGCACTTCAATGGAAAAGAGCTTTTGTGGGTTAGAGAGTTAAACACAAGCCTTTTTAAAATGATTAAAAACAACCATTCTTCAAAATCACATGCTACTGTAGGTCATTCCATCAGCATACCTCCAGACTTCAACACTCTTTGTTCACTTTTTAATTTGCATGCTTATTAGTATGTATGAGGTTTGCATCAAGCTTTAATATGCGGACTGGTGCAGAATACACTGTAATGAGCATAAAATTGAGCACTCAAATTAAAACCGCATTGTAATCAAAATGTTACACTGAAGGGCCAAGGTGACATCAGTAGCTAGGTGCACAACACAATTGCTAAATCTCCACAGGCACTCTGGAGAATTTCCTTTTAGAAGCTGATCTGACATAACCTGTAGTGTTAAATGGGAACTGTACTCCTCGAATGTGCAGATGACCACACTGAATCACAATTACTGGACCACCAGTCAACACTGGGTCAAAAGAAAATTGCAGATACAACCCAATTTTCGTACCTTTCTTGCAATTTGGCGCAATTAATATTATTACTTCTAAAGAAAAGAGAGAAAGGTTAGTACAGAGTGAGGCTGCTTCTGAGATTAAATAGCTCGGATATGGTTCTTCTATCATGTCCACTCTCCTTCTTATAGTTTCCCCAGATCGCAACATTTTTGTCCATCTCGACTTTCTGTATTAATAATAATCTGGAAACAATACCAATAATCCTTGCATTTGATATAGCGCCTTCTCACATCTTTGTGACATCTCAAAGCGTTTCACAAGTGCTGTAAAGTGAATTGACTATATATCTTGTGGGCAAAACACAGCCGCCAATCGAGCACAGCAGTGTCCCACAAACAGTCGTGGATTGGATGACCAAATTAGTATTTTTTTAATTTTGTTTTTGGAAGTGATTATTACCTGGAAAAGCAACCATCAATCGACTTAAAAAAAGGTTCCTACTTACTGCTCGGTAAACAGAAGCGTGTGGAGTCGGGAAACTTGTCCAATATTTCAACCTGTCCGGGAATCAAACCCAAATGATCTCATTACAAGAAAAATCTTATCTTTACAATGATGCTGAGGAAGAATTACTCTGTTACAAGCTTGATGATGTTCCATTTAGTTAGCTGTCGTTTGAATGGAGTAATATAAATAACAACAACGACCAGAAATTACACTTTTCACGTCAGGAGGACATCCCAAGGCACTGGATCAGGATTCATGGAGTAGAAATTAATTCTAAAAGTACACAATACTTTTCAGAATTTCATTTTTCAGAATTTCACCTATTTAGATGTCAATTATATTTTTTAGAACAGAAAGTACAAAAAGCACTCACAGTTAGTTTCTGCTATTTTATGAATGTACAGTAGAAGCCCGTTTATCCGGCACCCACGGGACCTGGCCAATGCCGGTTAAAGTGCCTGCCAGATATTCGTGCGGCCTTTGGCCGAAAACCCATTAGAACTAAAGTTCTTTTAACACACACCAGACTAACTAATAACAGATAATAACAGAATATTATTTTGGTACTTATTGTTAAAACTGCACTCTTGCACTTCTCACCTTTACGATTGAGGTTTACAGTCCAACTATTCTTTTTTAAATGGAGGACGCCAAGTGGGTGAAAAAAAGGCAGCGCGACTTTACTAACTGCAAGCCAAAGCCCTAGACTCTACTAGCGACAAACCGAAATACTACACCTGCACGACAATGTGGGTTATCGGCTAGCATTATTGGCTTGCTGCTAGTATGACTTTAAAGTCATAAGCGCTCCTTTTTTCACCTGCTTGGCGTGATCCATTTTAAACAGAATTGCTGGACTATAAACCTCAACAGCAGCATCATGGCTTCAAGCGCAGCATCTACCAGCAAAGGTAAAAAGCGCAAGAGAGTAGTTTTAACAATAAGTACCAATACAATATTCTGTTATTATGTTATTATTTATGCATTTACAAATGCTCCACTGCTATTGTTCCGGATAAGTTCCGGTTTATCGAATGGGGACTTTTTTTGGGGGCCTGTTGGTTATACGGAAGTGCCGGTGCATCGAGTCACAAATAAACAGGCTTCTACTGTACTCAGGAAAATAAGGAACAGCAATATCCTCAAAAATGGAAATCGTAGGAATGAAAGATCTTAAGTGAAAGAAACTCCTGAGTAAGTACTAAATCCAACCTATTCAACCCAGACTAGAACCTTAAAGTCTCAACATGGAGTTTGAATCTGCAATCTTCTGATTCAAAGGTAAAACTGCTATCAACTAAGTCAGGTTGACACCTATTGTTGTTGTTGTTGTTGTTTGATCTTGTGCAATGGCCTTTAACAGCCCTAAACAATCTCACTTTGGAGGTAGCAATCCAAATAGAAGGTTGATTGATCAGAGTTTTGAATGTGAATGTGGAGCGTTACGATTTAAGTGTGCTTAAAAGCGATAAATTACTTCCTATGGAAAGGGGTAGAAGTAAACAAACCTAAGAAGAATCATATCTAGATTTAGGAAAGACATAGATGACGGCAGGCTCTGAAAAGCAAGATAAAACTTTGAGGGTAAATTTGTTCTCTTGGCTTAATTGTGCCTTTATGATGCTTCTGTTTGACATTCTGCTCCACTGGTTCAAGAAAATCAAGTAAATCTATTAGACTTCCAGTGGGACTGTAAATCCCCATGTGTACTCGCCTGACTGAGCTGTGGAGATTGAAAGGGGGAGGGAGAAGTGAATGGATGGGACTGTGACTGTGACCGCACATTCCAATATAATGTGCAATGGAGCTGACTGCCAGCTGGGAGGCTGACTTGGGCAGCCCTAGAGGAAGGGGAATCCCCATAGTGGAGCCACACTTTCTAGCCTCTACTACATGCCACACTGAGCAGATAACACTGACAATCTCAGCCTTTGCTTTGCTGAGTTCAAAACTTGGGGGCAACGTAAAAAATTCTTCAGTTAGAATTAATGCCTCACCATGACCAAAATATAACATTTGGTTTCACACTAGTTTATATCAGAAAAATGGAAGGCAGCAGGCACTAAAGATCTGATTCCTTTCATTGTTTTCAGTTGCAAACCAATCACAGATACGCCCAGACAAGTCAGACTACCGTTTCTTACTGCATGGTCAGTAGATACTAATTTTGAAGACATGAAATGCCTCTCTAGGGCCTAGGGCAGCCCCCTTATGTCACCACAACATGAACTGTATTGCAGTGCTCCAGGTATGGCCTGATCAGAGCACTGTACAGTGTCAGTACCACTTCTGGGGATCTGAAGTCAACAACAACTTTGATTTATATAGTGCCCTCCATGCTGGACGCTGTCTCAGAGCGCTTTAGCAAGTCAAGCGAGTAAGTCAAGTCAAGCGATTTAGCACCCAAGCACAGCTTCCGGTTTGCCATGTACATTTCTGCCTCACTCTACGCTAGGAAGAAACATTTGTTACAACAATCAAAGTGACAGCAGCTCTTCTCTCTAAAGAACAAAAGGTGTGCTAAATGTTTTCATCCACACAATGCCCAATTCTAAAAACAATCTTTTAAAGAAACTGGCACCTTTAATAATAATAAATAATCCTTGCAATTGGATACAGCACTTTTTCATGTCTTCTAGACGTCTCAAAACGCTTCACAGAATATACTGTTAATAGGACTCCTCACTTTTAAGGAGTACCATTATTATAATAATACTTGCTTTTGATATAGAACCTTATCATTCAGACATCGCAAAGAGCTTCAAAGAATATATTGTAAAGTGAATTAACTATCTTTTGTGGGCGTAATATGGCAGCCAATTGTGCACAGCGATGTCCACAAACAGTGGATTATGACAAGAGATTTCTGGATAGTGAGCAAAATGTGGAAAAGAAAACCCAAACAAAATCCTGGGCTGCTCTCCATTCACCCCTAAAGAGAACCAAACACTGCCACCATGAGTCTGAATGGACATTCACCCATGGGGGATCCGTGCATTCTCTTACCTTCCCATTCAGTGGGAATACCTTCTATTCCAAATTCTGAGTGGACAGTCTCTACCATTCTCCTTTCACGGACAGTCTGACCTGGAACAAAGAACAAGTGTCGAAAAATGAATACAGAAAATGTAAAGACAGTTCCCCCATTCCACCCTTCCTCCAATTACAACAATGTTTTAACTCCAGTACACAGTATGCAATACTGTTCCAAAAAAGGGGAAGAGGAACACTTGATTTTACCTTGCAAGTGCTCAGGAGTTCAAGAAATAACTTTGTGTAAAATCTTGTTCCCCTGGAAAGGATTGGTTTGCATGGGTTGATTCATCATGAAGCAAAACAAAAGGGCCCCAAGAAACGTTTGATGCATTGAAATTGACCACAAAGCAACAATAGCAAGTCAACAGTGTTTGGATCAGTGAGTGGCAACTGAGATGTATCTATTGTATTCTGTCCCAGAGTAGTAACTGAACCTAAACACATTGCATTTACAGTTTATACAGCAGGATACGTGATGCTTAACCCATTGATCCTGTAGTTCTGGTTATCTTAGTTACTTGAAAGTGTGAAACAGCTCTCTGCTGAGTGCGCAGTGTTCAGATATGTTTTCTTTCAGTTCAGTGCTAATTCTGTAGTTGGGGACCAACATACTGAGTGCTTGGTACCCCAGACTGGTAATATTCGTATGTCAATGCTCAGGAAATGTAAAATATCAACCAAGTCAGGGTCTCTGAGTGCATAACCATTATCTAGTCTCCCAGGTTGTGGTTTTGTGTTTATGGTAGAAGTGAGTTTCAAATGATTAAGTCCCCCTTTTTTGTTCAATTCTTTCCCTGGAGAGGACAGGTCTTTGTTATTCCTTATCCCTAACCACCTCCCACCCACACATCCTTATACTTAAAAAAAAAACACTTTCTGCCCTTTCCCAGACTGACAAACAAATAAAAATGTTGACCATGTACTTTTGTTTTATCATTAAAAACCACAAAATTAAAAGCAAAAACATAGCTTCATACAGAAAAGACAAAACACAAGTGAATTAGGCCAGTTATACTATAGCACAGATATGTTCAGTAGACTCAAAACTCGTACATTTGACAATCTTTAGGTTTCCTTACATCACTTTGCATACACTTGACCACCTCAAATATATTTTAATGTTTGTACGGAGCTGACAAGATTGTTCAAGCTTAAAAAGGTCAGCAGCATGTGGGTAGAGTACAGCTCCTTTTAATGCCTCATCAAAGAGATATCAACTGTGAGAATGAAGGACTTGCCATCCTAGACCCCAAGCAAATTCTTTCATGGGCTTATACTAATACATTCTGTCCCAGAGGTGAGAGTACAGTAGAGTACTACCAATCGAGAAAAGCTGATGAAAACCACGCATTGGGGGGTTGGGGGTACAGAGTTGACATGAGGGAGGGCAAGGAGGTAGCAGCGTGGCAGAAGCATGGTCGAAAAGGAGGGTCTTGAGTCGGTCCTTGAAGGAGGCAATGGAGTGAGCAAGGTGAAGGGATTGTGGGATGGTTCCAAAGAGGGGGGCAGAGAGGTTGAAAGCCTGGCTGCCAATGGTAGCTTGGGCAAGAGACATGGAGCAGGCCGGAGTCTGCTGAACAGACGGTGTGGACAGGTACATGGTGGGGAGGTTAGCAGATCAGAGAGGTTTGGAGGGGGCAAGCCCATGGAGCGCCTTGAAAGTGAGGACGAGAATCTTAAATTCTATCCAATGAGGGATGGGGAATCAGTGGAGCCGGGCGAGGGTGGGGGTGATGTGGTCATGTAGCTTGGTGCAGGAGAGGACACGAGCTACAGAGTTTTGGATGATCTGCAGCTTGTGGAGCTGGGGAGTTGGGGAGGCCGATAAGGAGGGAGTTTCCATAGTAGAGCCTTGAGATGACAAATGCATGTGTGAGGGTTTCAGCAGCTGAGGGGTGAGGCAGTGGCAAAGTCGGACAATTTTGCGGAGGTGGTGGAAGGCAGTGCTGGTCAGGCCATGGATATGAGAGAGAAAGGACACTAGAGGGTTGAACATGTCTCCCAGGTTCCTGACTTGCTTGGTGAGGTGGAGTATGCATCCGTGGATACTAATGCTGCCAAAGCCTGAGGTGCGGAGGCACTGGCGAGAGCCAATCAGGAAGGCCTTGGTCTTGCTGATGTTCAGCTGTTTTTTATGGAAAGTTGTCTCTCATCCAGGACTTGATGTTTGACAGGCAGTCTGTCAGGATGCCAGTTATCCTGGAATTGAGGGTGGAGGCAGAGAGATAGAGTTTTGTGTAATCCCTGTACATGTGGAAATTTACCCCATGTCTGTGGATGAGGTCACTAAGGGGGAGCATGTAGAATTTCAAAAGGAAGGGATCGAGGACAGAGACCTGAGCCACAAGACAGTGCAGGGGCTGCAAGAGAAACTGTTTGCATCGATAAATTGGGGGTGGTGTGGGGACGAGAGATAAGACCTGAACCAGTCAAGGACAGAAGCTTGAAGGTTGAGGTGAGAGGAGAGGCAGTGGAGGAGGAGTGAGTAGTCCACAATGTCAAAGGCAGCTGGGAGGTTGAGGAGGACAAGAAGGCAGAGGCAACCCCCTCCGATGGTGGGGCGGAGGATCTAGGAGACAAGAAGGAGGACAGAGCCAATCAAGCGGAGGCAGCAGGTTGTAGTATAGGGATAGAGCAGGTTGGAGAGATAGGGGGTGTCAGGGAGTGAAGGAATTTAAATACAAGAGGGAGGATCTTGAAACTGATCCTTTGACAGGGAGCCAATGGAGTTTGTCAATGACTGGTGTAATGAAGGTATAGAGTTCAGTGTGGGTGAGAATGCATGAGGTGGAGGTTTGAATTAGTTGAATTTTGTGAATTGAAGAGCAGAGGAGCCCTCCGAAACAGGCATTTGAGCAGTCAAACGCCCTCATACAAAATATACAGTCAATGAATCAAAACTTTTTTTCATTGATACAGTCAATTCATTTTACAGTATATTCTGTGAAGGGCTTTGAAATGTCTCAACAACGTGATAAGGCGCAATATCAAATGCAAGGATTATAATAATTATTATTATTTCTGTCTTTCTCCTATACCGGGTCGTACCACAAGCTTGAGATTGTCCTTTTACAATTGAAGACCCTTCGTAAAGGTTGCAAAATAGATGCTTTGTTTGGAAACTGTTTTCTCTGGGTTCAAGCCAAACATGTTCACTGTAATTCAACACGGCTAATGTTCAAACAATTAGCTCCAACAATGCTCAGTTCCTAATTTATTAATGAATAATTGCAATCATTACCATTGTACTTAGTAATCAATTTGAGAATTACTACTCAGGAGGTGTCCGTTCGGAGCCAGTAAAAGGTTGCTGTATTAAAAGAACACACATTGGTCTCTCATTAGTCCTCATTTGTTTATTTTACATCCTGCCAAAGCATTTTCATCAGGCACTATGCACTATTATGTCCTTTATCCAAGCAAATTTTCACAGCACTTCAGATGACATACAGGAGAGTAGTGTTACTATGGCTATAGTGCAGGCACCACCAAGTTCCACAGTAAATGAAGGAATAGAGGACAGTGAGTCAATTCATCAGCTCAAGATGCTTAGTCCAGGAAACAAAAACCTGCTGGAGACTACTCTCTACACATTGGGGGAAGTTTGTTCACAATCTGCTTCCAAATCAGTACTCAGCATCCAATTGGGAGAATACTGCCTGCTGGCAGTATTCTCCCAATGGGAGTATACTGGCATAAATCACCAAACACACAACATAAGAAAAAGTACAGTGTGACGGTGACATTTGGAACTTTAAGAGAAAGTTCTTGCATTTGGGCAAGTGCTGTTCATAGTTCTACATTTAAACTTGGATATTCAAGATTGCTGACTGTGATCTCTTATGTCCACTGCTGAAAATCTCAGGGAGCAATCATTTGCTTTGAATTCACTCATTTATTGCCCATTGCTGATTTTCTTCCCTCTTTCCTGTACATGTAAGGCTGTCTTTTTTCTTTTACAGGATTTAGCTAGTGCCTTGGGATATCCCCCTAACATGAAAGGCACTATAAAAATGTAATTTATTGTTTATTGTTGATACAGAAACTCTAGCTCTTCTTACCCTTTGGTTCCTCACTCAGGATCTACTATTTATGTGTGACCCTGGCAGGAAGTGTTAACAATTGCTGGTTGGGGTGGTGTGGAGGGGAATTGTAATTTCGCAACCAAGCCAAATTCTGTCCTCGGTGGGAATGCACGTATATAGATCTCCATTAGGGTTGGGCTGGATAGCAGCCAGAAGCTGGTTTTCCCCTCCCTAAAATGGGCATTGAGGCTAACTGTATCACCTCTAACTCTGCTCTGGCTGAGATCAGCAAATCTGGCCCCTTACAACCAGTAAAGCTCAGCCAGTCACTTGATAAACTTGCTGACATCTTTTTACCAAGAGTTCAATCTGATCAGAATTACTGTATGTTATGTAGATTTGTTGTAGCTCATGTTGCTGGGATTAATGCCCTCCTCCACAATCCACAGAGTCCAGCTGATTCAGAACTCTGCTGCCCGTGTTCTCACCCGCACCAAACTTCGCTCCCCCATTACCCCAGACTTCACTGGCTCCCTATCCCAGAGAGGATCGATTTCAAGATCCTCACCCGTGTCTTCAAATCCCTCCACTCTTCTTCACCCCCTTACCTCTCTGACTTCCTCTCTCCTCAAACCAGCTCCTGTTGCCTTCGCTCCACCGGGTCTGACCTCCTCCATGTCCCTTGATTCCTCCGCTCCACCCTCGGTGGCTGTGCCTTCAGCCACTATGCCCCGAGGCTCTGGAATTCCCTTCCTCACTCCCTTCGGCTCGCCCCCTCTTTTCTCAGCTTCAGGTCCCAGCTGAAGATCTTTTTCTTTGACCGCGCCTTTGGTCACCTTTCTACCCCTCCCCCTGGCTTGGTCCCAGGATCCGCTATTGTGAAGCGCTCTGAGATGCCATTTGGTATGGAGGGCGCTATTAAATTGAAGTTGTTGTTGTTTTGTAATACAATGCACTGAAAGACCATGCAGAATTTTGGGAAATGGTCTTAAGTTCATTCTTAATTTAGAAGCATATTTAAAAACTTGGGGTAGTGGGGCGGAGAGGTAAGCGATGCTTCCTTGGTGCTGAACTGACTCCAAGGTCAAATGCTTGGGAAAGGAATTTGGGAATGGAATAAATCCTGTGCCAGCAGTGTGGTTCTAGAGCCCAGGGTACTGTAGATGACAGATCAGCCAATCTGGCTCCGTTGGCAGGATTTATTGGGGGCAGAGATTCTTCCACTCAGCTCCTTGTAAGCCGAACTCTAGTGGGTAGAGTGATCCTAGCTGGACAAGCAGCAAGAAGTTTGTCAGACAGTGGCAAGCTGTGCAGTTTTAACTGGTTAAATTCCAACAATACCCCAAACCAATGCTTACCGTGACGTCCCAATAATAATAATAATAATAATAATCCTTGCATTTGATATAGCGCTTTTCATGTTTTCTGGACGTCCCAAAGCACTTCACATAATATACTGTAAAGTGAATTGTCTGTATATTTGTGGGAGAATTGCGCATAGCAGTGTCCCACAAACAATTGTGGATTGAAATCACCGATTTATTATAGGTTTTTTTTGGACGCATTATTATTAGGCGTGTGGAGTGAGGAAACTTGCCCAAGGTTTCGCCCTGACCTGCCTGGATTTGAAACACAGGTCTCAAGCTTGTAAGGCAAGTGCTCGAGCCACTGAGCTAAAGGACTCCACAATAATATAGAGCGTGAGTGACTGTGTGTGTACAATAATATAAGCCTTGCTTTATGTCAATCTGCACTCAATGTTCTCTGGAATTAATGAGAAAGGTGGTGTGTCTAGGGCGAGACAGTGCATTTTGTTCTAGACACAGGGAAATTTCCATGGATAAGTGAAATATGTATGTGCAATTCTCAGTCTGGTTTGGATACTTTAAAGCATGGTAATGGGTTTCTGCATGTGATATCCAGCCGGCCGACCCCCACAAAATACCCTCAGACAAAATAAAATGATGGGGAAAGATGTGTAGCAAATAGAACTGCAAACCCATCATCACTTCTATAATCGGTCTTTGTCATAAGAGAATGGGATTTTTTTTTTAATTGTCTCTTTTTTCATGGAAACAAAGTACACACATTTAAAGGCAGGAAACAGAGAACCTTTACATTTGTTAAAACATTCCTATCTCACAGCCCGAACATAGCATGTGGACACGTAAGGCCCCTCCATTAATAGTAGAAAAATGCACAAAATGGTATTGACAGCTCGACTCTGTATACAACTACATGCATTTGTAAGCCACAGTATAAAGAGGTCTGTGTCAATGTCCACTTGCAATTGTAATTATTTTCTTCTAGAAATTTCTAAGAGTTCTTTATCGTTAGTCACACGTTCATGGACAGTTGGACAAATAGTTACACAACTGGTTTCTCTACTATACTGCAACACATTCGTAATTCAAAATTTAATAAATAACCACTGCACATGATGCATTTGTTGAACAAGGGCACATTTTTGTTCAGGGACCACTGTTCCCAGATTCCCAAGGTGATAGAGACAGTGTCATTCTTTAGGTAAGGCAGCTCATCACCATTTTCAAGCCAGCAATAAAAACTCTCATTGGCACTAATAGCACCTGCCTATATTTCCATCCTCCACAGCACTCAGTCTTGGCTGAACTGTTGCGGAGGATTGTTACGCCGAGAATGGTTTGGACTCTCAAATGCTGGGAGTCATTTTTGGAGATTGCTTTTCAAAGTGTTGTCACGGAAAAATGTGACGAGGCTGCTCGACACAATTCACTTCTTGTAACGCATCCCCAAATCCATTCGTTAAAAGGAGTTCATTCTGTGGGTTGATGGTTACCCATTCGATTTTGCAAAATAAAGCTCCCGAATTGATGACGACCACCATAACAGTTTAAGTGAATACACAATACTCATTTGCAGGAAAACATACTCTTGTGATTGTCTCTGACTGAAGCCTTTAATTTAAAGGAATCTTAAGAGCACCATGCATTCATTCAGACCTTGCAAATCAGCAAGGTTTGATCACTGCTCTGCAACGGTAGTCAGTCTGAGTTGGGGCAGCAGTGGGCATGCTATAATTGAGTGGGCATCTTACAGTTGTCCCAGGGTTTGGGAGAAGAAAACAATTAATTAGCCAGGGTTTCCTTTACCCCCTGCTATCCTGTGATTCCCTGCTGGAAGGACACATGCGTGGGCAGGATCAACCTCCAGCTGTGGCCTCCCAGTCCTCCATCATCCGGGCTAACACAGAAAGAATGGCCAGGGGAGGTCCTGTTTATCAGTAAGAGGCAATGTCTCCAGAAGGAAAAAAGAGTAAGAATCACGAACAAAAAAAAGCTTAAAACAAAACTATTCTTGTATTCTGTTGATCACATAATAATAATCCTTACATTTGACATAGCAAAATGTATATCACATCTTTGAGATTTCTCAAACTGTAAATTGAGTGTATATTTTGTGGGTGAAATGCTCTGCGCAAAACACCATATTGTAATACTAACAACATTAACAACAAATTTAAATTGTATTGCGCCTTTCACATTGACGTCACAAAGCATTGCACAGTCAAGGATGTGCTCCCGAGCTGGCTTATGAACAACATGGGTGAAGGGCAAGAAAGGTGGGGGTGGGAGGGTAACCAAATACACTTCAATATAAATGCAGTAGAATGACAGCCTTCAGAAAGGGTAAATCTTGCCTGACTAATCTCAGATGTTTCGAATTGGCAGTGCAAAACATACATAAGAAATAGGAGCAGGAGTAGGCCATTCGGCCCATCGAGCCTGCCCCGCCATTCAATCATGGTTGATATTCTACTCTAACTCCAGCTACCTGCCTTATCCCCAAACCCCTTAATCCCCTTATAAATGAGAAATCTATCTAACTCAGTCTTGAATATGTTCAAGGACTTAGCATCAACAGCTCTTTGGGGTAAATAATTCCATATATTCACCACCCTCTGAGTGAAGAAGTTTTTTCTCAACTCAGTGCGAAAGGGCTGACCCCTAACTTTAAGACTGTGACCCCTGGTTTTAGATTCTCCAACCAGGGGAAACAATCTCCCACTATCTACTTTGTCAAGCCCTTAATAATCTTATAGGTTTCTATGATTCTCTAATTCTTCTATATCCCAGAGAATATTGGCCCAAATTAATCAACCTATCGTCATAACTCATCCCCCTCATTCCAGGTACTAAGCTAGTAAACCTATGCTGCACTCTCTCCAAGACAAGTACATCCTTTCTTAAATCAGAAGACCAAAACTACACACAGCATTCCAGGTGTGGTCTCACCAGGGCCCTATGCAGTGCATGTTATGTCATAAAGCGTAATAACAGTGTAATAATACACTCCAAAAAGACCAGTGCTGTGAGTATCACAAAAAACTCTTGCGCAAAGTGCATTGAGGGTAAAACATGAACACAGATGATTAACTGGTTAAAGGAAGTGGATCAGAGGCTAATCATAAGGAGAGCCATGTTGAAATAGCGAGTGGGGTACCTCAGGGATCCATATTGGGACCCCTCCTGACACTAGTATACATAGAGTAAACATAAATTACCTTGATTTGTAGAGTTAGTGCAACATTTTAGAAGGATGAGATTAAATCAACCAAAAGACCTTGTTCACCTAGACTCCTCTTGTGATTAATGAATGGTGTGGAATACATTATAAAAAAACACTGGTACTCAGTATATTTTGCTACATCATGCACAAACCACAAGGATTTGTGTGCATAAACTCAAAACATACTGAAGACTTGCATAGATTGCAATCTGGAATGTATTTTTTCATAAATTATAGATTGTTTTAAATAGAAGAACTTTTTCTTTACTCTAGGATAATACAGAAGCTATGTTGAGTTGAGTATTTTCACAATAATAAATAATCCTTGGGTTTGATATAGCGCTCATCACGTCTTCCAGACGTTTCAAAGCGCTTCACAGAATGTACTGTTTAGTCAATTAACTGTGTATTTTGGGGCAAAGTGCGGCAGCTAACTGCGCACAGCAGTCTCCCACAAACAGTTGTGGATTGAGTGGCCAAATTATTATTGTTAGATCAAGCACATGGCTTAAGTAACAAAAGTAAAAATGGAGAAGTAGTATCAGAGGTGCAAAATCACAGGAAAATGTCTATATTTACGTATCACAACACACCCGCAGTAACATTTAAATTCTGATGCCGTAATAAGACAACGTTTGCATAGACAGCAGCAGAGACAGCAGCGGGTTTAGAGAAGAATTCCATTTTTAAAATATACTTGGAAGTTTTTTGTAACAAAAACAAAGTCAATCAGAATGGCAGTAATCTTCCAAACATAGACAGCAACATTACTTTCAAATTAGTTTTCTTGTGTGGAAAAGTCAGCATGAATAAGAAGTCTGTCCTGCCTATGGTATATAGCGATTTAACCTGTATTATTTTACAAACACTGAATATCATGAATAAAAGCAGAAACAGTATTTACCAACATAATTGTAGAACTCAAACTGCTGAGAGATTAATGTATTTCTATTCAAATGTCAGAGCAGTGCTTCCTGTTTATAGTTCTCTTCACCAGTGACTGCTGCCTTAATAAAAATGCACTCAATATATACACTACAAACATATTTTCAAACACCAACCAAAAAATGCAAAATATCTCACGAGAACCTGCATTTCATATTCTACCCCAGTGCCATATGTCTAAAGCACATTTGCAAACCCAGCTGTATGTGTGATTTGGGCAATATGCACAGGTATACATTACCTTAGATTTCATTACAGATAGTGGGAAGATTGATAACAGGAGCCGTAGGCACACAGCAGTATTTGGCGTGGCTAAATTAATTTAAGTATGCATTTTACTGCAATTGGTTTCTATATGTAATGTAGAGGTGTCACAATGTAATGAAACAATGATATATTGCGCAATATTCAACACACAGTAATATTGCCACATTTTCCTTCTGCTGAATAAAGTGATAAATGATGATGCGCTATGGAATGAATATTCAACACACAATAATCATATTATCCATTGTCTTTTCACAGCAATATAGTAATCACAAAATACACCCATGAGAAAACATTTGCTGCGCCTGAATCTACTTCCACCATCAGAGAAAATAAAAATGCAAAATGCAGTCATCTGCGAAGGTCAAGATTTCTGTTTACAATATATATTATGAGAAATCGTGTACCTGCAATTGAAGAAAATCCATACAGCAAAAAACACACATATTATCCAGGGAAAATTTTCTTTTCCCATAACAATAAAATAGTATTTGGATGAAGGAGGCCTTTCGATGCATCCAATTTCCACCTTCAAAATACCCACCCACTTTCTTCACATTGCAGCAATAAGCACTCTTTTTTATTAAATGAGTTCAGTGTCCTGGCCTCGGTCACTCTCTCTGGCAAACTGTGGTAGCTGTAGATCATCCTCTACAAATAAATCTTTCCTAATGCCTCTACTAAAATAGCCCTTCACAATCCTGAACCTATGCCTTCCACCCTGCTGCCTTGGTGTATCTGAAACTACTGTTTGGGTTTGTTTACTTTCACGTTTAGTTTGTACTCCCTTTCCTTTTCTCTGCAAAAGGCTTCTTATCTATGTGAAACAAACAACTCAAAAGCGCAAATGGGTTTGGAAACTGAGACAGCTGAGACAAGTGAAAGGCAGTGGCCTGATTACATTTGGGAGTTTAGTAATAAGGAACTCTGTAGTAATAATAATCCTTGTATTTGATGCAGTGCCTTATCATGTCTCAAAGCACTTCACAGAATATATTGTAAAGTGTAGTGACCCTCATCTGTCCTTTCTACCCAGCATCCATGCCATATCTCGTTCTGCCTTCTGCAATTTTCGCAACAATTTCCCAGCTCTGCAGCTTGTAGGCTGCTGAGACCCTCATACACGCATTTAGGAACGTCCTCTCAACGTGAAAGGTTCTATGCAAACGTAATTTGCGGTTGTTGTTACACATTTTGTGGGCAATTAAATTAATTAGTAGATTAATTGAGTGTTAGGCGAGAGATATGCAAAAGTCCATATTTGATTAGCAACATACAAACTCTGGAAAGAGAAGGCTTGATGGACCATCTCTTCTTTCCTCATCCAAAGCTCTCTTATGTTCTTGAAAGTGGTCAAGGTTGAAGACTATGCCCTCTCCTTGTAACTACCTCTTAACCTTTTAAAATAGAATGATAGTGAAGTTGGTGATACAATGATTCATATCCCATGATACTGTTCAAAAAGATAAGGAATTTGCCCCAGAAAAAAAAATCATTAATTTCATCCTGTTTGTGGAATACGTGTACAAATTGACTGTCACATTGAAACTTTACCTGTGAAGTTTGAGATGTTTTGATGTTATAGGCCTGGTATCAAATGCAAAGATCATTATACGATAAATGTTTATGAGCGATGCAACTAATTCACCATACATTTCAACCAGAAACTGGAATTCTGAAGCTTCAGTCCCTCTTTCCCACATTGCAAACGTTTTGATAACTTTCTCCACCCACCCCACCACCCCGTGGCATGGAGACACACTTTACAGTCCATTTCTGAAAAAAGTAATTTATTTACACAGTCAATGTGGTAATTTACTTACTGCAGTTTTCAGCAGCTCAGGGCTAAAAACAGCCATAAACATCAGCACTTTTACAACAGTCATAAACATTATGACTTTCTGCTACCTGTGATATGCTTAGTACAGCTCGCAGGCTGAACCTTGCAATGCATTCTTTCTGGCTTTGAGACTAGACTCCGACCTTTTTACAACTCACATCATTTAGACTGAATCTATAGCAAATATCCAAGACATGAATGCAGTAAAAGTATTATTCTAAATTATACCAATGCACATGTACTTCAGGGTACAAAATTATTTGTAGCTAATATAACTCGTAGGATCAAACCAAGTTTCTAAGGCAAGATAAAAATTGAATCTGTTCCAAAATTAGTAGGACAAAAGTTGTTTTTATATAAAATGTGTATAAGTGTATTTTTATACCTATAAAGTGTATTTTTATACCTTACCTATTATATCCACCCCAGATCTTATGGTCCTGAAAGCAGATATCTCCAGAGATAATCTTGGGATTAATTGTGTATTGCCATGTGAAGAGACATGCTCAAGCATAGACCTTTCCAGATACGTTCCTAACTCTACCACAAGACTAGTTTGTGATCTGGAAGCTCAGGGAGGAGGCAGGAGCAATATGATGATAAGACCAACATTTGTTGTTTTTGGTGTACAGAATTCCACAATGAATTCCACATTCTCCTCAAATATCAAGGAAATTCAGATATTGGGATTTTGTTTGGCTGCTTTGTCAAATGGATGTCAGATCCGTCTGAATTTACATTCAAATCTTTATGCACAAAATTGTTAAATGTCTTATCTATACTTTGTGCTATAAAGACAGGAAATGCTAGAAATACACAGCAGGTTAATCAGCACATGAGAAATGACACATTAACATAGCTTTCTTGTTCAGCTTCAATTCATTTGTTGTGTGTTTCCATCATTTTCTGGATTTATTTCAGACATTTATTAGTCACAATTTTTCTTGTTATTTCTACATGTTGTGCAATGTGTATTTATGGTAACCACACTTAACCATCCCAAATATGAGCTATGGTTCTGCCATTACTGTCGCCTTTCAACAACTCTTGAATGCTGATTTATTGTTTACTGCTAACATTAAGAGGGAATACTTAGGTCTATCCTCTCTCATAATAAATTCCATAGTAACTCATCACTGACATAAGGAGTGATAATGCACTCCCAGTAGAGAAAAAAAAATCTGTTTGATTATTCATACTGGTATTTCGAATTACTGTACATGGCTGACAATTGTTTACTTTGACTTTCAAGAAATCCTGTGTTCCATTGTAATAATAATCCTTGCATTTGATACAGCGCTTTTCACATCTTCTAGACACCTCAAAGCACTCATAGAATATACTGTAAAGTGAATTGACTACATATTTGTGGGCGAAACGTGGTAGCCAATTGTACACAGCAGTCCCACAAACAGTCGTGGATTGAAGTGATCAATTTATCATTGCTTTTTTTCTTGAGGGATTATTATCAGGCATGTGGAGTAAGGAAACTTGCCCAAGGTTTTGCCCTACCTGGAATCTAACCCAAGTTTCTTGCTTGTGAAGCAAGTGTTCTAACCACTGAGCTACAGGACTCCATGCATTGTGACTCATTTCCATTTAAAGTGTGTTCAAGCATTTTCACCTTATTTTAAAATATAGTACTTGTATTCTTTTTCACCTTTGGTGGCTCTGTGCACCTTAATGTTCTGAGGAGTTGTGAATCACCAGATATTTTCTTCTCAATTGATTTTTTATATTGCACAAAATTCATTTGACCAATGAACGAAATTTAGTGATCTGATTTGCTGCATTTCTTAATCACAATAAGATCAGTCGATCTTTTCGATTCTTCATTTCCTACCTTTTGCAGAATAAGCATATACAACAACAACCACAAAATGACATTTATATACACAGAGGTTGATCTACATTAATGTGGTTTCTATGGTTTTTCCATGACTATACTGTATTTGGTTCTGGTAAAAAACAATTTGAAGCAAACTGCTTGTATTGCATCCAGAAAATTATAGGAATCCAAATTCAATCCAGCAATAAGGGTCAGTCAGATTGTTGTTGACTGGAGTATTTTTTTGACACAAAAGATAGGTTTACTTAAAACTGCATTTGATTTCAAATGTACACTGTAAACAAAATTCATTAAAAAAAAAATATGTCTGTTATTATTACATTGGTATATTTTCTAGACTAGAATGCAAAAGTACTGGCTACAAAAATACAAATTAAAATGGGAAAGCTATAGAGTATGATATTTTACAGTGAAATTAACTGCTTATTTGCCTGAAGCACGGCTCATCCAATCACCAAGCATATTCCTCTAAATAAATTGAGTACTATTACGTATTTACATGTACTACAGCATTTGAAGTCAAATGTACTGAGCAAGTATTCACAGACATATTGAAAGCATCATTAAAATATCACATATTTGGGGACTCTTAAAAACCCTGTTGTGTTTATGCCTCATATTCAGGTAGATCAAGATATTCCACAGGGTGACCAGTGAACCCTACTTCGAGTAGGAATAAATAGTTGTGTTAACCTTTTAAGATATTTTATTAAGAAACAGAAACAATTGCACAATTTAAAAGAAAATCAAAACATTGAATTTACATTTTTTTTAAAAACTTGGCTCCTTGTCACACACTGACCCAAAGTAACATAGTGGCCAGTGATTTATTATCACTAATCCTGCTCTATAATGAAATTGATTGTTTAACTAGGTTCTCTGATCGTTTATGTCTAGCCTACTTCACAGTACTGCTGCAAGTTAACATATATTCAAATAAGATAAAACCATTAAGAAAATACAGAAAATTGCCATATCAACAAAATGTGTAACATTCTTAGCTCCAAGGCAAGAAGATGTAGACTATAAGAAAGGGAACCATTTTACTGTGTATAAAAAAGTGACAACATTTAAGGTCAGCCAACAACTACATTTTATTTATTGAATCCTTCTCCATTTATGGCTACACCATGGGTATCGCAACTCAGTAGCTACCGGAGCTCTGGTGTGGAGCTGCCTGGATTGGTGCGGGTGTTTGGCAGGCCATCTCTTGACACTCCAAGAAGTCTATCGTAATTGACCCTGGTATAAACCATTTATTTGTTAAGGATCCAAGGTGAAATGTTTTTAAACTAATTCCTAGTTGGTAAAGGTGAAAGTGAAAACTATGTGAAACTATCCATGACACGGCTATCTCATTGAAGGAAGCCTATAGACTTTGGGCTAATTTGGGATTCTCATGAATAGGCCTGCTCAAGAATGTTAGTATTTATAGATATGGAATATTATATATTAATTATTACTGTGCTAGACTGTCTGTCATATGAATAGGTTCATGTTTTAGTTTGGTACCAAAAGCCATATGATTTGACAGAATGCCTACCACTTGTGTTAGTTAGTTTGTCTTGTTTGACCCTGAACTGTCTTTCCTTCCCCACATCCACGCCTTCCACCACCTCCGTAACATCGCCAGACTCTGCTTCTGCCTCGCCCCTCAGGCTACCGATACCCTTGTCCATGGATTCGTCATATCAAGGCTCGACTATGGAAACTCCCTCCTCGATGGCCTTCCCGACTCTTCCCTTTACAAGCTGAAGATCATCCAGAACTCTGCAGCTCATGTACTGTCCGATACCAAGCTCCACAACCACATCATTCCCACCCTCGCTCGGCTCCGTTGGCTCACCGTCCCCCAGAGGATCAAATTCAAGATCCTTGTCCTCACTTTCAAGGCCATTCACGGCCTTACACTCTCCTATCTCTTTGTCCTGCTGACTCCCTATCAACCTGCCCACCCCTTCTGTTCAGCGGGCTCCAGTCTGCTCTATGTCTCCTGCCCGATCCGCCCCTACCATCGGTGTCCGGGCTTTCAGCCTCTCTGCCCCCACATTTTGGAACTCAATCCCATAGCCCCTTCGCCTCACTTCCTCCCTTGCCTCATTCAAGGTCGGTCTCAAGACCCTCCTCTTCGATTGTGCTTCTGCCGACCTCCCAACTTTCTCACTCCCCTCACCCTCACCCTGCCCCTCCCCTTTGCTTGGGTCATGACCCCTGACTATTCAGCGCCTTGGGACATCCTCTTGATGTGAAAGGCGCTCTATAAATGTAATTTTGATGTTGTTGTTTTACAAAGTGGATTTTTACAAATGGTTATTACATGTTAGAGGAAAGATACCTTCTCCAATTTTTTCTATTTATATTTTTGTAGGGAAGAATTACATAACAGATCAAGAAACCCCAAACTTTTTCTCCCTGAAAGTACCTCCAAAAGTGGCATTATGAACATAAATGTGCCGCAGTAACTTGTCACTGCAAAAAAAATGATAATACATAATAATCCTCGCATTTGATATCGCGCCATATCACATCTTCTAGACGTCTTCAAGGAAGATAATCAAAATGAATTGACTATGATTTGTGGACAAAACGCAGTAGCCAATTGTACACAGCAGTGACCCACAAACAGTCATGGATTAAGTATCTAAATTACCTTTTTTAAAGGCATTATCACCCCGGAAAAGCAATCCACCAATCAAGTAACAACCGAGTTACTTCTTACTGCTAGGTAAGAACCAAGAGTAAGGAAACTTGCCTAATGTTTCACCCTGCCAGGAATTGAACACATGTCTCTCGCTTGTGAGGCGAGTGCTCATACCACCCCAGGTAGCAAGCCCATATGGGCCCCATATGGGGCAAATTGGGTTGATCCATGCCCATATGGGGCCCCACATGGGCTTGCTACATGGGCCTGAGCTACAGGACCCCAAATGTCTTTTCATAGCAAAAAGTAATTACTCTCTGAATAGTGATTCCCTTTGTAGGCAAATGCAGCAATCACTTGCAACAGCAAGGCAACCTCACTAAACAATAAACAATTCAATTTTAGAACTATTGGCCAGGACACCAGAAGAACTTCTCTTCTCTCGTTGAATAGTATCATGAGGTTTTTAATGTCCATCTGAACAGGCAATTGAGTCTTTGCTTTGGTGTCTTATTACAAAAAATGGCACCTTATTGTAACAAGCAGTTAGTAAAGTTAAGAACTTGCCAGAGTAACAAAAAGTCCTATGAAGACAGTAGTACAGTACATGGTTTGCTCTTGTGATTCCCCACATAGCACTTTCCCAGGCTCAGCTGTGCTGTTGGGGAAGAACAGAGTGAAGGCCAAGCACATCCCCGTGGGGAAATGAGGAAAAAAACAAAAACACATTTGCTGGTCCCCCATGAATCTGCAGTAAGCAGTAAGGAGAGTGCAGTATTTTTATTTGGCTATAAATATGTTTTATATATTCATTTACAATCTTTGCTCATTGTCCTACCATTGACTGACATTGCAAACAGTGGTTTGAAACTAGGCCATCACAGCAAACCGGCCTTCCTGAATCAATCTCCAGCGGATGGAATGCCTCACAAGTTAATCATTCAACATGCAATGCTCAAAAACAGTCAGAGCATTTACTTTTCATAAGTTGTTATTTATTCATAAGTTTACGCATTTATTAAATTCAGATTACTGTATATGGAGCATACAAAACAGCCAAATGAGTATTGCCTAGAATCTTCCCTATGGCCTTGCCATTGGGACTGTGAGTGGAAAATATATTTTGGAGCACTGTGTTTTGGCTGTTCTTGAAACTTCCCTAAAAATGCAATGAGGTAAGGGACGACAAACAGAAATAGCTACACATAATCTGATGCAATTTACAATCAACAAAAATTCTGACAGACTTTCCACAAACTCTGTGAAAGGTAAGAATGGTTTAGAAGCATTGTGCCTCACAATGTATTTTATGAAATACTGTACAAGCAAGCAGGACACACCATAAATTGAAAATATAAAAAAAGCACTGCAATTATTGGTTTTTAAAGATTATTTTGATATCAAGTTTTTTTCCAAATATTAAAGAATTCAGTAGGTAATTTTGAAATTATGAATGATTTTGTTAGGTTGAATAGAGATATAGTTTTCCATTGATTGGAGACAATAATGAAATAATGACAAGAAAAATGGTCGATAGAATATGGAATACCTTTCAACAAATGTCTAGTGAAGCTGAGTCTATACTTAAAAAGGCAACTAGATAATACTTGTTACTAAATACTTGAGGAGAAATATCAAAGGCATGGGGAAAGAGCAGGGAAAAGGGGAGTTAAGCATATAACTTCGGTGGGGAATGAGCACAAGATTAAACATAATGGGCCAAATGGCTTCCCTTCTATGCTGTAAACTTTCCATCATTCAATCAAAAATTTGGAATCTGCTTGCCTCTCAACCTCCAACCTAACAGTTTTGAAGGATTACTTCGTTCGGTGCTTGAAATTTTTCTTCCCTCACCACTCCCAACAATATCACAATTTAAGTTTTGAAAGGAGCTATTGTATACTATATCTAGCAAATATAAACCATGGACTGCAATTCTCTTTCCTTTGGGATATCAAGCATCCTGAATTACATTCATGCCCTATTTCTGTTGCTTTCAGGTACTTTACAAAGAACCAGAAAGCAACTTTTGTCCACAGAAAGTAATGCACAAACAAACTTCTCTTAGCGACTTTACTCCAACCAAACACTGAACTGGAGGCAGCTAAACAACAACAACTTCCATTTATATAGGCCCTTCATGTCACATGGTGTCTCAGAGCGCTTAGTCAAATAATTAGATATGATTCTGGCAGCAAGTCATAAACTGCAATGGCCATCGTCAGCAACAACAACAAATTACAATAATTCAACGCTTTTCACGTAGGATAACATCTCAGAGTGCTTCATAGTGACTGAATTGGACACGGAACAAGGGAGTAGAGGTGCAGTTGACAAGGTAGGTTTGAAGATGGAATTTAAAGGCAGATAGAGATGGCAAGGAAAATGGAGGCAGGGAGTTCTAGGGCCAGAGATTAAGGTCATAGTGACTGAAAGCTTGGCTACCAATGAAAGCATTATCTTCTGCACTTTCACTGCTCACTGTATCAATTATGTGTTACACTTTCTGTTTATTCTTATTATATAGTTCTTATTACATAGAATGGGACATGACATATCAAGCAACTGCCATAATGGTGGAAGGCAAATTAGATAGACCTTGGTCTTCTTTCACCTGGCAAATTCTTATGTTAAGAATATAAGAACATAAGAATTAGGAGCAAGAGTAGGCCATTCGGCCCTTCGAGCCTGCTCTGCCATTCAATAAGATCATGGCTGATCTTCTCACCTAACTCTGATTACCTACCCTCTCTCCATATCCCCTAATTCCTCTATTTTTTAAAAATCGATCAGTCTCAGTCTTGAAAATGTTCAAGGACTGAGCATCTACAGCCTTCTGGGGTAGTGAATTCCATAAATTCACAACCCTCCGAGTGAAGAAATGCTTCCTCAACTCTATTCTAAAAGGCTGACCCTTAATTTCTTATTAATGTGGTCATATTTTACCTTCTAGATCCAATGTAGATGGGGTATTGTTATCCGATGTTTGTAGCTAGCGAAAAATAAATTTCTGACATTGTTGTTTGGCTATGGGACACAGTTATAGTCTCTTTCATATTATCTTGATTTTCACGATTACTAGAAAATACGAACACTGTACAGTACAATACAAACAGAATAAGGAAATGAATAACTGATCTTTTTTGATAGTCTGAAATTTTATGTTGACATACTGTTCCTTCTCGTTAATTATAACCCATAGCAAAAACATGCAAGATTAAGGATATCTTTTAAGAGGCTTGATGAGTGGAATGTCATCCTCCTGTTCCTCTTTTCTACGTGGTACACTTACAAGATGACAAAGATCAAAATACCTGCCCATCCCAAAATGGCACATTCTACCATTACCATTCAGCAGTTTAGAGCATGTCACCTACACAGCACACATTCTGCTTGGGAGAAGACAACATAGAGAAAACACTCATACAATAATAAGATTTGCGAATGACTGTGCACAGACTCTAGGCAGAGGCATTGATTTTTCTCTGGCTGGAATTGCAATTCACAATTTTTGTGTTGGAGCAGAACAGAAAAGTGCTCGTACAAGATTCAGCATTTGCGCTTCCTATTGACTAACAGCTAAAGTCCTGACCAAAACTGAACTACCATTCTAAAAAAGGAAAGTATGTATCATGCCAACAGGGTACAAATATTTAACTAGCATGTTAACCCTGTCGAAGCAAACACAGTTTAGTTATCGTTAAAGCTGCTCTGTTCCCACAAGGCAGGATTTTGAGTGAAAAATCCTCGTGGTTACCAACTAGGGTCCGTCGATATGGAAATTTTCCGATATCGATATATCGGTTGGCTCATATCGATATATACCGATATATTAATATCGCCTTTTTTTTATCCTGTGTATGGGCGCGCATTTGGAGGTGCATATCGCCGGACACAATATACCGATATTTGTGATATGCCGATTATTTTTTATCACAAATTTTTCGATATACCGATATATTTGAATTTCTAATATCGGCATATCGATATGAAAAATTATATCGATATAACCGGTATATCGCCGGACACTATCACCAACCAACACATTTAAAACTTTGACGACTGTACAGCAAACATAAAAACAGGGTTGTATGAAGCATCATAAAGAACAAATTGAACCACAATAGTTACTGTTCTTTGGCATTAACAGTTTTATTTTTCAAGACATTCTATAAGTCTACAATGAAACTCATGACAATGAAAGTGGAAAGCACACAAGCTACAGTCACACCACTTTATATCATGCAGGCAGTTAGACCATGAACTGTTCAAAGGATTAATGGAGAGTAGAGAGGATATAAAGATTCAGTTCGTCAAACCAGCAAAAAAATATATTTTGACTACAGATAACTGAGGTAATGAGGATAAACATAATAAAAATGCAATATAAAATTAGCTGTGATTGATATAAAGCACATTTGAGGTATGTCTCCTGGAATACAGTGAGAAAACAACACAGGGAAAAACTATTATAAGGCTGTACGTAAGAGATTTGAGTACAATATACGTCAATGTTTGTGCACAGAGACAAGGCAGAGGCATTACAACAGATTTTCAATTTGGATGAAAAATTTGCGGTTCTCAAAATCCTGATCTCCAATATCATATACATGTAACTATATTTACTATTTGCTTAGAATTCTGCTTTCCAATATATATGAAAGTTTCAAATAATCATGAGCTGATATTAATAAGATTATCCCAGGTTTCTGGCAGACAGGGAAATAAGTAGTATATTCTCATATTAACAGATAAGTATATCGCAAATAGAATAAAGCTTGTGACATTCTCCAATGTGAAAGGTGCTATATAAGTGTAAATTATATTGCAATGTATTTTGTCAACAGTTGAACTAAACCCAGCACACTTCAATTGTTTTCTCCACTGTAAGTTGCTTTCACCAGGATCTCTTCCCGGGACAGTTGGGACTCTCATTCATGCCTTATTATGTCCAGGCATGACCGCGCTAACATCCTTTTCTTCCATTCACAGGCGATAGACTACACAGAACTGTACAGCCTATAGCCCTGTAGCTACAGTATGGTAGCTCGATGATTAGAGCACTCGCCTCACAAGCAGAAAATGTGGGTTTATTCCAATGCCCTCCTCGCCAGTCTCCCCTCCGCCACCATTCATAAAATCCAGCTCATACAGAACACCACTGTCTGCATTCTCACTGCATTCCCAAATATAGCTCCCCGATTACCAGTCCTCGCCAGACTTCACTGACTACCTGTCACAGAGCAGATCGACTTCAATTGGCTGTTGCGTTTTGACCACAAAATATACAATCAATTTACTTTACAGTATATTCTGTGATGAAGCGCTTTAAGACTTCTAAAAGATTTAAAAAGCGCTATATCGAATGCAAGTATTATTATTATTATCCTCTTCATTAACAGGTTCCGGCATCCTTTCTTGCCTCCACTGGAACCCAATCCTCGACTGGATTGGGTTTAAGATTGTTGTTCCCATCATCAAATTCTTCCATATCTTACCCAATCCTATCTCTGCTACCTCCCACAACCACAATGATCTGGCTGCTCTCTTCAATTAGTAAACAACGACTCGTCTGCTTCATATCTCTTGTCCTATCCGCAATACCATCAATAGGCAAACTTTCAACCATTCTGCCGCCGTTCTCTGTAATGTCATTATGCCTCCCCTTCCAACTCGCCCCTCTCTTCCCTAGTTGATGGCCCGTCTCACGACATACCTAATTGACTGTACTTTCGGTCATCTTTTCCCTTCCCAACCATTCAGTTCCCACCCCATAAATACATATATGTATCATACTACATTGAAACGGTCCGAGATGCTGTCTGGCGTGCAAGGTGTTATATAAATGCAAGTTGTTGTTGTACCTGCTGACCAAACCATGCAAGCAAAATGACCCAGTGTAATTGATGCTACCTGCAGCTAAACCCATTTTGCTGTCTGAGGCTTCCTCTGTTGTCTGTGACAACTGAATCGGAAACAGTGTACCACCAGTGTTTATGAGAAATCTAAAATGCCAGTTAGTATACAAGACAATTGACTTTTTCAGTCAACAAAATCATGCCGAGCGACTGCACCACTTCTCGGAAACTGGCACATCAACAATAATCGAGTACTCACTGGAACATAATACTGGTTGTGGACAGTGGCCATGTTTCAATATTTGTTCAGCTAAGAAGACAGGAAAGTATGTGATGACTATGGCCAATTTCACATTGCTATGACCCATCAGGTTGCGTCTGGAGAGAGGTAAGATACACAATGCCAATTTTTTCTTCTCTGCATGAGGCAGAATCGTATCAATAAGCCATCCCACCTGGTAGCCCAGCCAAGTAACTTGCTCTGAAGCAGTGGCAGACTGAACACCTTGAGTGGCAAGCAAGCCTGGGATTTGGAATGTGTAACCATTTGATTGGAAAACAGGCACATTGCTGCCAGGTTACTTCCATTATAGCAAACTGAATAAAACATTAGCAAATTATCCTAGTGTTACATTATGTTATACAGTATGTATGTATTATGTATGTTATTCTAATAGTTTCATTAATTCGGGACAATTTAAGCTCTGAATTTACATTTCTTCATGAGAAAGACTGCAAGCGGTCACTGGTACATTTTCTTCTCTCCAACTGGAGTATTACTTACTGGAAACAAAGTAGGACTAACACCCAGAGAAACACTGACAACATTGATGTTTATAACTGTAACTACCTACCCTGGGAGTACACAGGTGACATATTTAGTCATTTGATCTGGGGAGCCTAGATTTGCATATGTGGAGTCCTGTAGCTCAGTGGTTACAGCACTCGCCTTACAAGCGTGAGACATGTGTTCGAATCCAGGCAGGTCAGGGGGAAACCTTGGGCCAGTTTCCTTACTCCACATGCTTCATAATAATCCGTCCTCAAAACCTCCCAATAATAAATTTCAATCCATGACTGTTTGTGGGACGCTGTGCGCAATTGGCTGCTGCATTTCGCCCACAAATATACAGTCAATTCACTTTACAGTATATTCTGTGAAACACTTTCAGAGGTCGAGAAGATGTGAAAAGTGCTATATCAAACATTATTATTATTATTATCCAAACTGGTCACATTGAAAATTTGGAATGTAAAATACCAGTCTCTCAAATCCCAAGTTAAGAGTACAGAATACTGATTACTGTATCTAAAAAAAAGCATTTTATTAATCAGCCAAAATAAAACCAAAGCACACTTGTGCTCCAGAAAATTTTATTTTGCATCAAAAATCTGCATTTTCTGTGCATATCGAAAGCACTTATGCTAAAGTCCAACACTTATGAAAGTAAAGATGGTATTCTACAAAGGCTTCTGTAATTTTCTGAGCTGTAAAGTTCTATTACCAGTGTCTGTAACCAACCAACCAAGGTTTTTCACTGAATTCTGCAAAGCCTTATAATGTGGAAACTTCTAGCCTCTTTACAGGTAGCCCAATATTTCATAGCTTTCTTGCTGAAAGAATATGTTAAGCTCGTCGAGGTTGGAAAATGTCATATGCAAAACACATGGGAGTTCAATTCACAATAAGGAAGTAGTTGCTCATCCGATTTTTATAAATAATAAAATATAACCTATAAAGGCAAACAAAATGAGGCACTCCATGGAGGGCAATGAGATGAAAAAGACATCAAGGGCATGAATTGCAGATGTAATGTTGGGAAGTTACAGATCCAGTGAAACATTAATGTGGACTGTTCCACAGAGACTACTGGAACCAGAAATTATAGAGTAACTTATGGCATATTTTAAAGACAATTTCAAATCATTAGAAAAACTCTCACATTACGAAAATGATAGGTTGTTTAATTATCAGAAATGAATACCTTAGTGCCTAAAACCAGACTACGGAACATTTCCATGCACAATATGTCTGCGTTTAAATTGATCCTAAAATACTGCACTGTTCTGCACAAAGATAATCAATCTATTTTTATAGTCAAAGGATAGGATTTTTAATATCTTAACTATTCAACTTGCAGATTCACTTTTGCTACACCGCGAGAGAACCACATTATTACTCATCCCCCTCTGAACATTTGACAGATTTTTCTCTTCCTTTGTTCTAGATACATGGCCACCAGCTGCGTGTGGTACAGGGTTCCAACCAACCCTGTTCATTTCATGGATTATGTGACATTGCTGCATGAAACTGGCTTGCTGTTTTCAACTAAAAATACAGTTACCCCACTTCACAGTAAATCCTGTGTAGGCCTTGGAAACTTCCTCCCGACATGAATGGCGCCATACCAAATGTATGGATTATTGCTATTAAGAACAACTTACATTTACATAGATCCCTTCATTCTATGTCCTCTGGGTGTGGTCTCTTCCAAATACTGTATTTACATTGGGAGTAGCAATTCTCTTTAGAAACCCTGGGATTTCTACTTTGGAATAGCTTGGCAGTGATTGAGCAGATATCTTGCCCAGTTTCTCAGAGCCTGTCCAAATGGAATGAATATTGGTTAAGCCACAAAATACAAGTCAGTGATGTTTCTCTCTCAACACTTTTGAGTTTCATCCACATTTATTCTTTTAAGGAAACTTCTGCGTACTTTTAGTCATGTTATTTTAAGCCTGGCGCACACGTATACCTGACTGTACAGGTGCCAAGTCATGCAGTTCTTTATTCCAAACGTCTGTTTCTCTTGGTTTCCATGTTTGGAGTCCTGTAGCTCAGTGGTTAGAGCACTCGCCTTACAAGCATGAGATCTGTGTTTGAATCCAGGCAGATTAGGGCGAAACCTTGGGCAAGTTTCCTTACTCCACATGCCTAATAATCGTCCAAAAAATCCCCTACGATAGTAACAAAATTGGTCATTTCAATCCACAACTGTTTGTGGGACACTGCTGTGTGCAATTGGCTGCCACGTTTCTCCCACAAATAGACAGTCAATTCGCTTTACAGTATATTCTGTGAAGCGCTTTGAGATGTTGATAAGATGTGAAAAGCACTATATCAAATGAAAGGATTATTATTATTTTAATGTTTGGTTCTAAATTTGTGAATAGTCATGCACTGTAAAAAGTTGTTCAACTGTAGTTAGGATGGATTTTCTTAATTTTTCCAGTACTAGCAAGTACTGTGGAGTCCTGTAGCTCTGTGGATAGAGCACTTGCCTTATAAGCGAGAGACCTGGGGTCAATTCCAGGCAGGGTGAAACCTTGGACAAGTTTCTTTACTCCACACGCCTAAAAATAATCCCCTAAAAATAATTGACCATATCAATCAATGACTGTTTGTGGACACTGCTGAGTGCAACTGACTGCCGCCTTTTGCCCACAAATACACAACCAATCACTTTACAGTATATTCTGTAAAGATCTCTAGATCTCTAGAAGATGTGAAAAGTGCTATATCAAATGCAAGGATTATTAATATCACTAGAAAACTTTTAAAGCACAACTTTAATTGAAGGCAGTAAATCTGATCACTGTAATAACAGTGGTAGAGAGAATAATAATTATTGATTATAAAAGGCATAATTAGCCCTGGAGAAATGCTCCAGAATAGTCTGAAAAGTTATAGAAACCTCATTCCTTCTGATCCCAGTAGAATTGCAAATAGGATAATTCTCTCCAGGCAATGTCTGTTTAATCACTCTATCAGCAAAAACAAAATCAAATTTATGTAGCACCTTTCACATTGGGAGGATGTCCCAGGGCGCTAGATGGACAGTATTTCAGACCTGAGCTGAGGGTAGAGATTGAGGAGGGTAGAGGGAGGGGGGGGGGGGGGGAAGGAGATTGATCGAAAGCATAGTCGAAGACGAGGGCCTTGAGGTGGGTCTTGAAGGAGGCAAGGGATGGGGCGAGGCTATCCTCCTTACTGACCCATTCCCTGCCTCTTTGTTTATCAATAGCTTCCAAAAGACAGTTCATCTTCTGTAGTTGCCTCATCATTAATGAGTATTTTGTAAGTAGATCGTTTTCCACAATGGTCCTAATATTTCTTTCATGACCTGGTATCTGGAGTTATTTGAAATTTTTAAATAATTGTTCCATGACATTGCAAAGAGGAATGAGTGGGCAATCTGGATCTAATCCCCTGCCCCATTTCAACAGATGCCAATTAACCATCTCTCAAGTCAAAATTTACACTGTAATACAATATTTTTTCTAAACTGAAATATATTATGCATATATAATAAAATAAACTTGTGATCCGCATAACAAATAAACCAAATCAGAAGAGCTATAACATTTTATGCAAATGTGAAACAGTGTTGTTAATGGTTTAACTCTCAGCAAGGGTTAACCCCTGAGACAGTCTCCATACCAAGGGAGAAGTGGATAGCATGGCTGACATCAGCTGACCCTTTCAGTGGGACTGACAGTGAAAATGTGACCTTATTCATCCTCCAGCCTTCCTTCAAGAGATCAGAAAATGGATGCTTAGTGGAAAGCGGATTGCACTTTACATAAAGTACAGCATCAAATTTCAACTTGTTCAAGATGCAAGTTGTAAAAAATATTGAATCGGATGTGTTTATTTAATACTACAATATATTCAGTCAAAAGTAAATCAACTTGTTGCATCAGAGAAATAAAATATCTTATTTTGCATACCACAAAAAAAGTGTGGGTTTTGAAAAGAAAACAATTAAATAAATGTCAGGCCAAATGCAATACATATTCATTTCTGGTATCTTTCAAGAAAATTGAACATAAGAAGTCCACTGCAATAATAATAATCCTTGTATTCTCTCTAATTATTTAATCTGGAATTAATTAGATGAAATACAAAACATTGTACCACTAACACTGTACGAGATTCAAAGCAAAAACCGTGTAGACTGACTACACTAAAATAAAATGTATGTACTGTACATAACACAAAATACTCCAAATTGTAACAACTTTGCGTAGAATCAATTTGAGATAAAAATCCCACATCAGCAATGGAAATACAGTCATTTTATTACAATTCATAAATTATGAACAAAAATAAGCTGATTATGAAGTAAAACTGAAATATAGAATACAATTTGTTTTAAATGTTTTTAACTCTTAATCTGCCTGGGTTGGTATCATTTGAAATGTTCTGATTGTATTTACTGAAGTAGATACAGATACAAGTGCGATTATTCAATACAAGAAATTTACTAAAACCTATTTTAAATCAATCTCACAATATGAGTTTCCATTAATTGGCGGTTGCTAAATCCCACAGATAAACAGTTCTCCTCTGGCTACTTGCTAATTTTTCTATTTTGGGCTGCAGAATATTTTAAAAAAACAAATCTATAACTACAGGGACAAAAAAGATGCAAGTCCCACAGTTTTTGTTATCATTTCATTGCCCCTGCAGGCTACCGCACTTGATGGCCTTTATGAAAATATAAATTCAATCAGCAGCAGCAAATTTCATGCGACGTCTATCTTCCTGCTGAATTTCCATCACAGTGTCAAAACAAACCATGATTTTTTTCCTGACAAAACACATATTGAATTGTAAATTTCTGCAATTTCCCAACATTTGAATTTCAACCGAAGGGAAATGGAATGAAGGAAATAAACCCAAGCACTTCTGCACAGCTTCTGCAGAATGGAGAATGCACCACTCTGTGACCACTGGGAAACACTGCTGTGATTGGAGCATCAAACCACACACTACTGGATGGGATAATCAAACCAGCAGAGGACGATGGAATAGCTATGAGATGTTACTGAAAATATTGTGTTTATTCAAAATAAATGACCAAATAAACTAGCACCAGGACATGGAAAACCGTAACAAGAAGTACCATTCAGATGTTTGAGAACTCTGAGCTATGTGCTCCTTCAACTTGTTTTAACCTTGGCTTCTTATACTGCAGCTCACTCACAAATTTAATGTCAATGCAGAGTGAATTGAAATGCCTTTAATTATCTGGGAACTAATGAGCAAGTGTACAAGACAATATTGATATATTATCCACAGCAGAATTAAACAGAACACGGGGCTAATCTTAAAAGTTGAATCTATTAGCAGCTTGAGTGTAGTGCAGAGAATGATTTCCTATCGTATTTCTGCTAGCTAATTTTTGTTTAGTAAATCGTCCATTGAATTTTCAAACAAAATACCGTGAATCTTTCCCATCAGCTGACATCAAGTGTGGGCACATATTTTTCTAACAATGTTGCCTACATGACTTCTCCTAGAATTCAAAACTGCATGACCTCACAATCTTTCATTTCTGAAATATTCATTAAAATAACGAGCTGCTGAAAAAATAGGTTTTGTTCTGAAGATGCATAATTTTTAAAATCATAATCCATGATATCATTTTAGTCCCAGATCTGTCATTTAATTCCAACTGCTGAATGCAAGGAATAATTATTTTACATTGAACATACAAAATTAACAAAAAGCACAGAGTAAGTGCCAGTCTGAAAGTCTTCTTCAACACATGAACGCTGGATACAGAGCTGGTTGAGGAGATAGTGAAGAAGTGCAGTCTTTAGATCATGTAAAAATATAACACAACTATTTTAAAGAAAAAATAGAATCTACTCAAAAATGATATTTTTTATTTAAATTGTTTTAAATAAAGACTTGCTTTCTATGTAGGTTTAAGTTCATGCTATGCCTTTTGTATTATTTAGAAAGCTAACCAACCCGTTGCCTACAGGAAGTTACAAAGAACCAAGGAAAGGTAACAACAACAACACCAACTTGGATATAAACAGCGCTCTACATGCCGGATGGATATAGACAATTTAACACAGAAGCAGAATGCACATTATGCAAACAGCTGCATACCCATTACAAAATATCATCCATAACTATAGAACCATATAATTCTTGAAAATTATGCCTTACAGATTACAAAAAAAATTATTCTGTAGTCTTTTCAGTTAAAAGAGTAAACGGTTATATAATTTACATGAATTGCAGATACTTCAAGTAAATGGATTTAATCTCTAACTGCAAAGGGCTATACTTCTGAATGTACCTTCAAAGCATCAATGAACATCATAGAAATGTTATCCCAAATCACATTTGTTTGACCTACTCAAAAGCACAATTTGACGACTGCATTATGCTGTGTCATGGAATTTGCAAGGTCACTGCTGAAGAAAGCTGGTTTGACTGTGAAATCTGGTAAAACAAATTATTACACAAAAAATGGCTTAATTGAGGGTGACATAGTGATTGAAGGAGGCCAAGGGTGAAATTATAATAGAAATAAATTGCCATAATGGGAAAAAAGGACATTGTTCCTCTCCTGCTCTCTTTCAATCACTATGTCTATTGTTTCCTTCCCTGTCTAATTATTTTAAAAAATTACTTTCATTTTTATATGGTGAAGTTAACAAAAGCAACATCTAATTTGTTTTAAAAAGGTATGAGAGAACGAAGTGGGGCACTTCCCGTCAGTCAGTTTAAGTTGATTATATGCCTGAAAATATGAAAATAGATGCCGGACAGGCATCAAAATACTTTTTTTTTAAATTGCAAGAATCATACCACAGCTATTTCTCATGAAAGTCTTTAACCATATTTACTGTACAAAACTATCCATTATACCATGCTACAATTAACTATTATATTATTATCCCGCAAAATACAGTCAATCCACTTTACAGTATGTCCTGGGAAGCGCTTTGAGACTTCGTGAAGACATGATAAGGCACCTTAACAAATGCAAGGATTATTATTACTGTAGTAGCATTATTCTTATAAATCAAACCTTTTCCTTGAAAAAATAAACATATTTAAAAAAACTTACTTCCTTAACAAAAATGTATTTTAAAAAGATGACTGCAGAAAAGGGTGGCTGATTTTGATATCTGTCTCAAATCCTTTAAGCTTTTTGAAAGGAGAATATTTGTTAACAAATATTTGTTAAGATTATAAAACATACAAAGTTTGATAAACCATTTTCTGAACTGGAAAAATAAATGGCATACCATCTCTTCATATCACAGCATTTCACAAAACCATCAGTTACAATTGCATTAATTTTAAAAAATAGATTTATTACAAGAACACTATTGAAGTCCTCAAAAGAGTTTAACACTTTTGATAGTGGAATTCAAAATGGGTACCATTCTTCCCAGGACAGTGTTTCCCCAAGAGAAACAGAGAATAAGTAGTCCACTGAATGAGAATCACTGAAATAAATTAACTCACATCTCTGTAGGGACACTTGTATTTTTAATTACAACAGAGCGATAAAATTTACATTAAAATTGGAAATAAATTGCGCTGTATTTTAAACAGGAAAATAATCAACGTATAGATTATTGAGGTCAGGTCATTGTTGAAAACAGTGGAGAGTAAAAAATGTGTTTTCTGCTGTTCATATTTAATAGAAATATAAATAAATCGAATAATAAGCAGTAGGATTTCAGCTTGGATGAAATATTTTATTTCAGTGTCAGCTTGGCTCAATTGATAACACTCGCAGATAGAAGCTGTAACTTGCTGCTCCAGAGCAGTGCTGGGGGGAGCACTGATGTGATGGAGGTGACATCCTTCAGATGACACCAAGAACACAAGGTGGATGTTAAAGAACTCGTAATACTATTCGAAAAGAGAAAGGAGTTTCTCCTGGTGTGCTAGAAAAGAATCCTCCAGTAAAATCATTTATTTACCTCCTGACTGCATGTGTCACACTGCTGTTTATAAATTGGACCCTGTGCGCACTTACAAATAGTTATTACAGTTAATAGTGTGAAGTCCTTTAAGATGTTTTCGTGTTTAAGGAGCTTTTTCAAATGCAAAGATCGTTATTATATATTTTGTGAGGCCAACGCACAGTATCCAAGCAGTCCCTTTATCAGGTAAAAACAAACTTATATACAGTGAACAAATCAACTTCATTAAAATGAAGTTGTTAAGAGTTATAATCCTTGAATAGCTGCCTAGCCATTAGGCTCTGATAAGATTGCCACAACCAATACTGAAAACAGCAATTTCTGCTTCCAACTTTTATTAGTTTAAAGGATTCACTCACACCATAACATCTGCTGCAATTTTCTCGTGTATAGTGGAGATTAGGTGGTGTGGTCCCAAAGAGGGCATTACAGCAATCTGCCAGTGCACAATATTGGCAATTTAACAGGAATTAGAAGTTTGCCTTCAGCAGCATCTCTTAATGCAGCTCCTGCAATAAATAGCGTAAGCATTCACATGGTCCACTCTCCTACCATTATCCTAATAGCATCTGCATTTGAAGCCAGTGAACACAGCTCCATTTAAATGAAAATACAAGTAAAATACTGTGGGACTCTGCCTTCCTGGTAAGCGTGGAGCTCCTGTGGCTCAGTGGTTAGAGCACTTGTCTTGCAAGCTGGGGAGACCAGGCAGGTCAGGGCGAAACCTTGGGCAAGTTTTCTTACTCCACACGCCTAATAATAATCCCTCCAAAAAACCACAATAATAAAATTGGTCATTTCAATGAACGACTGTCTGTGGGACACTGCTGTGCGCAATTGGCTGCCACGATTTGCTCACAAATATATACAGTCAATTCACTTTACAGTACATTTTGTGAAGCGCTTTGGGATGTTGATAAGATGTGGAAAGCGCTATATGAAATGCAAGGATTATTATTATTATTATATATTATAAATTCCCCTGTAACACACTTGATACCATACAACTGATGCTATCTTTTCTTTATTCCTTCCCTCACATTGGTAACAGTTATGCTTCAGAAACATTTGTACCTCCTGTATGGTAAGTGTTTGCTTTTTTTAAATATTAAGACATTTTCAATTTTAATTTCTTGAAGACAGAAAATATACATATTACAAAAACTTGGATTTATATAGCACCCTCCACGCCGGACAGCGTCTCAGAGGGAGAAGGGAATAAAAGGGTAAAGGAGAGGGGATTCAACAACAGCAAATTACATTTGTATAGCACCTTTCGCTTTGGGAGGATTCCCAAGGTGCTGGATAGTCAGGGAATTGGACCCGAATTTGGGGTTAGGATGAGGAATGGTGGACAGCAGGGAATGTAGGGGTAGGCGGTTGACCTGAAGGCTCGGTTGAAGAGGAGGGTCTTGAGACAGGTTTTGAAGGAGGCAAGTGAGGCAAAGGGAATGTGGAATGAAGTTCCAAAGGTAGGGCAAAAAGGCTGAAGGCCCCACCGCCAATGGTGGGATAGACAGGTTAAGAAGAGTTAAGAACAGGCTGGAGAGCAGGCTGAGCGGAGGGAGAAGACAAGTTGGTGTAGAGTTAGCAGGTCAGAAACAAATGTTTCTGAAGCATAACTGTTACCAATGTGAGGGAAGGAATAAAGAAAAGATAGCATCAGTTGTATGGTATCAAGTGTGTTACAGGGGAATTTATAATATATGATAATAATAATAATCCTTGCATTTCATATAGCGCTTTCCACATCTTATCAACATCCCAAAGCGCTTCACAAAATGTACTGTAAAGTGAATTGACTGTATATATTTGTGAGCAAATCGTGGCAGCCAATTGCGCACAGCAGTGTCCCACAGACAGTCGTTCATTGAAATGACCAATTTTATTATTGTGGTTTTTTGGAGGGATTATTATTAGGGCGATAGATGGAGCGGGGTGAAGGCTCATGTGTGGTACACAAAAATCTTGGCTAGTCAGGCCAATGCGGAGGGGAGAGATCTAATCCAGCGAGCTGTAATTTCTGCTAAGTATAATTATAATCCTGGTACTTGTAATGTTCTTCAATCCACAATACACAATATTGATTCAATCCAATCTATATTACTACTTTACAATCCAGTTTCTTTCCAATACCCTCTTTCACGCTCTCTCTAGTCATTATTCCCCAGAATCCTTATGTACCTGTCCCATACTTAATTGCCACTTATGTTGTTAACTCTAATATGCAACACACCATACTTAATTACCACTTATGTTGTTAAAGTTAATATGCAACAGTACTGGGATTTACCAGCTTTTTTCAGCGCCATTTTTAATACGAATTTCGATTTCAGGCCTGTTCAGATACCCAGATACCCAGAGCCTCTGTAAACTGAGTACTGTTTAGAAGCCTGTTTATCCGGCACCCATGGGACCTGGCCAATGCTGGTTAAAGCGCCTGCCGGATGTTCAGGCGGCCCGCGGCCAAAAACCCACTACAAAAAAATTAAAGTTCTTTTAACACACCATACACACCAGACTAAGTAATGGCAGATAGTGACAGAATGTTGTATTGGTGCTTGTTGTTGGGGCTACTCTCTTGCACTTCTCATCTTTGCTGTTTGGGGTTTGCAGTCCAGCGATTCTTTTTTGAATGGGGGGCACCGGGCGGGCGAAAAAGGCAGCAGCGCATTTTTAAAGTCGCACGACTTTACTAGCTGCAAGCCGAAGCCCTAGACTCTATTAGCGGCAAACTGAAATACAGCACCTGTGCAACTTCGTAGGTTATCGGCTAGCGTTATCGGTTTCCCACAAGTATGACTTTAAAGTCATACGCGCTCCGTTTTTTTCGCCCACTTGGCAAGCTCCATTTTGGGGGGAGTTGCTGGACCGTAAACCTCAACCGAAGTATCATGGCTTCAAGCGCAGCATCTACCAGCAGGGTTGGGAATGCGGGAGAGTGGTTTTGACGGTGAGTGCCAATGCAGTATTCTGTTGTTATGTTATTATTTATGTATTTACAAATGCTCCACCGAGTCTGATCCACCTCACATAACAAGGAGATCACAACAGTCCCGCCACCCTGTCTTATCCACACCCCCACTTCAAGCCCCTCTCTTTCAAATGGAAATACAGTTGGATCTGGAGAATTTATTAAAATTTAGGTCACTTGTGGCTTGAAATTATTTGCCACAAATTCCGACTATCCAGAAATTTCAACCAAATGCAGATGTGCACCAATATCATGGAGTCCTTTATCTTAATGGTTAGAGCAATAGCCTCAAAAGTGACACAGCCTGGGTTTAATTCCTGGCAGGGAGAAACTTTGGGCAAGTTTGTTATTCTGGTTGTAAGTCAATTGGCGGATTGCCTTGCCGGCATAATGATTCCTTCAAAATAAATATCAATAATTTGTTCACTCAATCCATAACTGCTTGTGGGACAATGCTGTGCGCAATTGGCTGCCGCATTTCGCTTACAAACAACATGGACAATTCACTTTACAGTACATTCTGTAAAGCTCTTTGAGATGTCTCGAGGATGCGATAAGGCACTACTTCAAATGCAAGGATTATTATTATATTCACTGGATTCCCATCTTCTCAGTTGGTGATTTAATGAGTGAAAAATTGCAGGATAGGATTTCATCGCCACTCCCTAAATTCTTTTTGAATTAAATAAATTGAGATCATATTTCAAATATCTGCTCACATTCAATTGCTAAATTATAAATTGCTAAATGGCTTTTGCTGAAAAATGCTTAAAAGACTTCTTCGAGTTTTTACCTTTCAATTTAATTCACAGATATTCAAACTGGCTTTTCATTTACATTAAATATACAATAATTAATTGCAATGAAACTATAATTTTTAAAACAATATCAAGTGAAAGTTTGCCCACCAATTTGGGGGGATTGGGGCTGCAGGGATTGTCTGAAGCAAAATTGAAACACAGCATCAGTACAGACTCTACAGTTTGGTCTATAGAAAACACCCTTTTTTTTCACCAATAATCTCAATAATCTGACTGTTCAGCCAAATGTTGTACAACATTTTTCCACTTTATTATTTTGCTGAGAGATAATATAATGGATTATTTATGTCACTTTCACCGCTCATATGAGTATTATTTTACTGCAGACTTTGTAATTTCTAGAACAATTTAAAGCTATAAAATACAAACTTTATGCAACTACTTAATGGATTAAAATCATCATCATTACTGGTTATCTTTCTGAGATTATTAACAATTTTTAAATTGATGCTTCTTTTCATAGAGGTTTTTAGTATTTCCATGTGGTGTGTGTGTGTGTGTGTGTGTGTGGTGTGTGTGTGTGTAAAAGCACAGCTGGAATACTTAAATTATGTAAACGGGATTTAGAGTGGATGAATATTACAACAAAGTTTATTTGGAATTTCAGTCAATTTGAATTTTGAGTGCTAATGAATTAACTTTATATCTTTGTTCTTTAGTTTGACTGTTATATGGTCCAGTCACGTAGGACCTTTATGACAACATTATTATAGCTCCATACTGGGTTATTACATCTGTTCAGCAATAGGTCTGCTGCTCCAGTTTCATTATTTCGATCTCTCTTACCTTCCCCCTCACAAGTCATGTTTTAACTCCCAGCAGCCTCCTAATGTAGCTAGAGGGAATGACATGTCAACCCTGGATGTCTCTACAAGTTCAGTTTTCATGCCAATCTGTGCTCACTCAACAGCTGTATTTATTATTGGGCAAGACAGACTATATAATCAATCACTTTCCCCCCCATCTCCAAAAGAGCAACGTGCTATCAGGCGGTGTTTCCCTACTTGCAGAAGCTCACCAAATTTAATGAACGTTAATTAAAAGTTACATTTTCTCAGGTTGGGAACACCAGTCAGGCAGCTGTGAAAATAATTTCCATAACTATAGCAATAGTTATCTACAACACTAGGCATCGCAAAATATGACGGTGGAGGGGGGCAGTCTAATTTTATCTACTGTTCACCTCCCATTTAGTAATTCATTCAACTTCATGACTATTCATTTCAATGTTTATGGGATATTTCAGACACAGAATACTTGCCAAATTTACCTATATAAACAACATTTTTTTGAATTCTAGTCAAATATGTTTTGTAAAATATTTTGGACATTTATCTTGCATGAACAGGTTTAAATAAATGCAAATAATGATCACTACTTTCTTACCCCCCGCGCTGCCGAAACACTCGTGCATGCATACTGATGTATGCCTCACGGCTGGACTACGGAAATTCTCTCCTCGTCGGCCTCCCCAGTTCCTCCATTCACAGGCTGCAGGCCATCCAAAACACTGCAGCCTGTGTACTATCCCGCACCCGCCTCCGCGACCACATAACCCCCACCCTCGCCCGTCTCCACTGGCTCCCCATCCTCCAGAGGATCGAGTTTAAGATCCTCGTCCTCACCTACAAGGCCTTACACGGCCTTGCCACACCCTATTTAACCGATTTACTCTCCCCTACACGCCCACCCGGACCCTCCGTTCAACAGGACTTGGCCTGCTCCAAGCCCCCCGCCCGAACCGCCCCACCATCGGAGGCCGGGCCTTCAGTTTCTCCGCTCCCACCCTATGGAATGCCATCCCTCAATCCCTCCGTTTCGTCTCTTCCCTTTCCTCTTTCAAGGCCGGTTTGAAGACTTTCCTCTTCGATCGTGCCTTTTGTTCCACCCCAAACTCTTTTACCTCCCCTTCGTGTTTCACCACTTCCCAAACACTCCCCTCCCAGCTCGAGTCACACGCCTCCTGTGCAGCGCCTTGGGACATCCTCCCGACGTGAAAGGCGCTCTATAAATGTAATTTGTTGTTGTTGTTGCTATATTGCTAGAGAAAATGATCCTATCAGTTATTCTGGTTGTCTGAAGAAATTCGGCTAATCAAATTTCATATCATTTAATTAGCTAGTAATTTTCAATTTTTTATCTCAGTTTGATAGAGATATAAAACTTTAAAACCAATTCATTGAAAAGTTAGTTACCACAGAAAATGCAGGCATATTCTATCTCTATTGAAAGCTGCATGTCAAACGTACTCAAACTGTAACCAAAGGTCAAACAAGGATCCACAATGGTCTGAAACACTGATAAAGAACCCAATGAATTCTAAAACATTTATGGTAGAAATCTTAATGGTGAATCTGAATTCACAATAGTCCACAAACTCATTGCCCACACCCTTTCTAAAATTGATTTCAAGATACTTGTCCTGGCCTTCAAATTCCCTGACACACTCAAGCCCTATATTCCAGGTCAGATCATGCTTCACCTACTCTGGTTTATTCATCTCTCCTTACTCCTTTTACTTCACCATTTGTGGTCAAGACTTCAGCCACTATTAAAAAAAATCATGTTTGGTCACACGGCAGCCAATTGCACACAGCAGTATCCCACAAACAGTCGTGGATTGAAGTGACCAATTTAATATTGTTTTTCTTGAGGATTATTAGGCGTGTGGAGTAAGCAAACTTGCTCAAGGTTTTGCCCTGCGTGGAATTGAACCCAGGTCTCTCACTTGTAAAGTGAGTGCTCTAACCACTGAGCAACAGGGCTCCAAGAATAGCTTGGCAACCTCACCGTCCAGGACTTCTGAATGAAGAACAGCAACTTGTGCTGTAAGAAATCGTGGAACTCTACTCAGGTTTGCATCACTGCCTTCAGGATTAAAAAACGTGAAGAAACAAAATAGCTGTAGCAACTGATTGATTCCTAATTTTATAGTTCCTAACAGTGAACTGGATCCTGAATATGTCTCGATAACTTTATCTTTTAAAGTATGTGCTTAATTAAATCAGAAGATTTAAAAAAAACTGGTTCTGTAACCCTATCTAAACACAATGTGCTTTGTTTTTGACAGAAGATTTGTTTCATGGCACTGTACTTCAAAATATTTGATAAATGTCTCACATTTACACAAAAACTTTCAAAATTCCTCAGTTGAAATGCTGTACAATATTCTGTTTGATGGATTTATCAAAAATGTTCCCCAAAAACATTATACCTTTAAACATTAGACAATAATGTTCAAAAAGCAAAGCTTCCCAATCATTTATAGCTTGGGAATGGGGCACAAAGGGTAATTAACACTGCAGTGCAAGAATGTTTATCTGGAAATAAACAATGCATTTTGTTCCTGCTAATGATGTCTGGCGATCTTCTTGATTGTCTAGAAATTACTAACGTTGACCCGTCAGTGCAAAGCCACTTCCATTACATTATAAATGATGGTCAAGGCCCTGTGAAATAATATGCATGAAGCTCAATCAGCTAGCCTGAGCATTAATGTGCATCTCCATTATTCATCGATGACGATTTAGTATTCTGCACAGCCAGCACTCTCACTTTGTTGCAGCGCTACAAAGCATGTCACATACATGAATAAAAATCACAGCATTAGGCATTCACTTTAGCTTATTTTATTTTTAACATTTGATGATGTAGAAAAATATAAGTAAAATATATTAAAAAGAAAGCGCTTTCAGAACCCATGTGGGAATAGGAGGTGCACGAAACCTACTCTTTGACCTCCAGTGATGTAACAAGAAATGAACACAAGCAAAACAGAATTATAAGGCTGTCAATCTGCAGCAACCAATTTGAGGATTCCACAAATACTGTAACCTATTCAAACTATTTTGATCTCTGAGATTTCATCAGCTGAACTACAACACCAACACTGTACTTATAAAATACTCACAGGCATGAAGTTGTTTCAAGTCGTAACAATATCATAATTTCTCAATCGAAGCGCAAGATGAAAATAAGACTATCTGCAAACAACAACAACAACTTTGATTTATATAGCGCCCTCCACACCGGACGGCGTCTCAGAGCGCTTCACAATAGTGGATCCCGGGACCGAGCCAGGGGCAGGGGTAGAAAGGTGACAAAAGGCACCTTTCATTGCACCAAACATTGCAAGTTCAATAATTATACAGGAACAAACTATGTTGGCAGAATATTAACTGGTCAGATCTAGTTGTGACATCGGAATGCCTTGCTTACAAATATCCAAATGCTTTTATCATCTCCTAGTGGCAGAATGTACTCCCAGCAGCCTGTGTTGTACTGTAATACAAGCTATTGGCTAGTTTGGAGGTGGCAGAGCTCAGATTGTGAATAAGACCTAGATAAGGTCATGAGTGCTCTGTACTAGTTATCATACATGTGGTGAGGACTGGAGTGTCTTTAATAATAATATTTTTTTCCTGAGGAATTATTACTAGGCATGTGAAGTAAGCAAACTTGCCCAAAGTTTCGCTTTGCCGGGAATTGAACTCAGATCTCTTGCTTATGAGGCAAGCGCTCTAACCACTGAGCTACAGGACTCCACATTATTTATTTGATAAATTGCTTCACTAATTTTTTTCACAAATAAGGATTCCAAGAAAGAAATCAAAATGAGCTTGCAGTGCATGAGAAAGTATGTTAACAGATCTTGAGTTGGTTCCTCTTAAGTTATCTTTGCATTGAGATGGCTGGATTCCATGCTTCCATGTTTATCTCTTCAATTAAGATGACATCCAAACAGTTCGCAATACTACAAACAATACTTGGAAAGTTCAGAAGATTTGTTTGTATTTTCTTTAGCTTTTGGGATGAGGAACAAAAAAAGTGGTTGTGCTCTTAGGAGACACATACATCATAATTAAGAGGACAGACATTCAAAACTGTCGTAAAAATTGTGGATTGTAAGTCATCTACTGATCGCAAGTGAGGTTCAGATAAACAAGGCCAATGCACCCATTTGATCTCATCATTCAAAATAAACCCCCATTGTCTTCACATTGCACATCAAGCTTTTAAAAAATAATTCACTGTCCTCTTTCTTTCCCCACTTGAAAAATGTCAATATTGACAGGGAAACCTTCTTGAAGCCATGATCAAAATCACAATCTCACAGGCATAAACACATAGAAACGTAGAATTATACAGTACAGAAGGAGGCTATTTGGCCCATCGTGTCCAGGTTGGTTCTTTGAAAGAGCTGTTCAAATTAATCCCAGTCCCCTGCTCTCCCCCCACAGCCTTGCAAATTTGTCTTCGATTCTGCAGATTCAATAGCAAGGATGAAACGAAAAATTGAGGTTAGGGTTGTTTTCTTGACACAATGTAAAAAAATTCTCCTCACTCCCTTGCACAATATTCAGAAACCATTGCGTCATTCATCTCCAGCAGTCAAAAGTAATGAGACCCCCATCCACATATTGGCTTCCAATGCAAATGCTTATTTCTTTCCACAGTGTTGAAGGGAATCTTAAACAGCATATTTAGATTAAAGCATTTTTGTAGACCCTATAAACACAAAATAATGCTCCACAGGAATTACTGTTTTCTTGTAAGAAAACAAGGCAGCTATTTTCCACAAGTTCCAGAAATACCCATGAGATGAAGAGTGTTTGGCAGAAAACTGGGAGAACTCTAGTTGCTTTCTGATCCGGAGAGGCAGTTGAGATGGACTTCCATGTAAAGAATTATCGAAAAGACAGCACCTCAAACAATTCAGCACTTCCCACCCGAACATCAGACAAGACTATGAGCCATGTTGTGAATCATTGTTTGTTATATAATTGTTCCCTTCAGTCAGGATTAAATTAAAAACAATATAATTTATAGTACAATATATGTTGACACTGTACATGAAGAGTTTATGAAGAAGAAATATATATCATCCTATTTGTGTGTTTGTTTTCAATTCTGTTTGTGCCTTATTATAAACAAAAATATTTTTCAAAGCAAAAAGGTGTCATTTCACAGAATACTTTGTATGCACCATTGTGCTCTTTATTAACACTCTGTCAACACAGCATCAAAGAAATATCCTGACCTACTCAAATTCAATGCTGCTTTGACATTTGGCTCTTCAAAACTAAATTGACCTGAAATACAATTATGGTTTGCAAACTTAATCTTAGTTTATCTGAAGTCTCTAAATGCGATTTGTGTTACAATTTACAGACAAACAACAACAACAACTAAAGTAATAAACTGCACACAATGCAAGAAAAAAAAGTGCATTGGTTCAAGGGAGATTAAAGATACCTAGAATATTGTAATTTTATTGTGCATGTCACTAAATGAACAGAGGAGGAAAATTGAAAACCAATTCACAGAATAATAATAATCCTTGCATTTGATATAGAGCCTTATCACATCTTCGAGACATCTCAAAGTGATTCACAGAATATCCTGTCAGGTGAATTGACTCTATATTTTGTGTGCAAAACAGAGGAGCCAGTTGTGCACAGCAGTGTCCCACAAACAGTCGTGGATTAAAGTGACCAATTTATTATATATATGCCTTATGAAGCAATTATTATTCCCGGAAAAGTGATCCACGAATTGACTAACAATCGGATTCCTACTTACTGCTAAGCAAACAGGCATGTGGATTAAGGAAATATGGCCAACATTTCACCCTGCTGGGAATCGAACCCAGCTCTCTCACGTGTGGTAAGGGCTCTGACACTGAACTACAGGACTCACAAATGGCATCAAAGTTTGAGCCACGATCTGATACAATGACTGAAGAGGTTGAATGAGTTGCCTGTTCCTATAGAGTTGCAAACAAGACAAATAACAAAAACATAGAATGCTGTACTAAAAAGTAGAGAATTAGCATATATCCCCAAAAGCCCTCATCTTTAATGTTGGAAAGTTTGTTTGCTTTAGAGATTGGATACTCTCCCCAGTACGGATCATTTCGCTCATCCATCTGCCGCTCAATTGAAAAGAACCATTTCAATTGGTTGAATTGTCGTACTGTAATTTGGTGAAACAAAATCCTTAAAACACTACTGACCCCCAGTGGTCCCAGACCATATGTTTAATAAGAAATGTTCCATTTAGTTGAGATTCCAAAGTTATTCTGTTCAAACACAATCAATTACCCTTAACTTTTCGTAACAGATTTGAATTAGTATTGCAATACAGTATATACAACATAATGCTGCATTTGGTGACCAACAGAACATTATAAATTTTCCTCTAATTTACATACAGTATTTTGCAATTTTCAACTTGTTATTGTTATATGGTTATATGGTTAGCTCCCCTTCCCCCTCCCTTAACATTCAGCCTTTTAAATGGTCTGTGACATCCTGTGTGAAGGCCACTGTATCAATGTAAGCTGTTACTGTAGTTGCTTGTTGGACTAGATTTTGAGAGATTCACTGCAGACTGAAGGAACTGTGACTTTTTCTGCTGATAGTTTGAGTGATACCCTGAAAGAGGTCTTTAAAATTATGAGGGTGACATTCATCAACAGGAAGAAATTATTTCCAACAACAAAATTGCATTTGTAAAGCACCATTGATTTTGGGAGGATGTCCCAAAGTGCTGAACAGACTGGAATCAGCACCCAATCAGCCGGGAATTGAATCTTAGTCTTCCGCGTGAGAGGCAAGCGCTCTAACCACTGAGTACAGGACTCCACATTGTTTATTTGATACTACTGAGCTATAGCATATTAAGAAGTTCTTTGGATAAATTAAGATGTACATTTTATTGAAGGAATATTATTTGAAATGATTAATAATTAAATAGCTACAATACCTAAAATACCATGGGAAGGCAGGTCTTTAGTCTTTCTGTCCCCCGTTCTCCCTCTCAGAGCTCCATCCAGGAGTCCCTCTGACTTGCTCCCTCCCACATCACTCAACATGTGTCTCAAGACCTACCTCTTTGCATACGGTCATCTTTTACCCCACCCCACACTTTGTGCATTGGCCCCCAACAACAGCTCCAGTGCCAAGTATTGTTGAGCATCTTGGAATGTCCCCCCAACTTGAAAAGCGCTAAATATATGTAACCCACATGAATCCTATCATCTGGCACCATTCCCATCCCCCTAAAAACAGCTATAATCATCCTGAAAAATTCTTCTCTATACCCATCCCTGCTTTTTTACCAGCCCGTCTCCAACCTTCCTTTTCTTTCCAAGTTCCTTGAAAGAGTCGTTGCTTCCCAACTTCTCTCCTTCCAATCCCACCACTCCCTTCATGAGCCCCTCAAATCATGTTTCCTTGCTGCTCACAGAACAGAAACAACAACAACAACAACAACAACAACAACAATTTACATTTATAGAGCGCCTTTCACGTCGGGAGGACGTCCCAAGGCGCTGAACAAGAGGCGTGTGACCCGAGCTGGGAGGGGAGTGTTTGGGAAGGGGTGAAACATGAAGGGGAGGTAAAAGAGTTCGGGGTGGAACAAAAGGCACGACCGAAGAGGAAAGTCTTCAAACCGGCCTTGAAAGAGGAAAGGGAAGAGGCGAAACGGAGGGATTGAGGGATGGCATTCCATAAGGTGGGAGCGGAGAAACTGAAGGCCCGGCCTCCGATGGTGGGGCGGTTCGGGCGGGGGGCTTGGAGCAGGCCAAGTCCTGTTGAACGGAGGGTCCGGGTGGGCGTGTAGGGGGAGAGTAGATCGGTTAAATAGGGTGGGGCAAGGCCGTGTAAGGCCTTGTAGGTGAGGACAAGGATCTTAAACTCAATCCTCTGGAGGATGGGGAGCCAGTGGAGACGGGCGAGGGTGGGGGTTATGTGGTCACGGAGGCGGGTGCGGGATAGTACACGGGCTGCAGAGTTTTGGATGGCCTGCAGCCTATGAATGGAGGAACTGTGGAGGCCGACTAGGAGAGAATTTCCATAATCCAGCCGTGAGGTGATGTAAGCATGCACAAGTGTTTCTGCAGCACGGGGGTTAAGATAGTTGCGGAGCCTGGCAATGTTGCGCAGATGGAAATAGGCGGTGCCGGTCAAGGCACGGATATGGGGGAGGAAGGAAAGTTTTTGATCGAACATGATGCCGAGGTTCCTGATTGGCTTTGTGAGGTGGAGAGTGCAGCCTTGGATGTTGAAACCTCTCTGGTCAAGGTCACAAATTACATTTTGGTTCAGGTCTTATCTTTCATGCAGTCTCCAATTTGTCTCTGCCAACGGTCTCTCTTGCAGCCCTCGCACAGTTGTGCAGTGTTCCTCATAGCTCTGTCCTCAGTCCCCTCCTCTTCAACCTCTGCATGCTCCCCCTTGGTGACATCATCCGCAGACATGAAGTCAAATTCCACATGAACTCGGATGACACCCAATTCTATCTCTCTGCCTCCACTCTCAATTCTAGGACAACTAGAATCCTGACAGACTGCCTGTCAGACATCAAGTCCTGGACGAGAGACAAGTTGCTACAGCTGAATGTCAGCAAGACCGAGGTGCTGGCTCGTGCCAGCCCCTTCGCATCTCAGGCACTGGCAGGATCAGCATCCACAGTTGCACACTCCACCTCACCAAGCCAGTCAGGAACCCGGGTGTCTTGTATCCTCAATTATAAGTTCTTCCCCATATCTGTTCCATGATCTGCTCTGCCTTCCCCCGACTCCACAGCATTGCCCAACGCTGCCACTGCCTCACCCACCAGGCCGCCGAAATACTCATACACGCATTCATCACCTCAAGACTCGATTATGGAAATTCCCTCATTGTCGGCTTCCCCAATTCTTCTCTCCACAAGCTGCAGATCATCCAGAACTTTGCAGCTCATGTTTTCTCCTGCACCAGGCTCTGTGACCCTCATCGTCCAGCTCCACTGGCTCCCCATCCCTCCGAGGACAGAACTCCATCCCACAATCCCTTCACATTGCTCCCTTCCTTGCCTCCTTCCTCTTTTTCAACCTTGCATTCAACTGCCCTCTTACCTCGCTGCCCTGCTCATCCCAATCCTGCCACCCTAAACTTGAGTCCTGATCCCCGACTGTTCAGAGCCTTGGGACGTACTCCTGATGTGAAAGGCACATTAGAATGTAATTTTGTTGTTGTTACTGAGGATGGTGAAACAAAATTCCAAACTATTGGAGATGATGGGAGGATAACATGAGCAGAGTTCCATTTTTCCCGACTACTGTGAATACTACAAAATGGTGCATTTTGACAGTTGAATTGCAAACCTATAATTAGTCATGTTTACCCCAAGCTTTCTCACCAAACAAATTCTATACAACAACAACAAAATTACATTTATAGAGCAGCTTTCCCGTCGGTGGATGTCCCAGGGCGTCCTTTTAAAGGAAACAATACTATATATTTTTCTTTTTAAAAAATGCAGAATCAAAGAAGAATATGACACAATCAATGGGTACTAGCTAAATACCTAGAAAGGAATAAGCTGCAGGCAAGTAAATGGGACTAAAAGAATTGCTCTTTAAAATGCCAGCACAGACCTGATGGGCCAAATTGGATTCTTCTGCACTATAAATTTCTATGATTCTATCTTGGTATCTACAAACTATTTCATGAGATTCAAATAAGGCCATTATTCTATTAGTACTTCAAGGTAGCAATAATAATAATAATGCTTGCATTTGATATAGTGCTTTATCACGAAAAGTCTCAAAGCAGACATGAGATAGAGAAAAATAAAATAAATTTTAACATGGTAGATACCAAGATATCACTGCTTTTTCCCATTCCTTTTCCTCACTATATGTTCCAGCCCCAACATCAGATGATGCAAAGACCTAATTATGGCAAAAGGTACCAACGTTCATAAACAACAACTTACACAGGGTAGCAATTTGGAGAGCTGAATATAAATATTGAAGCACACACAGAATTCAACAGAAAAGAATACTGCTGTTGGAGCAAGGATTTTATTTTGTATAACTAAAATTAATCCAGTATCGAATTAGATAATAAAGTGCTCTTAAGCCTTTTATGCTGAAGTAGAGGAAGCTGTTAAAGCTACGTTTATTACATAAATGATGGTTCCCTTATTACAATAATCCCAGCACAACTGTATAAAGTAAAATAACATCTCATTATTCTCACCTTTTATGAGCAATTATGTATTCTTGAACAGAGTAATAGGATTATGATTCATTAATAAGGGAAATGACTGGGGTACAATATTACTTAAATAAAATAAACTTGTTTATAATTGATTTTTTTTAATGAATACAAGTTAGTATGCAGATCTCCAGGGCACAAGGCCACCTTGAGTTTCAACGTGTCTTAAAGACGCCTCAAAGCACTTCATAGAATATACTGTAAAGTTAATTGACTGTATATTTTTAGGGGTGAAATGTGGCAGCCAATTGTTCACAGTAGTGTCCCACGAACAGTCCTGGATCGAGTGACTGATTTTTAATGGATTATTTTCCCCCCCGGAAAAGCGATCTAACAATCGACTAACAACCGGGTTCCTACTTACTATTAATAATAATCCTTGCATTTGATATAGCACTTTTTACATCTTCTAGACATCTGAAAGCGCTTCAAAGAATATACTGTAAAGTGAATTGACTGTATATATATGGAGGTGAAACGCAGCAGCCAATTGCGCACAGCAGTGTCCTACAAACAGTCGTGGTTTAAATGACTAATTTATTATTTTTTTGAGGGAATACTATTAGGCATGTGGAGTAAGGAAACTTGACCAAGGTTTCACCCTGCTAGGAATTGAACCCAGATTGCTCACTTGTAAGGCAAATGCTCTAACCACTGAGTTACAGGACTCCACAATATCACATCCTAATCAGTTTGCAATGGGCAGTATAAACAGAAGAAACTTCAATGGAAAAAAATCTGTTCTACTCTCAAGCTTGAAAGCCAAGAAATGATAGCACTAATAATTCTGCTAACTCTTTCGCTTTGGTGTTTCTTCAGTTATTATTTACTCTCAGAACCTTCACCCACTGAGAACACCTGCAGATTAAACATTGGTTAGAGAAAAAGTCTGATCTATTAATACACCAGGCTACAATAATACTTGTGGGTACATCTCAACTGTTGGCGTGTTGAAATGGTAAATACAGTGCACTCACTGCTTGCAATGCCAAAGTGCACAAAGACCTTTAAAGACAGGAATGAAGTCAGGACCACTGGAATTTTCCAGCTGTGATGTCAGCTGCTCTGAACCGAGTGTAATGAAACCAAATGTCAACACCATCCTTGACTAAGAGGGTGCCTGGAAGGGAGAGATACGAATAGTTTTCAAAATACTACAGTTATACTGCTGTTTTTACTGCCGTTTCTGCAAGCATGACATTTTACATTGGAAGAATACATTGGAATTCTGATCACATGAAGCTGTTGCAAATGGACACATTTTCTGTACCCTGAAGAAACTGTAAAAGTACCTCACCAACTGCACTGTTACTGAAATGTGGTAAAGCAATTCAAAGGGGAAAAAAAACACTCTTGGCATTGGCATCAACAATTCAGATTCCATACAAAAGCTATCTGTTGTGCACATTTTCCTTCCCCTTCTAACCCTGAGGGTAAAACTGTGTTCCAAGCTGGAAATCATTTCCTGAGAAACATGTTGTGCTAGTTTAACATCAAAACTGTACAATAATAAAGTTAAAGAATGGTGTAAATAAAATATTTTCTGGAAATTAAAAAGTTTTACTTTTAATATGAGATCACTTGATGTTGACTTGTCAAATTGGCTTGGAAATTTGGAACATATGCCTAGGTCAGAAAAACATGTTATAAAAAAAACACAAGTAACTTAAAGTCTAGAATGTACCTCAGGCCAGATGACATTCATGGGAAAGAATTGAGAAGAAAAGGAGTGTAAAAGCAAGTTAGGCTTTTTACGGTTAATTTATTTAGAAGTATCATAATTTTAGCAGGTTTATCTAAGAAATTTACTGTGGGAATAATACAGCCAAACATTGGCTGTCAGAAAAATGCTCAATAGCATGTGACAGGATGTTATTAATGCGTAACTAAACAGTACAAAGGGCCATAAGGAGCAATCAGAATGGTTTTAGAAGCAATAGGTCATGCATGAGAGTGTTGCCATGGGTTAGCAAAGTGACTGTTCACCTTTACAATCTGTGTTTTAGCCAGCTAAGATTAAATAAATGAAAGCCTATTTCTTCTGCTGGCCCTGCAAGAAATTAATTTGTAGTTTCATCCATTCATTGAAGGCCCAAAGCCTAAAAATCATTCGCAATGCAGTATAAATTGTCAACCTCATTCTGGAAGGCTGGTGTGGAAATCTAAAACTTCACAATTGCCTTGTATGTATGTGTGTGTGCATATGTGAGTGAGTCAATTAATGTGTGTGTACTCGGTTGTGGTGGAACACTTTTTGGAGGATGCTTTGTTTTGGATCTTCTCTATCTGATGTACAAGTGTCTACAGTAGATATTATTCTCGTTAATAGGGCTGACATTCCTCATGTTGATCAGTCATAAAATAACATCGGAAATCTATTGAAATTTTTTTGAAGAGGTAATTAAATAAGTAGATCTTCAGCTATCCACTGGTATAGAAACATGGAATCCTATGGCACAGAAGGAGGCCATTTGACTCAACGAGACCCAATCAACCCAATCAGTTAACAAACAAAAACAGAAGTTGCTGGGGAAACTCAGCAGGTCAGGCAGCATCCATGGAGAAAGGAAAATTAGTCAACGTTTCAGGTCTACAACCCTTCGTCAGAACTGAACCCAATCAGTTCCCCATAGACCTGCAATGTTTTTCTTTTGAAGTAAATATCCAATTTCCTTTTGAAAGTTATTATTGAATCTGCTTCCACCATCCTTAGGTGGTGCATTCCAGATCATAACAACGCCTTTGTGTAAAAAATTCTCCCCATCTCCAGTCTGGTTCTTTTGCCAATCAGCTTAAATCTGTGTCCTTTGGTTACCGAATCACCTACTAGTGGAAACAGTTTCTCCTCATCTACTCTATCAAAAGGCCTCATCATTTTGAACACCTGTGGTTTAGATACTTGTTCTCGCACTGTCTCCATTTCATTTCTACAATCAGCTTTTCATCTAGCCCCTGCACCATCTTGTGCGGCATTCCTCAGGGCTCTGTTCTGGGACCCCTCCTCTTCATTATCTATCTGCTCCCTCTTGATGACATCATCCACAGACATGGGGTAAACTTCCACATGTAAATGATGACACCCAATTCTATCTCTCTACCTTCACCCTCAACTCCAGAACCACTGCTGTCCTGACAGATTGTCTTGTCAGTCGGGTCTGGCGATATATCGATATATTGGTTATATCAATATAATTTTTTATATCGATATGCCAATATCGGAATTTAAAATATATCGATATATCGAAAAATTCGATATGAAAAAAATATCGGTATATCGTAAATATCGGTATATCGTTTCCGGCAATATATCAGTATTATCGGTATTATCGGTATAATTAGATCTTTTCCAGCTTACCTTGCCACTGGCATTGCAATCTTCTGGGCCTAGAGGACGGAATGCGCGTGCACATCCGAATGCGCTCGCACACCGGAATGCGCGCACACCCCCGAATGCGCACGCACTCCTGAATGTGCGCGCATCTCCAAATGTGCACACGCCCCCGAATGCGCGCACACCCCTGAATGCGCGTGTACCTCCGAATGCGCGCTCATGCGCAGTGTAAAAAAAACCCGGAAATATCGATATATTGGTATATATCAATATATATATATAATATAATATCTATCGATACGGAAAATGTCCATATCGATGGACCCTACTTGTCAGACATCAAGTCCTGGATGAGAGCTAACTTTCTACAGTTGAACAAGAAAGACCAAGGCCCTTCTGATTGACACCCGTCAGCACCTCCACAGCTCATTAACTGACAGCGTCTCCACCCATGGATGCACACTCCATCTCACTAAGGCAGAACTCTGCAGCCGTATTGTCTTCCACATCAGGTTCAACGACCATATCATCCCCATCCTCGCCCAATCCTGGTCTCATTTTCTAAGACCTCCATGGCCTTGCTTCCCTCTACCTCTGTGACTTTCCAACCACCCACCAACCTGCTCACTCCCTCCACTCAGTTTACAGCCTGCTTCACGTCCTCTGCTTTGTCTGTTCACCATTTGCAGCCACTCTGCCCCGTCCTCTGGAACTCTTTCCCATAGTCTCTCTGCTTGTCCCCCTCCCTTGCCTTCTTCAAGACCAATCTCTCCTTTTCGACCCTCCTTCACTCTCCCAACCCCAGCTTGGGTCTGAAACAGATTGTCCAGTGCCTTACGATGTCCTCTCAATGTGAAACACACTATACAAATTTAATTTTGTTGTTAAAGCGTTCTGGGAAGCTACGCTGCATGAGGGTGCAAGTCATTTTTGTTGATGTTGTTGTAAGGAAGAAGGTTATTTCACTTAAAGAATGATTATAGGACCAGGGTTCAAGAGTAAAGAATTAACAAATCTCAAATCGGACAAGAGATTGAAATAATTTCTTTCTCGTCAGCCATAAAATAGTACATATACAGAATAACAACAACTTGCATTTATATGGTGCCCTCTGTGCCAGGTGGCGTCTCAGAGCGCTTATCAGAACTGATTCTCATCAGAAAGAGTTGTAATAATAATGATACTCCTTACATTTGATATACAGTAAAATCTTGATAATCCGGCATGATTGGGCCGACTCACCTCCCAGATTTCTGAGTTTGCCGGTATTTCGAACCTACCCTAGAAATGGCTGGAGAAGCCCTGCCCCATTCACCAGTGGGCTGTAAACACAGAACTGAAGCCAAACAATGCCCGAGCAGCAACCACAGTGCTGGATAACAAAGTGGCGCAAGGGTTTTTACTGCAAGCAGCTGTTCTGAATTTTGGGGGATCAGATGGTCATCGGAAACAAATTATTGCCATTTGTATTTTTAAATCTTGCCGGTTTTAGGGAGTTGCCGGCCTTTGGAATGTTGGATTATCAAGGTTTTATTGTCTTCTAGACGTCTCAAAGCTTTTCACAGAATATACTGTAAAGTGAATTGACGACTGTGTATTTGTGGGCAAAATATGGCAGCCAATTGTGCACAGCAGTGTCCCACAAACAGTCATGGATTGAAGTGACCACTTTATAATTGTATCCTCAACAGATTATTGCCAGGCGTGTGGAGTAAGGAAACTTGTTTAAGGTTTCACCCTGCCTGGAATCGAACCAAAGTTTCTTGCTTGTGAGGTGAGTAGGTCAATTAACTGCTGCTAAAAGGAGCTGGATAAATATCTGATTAAGGACGGGACTGCGTTATATATGGTTGAGTACTGATCAGATAATTGAATGCACTGGAATACCAAAACAAGGAGGTAATGTTGACCTCATATAAAAACTCAGTTACACCACTAATAAATAATAATCCTCGCATTCGATATAGTGCTTTTCACGTCTTCTAGTTGTCTCAAAGCACTTCACATAACATACTGTACAGTGAATTGAAACACGGCAGCCAATTGTGCACAGCAGTGTCCCACAAACAGTCGTGGATTGCAATGACCAATTTTTTTTTGAGGGATTATTAATAGGCATGTGGAGTAAGGAAACTCGCCCAAGGTTTCGCCCTGATCTCAAGCTTGCAAGGCACGTGCTCTAATCACTGAGCTACAGGACTTCACTAATAGAGCATTGTGCATAGTTTTGAGCATTTCATTATCGGAATGATATAAAACAATGCAAAAGGTAAAGTGTAAGATTCCCAGAGTTTTAATATTTAAAGGTTTCAGTTATGAAGAGAGGTTTGAGAAGTTGGGACTTTTTTTTCACAAAGACAGAAGTCTAAAGAGGGACTGATACAGATTGTCAAGACAATGAAGGGTTATGATAGGCTAAACAGCATCTGATTATTTTTACTTATCAACAGTCACTAAAGAAAAAAATCAGATTTAAGATAAACAGTAAAGAATTTAAGGAGAAATTGGAAAACATCGTCATATACAGTGTGTGGTCGGAATATAGAATTCTCTGCCAAAAATCTGTTGTTGACACAAAAGTTCCACAAATTCTTTTTAAAGAGGCATTCAATAGAGGCATTCTTGAAAAAAGAGGATTTTTCAAACGCTTGGCAAGTGAGCGAGAGAATAGGTTTAGAATAGGAGGCTCATGTCAAGGAAAAACACCAGCATAGACTTAATGGGCTAAATGACATGTGAAAGACACTCCCAATGTGAATGGTGCTCAATAAATGTAATTTTATTGTTGTTGTTGTTCTCATCACACAGAGGATAAAGTTCAAGATCCCAATCCTCACTTTCAAAGCCCTCCATGGCCTCACTCCACCCTTTCTCTGCAACCTGACCACCTACCAACCTGCTCGCTTACTCCGCTCAGTGCGCTGCAGCCTGTTTCACGTCACCTCCTCGCCTGCCCCATCACTGGAACTCCATCCCACAGTACCTTCGCCTTGCCTTCTCCCTTTCCTCCGTCAAGACAATCCTCTTCGACCGTGCCTTTGGTCACCCTACTTGTTCCCCTGGCCTCCACCATCCCCGAGCTTGGGTCCTAAATACTGATTGTCCAGTGCCTTAGGATTGCCTCCCAACTTGAAAGGCACTATACAAATGTAATTTGGTTATTGTTGTTCCATTCTGATATCACACCTATCTCAGCATCTCCACTTTTGTCTCATCAAAAAGCTTTGTCCATCCCTGCAAATTCACATCTCTTAACCCGCAAGTCTCTATCCTCTGCTCACATCCTCTTCATGTTCCAACTTGGTGACACATCCACTGACAATAATAATAATAATCCTTGTATTTGATATAGCGCTTTTCACATCTTATCGATGTCCCAAAGCGCTTCACTGAATACAGTATACTGTAAAGTGAATTAACTCTATATTTGTGGGAGAAACGCGGCAGCTAATTACGCACAGAAGTGTCCCACAAATAGACATGGATTGAAATGACCAATTTTTATTATTGTGGGGTTTTTTTGGACGGATTATTATTAGGCGTGTGGAGTAAGGAAACTTGCCCAAGATTTTACCCTGATCTGCCTGGATTCGAAAATAGGTCTCACACTTGTAAGTCAAGTGCTCTAACCACTGAGCTACAGGAGGTCCACAGGGGGTTTACTTCCACAAGGGATTTACTTCCACATGTACCCCCAACTCTATCTCTCCACCCTCGACTTCAGGACGACTGTTGTTCTGACCAATTATCAGACATCAAGATCTGGGCTGGTGTAATGTTTAGACAGTCACTCCAGATGTGCTGGAAGCAGCATTCTTTTCCTTGCTTAACGCTATAAATACAATTATGAGTTGTCAAAAAATAAGATTGAAGCATCTTACTGAGTACCGAGAAGCACATGTCAACCATGCTTTATGGCACCAGATTTCCTCCTCTACTAAATGGAGTTATAACAACAAATTACATTTGTATGGAGCCTTTCACATAGGGAGGATAGCTCAAGGTACTGACAGTCAGGAATCAGCACCCATATATATTGTCCTAATGGCACTGACTAGACTCTGGACTCAGTGACTGGGGAAAAAAAACAAAAATCACAAAATGGATGCCATCCACATGTGTAAACAAAGGCATGTGTAATATCCAAGCCAGAGGTGCAGAATTATAATTTCTTATGGATACACCACTTTAATTCTAATCTTTCAAAAGACAATCACAGAAAGAACTCTCATGTGTGAAATTGCTGAAGGCACATCAAATATTACCAAATATTTGAATGGAAAGTTCGCTTGCAATCCAGCAGCACAATTCAGTCTTCAATGTAATTTTCATGAATCAGAATTGTGGGCAAGTTTCCTTACTCCACTCGCCTAATAATAATCCCTAAAAAAAACGATAATAAATAGGTCATTTCAATCCTCGACTATTTGATTGAAATGACACTGCTGTGCGCAATTGGCTGCCGCGTTCACTTTACAATATATTCTGTGCAGCACTTTGAGACGTCTAGAAGACGTAAAAACCGCTATATCAAATGCAAAGATAATCATTATTATTATATCTCCATTTAACCTCTGAAGGTGCAACACCCCTTTCCAATTTCAGTCGATTTTACTCATTGTTATGATTATTAATACTGCCTGATGAACTCTGTTAAATACTGTATACTCCTTTCAGTAATGATCCATTAACGTTTTTGTCAATTCTTCACATTGTGACTTTACTGTCTGACATCTTTATATGTTTATAACCATTCCAGCATCATTTTTTATACACTAAGCAATTGAAATTGTTTAAAGCTCGTAATAAAACTGAATATATAAAAAATTTGAAATATGTCATGCTATTACGTCAACCTACATGGAATAAACAGGATACATCATTCTGATCAACAATAACATGCTGCCCTAATAACTCATCACAGGTAAAAGCAGTTTACTATATTTTATTGCTGGCTAGTTATATGACACTTAGAAGTAAATTACATTTCTGTTTTTATTTAATTTGCTTCATTAATTTTAAAGGGAAGTTCCGAGGATGGAGGGCCCTTATATTCTCCAATGCCACGAAAGCATGCTGCTGCCTCTCTAGGGGTGACTACGCATCACCTTGAATATTACTCAAAATGAAGATTGAATTTAGTGGTCATGGAGCTAACTTAAATATAAAACTGAAAGCCTTGGTGATCAATTTCATCAATAATCCTACAGATAATAATTCCCTGTGCATCTCCACAGAGAAACCTCTAGTGATCTGGAGTGATGATTGATGACCTGCAAGTATTACAGTTAAGATGATGATTCGGCACATTTCAACTGAATGTTAAATCAACGTGCTAGTTAGCTAAGCACAAGCTGTGAACTATTCCATGCAAATAGATTCTTTTCATTTTAAACCCATATGTGAGAGATTAAGGAAGAAATCTTGCTTTTTACAGCACCTTATCACTTAAAAATGTCAAGTACAGTGACTGTTTTTGTACAAAAATACAGCAGCCAGTCATGCAAACAAGGATCCAACAATCAGTCATGAAGGTGATTTGATCAATTAATCTGGAGGTTTGCTGGCCAATGTACTCAGAGAACAACCTTTTCTTTTTGAATTGTTTCATGGGCCTCTTAGATTAATCAGCCTAGAAAATCAAATGACACAAGGACTGCGGTAATTTATGTTCCAATTATTTTAGACTTTTAACATTAATTAGTTAAATGGTTAATATTTTTGCATCAATATATGTGGTATACATGAAATACTGTTACAAAGTACCATAAAATAAACAATTTGCTTTAATCTCTCAGTGCTGCTCTTTAAATCAAGGTCCCATCTGCCTATTTAGATGGACGTAATAAATGGCACTATTTGAAAAGTAGGAGCCTTTCCCAATATCCAGGCCAACAATCTCCCAGATTTTTTTTTAAATCATTCACTTCATAGCTATTGTGGGATGTTGCTGTGTGCAAATTGGCTGCTGTATTTGACTATAAATAGTCATTTTTCCACAGAATTTTCTGTGAAATGCTTCGAGATATTTCAATATAATTGTTATAAGAAATGCATGGAATATTTTTTACTAGCTTTTGGAAAATAAATATTATAACTTCACATTTTCTAGTACTGAAAATATTCAGTGTTTTACTTAATGCAAAAAAAAAGGAAAATAAAATGGTGTAGAATAGTGTCCGGCGATATATCGGTTATATCGATATAATTTTTCATATCGATATGCCAATATTGGACATTCAAATATATTTAAAAATTCAGTATAAAAAAATTGGTATATCGCAAATATCGGTATATCATGTCCAGCAATATATCGATATATGGGTTATATCGGTATAAAGCGAACTTTTTCGACTTACCTTGTCGCCGGCATTGCAAACCTCCTGGGCCTAGAGCACGGAATGCATGTGCATATCGGAATGCGCACATCGGAATGCGCGCGCACCCCTGAATGCACGCGTAGCCCCGAATTCGCGCGCACCTCCGAATGCGTGCGCATGCGCAGTATAAAAAAAAACGGAAATATTGATATATCAATATATATCGATATGAGCCCACCGATATATCGATATCGGGAAATTTCTATATCGACGGACCCTAGTGTAGTATAAGTTTCAGAATCAGACTCAGTGTTTAATAACCATACAGATAGAAGTTAATTATTTTGTCACTTTATTAATGAGTGAATTTTTTTGAAGAACCACTTTCTGACAATGTAAGATTTTTACTGCTGATTGAAAGAACAAGCAAATGACTGAATAATAAATTATCATAGCTGGAGGCGTGCAATAATAACAGAAAGGAGAAAAAAAAATGAAAAGAAACCTAACACATCAGTGAATTGGTACTATCCGAACATTATTTTGGAGACTGTGTACCCCTTAGGGTATGCTTTACTAATTGCTGGTGCGAAGGAATACCAAGCTGGAATATTCTGGATAAAGATGGAAAAAATTGCTTTAGCCCCAAGAGATATAACACATTGACACTTCTGAAACAATGTCCATCTCTCTCTCCTCTCCCTCACTCTCTCTCTGGACCAAATCTTCAACCTTTAGTAAATACTGCCACCTACTGCTCAGAAATGGAGTATGGTGGTAAACAACAGCAGGGGCCACAATGTTACGTGCACTTTCATCAGTCTGTAGACATAAACATAAAAGATAAAGAGTGAAATCACATACCCATTTGGTTGACTATCCAGATTTATTTGAACTATCAATTGTGTGCTTTGTGGGTCTGAAAATCAGGTTATGTAAAATAACATTTTAAGATTGGAATACATAATGGTGGAATAGCTGTTATCTTACATTAAAAACACCCTGAATTTATGCCATGTTTCTGCGCAACAGCTTTACTGGAACTATTCCCCTATGATCCACAAGCATTCTTAAAAAACACTTTTTGTGTTGTTGTCCTTTACTGTCACTATTGGGTCATCATAGCCTAACTAGTAAATAATAAGTCTATATATTTGATTTTCATTGTCTACACTAATTCACTTGATGCCAGTCTGATTATCCACCACCCTGTTTAAGTTTCCAAATCTATTTTTGACTGGTTTAGAATTAGAAATGTTGTATTAGAATGTCCTAGTGGTTAAGTTTAAATTTTATTATTGCAAAGGCATTTTGGGGAGACAAATTTGATTAAAAAATAGAACTCCAACACATCTGACAAGAGGCTTGAACCTAAAACATACAATGACCTTACATACTACAGTACAAAGTTTACATCACTGACCACCAACCAGGGTTTACTGCACATGATAGGACCAACTATTGAAAGTTACAATAAAGACACATATTCCATTTATATAATGACGATGATAATAATAATAAGCCTTGCGTTTGATATAGTCTTACAGAAGATTTAATTCCAGATCCTGGTCCTCACCTTAAAGCCCTCCATAGACTTGCTCCATTCCACCTCTGTGACCTACCAACCTGTCTGCTCCCTCCGCTCAGTGGGCTCCGGCCTGATCCATGTCCCCCGAACCACCCACCCACCCCACCATTGCCGGCTGAGCCTTCACCCACTCTGCCCACAACCTCTGGAATTCCATCCTGCAATCCCTCCGCCTCGCCCTCTTCAAGTCCCACCTCAAGACGCTCCTCTTCCCATCGGTCACCACCCCTCTCCCCTCCACCCTCCCTGATCCCAACCCCAACTGACTGTCCAGCGCCTTGGGACGTCCTCCTGACGTGAAAGGCGCTGTACAAATGTAATCTTGTTGTTGTTGTTGTTGTTGTTGTTGTTAAGTGTGTCAGCAGAAAAGCCTGAAAATTTGGTGAGAATTGCCTCAGAAACAGTCATGAAGTGAATGGCCAATTTTGTCGGGGGATTTGTTGGTCGGGTCGTGAGTGAAACCCACGTTCTCTTCTCGGCGTGCCCCCCGAACACGCGGAGAGGACCTCGGTTTAATACCTGGAAGGATGGCACTGCCGGCGGGCCCACAGCAAAATAAAAAAAACACAAAATATTAATAATAATGCTTTGCATTTGACGCAGCACCTCACCCACCACGCTGAGACGGCGCAACGTTACAAAAAAAAAATTAAACGCATTAAGATTGAAAGAAACACCGAACTGGAGAAGCAACTTCAGAGGGTAGGAGTGAGTTCTACGTGGGGGCTTGAAACTCCAAACTTCTGACTCTGTGAAGGCAGGTGTGTGAGTGAAATGCAGTGAAGAAGCGAGTGAAGGAGTGGGTGGGTGAATAGCAATAATTATTAATAATATATTAATAATAATATAATTATTATTACCCTTACATTTGATATAGCGCTTTTCACGTCTTCCAGACGTCTCAAAGCGCCTCACAGAATGTACTGCAAAATGAATTGACTGTATATTTGTGGGCAAATGAGTGAGTGAGTGGGTGAGACTCAGCCTGGTTACCCTTTAAACATCTCCATGGACGCTGACCTGCTGCCGCCCCTGCACGGAGTCACGGTGAGCTCACCTGTCCAGGTTTTCTGCTGAGGGATGTGGTAGTATTGGTTGCCGAGATGGTCGGTTCCCACCAGCTGTTTGATGGCACCGAAGCTCCTACTGAGCATCGCCCGCACCCTGTCCATCGCCAAGCGTCACCAACCGCCGCCCGCCTCGCGCGCTCCTCACACCCCCAGCTACAACACACACCATTGGCCTTCCCGGCCCCCATTGCAGCCAATCCGAGCGGCGCTTCTTGACGATGACCCTTTCTCTCGCAATATGGCGGCGCCCACCTGCGCAGCGGGTCCCGTGTCATGTAAACGGCGCGCGGCGGCTGCCAGTCCGTTTGTCGGATGTGTTTGGGGTTTAAAGTTGTTCCCTGTGTGTGATTAGAATTTTTTTTTGGGTGGTGGGGGGGCTTGAGGTGAAAGTATTTTTTTTAATTCTCCAGGCGAACGCTGTGGCAGAGAGAGAGCGAGACTCGGGGCGGGTGGATGTGGGAGGCCCGGGCTCCAGGCGATGCTCGGTCTCCTGTCAGCTCGTCAGGGCGGCTTCGAAGAGCCTGTGACACTGAGACGAGCGGAGTCCACCAGGAGGTGAGTGAGATCCGCGCCCAGACTCTCCTCTTCTTCATCTATATGCCCCCTCTTGGTGACGTCATCCACAGACACAGGGCACACTTCCACATGTATGCTGATGACACCCAACTCTATTTCTCCACCTCACTTTGCGACCCCCCCCCCCCCCCCCAGTCTCCTGATGTACTGTCAGCCTGCCTGTCAGACATCAGGAGCTGCATGAGCGCGAACTTCCTGCCGCTGAATGTCGAGGAGACCGAGGTGATGCTCTTTGGCGCTCGTCACAGTCGGAGCGTTTCACAGAGATGGCCTCCGACATGAGGAAGAGGAAGACTTTAGGTGTTACTTAAAGACAGATGCAGAGGAGCCAACGTTGGTGACTCGGAGGAGCTGTGGCAGACCCACGTGTGACGAGTAGAGGGGTCAAACCAAAGAGTGGGGCAGGAAACATCACAGAGATTGAGGTGCACTAGGGCAAGAGGGGTTTGTAGATGCGGGTGAAGATATTGAAATTGATTGTGTTATCATGCATGATGTTTTATTTGCAATTTGGTTCATATGTTTTAAGTAATTGAAAATCAAAATATCTGCAATTCTGAGTAACTAAAATCCTAATCCGATCTGTAATGTTTTCCTACTCCGTATAGTGTTAGAAACATTATTAGAGTGCCTTGCAAGACATATTGGAAGCTTGCTTAGCCATCTTTATGGGTAGTGAAATTTAAAAATGATCATTAAGAATTGGTAAGACCATTAATATTTGCCTTAGACTAGTGTCCGGCGATATATCGATACATTGGTATAATTTTTCATATCGATATGCCGATATTGGAAATTCAAATATATCGGTATATCTAAAAATTCAGTATTAAAAAAAATTGGTATATCGCAAATATCGGTATATCATGTCCGCCGATATATCGGTATAATGCAAACTAGTTCAACTTACCTTGTCAATTTCCGAATGCGCGTGCACACCGGAATGCGCGCGCACCCCCGAATACGCGCGCACCTCTGAATGTGCGCGCATGTGCAGGACAAAAAAAAACGCGATAATGATATATCGGTATATATCGATATGGGCCAACCAATATATTGATATCGGAAAATTTCCATATCGACGGACCCTACCTTAGACCAATTATTTTTATTGGACTACAGTTTTTTAAAAATTAATTTTAAAAATGTTAGTAACCAATTTTGTCTGAGAATATGCTTCTATCTTTTGTATGAAGGGTTTTAAATTTGGAGTTAAACAAAGACCGTGATGTGCAGAGAATCCATGGAAGTGGAGTCAACAGTATTGATATTGACCCTATTGAGGGAAGATAGTAAGTACAGACTGCGGTTTACACTCTACTTGACAAAACCTTTAACAATAAAACATCTCCCAAGCACTTCACAGAAAGTTGTTGGAAAGTATAATGACTATTTTTGTAGGCATTATGTTTGAAACAATTTGTCTACAGCGGTGTCCTGCAAACAGCAATGAATCCTCCAATTTATAATAGTAATCCTTTCATTTGATATAGTGCCTTAGCACATCTTTTAAATGTCTCAATTCGCTTCACAGAACGTACAGTAAAGTGAATTGACTGTATATTTTGCGGGCAAAACGTGGCAGTCAGTTGCACACAGCAGTGTCTCAGAAACAGTCATAGATTGAAGTGACCAATTTATTATTAGCCCTGTGTTCTAACCACTGAGCTACAGGACTCTGGAGGATTGCACCAATTTAATTGTGTTCAGGAGGACGTTAAAGATCCCATGCAGTACTGTATTTAAAAAGATGGTATTTTCTCCCCTTGCCCTGGCTGACAGTACCTCAGACAAAATTCCTCATTCATTTATTGGTTGTGGGACATTGTTGTGCACACATTGACTGCTGTGTTCTCATGTAAATACACAGTAACTACATTTTACAATAATTCCTAAAGCACTTAGAGACATTTCAATGTTGTGACAAGGTGCTAAATTGTTTTGCAAAGCCCACGTCAACAGGCATATAGACCCTTTGTTTAATACTTATGCCAAGGAAGGCACCTCCAACAGTGTAGGCTACTGCCTTTCAAGACCACAGCTGTAAGAAGAATTTGAGTACAATTATAGCTTTTATAAAATTGAACAAAATAATAATTTATATTTGCATAAGTGGTTTTAGCGATAAAATAAACTTTCCGAAGGCTTTGCAAAAAACAAATGATTGAAAATGAAAATCAATGTTATTGGTAAAAGTATAAATTAACCTGTGTCATCAACGTGGCATAAATAGCGCTGAAGTTAGTAGCTACATAATTAGAATTTGGGGTAACTTGGAATTGGGAGCGACGATAAAACAGTAACCAGGAAGAAGACTCTACGTTGCTCAGAAATAATAATGGTAGATAATGTAATTATACATAAAATATTAACACAGTAGGCATTTTCTGATTATAATTCCAGAGCATTGCTCAGATTTCTTTATTGTTAAAATGTTCAATCATGTATTTCTACAGTCCGCTATGCACATTTTGCTCAATGAAATGTAAATAGACTTAACAGCTCATGTTGTTTCTGAGTAAAGCGAGAACTCTTAAATGTTTGGATTGATTTGTGGGGGTTGGGGAGGGGGGGCGCGGGGCCATTAAGAAAGGAGGAAATTCAGTTCTTAATGGAGCCACAAAGCCATGAATTACAGCAAGCTGCTTGTATGCTGTGGCAGGTGGAGATGAACCATGATACAAAATCCAGGTCCAGGAAATAAATCAATTAAGATGGTTAAAGTAATCTTATTTTGTCCTTTTAATGGAAACACTATAATTTGTTTGAAGCTTTATGGTGCGAGTCCTACTTTTTTGCTCCAGTTTTACTTTGTGTATTGTACTAAAGCTCATTAATTCTTCCTTTAGCATGCTTTCTGGCGGATCAGATGGTGTCATTGTAATCTATGACCTGGAGAACATCAGTAGGAAACCGCAGTATACATGTAAGGCAATCTGTACTGTGGGCAGGTAGGAATCTGTTTGATTAATTATTAAGACGTCAAGTTCACCTAATTCAAAATATATAATAATGATAATATTATAATTCAAGATCTAACCAGTTACTAAAAATTACATATTTTCTTCAAAAGGTCTCATCAGCACTCACACAAATTCAGTGTAGAGACTGTTCAGTGGTATTCCTGTGACACTGGCATGTTTACTTCAAGCTCATTTGATAAAACACTGAAAATTTGGGATACAAATAGCCTTTTGGTAAGTTCGGTGTTTACGTAGAAAACATATGATTCTTATGTGGTGGAAATGCAAACAAATTACTCAGTGTTAGATGGGATCACTTAATTTTTGAAAGCTGAATTATTTTCTGTGGTGAATAAGACAAGTTCAGCCATAACCTTTGCATGTGGAGTCCTTTGCTCAGTGGTTAGAGCACTCACCTTACAAGCGTGAGACCTGTGTTTCGAATCCAGGCAGGGCGAAACCTTGGGCAAGATTCCTTATTCCACATGCCAAATAATAATCCGTCCCCAAAAACCTATAATAAATTGGTCATTTCAATCCACAACTGTTTGTGGGACACTGCTGTGTGCAATTGGCTGCCACATTTCGCCCACAAGTACACAGTCAATTCACTTTACAATATATTCTGTGAAGCGCTTTGAGATATCTGAAAGACGTGAAAAGCGCTATATCAAATGCAAGGGTTATTATTTTTAATCATCTCCCAAATTTAGTTGCACTGAAATCCAATTATTTGCATGGAAAAGTCAAGGTTGTGGGTTCAAGCTTCACGTTGGGACTTTGAATTCACGTCTGACATTCCAATACAGTGCTGGTGGTGTATTGTTGGAGCTGCCATCCTGCAATGAGACATAAATTGTGTTCCCGTTTGCCAATTCAGGTGAATGTTGGGCATCCAATGGCAGTATTCAAAAAGAGATTCTTTGGCCATCAATCCACTAAATAAAACTGATCATTCATTTCATGGCTATTTATGGGAGAGTACTGTTGCCACATTTGCCTCCAAAATATAGTCATTACACTTTACAATACATCATGTGAAGTGCTTTGAGATGTTTCAAAAATTGAAAGGCACTACTGTATATTAAATGTAATTTAAAAAAATTACCTTACTGCTGGAGTATGTGAACTATATTTTCTGTAGTGAAATTAATGTACATTATGCTGATTTTTCAAGATCAACAGTAACAACAGTTCAAGTTTAAAAAATTTCACATTTGAAGAACATTTAAATGTGCTTTACTGGAGTGGGGGAGGTCAAGCTGGAGGGGCGAGTTTGAGGAAGATGACTGAAGTGGTCTGAAGTGCTTTTAGATCAGAACCAAGATTTAGAGAGATTGTGATGTGCACGGGGTTCTGTGCTAACATAATGTAATAATTGCTGGAAGCAGATCATCAAATGCTTGATTCATCAATGTTAATTTAATTTTATTGCATAGCCTGCTGAAGTGTTTCAGTTTGAAGGAACTGTCTACTGTCATCATATGTCACCAATTGCAACCAAGCACTGTCTGATAGCTGGTTCGTATAACAACTTATTCAGCTTTGTATGCCGGAACTGACAAATGTGCAATGTTAAATATTTATCCCAAAAAAATTCTAGCAGAAGATTTTTCTTTTTTAATGTGGTAACTCAAACGCTCATTATTCGGCTGTAGTTTTAATCTTTTGTAAACTGAGATTACCATTTTGAAGTATTACATCCTAAATTATTATTTGGCATAGATAATAATGTTCATACAACCAATTGTGAACTTTTAATGGTAAATGTGGAATTGAATTGCAGGCTAGGGAGGTGAACTGTCCCTTGGGTATGGAAGGGTAAAATCGTTCAAGGTTCCTGTTAATGTTTCTGTTAGTTGAGTAGCCCACTGACTGACTGCTGTTAATGAACAAAGAATGACTGGTTCAACCAAACAATAGAGGACTGTTACCATCCACAAAGCCATAACATTGCATGGGTTATTTAAGCCATATTCTACTAGGGAACATTAAGCGATCTCATCCATGTTGATGTTGTAACATTAATTTTATGTAGGGCTATTTTGAAGAATTATGATAAAATGGTATTTGCGATATAGAAATAAAATTGCTGTGTTCATTTATACTAATGTAATTTTGTTGTTGTTATTAATATGCAAACATTTCTAGCTGTTATTTAGCGCTTGTCATTCTTAATAATTTATGCAGCGATTGTTAAAATGTGATGATTCCTCCGTAAATAGATCTTTCTGTTTCAGTTGGTACCAAGAGTCCCAAAGTGCAGCTTTGTGATCTTAAGTCTGGAGCCTTCACCCATATTTTACAGGGTAAGCTCTCACAATAAACTCCCAACAACACTCAAATGAAAATGATTTAAAATCAATTCTCTTTATACAGTTCGATTATATTGTGTTAGCTTGGCTCAGTTGGTAGCACCCACACCAGTGCTTTCAGATGTTTCAAAAATTGAAAGGCAATATATCAAATGTAATTTTTACAAATAATTTACCTTACTGCTGGAATTTGTGATCAGAAAGCTTTGGGTCTGTATTGCTCATCAGGACTTGACCTTATAGCGTTGGCTGACATTAGGGTAGTAGAGGAGGAGCATTGCATTATTGGAGATATTTTCTTTCAGATGAGAATTTCATTAAATTGGTCTTAAAAAAAATTTGAAGTACCAGAAATCCTTCCAATTATTTGGTCATTAGAGTCAACGGCTGCAGGTGACATGTTTTGAAATACTTGAAATTGTAGGCTCTATAAAAATGCAATTTCTTCAAGTTATTTTATTAAACAATACAACCATTGATAGTGAGAAACTGCAGTGTGCATTGTACCAAAGAGTTATTGTAAGTACAGTATACACTGGGGAAAAGCAAAGACAGCTCAGTTGGAAGAGATGCCAAGGTCAATATTTTTTTTGAAGAAGCTCATGAATAAAAGTGATTTGTATAAAATCTTTGAATTACATGACAATTTTGCAGCGTTGATGAAATCTTTTTGATTTGGGAGTATCTGGTACTGAAATAGTATGAGTAAGGTTGAAGTTCTATCCTTCGTTTAAAGTTTTTTTCACTTATAGAGCTTTATAGGGTTACATTATGTTGTGTTAGTCCTGATGTACAAATGCTAATCTTTATTTTGTAAAGTAAATATTTTATTGATGTAGGAAAGGTTTAAATCTGGATGTAAGGGGAGGTGGGAACTCTTACTAAAAAAAATGTAATTGTTGAATGCCATGCAGAATGTATATTTCTATTACTCATGATATATTCTACATAAGACTATAAAAATAAATAATAGTATAGTTCCTTATCACAACATCAAAACATCACAAAGCACTTACTATAAAGTGTATTAACTGTGTATTTGTAGGCAAAAATAGCAGCAAATTTGCACATAGCAATGTCTCACAAACAGCCATGAAGTGAATGACCGCTTGAATAAGCTTCTAACTCAAAGTTGGGAATACTGCCAACTGAGCCAGGCCAGGTTCACGCCATGATGAAAAATGAAGAATAATAATAAAAAAAGAATTTAGTCACTCAATCTATAACTGTTTGTGGCACACTGCTGGTGTTGGTTGCCGCATTTCACCCACCAATTTTCAGTCAATTCACTTTACAATCTGAAACAAAAACAGAAATCACTGGGAACACTCAGCATGTCAAGCAGCATCTATGGAGAAAAGAAAAGTGGGTCAGCATTTTCGAGTCCACGACCCTTCATTAGATTTCCAGCATCTGAGTATTTTGTGTTTTTGTTCACTTTACAGTATATTCTGTGAAGCGCTTTGAGACGTCTAGAAGACGTGAAAAACGCTCTATCAAATGCAAGGATTGTTATTACGCAACTATAAAATATGTTATTTGAAAAAATACTTTATATTTTGCAACATGAATTTGAAACTTCTACTTAAACAATAAATAATGAATAATGACGTATGAATTCATGAAGTAACAAAAAGGAGTGTTCAAGTAATTATTCTTGTATTTGTTTCTTGTGTCCATTCTTCTAACTTGAAAATATAACTGTTATTCAGACACTTTGGAGAGACACTTTGGAGAGTGGGAGATATTATTCACTTACACATGCAATCCAGAAGTTGTAGATTCTAGTTATCAGGTTGCCTGATCTCAGTTGTGAGAAGTTTAGTCTGTCATCCTGTCTCAGGGTAGCAGAATATACTGTAACTTTGTTTCTTTCTTTGGTAAATAAAACCTTTCTGTAGAGGATTTTCTTTAACTAATCTTTGGGTTTTTTCCCAAGGCTTATAGAAAAGTTTACATTCTGCATCATATTCACTCTTTACCTTCTCTTGTCTGAATTCACATTTAAAGCTTTAAAATACCTACTAATATTGCTTTTGAGATTGGTACCAGCCAAGTGAAAATATTATACAACACTGTCCCATTCTTCCCTCGGAGGTATACACTACCTGCCTGTGACAGTGCCATTACATATTAATTTATGGAGAAACCCCAAATCTGTAATCTGTTTGACGTGACATAGTGTGACACTCATACAAACACTGAAATAGCAGCATAAGTCTACTGGACTGAGGGTTGTTGGCACCTTACCAGAACAAGTAAACACAAATGTGTCTGCCTGTCTTAAGTGCTAATAATACTCATGCAGTTATGTTCAAGCCACATAGTAGTGGTTTGAGCTTTTTATATGCAGCTTTTTAAAGTGCTGGTTCTTGTGCTGCATATCCAATGTTCTGTCCTTTGAATGAGATGTTAAACCGAGTTCCCATCTGCTTATTTGGGTGGTCATTAAAGATACCATAGACTCTATTTCAAAAGAGCAGGGAGCTTCTCCCAACATAGTTGGTTTCTATAATGTTGTTATAATGCCTCAAACATAAATTATATTTCCTTTTTAGGTCATAAAGGTGAGGTGTTATCAGTGAAATGGTCACCACGTCATGAACATATCTTAGTAACAGCAAGGTACAGTAATTGGTTTAAAACCCCCACATGTTTTAAAGTGTTTGGTAATATGACCTGTAAAGTCAGTATTAATGCATTTCAAAATGGAAAGAGTAAATCGACATGCCTACCCATTTTTGAAAATATAGAATTATATATATGCCCTTATGTTGTATAAAATTGGACTTTCAGGCAAATATACCTCTCATGAATGCGTTCTTTACTTCAACGCTGCCATCAACACTTCACCCTGAAATAAAATAGTTTGTCTCGACATTCAGTGCTATTGACTCATTAAACCTTATTCAGCACAAGTACCGATGACTTTACTTGGGAAGTTTCAGTCTTGCACAGATCATTTTGGTGGGAGGAGTAATAATTGCTCCAAAAAAATTGGTCATTTCGAATCCACGACTGTTTGTGGTACACTGCTGTGCGCGATTGGCTGCCGTGTGTTTCACCCACATATGCAGTCAATGCACTTTGCAGCATATTCTCAGCATATACACGGCCTTGCTCCTGCCTATCTTCGACCTGCTGTCTCCCTATCAGCCTGCCCGTCCATTCCGTTCAGTGGGCTCTGGCCTGCTCCATGTCCCCCGCCCGAACCGCCCTACCATGGGTGGCCGGGCTTTTAGCCTCTCTACCTCCACACTCTGGAACTCCATCCCGCAATACCTCCCCCCACCACCACCCCCGCTCGGGTCCTGACCTAACTGTTCAACACCTTGGGATGTCAAATCCCTTGTTATCAAATCCCTCCACTCCTCTGCACCCCCTTATCTCTCTGATCTCCTCTCTCCCCAACCCAGCACCCGCTGCCTTCGCTCCTCTGGGTCTGGCCTCCTCCATGTCCCCCGAGTCCTCCGCTCCACCCTCGGCGGCCGTGCCTTTAGCCACTACGCCCAGAGGCTTTGGAACTCCCTTCCTCACTCGCTTCGCCTCGCCCCCTCTCTTCCCAGTTTCAGGTCACAGTTGAAGACCTTTCTCTTCGACCGAGCTTTCAGTCACCTTCCTGCCCCTGCCCCTGGCTCGGTCCCGGGATCCGCTACGGTGAAGTGCTCTGAGACGCCGTCTGGCGTGGAGGGTGCTGTATAAATTGAAGTTGTTGTTGTTGTCCTAGCGACGTGAAAAGCCCTCTATAAGTGTAATTTTGTTGTAGCTGTTGTTGTCTTCTGTGAAGTGCTTTGAAACGTCTAGAATACGTGAAAAGCGCTGTATCAAATGCAAGGATTATTATTCTTACTGTATTATTATTTACAGTATATGCTGTGAAGCATGCCTTTGAGTCATCTAGAAGACATATCAAATGCAAAGATTATTTTATTAATGCTGCCACAAGGCTTTCATAAAAGTACTTTTTTAAAAAACTGAAATACTACAAACATTTCTACTTTTTATCACAAATAATGTGTTTACCCATGTAAAGTTCAAGTTGTTGTTGTTGTGTTATCTATGGTCTGCAATTTGCTTCAGTGTCATTGGTTAGGAAGGCCCAAATCTGCACACCACCCTCTCCTGAGCACTCCCCAGTGCCCTTGCTGAAAAGTGGATGTGTATTGAGCTGGGTTTAGGACAGAATCAGCTCAACAGAATCGCCTTGACCATGAATTGCCTGTCAACCCTCACTGTCAAAGTCTTGTTTGTGCTTATGAAAGTCACAAACAATGTCCTCTCTATCTATGACCAGGGCTCCTTCTGCCTCATTATCCTCCTGGACCTGTCCGCTGCGTTCAACACAGTTGAACATGCCATCCTCCTCCGCCTGTCCTCCGTCATTCACCTCAATGGGAATGCACTTGCCTGGTTCGAGTCCTACCTCACAACCACAAACCGCACATTTCAATAAATGGCTTTTCCTCCTGCTCTCACCCAGTTACCTGGGGGTACCCCAAGGATCCATCCTTGGCCCCCTCCTCTTCCTCATCTGTACGCTCCCTCTTGGAGACGTCATCCACAGACATGGGGTACACTTCCACATTTATGCGGATAACACCCAACTCTATTTCTCCACCTCACTTTGCGACCCCCAGTCCCCTGATGTTCTGTCAGCCTGCCTGTCAGACATCAGGAACTGGATGAGTGCGAACTTACTGCAGCTGAATGTTGACAAGACAGGAGTCATACTCTTTGGCTCTCGTCAACGTCTTCAATCGCACAGCTGTCACCTCCTCCACCTTCCTGGCCTACCCCTAAATCTCTCAGAATCCATGCGCAACCGTGGCATCAGGTTCGACCCCCAACTGTCCTTCCTCCCGCACATCCGGTCCCTCACCAGCACCGCTTTCTTCCACTTCCGACGGATCGCCCGTCTCCAGCAATATCTCGCCCCAAAATCCGCTGAAACCCTGATCCATGCCTTTGTCACCTCCCGGCTGGACTATTCCAATGCCCTCCTCGCCGGTCTCCCCTCCACCACAATCCATAAAATCAAACTCATTCAAAACTCTGCCACCCGTATTCTCACCCGCACCAAACTTCGCTCCCCCATTACCCTAGACCAGTGGTTCCCAACCTTTTTTTGCTGCGACCCTAACTAACCACCAGCAGGTGCTCATGACCCAAACTTTTTTGCTGTGTCCCAAATTAGCCTCCAACTAGGCCTCCCACCACAAGGGGGCGATATCGTGACTGAAGCTCAGCTCAGCCAAAACATTATCTCTGTCTGTTTTGTGGATTCAGCGCAACTCGTAAGTACGCTCTTTGTACAAATTGGTCGGCGGTGTAGCATTTATTTTTAGCGTTAAAAGCTTTTTTTTAGCGTTAAAAGCTTTTTTTAGTGTTAGAAAAGCATTTTCAACCCTTAAAAAGGAAACAAAAATTCAGATGACCCTTTGCAACCCTACTGAGGAACCCCGCGACCCTGATTTGGGTTGGGAACCACTGCCCTAGACCTTGCCAAACTTCACTGGCTTCCTATCCTGGAGAGGATCAATTTCAAGATCCTCACCCTTGTTTTCCACTCCTCTGCACCCCCTCCTACCTCTCCGACCTCCTCTCTCCTCAAACCGTTGCCTCTGCTCCACCGGGTTTGGCCTCCTCCTTATCCCCCGAATCCTTCACTCCACCATAAGCGGCCGTGCCTTCGGCAATTACACCCCAAGGCTCTGGAACTACCTTCCTCATTCCCTTTGCCTCTCCCATCCTCTTCCCAGTTTCAGGTTTCAGCTAAAGACCTTTCTCTTCGATCGCGCCTTTGGTCACCTTTCTCCCTCTGGCTCGGGCCCAGGATCCATTATTGTGAAGCGTTCTGAGATGCCGTCCGGCGTGGAGGGCGCTATATAACTTTAAGTTGTTGTCAAGGCTGACTGTACCCAGTGGAAGGGGAAAAAAGCTCCAACTTTCAAGGGTTAGGAACAGTAATCGCTTCTGTTTGATTAAAAAAAAATGTTTTTCCATTAAATGTTTCTTAGTGCTGACAATAAAGTAAGGTTCTGGGACGTACGTCGAGCTGCGGGAAGTATAATTGTGCTTGATCAGCACAACAGTGAAACTGCCAAGTCTTCTCCAGAGGCAGGTAATAACCGCTCCTTTATTTTTCTTTGTCAGATTTTAAAAATAAATTTTCTCGTGTCTTTTGCTGTCTGTGTCACGCGACAGGCTATTGATGTACGGCTCTGTTCATGATCCATTAGTGCCCGCCATTAATCCTCACACAAAAAAAAATTCGGATGAATTATTCTTTCTTTGTTTGTGTGTCAGCCTTGCTCAGTTGGTAGCACTCTCACTTCTGTCAGATGTTTGTGGGTTCAATTTTCATGTCAGGACTTTGATCTCACTCACATTGTCTAGGTTGACAGTCCACATTAGTACTGGGGAGCCTGCATGGTTCAGATGAGATATTAAACCAAGGACCTGTACACCTGGTCAGATGGATGTCAAAGATTCCATGGGCACAATTTGGAAAGTAAAGTGAGTGTCTCTCAATGCCGCTGATAAAATTGGTCATTCATTTCATGGCTATTTTGGAAAATTGGCACACTGTTCCCGAGTGGATCGAATTCAAGATCTGTGCTGTCACATTGGAATCCTTCCATTGTCTTGCTTACCTCTGCAACCACCTGCAGCCTTCCTCTGTTTCATGTACCTCGCCTGACCCACCCCACCATTAGTTGGCGAGCTTACAGCCACTATGCCGTACTCTGGAACTGGATCCCGGAGCTCCTCCGCAGTGCCCTGCCCCCACTTTTAAAGTTTGCCTTAAGATCTTTTTGATTCGCCAGCATTCTCCAAATTGGGGCCTCAGTCAGCTATGTGAAGTGCTTTGATGGAATCCCCTGACATGAAAAGCACTATATGTATGTAAGATTGTTGTTATTTTACCACACAGACCTTTTTCATGAATAGATTCGGGGCTGTGTTCCCACTGTGTTCTACAAATTGCACAGTGAATCTTTTGTGAAAGATTAGGAAAAAAATATAGAAAATTGCCTTGAAAATGAACAAATATTTTTTGATAATATTTATTCTGTTTTGCAATATAAAGGATGACAGAGTCACTGTGGACGTATTATACTAGCTGTTTCAGAGAATACCATAGCTTTTATTCACAATGATTCGGGAAACATTATTAATTTAAACTAATTTCTCTCTTGACAGGAAATACTGCGCATAATGGGCGTGTTAATGGACTCTGCTTTACCAGTGATGGACTGCACCTTTTAACTATTGGCACAGATGATCGCATGAGACTCTGGAACAGTTCCACAGGAGTCAATACACTGGTATCATCTGCTTTTGCAATTGAGCACTTAACTATTCGGTTTTGGCAATGAGCAAGTATAGTACTGTTCTTAAAGAAATTGTTTAAATTGTTTAAGAAACCATTGGGTTCATACAATGAAAGCCTCATTTTAACAGTGTTTGGGTTCCATAATATCCCAGCCATGTTATAGGGAGATGCAATAGCAGGTTTGGCTGGAACATTAACAAAATAACAACAACAAAATTACATTTATACAGCACCTTTCACGTCGGGAGGACGTCCCAAGGCGCTGAACAGTTAGGTCGGGATCCGAGCAAAGGCGTGGTGCAGGAGAGGGGAGGGTGAGAGGTGGGAGGGGAGGGAGAGAGGTGGGAGGGGAGGGAGAGAGGTGGGAGGGGAGGGAGAGAGGTGGGAGGGTATTAAGACTGGCCTTGAAGGAAGCAAGGGAGGATGTGAGGCGAAGGGACTGTGGGACGGAGTTCCAGAGTGTGGGGATAGAGAGGTCGACAGCCCATCATCGATGGTAGGCAGCCTGCCATTGATGGTAGGGCAGGTTGGGCGGGGGACATGGAGCAGACTGGAGCCCGCTGAACAGGTTCATGGGGAGAAAGCAGATCGGAGACCTTGAAAGTGAGGATCCTGAATTCGATTCTCTTACCATTTCCACATAGTAAGTAAGTGAGCTGGCTGCACACATACACAGGGAATGTTCTAACCTCAGTTGCAATGGCATAAGTTACCGGTAATTGAAATGGCACCTTCAAGTGATGGTCTCACACAAATTGTTGTTTTCTTGTTACGTTTCCAATCCAGGAGACACTGAACCAGTGTATGCCCTCATTTGGCAGCTATCTTCAGAAATTGTTTATCAAAAACACACCCATTGTATTTGAAAGCTTGGTGATGGCTCACACAAATGACTTGAATTGCAGTCTGAAATATGACAAAAATAATTTGCATCATTTGAAAAATGTTGGAGCATTTGTCTTGTTTGATCTGTTTGATCTACTAATTTGCCCAGCCTCCAGTTACTTGTCCTGTGGATAATTAATCCTTCTGGGATCCACATTGAATTAGAAGAAGAACATTTACATTTATATTTCTCCCAGTTTGTTCAACTGGTCCAGTCTCCTTCAGATGAGACAGCAGACTTTCCCTAAATTCAATGTCAGTACTATTCAAATTCCTGAATTATATTTTTCTATTATTTTACACTTTATTTCCTCCATTTTCTCCACTTTTTAATGAGAACAGCAGTACGGCACTCACTGCTACGACTGACATTCCTGTGTTGCACTGATTGCTCAGTGGATAATGGCACTGAATGGTGGGTTTCAGAGCAGGAGTGTTCCAGGTTAATCCCTCAAATGTGCTGAGTTAGCTAACCTCATCTCCAACAATAATAATAAAAATCCTTGCGCTTTGGGACATCCTCCCGACGTGAACGGTGCTATATCAGTGCAATTTTGTTGTTGTTTTGTTGTTGATGTAGTGCCTTGAAAGGCGCTACATCAATTGTGTCGCTAGGATTGTGGTTCCTATCCATGCTGACAATATTTCATTGCTGCTCAAGTAATACCAGCTTTGGGCCAATCCATTGTCCGGTAGTTAGATGTAGGGAGGTTCATTCCCAAACCAATTAATATATTAAAGAAATTCTGATCATACGTTTGAACAATATAGCATCAGTCACTTAACAAATTGGATTGGATCTTGGTAAGACTAATTTTTTTTAAAGTCTAGAAAAAAAATTCAGGAAAAACAAGATCTGGAATTCCTTTGACAAGTAATTATAGGCATTTGATTATTTCAGGTGAACTACGGAAAAGTAGGGAATGAAAGCCGAAAGAGCCTCCAGTTTACAGTGTCCAGTGGCTGCAGCCCAGATTTTGCCTTTGTTCCTGTGGGTAGTTGTATAGCTGTTTATGACATCTACTCAGGACAACTACTAACTGAACTCAGGGGCCATTATAATTCGGTAAACTGCTGCATCTTCCAACCTGATTTCCAAGTAAGCCGTCATTTGTTCTTTCTCCGTATACAGTTTGTTTTAGCAGAGAACAGCTAAGCTGAAATTTAGAATGATTTAATGATGAAAAGGTACTGCTGTTGTTGTTTTTGGTCAGCCAGGTGTCCGCCACATACAGTAACCCATCACCATTCTTAAGAGAATCAAAATGAAACTGAAAGCTCCACATCAATCAATCAATCAAAACTTACATTTATATAGTGCCTTTCACGTTGAATGGATGTCCCAAGGCGCTGTACAGTTAGGTAGGGACAAGAGCAGTGGGGGAGGGGTCGGGGCAGGACGAAGAAGAGTAGGAAAACCGACTACATTTGTGAGTGAAACGCGGCAGCCAAATTGCGCACAGCAGTGTCCCACAAACAGTCATGGAAGTGGGATTAAGGGAAATAGGGGGGGAAAAGATGTCAAGGGGAGGGATCGGGGCAGGGGGAAGGAGAGCAGGAAAGCCGACTATATACTTGTGGGCGAAACGCGGCAGCCAAATTGCGCACAGCAGTGTCCCACAAACAGTCGCAGAAATGGGGCCAGGGGAGAAAGGGGGAAAAGAGGGCAGGGGGGGAGAGGGAGGGAGAGGGAGGGAAAGGTGATATAAAGCAAGGTCAGGGAGGAAGAGGGGGGAGAAAGGGGGGCAAAGGAGAGAGGGAGAGAAAGGTGCGGGGGGTGCAAAATCTGGGAGAAAGGAGGGCAAGAGGGAAGAGGGAGAAGGGGAAAAGGGGGAAGAGAAAGTGGGGAAAGGGAGTGATGGAAGAAGAAGAGGCGGGGAAGGACAGGGGGTGGGGGGAATCAAACAACAACAATAAACAACAAAATCAACAACAATAAACAACAAAAGCAACAATATTAACAATAACAATAAACAACTAACAATAGTCCAGCAACCGTTCCTATGCCACTACATGTGGAAGGCAATGCCTATTTTTCCGTCTGTAAGGCAATACTCATTCACTCCCTGGAAGGATGCTTACCGAATTTCGAAGAGTAAAGGAGAGGTTGTTGGCAAGAGCCAAGGTTTGTGGACAACACAGTGTGTGTTGAGATTCTGCTGATGTTTAACCAGCTAAAAACACAAATTGCCAGTAAGTGCACTATCTTGCAAGCTTCCCACAGCTTGTTCAGATAATCTGTGCTTCAATTTATTATCAATTAATATTCATTTATTAATATGAGCCTGGCTGGTGGTTCTGTTATCAACAATGCCCTGGAGTACTCCAGATTATCGGACTATCTAGACCACAACAGAGGGTTGACTTGACATTCTGTTACCAAACGCATCACCTCCACCCACCTGTTGATTTAGAAATTCCTTTCTGAATTTTAGTAATAACTTTTTAGATCAAACAAATGCTCTTGCAATATTTGCAATAATCCTAAATTGCTAAAATGGTAATCGAAATACAGGTACCCCGACCCCAACCGCGTTTTTTTCTACCGCGAATTTCACTTATCCACGGTTGGCTCACCGCAACAACCCTTGCCAACCACGGCAATGGGTTTTGCGTATCCACAGGTTTTAACACTAACACTAGCGTTTGGTGCTAGAACCCAGTTGCATCAACCAGCCACGATATCGCTTCTCGCTAGCGTTTGGTGCTAGGTCCCAGTTGCGATGTCGCACTCAACCAGCGACGATGTCGGTTCTCCACATCCAACCCCCTCGGTGTCACCCATCGCACCACCTTCTCCGCATCCATCCCCCTCGCACTCGTCATTGATTTATGATCTGGAGGAGGAGGCAGAGGAAGAGGGTGCCAGGGCCCCTCGTCCATGTAACAGCACGTAACAACCACCGCCCCCATCATCATCATCATCATCATTAGGATTTAGGTAAATAACATGAATGTTTTTGTGTTTATTTCAGGGACAAGCAAACTTACTCCCCCTATCCCTATGTTTCCCATAGGGCCGTGCATTTTCCAACCGCGGTTTTACTAACAGCGAAGGTTTTCAGGAACGTATCCCCCGCGGTTGGGGAGGGATACCTGTATTGCGTATACAGGGTATGTGTAAGAGTGTCAGCCTGGCTAAGATGGGATTGCTTTCAGAAGTCAGAAGATTGTGGGTTCAAGCTGCATGCGCAGACCTTGAGCTCACAGACTAGGCTGACACTAGTCCATTGCTGCATTGTCAGAATTGCCGTCCTTTGGATAAAACGTTGAACTGGGGTTCTCTCTGCCTGTTCAGCTGGACATTAACGTACAACTGAAGAAAGTTAGCACTCATCCAGGACTTAATGTCTGACAGACATTCTGTCAAGACAATAGTGGTCCTGGAATCAAGGATGGAGGCAGAGAGATAGAGTTGGGTGTCATCTGCATACAATGAACATCCCAATATCCTTGGTGCATTGTTGCTAAAAGAGATGGGGAAAACGGAGAGTTGTCCAATAGACTAATCAACGGGTAAAAAGAGTTTCAAAGGGATGTTGAATGTGAGACTCAAATATTAACTGAGTTGGAATTATTTTAAACTTCTTGTTTTACTCTTTGCAGGAACTCTATAGCGGAGGCAATGATGTTAACATTTTGTCATGGGTCCCAGATCTTGGTCGAATTATTGTAGAAGAAGATGAGCCTGTAGGGGTAAGAGGAAAAAAATCATGCACTGCATTGTCAATACAAATAAGATTGATCAATTTCTAAAACTGCGGCCGAGGAGAAGAGTATGTAACCCATCAACCCTAAATTGGTGCCAGCTCATCTAATACAGCTAACAGATCTAATCCAAATTCTCCACACTTTTCAATGGCCTTTCACACTCTCCTGCTTCAAATTGGTATTCAATTCCCTAAATGTTGATCTGGTATCTGCTACGTATACAAAATATTCCACTATCTGATAATACTCTAAAAGGAAGTGTATGCTCCAGTCTCCCTCTTACCTCTTATAGTAACAATCCTGAGTTTATGTCCTCTAAGTGGGGAAGTGGAATTGTCTTTTACCAGCCTTTATTCTCGACCATGAAATGTGTGCCACAGAGGTCTCTTCTTTTTCCATATGTATCAATGATGTTGACATATATAGGGAAAAATGAGAGAAAAGAGTATATATTGAATGGCAGTATCTTGCAAGGTGCAGAGGAGTAAAGGGAAGCATGGGAGTGCAGATACACAAGTCCTTGAAAGTTTCAGCACAAGTGTAAAGAGTTGTTGAAAAAAAAACTTATACGATTAAGACTTTTATACATAAGGCGACAGAACACAAAAGCAAAGCAATAATATTAAGTTTGTACTGTGCACAATTGGCTGCCATACTCATATGTTCAGTCAATTCAATTTACAGTATATTCTGTGAAGTGCTTTGAGATGTCTAGAAGACGTGAAAAGCGCTATATCAAATGCAAGGATTATTTATTATTATTCTAACATTCAAACATTAAAAAATAATAATTCTCAATTATGACATGGAACATATTGCTCTTTCAGTCATATCAGTAATTTGTTTGCCAATCATGTGATGTGTAATTTATGTTGTGACCTCCAAGCATTGTTTATGTTTTGGGTATGGCATCCATGATAAAATCAATTGTTTATTGATGACCTGGCTGTGGAATTTGACATTGTTCCCTTGTGATCTCAAAAATAACTCAGTTTTGAGCAATTGTAAAGCTCATTTTTGTGTCCTGAGTTTAAAGGGTGCACTTTTGTTCCTAGTGAATCATTTCCTAGTTGTAAAGGAAAATACTATTGACTTTGTTTTGGATTTGTTTGCCCTTTGTCAAGATCTTAGTGGACTTTATCACAATAACACAGGCACCTATACATTACAGTTGTTAATGCTGTACACAAATTGGCTGCCAAGTTTGCCTACAATCACTACGTTTGACAGCAATTACCTGTAAAGTGCTTTGTGAATTTTACTGCATCCGGGTCTGGATTTCCTCTGTTTGCCCAGCATTTTAGTCTGTCCAGAATTTGTCAAATTTATAACTTTAAAGCCTTCAAAGTAAACATTGAATTCAACAATTTGCTAAATTCTAGATACTGTACTCTAAAATGTAACTTACATAGAATAAATCTAGATGCAGGTAAAATTTCCACCAACAACAAATTACATTTGTTTCGTGCCTTTCACATTGGTAGGACGTCCCAAGGCACTGCACAATCAGGGATTTGAATCCGAGATGGGGGTTGGGATCAAAAAGGATGTAGAGCAGGGAGGTTAAGGGTAGGAGGGTGGCCAAAGGCGCGGTCGAAGAGGAGGATTTTGACACAGGCCTTGAACAGGCCTGTTCATGTTTCCATTCAGTCATTTACTTACCGTTTTAAAAGCTCAATTTTCCTGACTTTCATTCTCCAGCTTGGTGTCTTTATCAATGTTGTTCTTGAACCAGCTGATACCTTCTAATTTTTCCTACTTATTGCAGAGGAATCGCTGTCTTTCACCCATATCATGCATAGAATTTGAGGGCCAAGGGTTGTAAATATTAAATTAGTTCCCATATCACAATCCTCATTTTTAGAATAAGGATGCAACCAAGTCAACAATTTATATAGAACTTTCAGGTCAGGAGGACATGTCAAAGTCACTGTAAAGTAGAATGACTTGTGTATAAACATGGCAGCCAATTTGCACACAGCAATGTTCCACACACAGCTGTGAATGCTGTGAACAACTTGCATTTATGCTTCAAGTATAAAAATGCTTCAAGTATAAAAATAGTAACAATAAACAAAATGCAAAATACTGCAGATGTTGGAAGTCTGAAACAAAAACAGAAATTGCTGGGCACACTCAGCAGGTCAGGCAGCACCTATGGAGAAAGGAAAGTGAATCATCGTTTCGTGTCCACGACCCTTCATCAGACCGTTCAAAGGATTGTGGATCCCAAGCGTTGACTCCCTTCCCTTTCTCCATAGATGCTGCCTGACCTGCTGAGTGTTCCCAATAATAATAATCCTTACATTTGATACAGTGCTTTTCAAGTTTTCTAGATATCTCAAAGCATTTCACAGAATATACTGTAAAGTGAATTGACTATTGTATATATATGTAGGCGAAACACAGTAGCCAATTGCACACATCAGTTTCCCAGAAACAGTCATCGATTGAAGTGATCAATTTTTTTTGAGGGATTATCAGGTATGTGGAATAACTTTCCCAAGGTTTTGCCCTGCCCGGAATCTAACCCAGGTCTCTTGCTTGTTAGGTGATTGCTCTAACTGCAAGGACTCTTGCAGTCAAGATACAGGACTCTAGTAGTGTAGCATTTAGTAGTACATTACCAGGACAGGGTTGGACACCAAGTGGGTGGGGGGAAGGGGAAAGTGGCCATGTGGTGTGTCTGAATAGCTAGGATTTAGGTTGGACTTAAAGACATAAAGGAAGGGGGTAAATGGAGGGGTAGAAGGAGGGAATTCCAGACATGTTAAGCAGGTCCAATGTGGGGCTTGAACCCACAACTTTCTGAACTCAGAGATGAGAATTGGACCAACTGAGCCAGGTTGACACTAACATACATTTATATAGAGTAATAATATCGTATGCATTTTCTTCTTGTGTTGCAGTCTGGAGTGAGAATCTCTGTGAATCGTGCTTTCCAGGATGAATGGAGCAGTAGTGAAGAGGAGAACTGACATCCGTGTTCCTCTAACAGAGGACAACTCGTTTAAAATAGATACCCAGAGCTCGTCAGACATTCCCAGCCCCAGCATCGGAGGCCGGGCCTTCAGTTTCTCCGCTCCCACCTTATGGAATGCCATCCCTCAATCCCTCCGTTTCACCTCTACCCTTTCCACTTTCAAGGCCGGTTTGAAGACTTTCCTCTTCGATCGTGCCTTTTGTTCCACCCCGAACTCTTTTACCTCCCCTTCGTGTTTCACCCCTTCCCAAACACTCCCCTCCCAGCTCGGGTCACACGCCTCTTGTTCAGCGCCTTGGGACGTCCTCCCGACGTGAAAGGCGCTCTATAAATGTAAATTGTTGTTGTTGTTGTTAACTACAGCTTCAAGTGGTCTAGCTTCTCTATTAAGCTTTACATTATGGCTGGGGTGAAGCATCTCCAATACTTTAATTAAAAATGTAAAATAGTTATAAATTACTGATTTTTTTTTACAATCAATATTTAATGTAAAAGAGTTAGTGTGTCGCACTCATTTAGGTTGAGTGCTTAAATGTTTGATTTAACACTTTAATTAAAAAAAGTCATGAGTTCTTAAGCCAAAAATATTTAGAAAAGTCAACTCGTAACAAAGACTACATTGTGTAAGATTCATATTAAAAAGATCAGGCCTATTTTCTATCTTATTGGTATGAATTGCTAATTAGGCTTATTCCTGTCTCCGCCAATGACTCAGTTGATACCTTCATTGGTAGTGTGTAGTGTATGGGAATAACTGTTCTCAGGTTGTGTGGTGACTGAACTGCACAGATGCTGTCAGTAATCCTGGATTTAAGAGGGACTAATCACACCAGGTTCACCAATGAAGAAATTTGCTAGAATGTGGCTGCAGCTCATGGAACCACACCATGGCATGAGGTAGTGAGTTCAGGGGAGAAATGCAGAAACTTGAGTTTTTTGGGAAGGGATATTTATCACTTTTTTCATGTCATTTTTGTCTCACACATCCGCCTCGCAGTTTAAATCGCAGGAATCCATTTTTTTTACAGCTTTCAATTCAATTGATGCAAAGGATTTCAATGTATTAAAAGTTTAGTTTATCATGGAATGCCCAAGAATACTGTACTGTAGACCATTATTTGGCTTTCCTGACGAACCTGTTTCCTTCCAGCTTTAGTTCAATTTACTGCTTGGCTTGGCATTTTCTTTTGTATTTCTGCCATCTTATTATTGTGTGTGCTAACAAATTACATAAAATGTGACTGCACAATAACAGGTCATTTCACCCCATCTAGTCCATGACAATGTTTATGCTCTGCTCAAGCCTTCACTCCTAATCCTTTGCCTGTATCCCTTTATTCTCTTCTCCCTCATGTATGTATGTGGTCAAACCCACATGAAACAATACCACCATTGAGAAGCTCTTTCTTTTTACTGAACTGATTTGGCAAATGTAACAGACTTAATACAACCGCTTACACAAAAAGTAGAGCATTTAATATTCAAACTAAATTGCCTGATATCTCTCCGCATGGCTGACTCGCTATCAACCAGCCTGTCTCCTCCGTTCAACGGACTCCAGTCTGCTCCATGTCTCCCGCCGACCTGCCCTACCATTGGTGGCTGGGCTTTCAGCTTTTCCCCCACACTCTGGAACTCCAATCCCACAGTCCCTTCATCTCGCCGCCTCCCTTGCATACTTCAGTTCCAAAGGGTGGGGGCAGAGAGGCAGAAAGCCCAACCACCGATGGTAGGGCGGATCAGGCAGGAGATATGGAGCAGGCCGGAGTCTGCTGAACGGAAGGACTGGACAGGTTGATAGGGGGTCAGCAGGTCAGAGAGGTAGAAGGGGGCAAGGCCATGGAGGGCCTTGAAGGTGAGGATAAGGATCTTGAATTCTATCCTCTGAGGGACAGGGGGCCAGGCGGGTGTGGGGATGATGGGGTCACAGAGCTTGGTTTGGGGTCGCAGAGGCTGGTGCAAACTGGTCATCAGTACTCTTAACAATCTCACAACTGTATTTTCTCCCCATTTCTGATCATTTGTTTCCATCTAATCTTCCTTTTCCTGAAAATGAAATCGATCATCTGTAACATTTTTGGTAATGTAGTACCCGAGCCAGACAGGTATGCAGAATCCAGCACTGTGTTGATGACGGACCAGCCAACCTAGCTCATTGGTGGGACTTTGATGGACAGACCAGTCATGGGATTTTTCCCACTTGACTCCTGGTAATTATCCAAGCAAATGCCTTTACCGAATACCAAGTAAATCTAGTAGTTTAGTGAGACAGGGTAATAATAATAATCCTTGCATTTGATAAAGCGCTTTTCACGTCTTCTAGACATCTTAAAATGCTTCACAGAATATATGTAAAGTGAATTGACTATATATGTGGGTGAAACGCGCAGGCAATTGCATATAGCAGTGTCCCACACACAGTCGTGGATTTAAATGATTAATTTTTTTGAGTGATTATAATTAGTCGTGTGGGTGGAGTAAGCAAACTTACCCAAGGTTTCTCCCTGCCACAAATTGAACCCTGGTCTCTCGTTTGTAGGGCGAGTGCTCTAATCACTGAGCTGCAGGACTCCACGTCTTATGTTGCAACATCACCTGGTTAAATTCAGGAGTACTCCAATGCACACTTAGAAATCATCAAGCCTCACAACTGGGAAGCTCTCATTAAAACTTTGAGCCCATAGTGTAATCTGATTGCTGGGAAAGGGCTACATTATCAAATACCACCCTTTGGATGAAACATTTGTTCAGGTGGACAGTAAAGATCACATAGTACCATTCAAAAACAGCAACACGCTTCTGGTGTCTTGGCCAATAATCCCTTGGATAAGAAGTTGATCATTCACTTCATGGCTGTTCATGGGACATTGCTATGTGCAAATTTGCTACCACATTAGCCTACAACACACTCCACTTTGGGATGTTTGAATATGATAAGGACCAAGTCAAATGCATGATGTCTGATGCCAAGATTTATGGCATAAATCAAGAAATATTGATCGAGAAAGTTTATTTTGTTGACCGACCAAAAAGATTGGCCACCACTGCTCATGAGAGAGTGCACTTTCTGTACCAGCTAAACAAAAAACGTGTGCTGAATTAGTAATTTTGTTGAAAGAGAATTACCAGTAAACACAATGTTACCTTTCCATGTTTATCACATACCTGGCTGACCAAAAAGAAATATATTTCCTAAAATTGACAATGTCTGTTCTGTTTACCACATGATTGTTCTTTAACAGTGAGCAATAAGGACATTGAGGGTTCATAACTTACTCAAACAATGGCAACACAGAAAAGCTTTCTCCAGTTCCACCGAATCCATGTCCAAAGTATGTGCCTCCAGCAGTGAGAATCACTGGTTGTCAATCAGCAATCTGATATTCTTTGCTTGGGTACATTGACACTCGTTCCAACACTCCCCAGCAATGCTCTATGGAGATCAGATAATTTAGCACATGCTACAAATTAAAAATCTGGCAAATTGGGCTTATTTATAAGAGAGATTGCAAATTTAAAAGATTGTTGTCAATCTCTTTCAAACAGAAATGTAGAAACAATTTGTAAAGTTACTGCCAATTGTGCAACTGACCCATACAGAGTGGGAGGGTCAATAGTTCAATCACAAGTCTTTGCTGATATAATAATCCTTGCAATTTATATAGCGCTTTTCACATCTTATTGGCGTCTCAAAGCGCTTCACAGAATATACTGTAAAGTGAATTGACTATATATATTTGTAGGCAAAACGCGGCAGCCAATTGTGCACAGCAGTGTCCTACAAACAGTTGTGGATTGAAAATGACCAATTTTTATTGTGATTTTGGGGGGGATGGATTATTGTTAGGCATGTGGAGTAAGGAAACTTGCCCAAGGTTTTGCCTTGATCTGCCTGGATTCGAACACAGGTCTTACGTTTTTGCAGTCAGAGCAACAGTAAAGTACTAATGTTGAACTCAGCACCCAAAGCACACACACGCTTCAGCAGATGACACTGACGTAATCAGAAGCAGCCTAGGGTAGGGACATCCTCTAGCTTGGCTGTGATACCTCTGATAACCACATCAGTGACTGATGCCTATGGAAACAAACCTGTGGGAGAAGAGAAAAATGGAAGGAAAACAGGTGCTAGATCATAGGAGGACAAGGTGCTAGATCGCAGTTGGATTGGGGAGGGATGGGCATCAGGGAAAGTGCAAAGGCGTGGTCAAAGAGGAAGTTTTGGCTTTCAAGCACTTTTTGAACCCAATTGCAGTAAAGTGGGAACTTCACTTTGCCTTTAATTTCCTGTTTCTGACAAGCGATTGCTTGAAATCAATTGTTCTTGGAACGCTTTATAATAATAATCCTTGCATTTATTATTATACATATGTCAGTTTAAAGATATCTTATGGAAGATTTTTGATTTTGAAGGATATAATGGGCAAACACTATCTTGTAGAGTCATGTAGGGTATCAGTTAGCACATTCATCTCTCAAGTGAAATGGCTCGGGTTCAATTCCCAAGCAGAATAAAACCTTAGGCAAGTTTCCTTATTCCACCAGCCCCTGTTTAACTATTAGTAAGTAGGAACCTCACTTTCTGAGGGTAATGAACCTACAAAAATAATGTGGTCACTCAATCCACAACCGTTTGTGGGACACTACTGTGCACATTGGCTGCTGTGTTTTGCTGCGTTATAAAACACATAGTCAATCCACTTTACAATCTATTCTGTGAAGCGCTTTGAGACGTCTTGATGACATGATAAGGCACTGTATGAAATGCAAGGATTATTATTCTTATTTTAAGCTTCTTGAAGAAGAGAATAGGTTCGGGATGGTTATAAAAACTACTAGAGAAATCAAACCAAATACATTCCTGATATGAGTAACATGTGACTATGAGCAAGTGGATTCCCCTGACAGTAAACTGGCTCTGAGATGCCATCCGAGAAGATTTGATTCCACAATTCATTGCGGATTCAACAATCCGCAATGGATCGCGGAATCAAATCAACTCTCAGTTCTTTTGTCAAACGGGTGTATAGTCCATGAAGGCATTGATAACTCAACAGCCAGCTTGGGGGAAGAAATTCTCCCCACTTGGCTCGTGTTAACCTTGTACAGTAAATCAAAGCCCTATTGGGTAGGATACTCAGCTGGACAGACAACAGAAAGCTTGCCAGGCTTGTAGAGGAAGTGGGGAGGGGGTGGTGGTCGCGAGGGCAGATGTGGCATAATCTGTTCTGTGTTATCTGTGTGTAAGGTGAAGGGCTAAATTCACACCTACGGTAGTTTGCAATATTAAGAAGCTGCTTTTCTTTGAAGTGACTCCGGTAAGTTTATCAAATCAGTTGCTATGCTTCAGAGCCGCAAATAGATTGAAGAACTTTTTACCTCTCACTTTAAATAAAAGGTGCCAAGCTTAAGAAAAAGCTTGATCTTAAGAAAAAATCTCTGACCTTTTGTGGTTTGCTAGAAATTAAACAACAGACAGCAGTATTTCACTGCAAATTCTTAACAGGTATTAAGACACCCCCCCCCCACCCCAGCTCGGGTCCACAACACTGATTGTCCAGCACTTTGGGACGTCCTCACGAAATGAAAGGCGCTTCTGTTGTATACATGAAGAATCATAGAATGTTTACAACACAGGAGACCATCGGGCCCATCCTCTGCCAGTGCCAGCGTCCATCACTGCAACTATCTGCTGTAAACTTATTTCTTTGATCCTTCCACACACCTTCAATTGTCTTTTCCCTCAAATACCTGTCTTAATTCTCTTTTGAACGTTGTTACGGTGAAGCGCCTTCAGCCTTCCTGTCCCCACAAATCTGCTTCAATGTTATGGATGTGGGATTAAAAGAATCCCTTTGAGTCCAGTCCACCCCACCAGAGATAATTGGGTTAAAACATGCCCTGGTGTAAGAAAGTCTGACAAGTGTGCGTGTGACTGCACCAGGATTAAATGCAATATCAGCCGCTTATTGAAATACTGGTTGTTGACTGAAGGAACTCCCAGTGACTGCTCACAATCTCACATGTACAGTACTGTACATTGATCCTCATAACAACCGTCAAACAGGAGGCAGGTGCACAGCTCACACGAGATGTGCAAACACTGGAGAGGGGAGGAGGGGAGATAGATTGTGATATTAATGAATAAAAGCGCAGCCAATTGTGGCTGAGGTTTTTTTTTATCTCTGCAACTTTATCACAAGTTCCCAGGTAAGGTGATCCCCTCCCAGATCAGATAGTGTTGGGAGGCTTGGAGGCAGGTGTCTATGAGAGGCTGAGAGAGAGAGAGAGAGAGGTTTCTTAATCACAGGCTGGCATTCCTCAAGCACTGACTGACACCGATCTCTGCCACTTCGCTGTTAGACAGACTTATTGGAGGTGAGCAAACGTGCACTTTAAAAATCACACTCTTTCAGTAACATCGAATGTAACTGGAAATACTACAATTCTGTGGGAGAGTATTCAAATCTCCTTTTGTGGTGGGCAGGTGAGTGGGAGAAAACAGCCCCATTGAGATGACTGGGTTTGTGTGTGAGAGTGTGTGTTGGGGGGGAGAGGTATTATATTACAGTATAGCTTGGGGGGAGGGAAGTTATATATTTGAACAATATAATTTTCAAGTTGTATTTGATTGAGAGAGTTTTGATTTCCTCCTTCCCCAGTTTAAAGGCATTGTTGGTTTGGGGAGAAATCTTATTCCCTCAAACTGTTTGTGGTGTTAAGTGAAATCCAACCACAGCGCCCTGCACTGGTCAGACCACCTGAGGCTTGGGGAACAATGCAGTGGAAGGCTGAGTTGGCTTTTGTTCTCAAGTGGATGTTGTGAATCCCTTAAACACACGTGGATTAACAAATGAAATAGCTTTAAATGGGACTCTGAGCTGCTCCCCAGGATCTTATTTCCAATGATGCAAAAGTTATTTGGGGGGTGGGGACCACCAAGGTCTCTGCCTAACGCAGAAATTGTGGTACAAACAGCGTTTGCAAGTCTCTCTGTCGCCCCTTCTACCTTCTTGGCAGATGAATGGAGTGCAGGTGTCATGGAATTTTCTGGAATGCTGTAAAACTACAATGTGGGCGAGTTTGTTCCAGTTTTAAGTGGTTGAATCCACGTGGATCTTTGCTCAGTTTATTGTTGGACTCAAGCCCTAGGTTGGGTCCTTGGTAACAGAACCCAGATCTCTCCCCCTTCCAAAACCTAGTGTGTGTGTGTGTTTTTTTAATTAAAAAAAGTGCCTCAAACTCTATGACCTCACTTGTTTGTACAGTTAATAGTAAATGGCTGGTTCAGGAGCTGGGCTAGGGAGAGGGTGACAGACTGCTTGGCTTCCTTGCTCCTGCTCCAGCTACACTGATGAAATAAAGTTACAACCTGACAAAGTTTTTCTTTAAAAAATTGTTAATTTTGTTGCTGTTAAAATAATCTCTGGCAAGCAAAATGCCATGCGGCGTTTTTCCTGTTTTGTGAATTTTCCGCGTCAAACCTCCTTGACGTTTCTGAGTAGTGTGTTCTGATTTCATGTGATATTACTGTGTGCTCCATTTGGCTTTAAGTGTCACTGTGTGTGGTGTGTGAATAGAGCAGTACATGGTGGCATGGCACCCTTTGTTTTGGGGGAGTTTGTGACTGTGGGAAATTGCTGTGTGCAAAATATGCCCATGCCACTTTACAATAAACCCTGTAAGATGCTTTAAGATGCCTCGATGAGGTGGTAAAGCGCGATATCAAATACAACGATTATATGAAGACCATAACTGGTGGTTGTTTGGGTTCTGTAGGCTTCAAAATGCAATTAATTAAAACCTTGTTTTATTTTATCCACCCTGCAACACAAATTTATATAGTGTGTCTCACGTTGGGAGGACATTCTAAGGTGCACAATTTGTAGGATTTGCACATGGCGAGGTGAAGATGGATGGGGAAGATGTCCAACAGTAGGTCAAAGAGACGTCTTGAGGGAATGGGGCAAGTTGAAAGTGCAGAGTGGAGGCAGATACGCTGAAAGCCTAACTGCTGATGGTGATGCAGGTGATACAAAGTAAGCCAGTGGCTGGGGGTAGGGTTTTGAGAGCCAGAGGGGGTGGACAAGACCATGGAGGCATTAAATGTGTGTATTCTGATGTAGGACATGAATCCACAACCTTCTGTCTCAAAGGTGAAAATGCTACCTACCTCCTGAGCTAGTGCTACCTACTTCACCACCTAATTAGCAGGTGAAGCAAGAATGATCCGCCATTGCGTGGATTCCTGTAGCTCAGTGGTTAGAACACTCGCCTCACATGCAAAAGACCTGGGTTCTGTTCCGGGCAGGGTGAAATGTTGGGCATGTTTCCTTACTCCACACTCTAGCAGTAAGTAGGAACCTGGTTGCTAGTTGATTGGCAGATCGCTTTTCTGGGGATAATAATACCACCTCATCCAGACAAAATAGTAATTTGATCACTTAATCCACGATTGTTTGTTGTACACTACTGTGTGCAATTGATTGCCGTGTTTTGCCCACAGATATACAGTGAAATCACTTGACAGTATATTCTGTGAAGCTCTTTGGGACGTCTGAAAGATGTGAAAAGCACTATATCAAATGCCAGGATTTTATTATTATTGCAATATTGATAGATACCCCTATTGATAAATCAGTAAGTGGGGAAACTATTTTTTGGGGTCAGCTCCTCCAGTATTCGTGTTGACTCATTTCACAAAGGGAATGAATGGTCAGGTTAATATTTCCCTGGATAATGTTGAGTCTGGGGTCATGGATCCAAAAATTGTACACCACATTATCAAGTCTATGGGGGAAAAAAAGGCCAGTGATTCTGCTTTCCTGTGATGACGTTGCCATTGCTTCATACACAGTGTGCAAGTAATGACAAGCAATCACAAGGAGCAATCTGCTTGAAATGGCAGTGGTTATATCGTATACAGTATGGACTTAACTGGCACATGTTCTAATGTGGCTGTCCTGTGACTTCCATCATTGTTTATTGGGTCTAAACTACACTACCCTGCATTGTATCTTAACCAACAATAGCATGTTCTAACTTTTTTATGTTAAGGTTTATTAAATATTACACTTAATTATTAAATATTACAGTCAATTCACTTTACAGTATATTCTGTAAAGCGCTTTGAGGTGTCCAGAAGACATGATAAGGTGCTCTACCAAATGCAAGGATTATTATTAGACAATGTTAATCAGTGAAGTGATGAAAGTATTTCTTTAATAAATTGGGTCAGAAGATTGTGGGTTTGGGAATGGATTATATAGTCTAGGCTGAATCTAGAGTGCATTACTAAGGAAAGTATTGTATTGCCAAAGGTGCCATTCTTTGAAAGGGTATGATCCACCTGCCTGATCTTCAGCTGAGCAGATCCAGATTTCATGAAAATATTTCAACACGTTTATGAGAAGAACAACAACTTGGATTTGTATTGAGCTCTCCATGCCGGACGGCATCTCGGAGCGCTTGAAGGTGGGATTTAATGACGGATGGAAAAGGAGGAAATTCCAGGATAGGGAGGTGCAATCTGAAAGGTTGGCCACTGGTGATGCCTTAGAGAGGGAGGGGCAGAGCAACAAGCTTGAGTTAACTGACCAGGGATGTTTTAGAGGAGTAAGTACTGGGTTATTGAGGGATTTATATGTGAGAGCGAAGACTTTGAAATTGATCTACTGGAATCCAGTGGAGCCGGTGGGAAATGGTGTGATAGGTTTTTGTACTTGGTTGGCTGAGCATGGGGATGGAACTACTGTAGTAAGTGTTTGGATGGTGAAGTTAGCAGAGATGGTAAGGAGTGACTGTAAAGTACTTGACATTGCTCCAGTCCTTTTTGGTTTGTTTGATGTCTCAACGCGAGTGTGGAGCAGGTATGTTTATGTACGTGATACAGTACACAGCTTTTTCTTTGGGCTGTATAAACAATACTGGTGCTAAACTTCATGAACTTTCAGCCACCGTTGTTCCTACTTGGCAGCTCTCACCTTGCAGTATCTTTGTGGGTTTTAAATGATGACTTGAATAGCCTCATGAGCTTTTAACTGTCTAATCCTATCACTTTGCTTATTTTTCTTTTCGTAATATCTTGTAACTTGTCACTGGAACAAGTTACTTTGAAGAGCTCTTCGCAACCTTGTCACTGTTTGTCCTACATTCTGAGAGACTGGTTGCTTCAACACAAAATACATTTTCTGCATAAAAGTGGCTGTTTGATGCCTGTATCTGTGACACTGTTTTTTCAAACCTGCCCCTTTTTTTTCCCGAGGGACGTTGAATGGTTTGCTTGGAAATATTTTGTGCATTTAAAAAAAAAGTAAGACAGTTATCTAGATGTTTGTTTGAAATCTATGATACATTAATGCCATTCTACGATTATTATTTTTGTATTTTCCAACAAACTGGAATGAAAATAACCTATTCCTCTTAAATTTCATCTTAACATTGTCTATTTATCCATTTTTATACCATTTCCAGTTTACCTGCCACTGTGATGGGAAAACAAATGCATGGAATGTCAAGTCTCCCACCCTGTCCTACCTGACTATTTCCTTGTATAATTAATTTCAGTGCCTTGGGACATTCTCCTGACATGAAAGGCACTTTACCAGTGTAATTTTGTGTTGATGAGGAGGAGTAGTTCTCGAGCAGTTTAACAACTTCTGCAAGAATCTGCGCTATCTCTCCTGTTCTTCAAATATCTGTTTTAGTACATCAGATTACTTACTTCATATCGGACACACTCCCTTATAATAATATTAATAATAACAACAACAATAAAAATGATATTTATTAAGGGTCTTTCAATGTGACTCAACTAAAAAAAAAGGTTGTAGTTTCATTTGATTTGAGGTTAGTATCTCCCTGCCCCATTCTTCCAAAAGTGAAGCATTAAGAAGGAAGATTATGCTACAATTTAGCAAAATTTACATTTGACAGTGTGTCAGCTTGGCTCCATGTTAGCACTCTCACCTCTGAGTCAGAAGGTTGTGGGATTAAGTCTCACGTCAGGACTTGGAATGATATCATCTAAGATAACACTCCTGTGCACTTCTAGGGCTCTTTTGCATTGTCGTAGGTCCCATCCTTTAAATGAGACTTTAAACCAAGGTCCCATCTGCTTGTTCAGGTGGGGGTGAAAGATCCCATGACTATTCAAAATAAAATGGAGTTTCTCCTGGTGTCCTGGCCAAAATCCCCCAAATAAATTTGCCCGCTCAGTCTATGGCTATTTGTGGGACAATGCGGTGTGCAAACTAGCTGGCATGTTTCGCTCACAAAATAGGCAATTCATTTTACAGTATAACCCATGAAGTGGTTTGAGATAATGATAAGGCACTAAATCAAAAGTAAGGATTAGTATTAAAATTGGTGGACAATATTTAAAAACAGCTGAGTGAAAACCACCAAAATAATTCTGTTCCTAAGAATAACTGAGCTCTCCACTGTTTGGAAGTACAAGATGAAAAATTATTACAAGATTGCTTAGTTTTTTAGTGCTCTGATATCAAATCTATTTATCAATCTTTCAGCATTGTGTAATGCATCAAAAGTAATCTGCAGCATTGTGACTAATGTTCTATGAATGTTGACAGAAAATGAATACCTGGATATAGAATGTTGTTTGCACGTTACAGACCCCAATTCAGAGAGAATATTGCGATAATATAGTTGCTCAATACTGTGCTTAAAACATCAAGAGCAGGTGTTGAATTTATAGTGTTACTATAAGGAGTCATATAATGAGTAACTCCTTGCTTTAAATTATGTGCATGCTATAGTAATCAACTTGAATAACAATGAATTGCCTTGCGTTTCATCTGATATACTCCAGGTTACATCAAACCACGTTTTGTGTCAATTTATTGTTTTTGCATTTTAACAAGCGCAACAACTTGCGTTTGTAAAGCGCTATTCTTCTTGGACAGTGTCTCAGAGCACTAAGAAACACTCAAATCCTCGTCCATCAAAATTAATTTTCCTAATTTATTCCGCCTTCTCTGCTTCTTCTTCAACTGATTGCAAGGAAATTATTCTCTCGATCCTACTCCGCATACTTGCAAACGATCACGCAGATATAAAGAATAGAAAGTGTTTTGCTGGCCTAATGATGGTCTAGGATGGCAGAAAGCACATTGAGATGACTTTTCCTGTCAGCTTTATTGAGCTTCCAGTTGGCTACTGGTTAACTATGATCAATATACTGTACTGACTATTTACACAATTTTACTAACATTTCAAATGTTGTAGGAAATGCAAGTTGGTGTGTTTGAAGTTCATGTTATAAAAGTACAGTAATCTTCAGTATCCTAGCAACATGGTTTCTTGTGTTACCATACTGGCTTAAACAACAAGGCAAGTGGGTCGGTAACCCAGGGACACCGATTTTAAATTCGTTGTTAATAGGAACAGAGGGGAGGTGAGGAGAAACCAGCAAGTTGTTTGGATTTGGAAAACATTGCCTGAAAGGATGGTGGAAGCTGATTCGATAACAACTTTTAAGAGAGAAGTAGATAATTATTTGGGGAGGACAGGTTTGCAGGACAGTGGGGCAAGGACAGGGGGGTGGGATTGATTTGGATGGCTCTTTTTAGAGCCGGCACAGACACAATAGGCTGAGTAGCCTCCATCTATGCTGTATAATTCTATGTTCTACAAAAGGCATCTACGAAGGGACGATTGCAAATTTTGCTTGTTTTATCTTCGTGGCTGAATGCCAATTGCCAGCCCTTCATTTGTGTCCAGTTCTCATCTCTTGACACAATCTAGAGTTGTCTCTAGCCACAATCTAAAACAGAGTTGCTCTTGAGAATGCAGTGAATAATTACTTTATTTTGACTTCTCGGAGGCTATGTAAAGTGGCTTTAATTGTCCTATCTATTGGAGATGGTTCAAAGTGGAAATGGTTGAGTGTTAGTGGTTTTGTGCCACATCTTTTTGTAGTACAGTACTTATAGAGTGTACAGTATCTGTTTGTAGTCGTGCAATGACTGATCTGCTGTGCAGTAGTCAATGCAATAACTGAAATGAATGTCCTTTTTAATAGCACAAGAACGTGCGTAGAGTTATAGTTGGAGGGGCTTTGTTTATGACCTTAATCTTTGATGGTGATGCAAGATGCATGTCAGGACTTGATGACTTGCTGCTGAGTAATTATGAAAACTATTAATACATCCAAGTAAAGTTAGTGAGAGTAAGAGATAAGAACATGTTCCTTGCTATAGTACAGAATATAGACATGGCTTTTCCCAGACAAATAGTATTTGAACAGTAATATGACGAGTAGCAGGCTTGATAAGTGGGGGAAAAAATGTATTATATAAACCTGTGCAATTTGCTCCCCATGGAATATAATGGAAAGGATATGGGAATAATGTAGTTTGACTTTGGCATGTAAGGTCACAGAATTTCCATCAATGGGGATGAGAACCACATGGCATCTCCATGTAAAACCAGTTTATTGCATACATTGATGTTGTCTGCATTGGTTCACTTTTTCTTATACTCTGAATCAGCTTTCAGATACATTTTCTCACTCATTCTGACACCTGGAACTTTTGAACAGAACTAATTTAATCCTGATTTATTTCGTAAAATCAAATTAATCAGATTTCCCAGCGTGAGCGAGTGGGGCTGAATGGCTTATTTCAGTACCATCTTGTTCCATGTTGTAAATAATTCCATTGATTCTTGTATATTAAACCTTCAGGGAACACAGAAGTACACATTGCTTTGTGGTTGAATCCTGATGTACAGTATCATGATTTGGAATAATCGAGCATATCCCTTTGTTATGCACTGCCATTGACGTTATTTTTTTGAATAGTGAAGATGTTTCGTTTAAAGGGAAAGCTTTCTTTTTGTTCTGTGAAAAATCTGGTATTCAGGAATTCTATTCCACTGAATAAATTCCTTCTCAGCCATTTGTCTTTGTTATGCATATCAAGAAAGGTCAACTGAAACCACAAGAAATCTGGGTGGGAAATGAACTGGTGGCTGGAACGTACGTTCAACCCTGTCATTCGCAGTGTAGAGTCAGCAGCTCTTCAGGTAACAAGTCGAACTGTTCTGAGAAAACAACAAAACTATGTACATTTGTACAGCGCCTTTCACATCGGGAGGAGAAGGAAGATTTAATGATGAATGATTATTCTGCTACAAGTGGCACATTAATACTGAAAGACGTGGTATCAGTCCTCATCTGCACAATGGACCCGAGGACTGGTTTGCAACTATGGTGATTAAAATCTGATTAATTTGATACTGCTGAGTTCTCGAACCTGGTTAAGTGCCAGCAGTTTCAACATTCCAATCTTTTTCAACAACTGGAGAGGTTCCATACTCGAAAATGCACTACTTGCTATTATAATAAGTACACTTGTTTTTAAGTACACAGAACCCCTGCCTGAAGCAATAATCATAATTGTTGCATTTGATAAAGCACTTTGTCTTCAAGATGTCTTAAACTGCTTTGCTGGGTGTATTGTAAAGTGGCTTTGGCTGTATTTTGTAGGCAAAATAGTAGTAGCTAGTTATTAGCGTAGGAGCAGCAGAAATCCTTAGTTTTCCAAACAAGTTGAGTTGTCATTGATCTTGCATAATGGATGTGTCCTCTGCAAATGTGCCTGAAAAAATGTACCATATTACTGTACTGTAGGAAATAATGTAATCAGTACATAACACGTCAGTGTGCACAATCAAATGCTCTCCCTTCAGTTGTGTGTAGGTTACACATTAGATTATATTCCAATGGTCAGTTTTCTATTTTAATTTTAAAAATTCTCTTTATTGTAATTGGAAATTCCACAATTTGCTGTTTATTATTAAATATTATATTTTCACCCTTGTATTGAGCTTAATTGGGTACTGGAACAGTTTTCTGCCATTCTATGCAAACTCATGAGATGGAGGTGAAATCGATTACCATATTTCTTCCAGATTTGTGAGAAACTTGCTGCTTGAGACCACCTTGCATTATACCCTAGTCTGTCTGGGCACTTTAGCAATTGGAAGCTGTTAAACTACAAAATATGACACAAGAAAGGGTTTGGGAATCTGTACATTAGGAAAGCATGAGCACATTGTAAGCAAGATCTTTGGATGCAAGGTTGAAGTAAATAGGAGCTAAACTGAAATTCTGCCTCCACCTGCTGTATTACAGTAGATGTCACAGTAACAATAACAGTAATCCTTGCATTTGAAATAGTGCCTTATCATATCTTTGAGATGTCTCAAAGTGCTTCATAGAATATACTGTAAAGTGAATTGTCTGTATATTTTGTGGCAGCAGCAAACTATGCACAGCAGTGTCCCACGAACAGTTGTGAATTGAAGTGACCAATAGTTATTGTTTTTTTGAAGGAATGATTATGCCAGGAAGAGCGATCTGCCAATCGACTAGCAACCAGTTCCAACTTACTGCTAGGTAAACAGACACATGTGGAGGTAAGGAAACTTGCCCAACATTTCGACCTGCCAGGATTCAAACCCAGGTCTCTCGCTTGTGAGGCAAGTGCTCTAGCCACTGGGCTACAGGACTCACAATTACTCACAAAAGAGAAATATTGTATTTAGGACTACTAAATACTGTTGGATATTGGATATAAAATACTTTGTTAAGCAAAGCGATGGGTTTTATTTACAGCCTTTCACGTCCTCCCGACGTGAAAGGCGCTCTATAAATGTAATTTGTTGTTGTTGTTGTTTCAAAGCCAAACTGCTGTGAGTTTGATATGCACAGAAATTTCCTTTTTGTTGGAAAGGAGTACTCCCTCTTGGGGTTGTCCCCTTCTCAACCAATTATGGAAATTATTAGGAAATTATGAGGTATTAGAAAGGGTGGGGCACAAGGCAATTTAAATAGATGAACTTTAAGTTTCACTTGTAGTTCAGTGAGAAGTTACAGAAGAAATACAAACAGTATTGTAAATTTGGAACATTAATATTGCCAAAGAGAAGGCTCAAACGCTCTGGGATGATACCCGCGTGAAGGATGCTATATAAATGCAAGTTGTTGTTGAAATCTTATTCCTGTAGTCATAATCCTGTAGAATGTGTTCCCATTTGTACAAATCTGATTCCATGTTGAGAAGTACTGAAAATTGGACACCAATATTTATGAATGTTGGAGACAATCAAAACGAATTATGATTAGTTATGGAGTCCTGTGGCTCAGTGGTTAGAGCACTTGTCTTACAAACGCGAGACCTGTGTTCGAATCCAGGCAAGGCAGGGTGAAATCTTGGGCAGGTTTCCTTGCTCCACATGCCCAATAATAATAATTCCTAAAAAAAACACAATAATAAAATTGGTCATTTCAATCCATGACTGTTTGTGGGACACTGCTGTGCGCAATTGGCTGCCGCATTTATAGAAGACGTGAAAAGGGCTATATCAAATGTAAAGATTATTATTATTATTCGATTACTTGGGTGGAATGGACACCTTTCAGAATATTTATCTTATCTACCAGTGTGTAATTGCTTCCTGGGAGTTCCATGTAATAATCTAGTAAAATTGACATTGACAGCTTAAATTGCACAATTTTATTTCGAACCACTTTGTTCATGTCAGTTTCTGGAGATGAAATTGTGGGTGGTATCGAACATAAAAATAATATAAATACAGTATTATCTCTGAATCATAACGTAGTCAATCTATGATAATTAATGCCGGTAAGTAATCTCGAACAAATCTGAACTTTGTTCGCACTCTTTCACTTACAGCCTCTCCTTCCATGAAAGCGTGGGTGTGAAGTATAGGAACATGATGAGGTCATTCTATCCTCCAAGCTTATTCCACCAGTTATTACTATAATAAGAAAAATATTAATCCTTGCATTTTTTTTGGTGCCTTTCACATCTGGAGGATGTCTTGAGTGCGTCACGGGATTTACTGTAAAGTACAGTGTCTGTACCTTGTCGGTGAATGAGGCAATCAGCAAGGGGAAGGGGAAGGAGAGTAGGCGAGCAGGAAGAGTTAGGAGGGGAGTCAAAGGCGCGGTCAAAGAGGAAGGTCTTGAGACCGGCTTTGAAGGAGGAAAGGGAGGAAGCAAGGTGAGGGACTGTGGTATGGAGTTCCACAGTGTGAGAGCAGAGAGGCAGAAAGCCTGGCCACCGATGGTTGGATGGTTTGCGTGGTGGACACGGAGCAGGCCAGAGCTTGCTGAATGGAGGGGACGGGCAGGCTGATAGGGAGACAACAGGTCTGAGAGATAGGTGGAGGCAAGGCCGTGAATAGCCTTGAAAGGGAGGACGAGGATTTTGAATTCGATCCTTTGGGTGATGGGAAGCCAGTGGAGACGGGCAAGGATCGAGTGATGTGGTCTCTGAGCCTCGTACGGGAGAGTACATGAGCTGCAGAGTTCTGAATGATCTGCAGCCTGTGAAGGGAGGAGCTAGGAAGGCCGACGAGAAGAGAGTTCCCGTAGTCAAGCCTGGAGGTGATAAAGGTGTGAATGAGAGTTTCGGCAGCAGGCGGAATGAGGTAGTGGCGGAGTCTGGCAATATTGTGGCGGTGGTGGAAGGCTGTTCTGGTCATGGAGCGGATATAAGGGAGGAAGGACAGTTCGGGGTCAAACAAGACTCCCAGATTCCTGACTGGCTTTGAGAGGTGGAGAGCGCAGCATTGAATGCTGATGTTGTCAGCGCCTGAGGTGCGGAGGCGCTGACGTGAGCCAATCAGGAGGGCCTCTGTCTGGGGCATTCAAATATGATACTGAATGCTGAGATATTATGGTTAATTTTCACAAAATGCTTCCTTGTCGCCAAATTAGTAAGTTTCTAGCTCAACTAGTACTTAAGTTGAGCCTAGTCTGATTTCTTGTGGGTATTGAGAAGCTGCTTCAGAAAACTACACTGCAGCACTCAAGACATGCACAGTCTTTTCTGTTTGTGTTGCTAGATTTCTGCCAATCTATGTGCAAATTGAAATCTCACATTGTATCCTCGTCTTTTTTCTGCACAAACTTCCCTGCTTTGCCTGTACCTGCATTCCTGAATTTTATCCGCACAAGCAGGAGGTCAGTCGTATTTAAAACTTTTTACATCCCTTCCTATTTTGCAATTCTATCCACAGTGATTGTATCTGCTTATTACTGTACATTGAAATGTCATTCATTCATCTGTTATAGTTTCCTGCTGTGTCAATTTCCTGTTTTCCTTGTGTGGGTGGGATGCATGGAATTCTCAGCTTGGTTGGGATATTCTTATTCATGGTGATGGGATTCTTTATGTGTCAGACACCTATCTGATCCCAAAAAAATGTTTCCCTGTGTTTTCTAAAGATCTCATAGGCCTCTCTACACAGAAGATAATTTCTCCCAGTGTCCTGCCCGATAAAGCTAGTCATTTGTTTCCTGGCTGTTTGTGGAACATTACTGTGCACAAGTTAGCTTCTGGAATTACCTGCAAGTACACAGTCACCACACTTCACAGTATTTATATTTGTGATAAGGTGTTGCTATGTCCAACAACCTGATAACTAGCATCCATTTGAAAGCATGTTAGAATATTAATTGCCAAGATATCTAACATTGCAGTATTTGCTTTCTCCGGTTGCGTGAATAACTAGATGCTACAGACCAGATACAAATACCGCATTTAAATTTGAGTTTGATCTAAATGCTGTTTTTAAGTTCTGCATTGTCCTGTAACTCAATGGTGAGAGCACTCGCCTTACAAGTGAGAGACCTGGGTTTGTTTCTAGGTAGGGTGAAACTTTGGGCAAGTTTCCGAACTCCACATGCCTGATAATAATCCCTAAAGAAACAATAAAAATTTGGTGACTTCAATCCGTAACTGTTTGTGGGACACTACTGTGCTAAATTGGTTGCCGTGTTCATACATAGACAATTCACTTTACAGTACATTCTGTGAAGGTCTTTGAGACGTAAAAAGCACTATATCAAATGCAAGTATTATTATCAAGTGGTATAATTAAATTTTAAGTGCAGTGCTAATCTAACGCATTATCTTGAAAATCATGTGCCCTCCACCTATGATCTCTTTCCGAACTGGTTCACCTACCCACCGAAAAAAACTTCCTGCCTAATGCCTTCCCTCTTCTTTTTAACTATTTTATTTACAGAAAGTTTAACAACTATTGAGGCTTGTACTGATGACCATGCAATGGCTAGTATTGTCCCACCAGTCTCCTTTCGAATACTTACTGGTGTTGACTCTTGAAGAACCTGTTTAACCGGAATGCTGAGTAACTATAGAGATAAAGATGCATTTCTGTTCCATGTGTATCTTATTTCAAATTATATAGGGTTAAAATGTGGTTTCCTTGGTGGGGGGTGGGACTGTATTGTCACCTTGGAGACATGCCTCCAGCTGAAGTTTTGCTCTTCTCTTCGACGTGACTTTTGCTCTTTCCTTTTACCCTTTTACCCTTTTACCTTGCTCACCTTCTTTGCTGCCTGTTTTCCTTCTTGTGTTTTGATGTGTTCACTGAAACCCGTTTCCAAAGCCACATCTCTTTCCCCCGTAACAGTCCAAAACTGCACCTCCATGGATGCTGCCTGACCCACTGAGTGTTCCCAGCGATCTCTTGTTCTTTTTGTTCCAGCTGAATGTTGGAATTGAGTCAATCCCCTTTGGCAGTCTTGGTAAATTTTCTGAGTTAGGTGGGTCTACAGACCCACAGAGTTCTCCTGATAATAAACCAGCCAACCTGGTTCACCAGCAAGACACTGAAGGGAGTGATTCACTCTGTTTCTGTTAACCCCGTGAGGCCCAAACCTAATTAATAGGGTGAATTTAGCTGGAAAAGCAGTGGGGAAACTTGACAAATAAAACTTTCAATGGCAAGCAATGCAGTTTCAGCTTGTTTAAACTCCAGTAAAACCTCATTGCATGGTATGGATTGCCCGAGTTTTAGCTTTTGTCAGCCTATGCCTAATACTCTATTGAATTAGCTTAAACAGGGTGTGTGCCTCCAGGGAAAATATCCATTCCATCCCTGACATGAGGAAATTTCAAATATAAGTGACATATGTGGGAACATTGTCTAGTTTGGATACTCTTAAGCATGGTTATGGGTTTCCACATATGTTGAACACTGAGTTCATCAAAAAACTGCAGTGGTTTGGATCCATAAACTTAAAATGAAAAAAAAGCTGCTTTTCAGTCATTGGGTTGCCACTGATGTCACTTCCTTTGCAAAATAATGTCAGTAATGTTTCCTGCTCACATGTACATGTGAACATGAACTTTGCATTCACAAGTGATTTTCATTGGCGAGCTGAAAAGCTGGAGAGAGGACATATTTTAATTTTAATTTAGGTCAGTGCCAAAATCCTGGCATCACCTTTTCAATATAGAATAATAACCCGTGTGCCCAGCCTACACCAGGGTGCCTTAGAGGTGTTGCCCACAATGCAATCTAGTCTCTTGACCGTAATCGTGGAATGATGGATCACAGAAACAGGTATTTTGCTCCAGATAGTCCAACTAATTGAATGCTTCCCATCCCCCATCATTTCCTGTCCTCTACCCCCATTTTCTCACTTGTCCTCTTGGCCCTGCCTCCCCCCCTCTCTCTGAGTCCTTAAAAGCCTCTCCCTCCTAAGGGACTGGTGGGACAACATGCCCCAGTTCTGACGAAGGGTGGTGGACCTGAAACGTTAACTCGCTTTCCTTTCTCCATAAGTTATTCCTGACCAGCTGAGTACTTGGTTTATAACTTGGAGTAACTTGCAAACTGGACTGTACATTTTGAATCTGCTGTATAATTCTCAATTGTGTTCATGCAGCAGATTAAATTATAGTGTTCTGTTTATTGAAATATTTATAGGACCTTTCAGGTGTTTAAATCTAGGGTGGAAGGGAGAATTTTCAATCTATAATTAAGCAATGTAAATATCAGAATAAACTAAACTGTACACATGATGACTTGGGTAACTTGACTCCAAACTAGCTGAGCCCCAGCTGAGTTTGAGGATTCGGGAAAAATAAAAATGAGCTTGTAGCTGTTGGATTTCAAACTTGCTCAATTGATAGGAACAGTTTAACACTCTTGCCTTTGAATCTGAAGGCTGTGGGTTGAAGCCCCACATCATTTTTTTTGAGCTCGTAGTTTATGGTGATTTACACTCCAGTGTGATATTGGGGAAGCATTACACTATCAGATGATCTCCTGCCCGTTTAGGGGGATATTAAAGATCCAATAACAGTATTTGAAAAGAGAGGAGAGTTTGTCCTGTTGCCCTGGTCAACAATTCTACCCACAACCACCTCACTTCATGGTGAAACGCTGATACAACTTGTGTATTTGGGAGACCCAAATGTAAAGGATTAATGGAGAGTATCTTCATTGTGAATGATATTAAAATGTACCACTATAATCATTATTTGTGCTAAATGAGAAGCAATGTTCAAAAAAGAGATTGTTACTGATTGAAAGAAGCATTGGGTATATTTATAATTTCAGATGAAAGATTTGTGTTTTTATTGCTGTATGGATTGTAACATTTGAATTTATTTTGCAGCATTGACCTTGGATATATCTTGCACATCTGAAAATGTCTTTCAAAGATCTGACATCTAGAGCGGTACGGTTGTATGATGAATGGCTCAAAGATGCTGGTAGGTTTCGTTCTTGGTGGGAGGGGGTGTACTTTGGTGGGTACTTAGCATTGAATTGATTATTCATATAAAATTGGTGCTTGTTTAGAATAAGTTGCTTGTGTCGATAATGTCTGCATTATATTGAGGGATGACTATTGGTGACTTATGTGTAGAATGTTAATGTATTTTCCTACAAGCTGTGAAGCCAGCTAATCAGTCCCCTGACACTGCCAATTTTCTGATATGTAAGCATGCGTGTATAACTGAGTTCAACTGAATACTGAAACAAAAACAGAAGTTGTTGGGAAAACTCAGCAGGTCAGGCAGCATCCATGGAGAAAGGAAAAGGAGTCAACGTTTTGGGTCCACAACCCTTCGTCAGAACTTGGGCTTGTTTAGCCCCAGTTCTGACAAAGGGTTGTAGATCCGAAACGTTGACTCCTTTTCCTTTCTCCATGGATGCTGCCTGACCTGCTGAGTTTCCCCAGCAACTTCTATTTTTGTTTCAGATTCCCAGCATCTGTAGTATTTTGTGTTTTGTTCAACTGAATACTGTTGCCCTTGACTAATCTTTTATTAGTTTCAAATTCCACTTCGAGTTGAAAGTAAACTAACTGGTAGTTTATTGACCTGATCTGGCAATTGGCATGCTATTGATACCATGTGATGTATATAATGCCCTTATTGTTGGCATTGAACCCATGCTCCCTCTGGGCGATATCATTGCAGACACATGGTAAACTTCCAAATGCATTTTGATGCCACGCAAATCTACTTTGCCTCCTCCGGGCAGACATCAGGGTCTGGATGAGTGAGTGCAAACTTCCTGCAGCTGAAAGTGGACAAGACGGAAGCCATACTCCTTGGCTCCCATCTACATCTTCACTCTTCACTCCTGTGGATCCGAACTCCTCAAACTCCCTGGGCACTCCCTCAGACTCGCCAAACCAGTGCGCAATCTAGGCGTTCAGTTCGACCCCTAGCTGTCCTTGCTCCCTTACATCCAGTCCCTGATCAGGACAACAACAAAAAATTACATTTGTAGAGCACCTTTCTCATTGGGAAGTTTTTCAATGTTTCAAACTCGAGCTGGGGTTGGGATCGGGGAGGGTGGAGGAAAAGGAGGGGATTTGGGGTAATCCATGGCACTGTCAAAGAGGAGAGTCTTGAGGCGGCACTTGAAGGAGGCAAGGGAGGGTGTGAAATGGAGGGATTGTGGGATGAAGTTGCAGAGCTATGGGGCAGAGTGGCTGAAGGCTCACCTGCCGATGATAGGAGGGTGGGTCGGGGGACATGGAGCAGGCCGGAGCCTGCTGAGCGGAGGGAGTGGGCAGGTTGGTAGAGGATTAGGGGTCGCAAAGGTAGGGTGGGGCGAGGCTATGGAGGGCTTCAAAAGTGAGGACCAGGATCTTGAAATCTCTGGGTGGTGGGGAGCCAGTGGAGTCGAGCGAGGATGGGGGAGATGGGTTTGCGGAGCTTGGAGTGGCCCACAGAGTTCTGGATAATCTGCAGCCTATGGAGGGAGGAATTGGGAAGGCTGACAAAGTGGGCATTGGCGTAGTCGAGCCTGGATATGATGAAGGCATGAATGAGGCTGGCCTGAGAGGTGAGGTAGTGGCGGGGTCGGGTAATGTTGCGGAGGTGAGGGAAGGCAGAGTGGGTCATGGCTTGTGAGGGAGGAAAGACAGTTAAGGGTCAAACAAGATACCTAGTTTCCTGACTGGCTTGGTGAGGAGAAAGGTGCAACCATGGTGGTTGATGTGCCATGTGAATGTGCTGGCGCGAGCCAATCAGGGGAACCTCGGTCTTGTTGACGTTCAACTTCAGAAAGTTAGCTCTTATTCAGGAGTTGATGTCTGACAGGTAGTCTTGTCAGGACAGCAGTGGTCCCAGAATCGAGGGTAGAGGCAGAAAGATAGAGTTGGGGGTCATCCGCATACATGTGGATGTTGACCCTGTGTCTGCGGATGTCAGTCATGGGTATGCATACATACCCAGATCAAACTCCGTACCCTCATCTGACCAGTTCTGACCAGGCTCCACTGGAAGCTTCCATCATTGAACGGATCAACTTCAAGATCCTCATGCTTGTGTTCAATTCCCTTAACTCTCTGGCAACCACCTACCTTTCCAACCTCCTCAATTCCCTCCGCTCGACTGGTTTGTGCCTCCTGCTTGTCCCTCGCACCCTCTGTCCCACCATTGGAAATTGCGCTTTCAGCCACTACATCCCGAAACTCTGGAAAACTCTCCCTCAATCCCTCTGCCTTGCCCCATCTCTCCCGTTTTTCAAGTCCTACCTGAGAACCTTCCACTTTGACCGTGCTTACGGAAACCTCCCCAACCCACCCCCCCACCAACCACCGGCTTGGAGTCGGGCTCTGTCACTGCTCTGAGACACTACCCAGGGTGGAGGGGGGCTATACAAGTACAAGTTGTTGTTCTTGTACTTGGTGCAATAATTATATGCAACTATTGGTTGGTGTCACAAAGAACAATGATCAAACAAAATTGTACTGTGCTCTCTCCTGGTGATCATGATTGAGCTATGGGCCAATGAGTGCTGAAAGCTCTAATACTAAGTAACCATTATTCATGTGTGACAGAGGATTAATGTCAGAACAATGTTTGACCAGCTTTGGTGCTTTCCATAGACATCTACACAAAAATACTTTGGGCCAGTGGATAAGGATCAGTATTTTTTCATTATTTCCTTTCTGTTTCCCTAAAATGTTTAACTGGCATTTTCACAATGGTTATCTATTCCACACAACCAAGATGCCCAACTTGAACCTTCTTAGTCTGTATAATTCTATACTACACCAAGGGCTTTGGGATGTTTTTACATAAATGTAAATCATGCCATGCAGTGCCTTTTCACACCCAACCTTTATAGATCCTAGTTTTCATATCATATGAGTTTTACTGTAGCAGAGTTCCAAATTATAAACTCAAAATTGAAATGGGCTCTGCATGTAAGTAATAAATAATAATAATTAAACACATTTGATTTAGAGCCTTTTACCTCACGAGACTGAGGAGATTTAGCAAAGTGTATTTTGTGCGTGGATGGTATTCTTGTCTGATGGGCTGTTTTATTTTCTCCTAGACCCCAGAGTTGAAGACTGGCCATTAATGTCTTCTCCACTCCCTCAAACTATTATCATTGGAGCCTACATCTACTTTGTAACCTCTTTTGGCCCAAAGTTTATGGAAAACAGGAAGCCATTGAACCTGAAGCATATCATGATTGTGTACAACATTTCCTTGGTGTTATTTTCATTATACATGTGCTATGAAGTAAGTATTTTACAAAGGTTTATAAAAGAACATGTAGCATGGAAACTGGTCACTCAGCCCAACCAGCCAGTGTCTGTGTGTATATTCCACACAAGTCTTCACCCATTTCTTACTCCCTCCCATACCCTTCTATTCTACTTTGACTCATGTGGAGGTCTATCTTCCTCTTGAATGTCTGACTTATTCAACCATCACTTCTGGTAGTGAGTTCACAATTTTACTACTCTCTATGTGAAGTATTCCTCCTAAATTCTCCATACATCCTCTAGTCGCTATCATATTTGTGTACCCTGTTGTCAGACTCCCTGACTAGTGGAAACAGACTATTTATGTGAACATTATCAAATCCTTTTATAATTTTAAAACTCTTCTATTGGGTTTCCCTTAAATGTCTCTTCTCTAGTGGAAAAAAATATTCACTATATTGTGACTTGTGGCATTGCAGCGTTGCATCTATTGTAATATCCCTGACCTTGTTTAAACCTAACTCTTTGATCAATTATTAGATCAATTTTCCCTAACTTCCCACTTGATTCCCAGGCCAGCTTGGGTTTCGAATCAGGATTGTTTTAATGCTTTGGGAACATCCTCCTCTTGTGAAAGGTGCTATATAATGTATTGTACATTTCCCCCAAACACACAACAAAAACTCTTGGAAATGTTATATTAGATAGGTGGCTAGTTGGATATGCCAAAGCTGGTAGTTGGATGAACTGAAGTTTAAACCATCTCTTCATGGTTAGAATTGGCACTGGTGAGTGAAATGATGCATACTGTATCTTTGCAAGTGGTGCCATTAGGTCTTTAATATCCATTTGAATAGGAAGAAAGACTTCAATGTCTCACCTGAAAGAGAACTTCTGACATTGTGTCCTCCCCTAGCACCAGGGTGAGCTCAAAATCCCAATTTAGGGAGTGAATTCACAACCTTTTGATTCAGTGGCAAGAGTGCAACCAACTTGATTAGGTTGACAGTATGTTGCACATTGTCTGATGTTTTGTGGGAGGGCAGAGGAATGAAAAGAGATGCACTTCTCAATCAGTGGTACTCACACCTCTTGGTGGTCAAAAGTTCATGGTTTGAAACTCCATATCCAAGCTGGAGCTCATAATTTGGGGCTGACACTCTATTATACTGATGAGAGTAGTGCTGTTCCATCTTGCAAATGAGAAGTGAGATCCAGGAGGTAGTCTTGATAGTGAATCGAGTTGCAGTTTGCATAGAATCCTGGTCTATGTAAATTGTTGGTGTCTGTCAGACTGAGTATGCTAAATTGGTCTGTCTTTTCTTGAGTTAGGGAGAGGGAAAAAACAGTTGGGGTTCTAGCTCCACTTCACTCTACACCTCCATTGGTGAGTGGCAGCTGGGATTTCAATTCTGCCACAAGGACAATTTGCACCCATGAGAACCTCGTCATAGCAAGAGAAGGCGAGACCAGAGGCAGAGCGGAATATACCAGCAAGGAGGGCTTTTCTTAAGGAGAAAACAAAATGATCACAGTAAATTTTAATTGAAAACTCACATAATTATAATAATAATCCTTGCATTTGATACAGCGCTTTTCACATCTTATCGATGTCTCAAAGATCTTCACAGAATATACTGTTAAGTGAATTGACTGTATATTTGTGGGCAAAACATCTAGCCATTTCTAAATCTATGGTTGAACATTCAACGGGTGGGATACTATCATCATTCAACCATTGTGGATGGTGGGGTAGCCAATTACCTCCAAGAAAACCATTGTAGGATTTTTTTATTCAAATTTTTTTGAATAGAATAGTGTAAATGTTTTTTGTTGAAAGCCATTTTAAAGAACTTCAAACAATGTTGGGTATATGTTGGCTGTTTTGTTTGGGCTAAACCCAAACAAAAGGTTGCACTGTTCCCTGCTGGCTGGTGGATAATTTGCATTTGCAAACAAGTAAAATAATACCTCAACTAGATTATGGTATTCATGTTAACATGTAACCAGAACTGGCTTGTATAATTTTGTCACTCTACCTTTGTTTAACTAGACAGCAGCAAAGGTTCCAAGTACAGTTGAATGGGTCAGAATTTATTTTGTGCTGGTGAATTTCTGCAATATGATGATATTCCCACTGTTGAATCCAATGATTTGTGATTCTCCGCTAAATGCTGTGTGAACCAGTAGACTGATTTTTTTTTTTCTTTTACAAGCACCGCAGCCAACTGAAAGCAGCTATAAGTCATTGCAGTACAAACAAATCTTGTCACATCTATGAAATGTGCGCAAGTATGTTAAACTTGGCAACCAGTCTGGAATTTCAAACCCTCCTCAGAGTGGCATAATCTGAATTAATGAGCTCATGTAATGTTGCCATCACTGTGAATGGGCTTGATTCTCTTCCTTTATAGGTTAAATTTATTTTCCAACCAAGGATCTAAGTTGGGCTACCATTTTGACTAGCTGTTGGTGTGAATCTGTCTTGCTCAGCTACTGAGGGCTCCAAATACTTTTTCCTTTAAATACCAACAATGGTGCTTTGCCACCCAAACTCAAGTGAGCATTCATGTCCAAATGTGCACCTTATTGACATGTACTTACTCTTCTAACCTACAGTTTCTCATGTCTGGATGGGGCACAGGATACTCGTTCCGCTGTGACATTGTGGATTATTCCAGCTCTCCACAAGCCCTCAGGGTAAGTAAATACAGTAAAAGTCCATTTATCCGGCACCCTCTGGACCTGGCCGATGCTGGTTAAAGATCGTGCCCGATATTCAGCCAAAAATGCAAATAAATAAATAAATAATGCATTTTTCTGGATAAATTCTGGTTAATTGAATGTAGAGTTTTTTTGAGGTGCCGGTTATACGGAAGTTACAGTTGATCGGGTGCCGGATAAATGGGCTTTTACTGTATTTAACTATTCTTGCGGTTATACACTTTTTTTTGCTCTTTATAAGACTAGTTTCTTTTGGTGATAAACTCACTGCAAAATAGCTGGTTTTCTGGTTCCAAACCTGCTAAGACCCCAACTTGGAGTCATTCTCCCATTGTCTCCGCAAACAGAACCTGATTCCACAATGAAACGTTGCTGAGTCGGAGTGTGTGGACATCTTGAAGTCATTATGATGACCTCGAGAGCAAGTATGAATATTTTTTTAAAGGCAGCACGAACCATTAAAATGCTTGTTTTGTCATCTCCACTTACCAAATAAAAGAATGTATGTGGGTGGGAGGAGGAAGGAATTTTTTGTTTTGAGGGTGTACCTTCAGCCTACACTATTTAGGTAGCAAACCTGATTGGACTATGATAGTTAGTTGGGTAGCAGAGTTCACCAATTTACTGAACTTCATTAAAATATTTGTCCACTTATGTCAATGCATACACAGACAGAATGTTGTTTGCCACAAGCGAGCTTTGGAGACGATGGTAAAAATGATAAATGCTCAAATACTGTCATGCTACATTTGAAGTTTCCGCAGCTTCAATGTTGTTGTGGCATGAGTAACTGGTGGGAGAAGCCCTATGGAACACACTAACACATGGGTATGTGCAATTCACACTGGTCCCAATTAAAGATGATAACCTCTCATTCCAGTGTTTTTTTCTGTTAAAGCTCTGTACAGGCCAATTGCAGCAAAATATTTCATTGGAATGGATCTCCTGGCACTAAACTCAATGAGAGTCTTTTTGCCTACAGAGACGTTCCTGCCATTGGAGATATTGGCTGAAAGACCTTCATTTGATGGTTCAGTCGCCCCAGTTCTGTTGCTGGTGAAATTGCAATGCTGAGCGGTTGATTTGTGATTACCTCGGCACAGTGGTTTTCTTTGTTTCTGTTAGAAATCCCATGATGAGAAGTCTCTGATAAATATTAAGACTATTAGAAATGCAAATAGAATTTTTAAAATTAAGTTTAATCTTCAAAGGGTTTCAAATTCCATGCACTTTTGTGGGGAGGAAGAATTTGCAGACTATTGCCACTGTGTACAATCTGACTCCACCACTTTTAAACTTGGACATTTAGTGATTTCCTTTGAAAAAGGTTTGTGCTTTCTTGTTCTGATATATATTTTTGGCCCTTAGATGGCATGGACCTGCTGGCTTTTTTATATGTCAAAGTTCATCGAATTGTTGGACACTGTAAGTATAAATAAGGGTAAATGAAAAGGAAGATGTTCTGATGTTTTGTGGTGAGAAAGCGGCAGCTTTCAGAATTCTGTTTGACATGTCAGTTTGCTGTCAATGTTGATTGAAATATTCAGTAACTTCATGGGTCAAAATAAAACCACATTAGATGGACAATTTTAAACTGTTTTAAATTGTTCTATGAAGGTGTGGAAAACACTATTTCAAATGCAAGGATTATTATTATATATAATAAGTGGACAATAGACTTTTTTTATCTGTAGAATTTCCAATTAACTTGCAAATTGCACTTTACTTGCCAAAATAGTTAACTGCAACACAATTTAAATTCATATAGCGCCTTTCACATCGTGAGAACTTTTCAAAGCTATTTGCAGTACTCATGGGGGAAGTGGGGTGTTGACTACTGACTAAAGTAACCATTGGCTAGACTAACTACTGATGGCAGTGAATTGGAATTGGGTTTTGACCAATGTCCCATTGATATTTATAATTAGGTAATTACCAATTACCAGTGTCCTTAATTTCCAACATTTTTTTTCAGTTTTTGTAAAAGTCAAATGATCTTTCAATTTTTTTCACAGGTCTTCTTTGTGCTTCGGAAAAAGAACAGTCAAGTGACATTCCTTCACGTATATCATCATTCTATCATGCCTTTCACATGGTGGTATGGAGTCAAATTTGCTCCAGGTATATTACTAGGCTTAACCTGAGAAATAATAATAATAATTAATAATATTATAATATTATTATTACTGAGCTTAACATGAGAAATGGGCAGGGAATTTGCTAAACTTAGACGTGAACTCATCCAAAACTCTGCCGCCCGCATACTCACCTGCACCAAACTTTGCTTCCCCATTACCCTAGTCCTTGCCAGACTTCACTGGCTCCCTTTCCCTGAGAGGATCGACTTCAAGATCCTCACCCTTGTTTTCAAGTCCTCCACTCCTCTGCACCCCACTACCTCTCTGAGGTCCTCTCTCCTCAAACCAGTTCCCGTAGCCTTCGCTTCACTGGGTCTGGCCTCCTCCGTGTCCCCCGAATCCTCCACTCCATCCTCGGCGGCCGGGCCTTCAGCCACTACGCCCCGAAGCTCTGGAATTCCCTTTCTCACTACTTTCGTCTTGCCCCCTCTTTTCTCAGTTTCAGGTCCCACCTGAAGACCTTTCTCTTCGACTGCGCCTTTGGTCACCTTTGTGCCCCTGGCTCGGTCCCGGGATCCGCTATTGTGAAGTGCTCTGAGACGCCGTCCGGTGTGGAGGGCGCTATATAAATCGATGTTGTTGTTGTTGTGAAATACTGAGAAGTGAAAACATGTTAACTAACAAATAACCCATGCTACATTTACCACTATTTCCTGTAAAAGAACTGCAGTAAGGAAATAGTTTGCTTGCTATAGAAGTATTGAACTTTTGCAGTAACGAGCTTTCAGCCATTGGGTGGTGCAAGCATTTTTGTGTTGTATGGTACAAGTAGTTATAAAATGTACAAGTGTCCTCTAGTGGCACAAGAACCAAATGCAGTTGAAAGGAACCCACTGTGTTAGTCAACCTGAGTTAGAACCCTGCTTTTATTTCAGCAATGCAACATATGTGTTACACACTTGGAATTATAGCAACTTCCCCTTTTCCTTACAATCATGATGATTTGATAAGGTGCTGTATCAAATGCAAGGTCGGGTCCGTCGATATGGAAATTTCCCAATATCGATGTATCAGTGGGCTCATATGATATATACGGATATATCGATATTTCCGGGTTTTTTATACTGCGTATGCGCGCGCATGTGTGCGCATTCGGGGGTACGCGCGCATTCGGGGGTACGCGCGCATTCGGGGGTACGCGCGCATTTGGGGGTACACCCGCATTCGGAGGTGCGCGTGCATATGGATGTGCACGCGCATTTCATGCTCGAGGTCCAGGAGGTTTGCAATGCCGTTGACAAGGTAAGTTGAAAAAGTTTGCATTATACCGATATAACCCATATATCGATATATTGCCGGATACGAGATACCGATATTTGCGATATACTGATATTTTTCTGGATACCGAATTTTTTGATATATCGATATATTTGAATTTCTAATATCGGCATATCGATATGAAATTTTTTATCGATATAACCGATATATCGATATATCGCCGGACACTAATGCAAGGGTTATTACATATTACAGTAATACATATTTATATAGTGGTTTTCATGTAATTAGTCATTACAAATAGAAATATGCAAGGCCAAGTTAACCATATCAATTACTGTACAGATAGCTGGTTTATAGCTCTTGCATGAGCAAATTATATTCAATACTCAAATCCTTGATGTTGCGCATTATGTCATTCAGATGTCTTGAAGGCTTCAAGATTTTATCGTGAATTGTAGTGACTGTGGATTTGTAGGCAAGCATAGCAGTGACTCGTAATGTTAAGGAGATGAGTTCAAACTCCTCGTTCTGGCCTTCAAGATCCTCCACGGACTTGCTCCTTCCTCTGTGACACACTAACCTTATTTCAAACTGTCCCCTCCTATCACTCAGCAGGCTCTGTCCTGTTCCATGGCCCCTCCCTGGCCTGCCCCACCATTGGCGGTCGGGGCTTCAGCTTCTCTGCCCCCAGCTTTTGGAACACCATCATCTTGCTCCCTCTCTTGCCTCTTTCAAAGCACGTCTTAAGACCATCTTGTTCAGCCACCCTCCCTGCCTTCCACCCACCCTCATCCCAACTCCTTGCTCAGTTCCAAATCCCTGACTGTGCAGTACCTTGGGACATCCTTGTGACATGAAGCTTGCTATACAAATGCAATTTGCTGTTGTTGGTACTCAGCATGATGAGAAACAAGGTCACTGAATTTTTAGTTAGCAAACTGTACCTACATATCACAGTTCTTGTCCAGTAACATAATTACTACTGTACTAAGTATTTGCGCTGCAAGTTCAATTTTCTGTAAGTTCTAGACAGTTCTGCATTTGTAACTTATATTCAACTTGATTGCTTGGCACATGGGGGTTTAAACTTTGTATATTCTATTAATATTTGAGGAACCCAACCAACTTAACTTTTTTTCATCCTTTCTCTATCTCCTCTCCCCTTGCAGGAGGTCTCGGAACCTTTCATGCTCTTGTAAATTGTGTTGTACATGTCATCATGTATACTTATTATGGCCTTTCTGCAATGGGACCAGTTTACCAGAAGTATCTGTGGTGGAAAAAGTACATGACCACAGTTCAGCTAGTGAGTATTACTGATGTTATTTTATTTCATGTGATTTTGAGAAAAGGTTCCCACATTGTGGATTACTATAAACTACAACTTGCAATTTCCATAGCACATTTGAGGTAAATGAATTCACAAAATGCTTTACCACTGTATATTGGACTAATCAAAGAGTATTGCAATGCAGGCCAGTGAGGCAGTTAATTTTCAGCAGTTGACAAATTGAGATTTTTAATCAATTAACTTAAAAATGGGGGAAGTCTCATCAAGTGAATTTAGGCTGGATTAATTGGTTAAGAAAATAATTACTTTGGAATGGTGACACATAGCTAGTTCCCTCTTGGTGCACCTGACTCACAATAGAAACTTAACTTAATGACTTTGAAGCATGCTCTCATTAGAGTTGACTTAAATTTTATAATGTGGTTTGGTGGCATGGTAAATTGCCTCTTTTCAGCACCATTACCCAGTGTTATATACCCATTCTCCTGGTCTATTGCCCCTAAAACACCCCGATTCTTATACCTCCGCTCTCCTCCTCCCTGACCCTCTGCTTATAATGGGCGACTTCAACTTCCACCTAAACTCCCTTGGCACCACATCCTCAGATTTCACTGCCCACCTCTCCTTAACCCTCACCCTCCACATCAACTCACCGAACCACAAAAGTGGCCACTCCCTCAACACATGGCATTTCCACCTGTGCATCACAGACAAGGCCATCTTGGACCACTTCATCATCTCCTTCCATTCTCACTTGCCTCTCTCCTTCATCAAGACCTCTAACCCTATTTTACTACCAATGGAAAAGGCTTCCCCTTGAGACCCTCACAAAGGCCCTCTCATCCCAAGACCTGCTAACTCTTTTGCCTCCCATCTGCAGTGACCCTGAAGCAGCCATCAAGCTGCTCCATGATTGCCTCCCATCCACCTTCAACTCCCTCGTTCCCCAGAAATCCAGGACTGTATCCAAACCCATCCGATCCACTGGTACAACAGCCATCTCTGCTCCCTAAAATCCGAAACCAGGCTGCTAGAGCTCAGGTGGCGGAAAACTAGCCTCAAGATTCACCACCAGCTGTAGCTCGAGCATCTTCACAGCTTCTGCCATTCCCCATCACAAGCACAAAAACCCCACTCCTTTTATAAAAATAAGAAATACTACCCTCGATCCCTCCAACCTCGGCCACTACTGCCCTGTCTCAAACTTGCATTTTGCATTCCCTCCCTCATTTTGCATGCCCTTCCTTGAAAAGCTCCATGATGGTTGGGAACATCCATCCAGCTTCTGAAAGTCACAAATATGTCCTCTCTATCTGTGACCAGGGCTCCCTCTGCTTCCTCATCCTCCTGGTGTCCTCTGCTGGATTCGACACAGTTTGATCACTCCATCCTCCTCCATCACCTGCCCTCCGTCATCCACCTCACTGGGACTGTGCTCATTTGGTTCAAGTTCTGCCTTACAAACCGCCAACACTACATTTCTGGAAATGGTTTTTCTTCTAATTTCTGCTCCCTCCCTCAACCTTTCACCTCATCCCCTCCTTTTCCATCTCTAGGTCATGCCTGAAGACCTTTCACTTCAACCATGCTTATGGTCACCTACCCCCTCCCACTAGCTCGGCCTTGGGCTCTGCCATTGTGAAGCACCCTGAGATGCCACCCGACATAAAGGGCACTATATAAATGCTTGTTGTTGTGTACTCTTGAGCAGCCTTCTGTGTAATTGATCATTGCTCTATCTAGCACGTTCAAAGGGGTGCTCTTACAACAGGTGACCATGTGCAAGTGGGAGAATATCACATAATTCATGGGATAGCTGTTAAATTCTGATTTAATGTGTTGAAGTTATTTGTAAGTTCTTTCTGACTTGCTCTATTCACTGTTCATCTTCAGTTTTTTCTCAATATCTAGTTGGTGACAATTCCTAACTATTCTAACATGATTTCTTAATACGTATTGTATTTAGATCCCCAAATTACAACAAATTTAAACCTTTTTTTTGTTCTTCCAGGTCCAGTTTGTGACTATTACTGTTCATATTGGGCAGTTCTTTTTCATGAAAAACTGTCAGTACCAATACCCAATCTTCCTCTACGTCATCTGGCTGTATGGAGTTGTGTTCATGATTTTGTTCCTCAATTTCTGGTACCATGCATATACAAAGGGTCAGAGGTTGCCAAAAGAGATGACAAAGGGTCAGAGGTTGCCAAAAGACATGACAAAGAAACAGAAGAAAGAACAATAAAAATTCTACCACCAGAATATAATTCTACTGCTGGAATGTGATTAACTGGTACTTTAAGCTCTAAGTAATTGTGAGGAACATGTACTCCATTCGAGTACATATTTTTAAATTGGATAATGTGTGTATTTGTGATGAATGTAATGCTTGTGATCTTAATTTGTTTGTTACCAAAGCATGCTACCATGTAGCTGCTAAACTTGTCAAAGTAAAGTTTCAATCTTGTTAGAAAGCAGCACATTCCTCACAATCTTAATACAGTAAAAGTCTGTTTATCCGTGGCCCAATCAACCGTAACGTCCGTATAACTGGCGGCGCAAAAAAAGTTATGCATTCGATTAACCGGAATTTATCTGACACAATATTATAATTTTTTGGGGGGGTGTTTTTGGCTGAATACCTGGCACGTGCTTTAACCAGCATTGGCCAGGTTCCAAGGGTGCCGGATAAACGGACTTTTACTGTACTGTACTTTGCCTGAGCTCTAAATCATGCCTATTGTTTCACTTACTGCAATGTGGACAAGTCCATTTTAAACTTTGTACTAAAGTAGGATGGCACACAAGGCTCCACTTCTTGTTGCACCTTGAGCATTAGTAATGTTTAGCAATTGCAGAGTGATGTTTTGGTTTCAACCTTGACACTGTTAATGTAAATAAGGCAACTTCCAAGAGGGGTTTCCTTCAAATAGGCAAGAGGGTTATTCTTGCATTTATTATGATTTGCATTAACCACATTGTAACTGATCCAACATGTAATTTTCGTCTACATTGGAATCAGCTTTAGCCAGATACATAAGGGCAGGGAGTTTTGTCCGATTTACCCAGCGTTCAGTAATCAAAGTTTTTTCTCTTCCCGCTCAACAAATCGTCTCCTCTGCTGATGACCTCTTCTCTCCCATTACCGTTCCCATCGTTCTGGATGTGGACCAATTAGCGGCAGCTTCGAGAGGTATCACATCAGTCCCGCTACTAATTGGTCCCCTTCACTTCTAACACATGCAGTTACTGCTCCCCCCACCAAGCTGCTTGTGAATGGCTGGAGTTCTCTCACTCAGTGTGACTCTCCCCATCTCCATTCTAGAGCCACTTGTGGTTGAATGGAGCCGCTTGTGACACAATACATTCAGCAGTGACCAGCGCAGCATTTTGTTTGGATTAACTGGATTTTAGTCCAATTTAAGACACGGTTAAAAAGAGTAAGAATACATATGAATTGTGGCCGGGCGTTTCATCTGATTTAGGTATTCGATAGCCAGGGATTTTTGTAATGCAGTTGTTGAATGAATTGGAAAGAAAGCTGTATGAAGTATGACTAACTTGGAGAAGTGGAGTAGGGGTGCAGAGAGAGAACGAGATGCGAATGTAACTCAGGAAGAGAGAGATGTAGATTGCAATGTGGAGAGAGAAATATGTAGATTAATTTGTGGGCTGAGGGATAGAAATTAGAAAGAGTGTGAACAGTTCTTGCGCTCTTTTGCCTTTGGCAGGAAGTTTGCACCACACTGAAATTGAACAAAGAAAAGCATGTGTTATTGGGCACAGGCCTGCAAGAAACTGGCACACAATACAACTAAACCAGTAATCTAATTCAGACGCACAGCTGGTGTGGAAAGTTTAAATGTTGCATAGTTGGAAAGTTCTATTTGTTTTCTGGGATGTGTTGTGGTATGTTTGTTGGAAGTGGCTGTATCTGGTTTGTGTTGCACCTTATCTGAGATAACTGGGTGGTTTTGGTTGACAGAAATGGAAAATATGCATAATCTTTCACTGATGATTACAACACAACCATATTTTAAGCAGTGGTCACAGAAAACAGTTTTATTGTATGACCCAAAGATTTCCTGCTCTCAACAAATGGCAGCACTTTCAGCAAGTCAGCAGAAATGTTAAGTAGGTTGTTAATGAACAATTAATTAGTCCTGTAGATAGGATTCATTGAGCGATTCTAAGTTTCCTGAGTGGGGCAAAAGGATCATGTTATCCTCCTGCCTAGAGTCCTTCTTTAAAGGGGGGAGTAAAACTAGAGTTGGCCATTTTAAATGGAGAAGAGCCGCAAGCCAAATATCTTCCGAGTATTGTTCAAAGTAGGCAGCTGATAAATTGAAGCTGAGCGAATCAGAAACTTGCCACTTTCTAACAAGGATTGAATTTACTTTCACATTTCAAAATCCAAGTGCTGTTAAGTTATTGTAACTTGAATAGTAATGCAGGTTTTCTTTAAGAATACATGAAACCACAGCTGGTGGAAAACTAATGACACAGATGCATTTTGACAAGATTGCCACAAGTGATTTTTTATTGAGAGAACTGTGATGATGGGTAACATATTCCTGAAAGTTTCTCTGTGTAATGATCCAATATGTAATGTTTGTCTTCATTATGTGTTCTCCATTATCTTTTTTACAGGCATTTTTGCAAATGAATTTCTTAAGTGGTAATGCTTGTCGGGATGAATGTTTGAAAATCAGACATGATGACTTTATATGCACTGTTCTCAAAGAAAATCCTGATTTTTAAAAACAATATATCTTATTTCATTGAAATGATAGTAGATTGCATATTTGTCTTTAGGGTGGATGGTGTATCTATTTTATTGATATTTGGTGTGAAGGGGTTAATAGAATGTCCCAGATCATTGAAGCTGAATAGTCTTACCATGGGATATTTTGTGTTGTAAAATGGTATATCTGAGATTTTTGTATTTTTATATTATCTTTGCTACCTGATTTTTTTAATATATAACTGCACATCAGACCTGGCCACATGCTGTTAATAATGAGCCCTGTTAAAGTCCTTTTGACTTCACCATGTTCTAACTCACTCCTGAATTATGTTGGAGGGTGCCTTAATTGAAAGACAAAAGTATTCTGTAAGGTGGTATTAAACTTTTTCTGAGATGACCCACTGTTAATACATGCACATCTTGTAATGAGTGCAACTATTCACTGATGCATGTACTGAATTAAAAAGAGAATGATTACCATTGTAATTGTGTAAATATTTTTCAGCTACCTGCAGGCAGTGTTGTGTTTAAAATAGGGCTGTAATTGAGTCCTCCTCATCCGAGTCCCTGGTGTCCGAGTCCCTGCCACTTTTTAATGTCCGAGTCCTCAATGTCCGAGTCCGAGATGTAAAAATTCACGCCCATCACCAACTTATACATACTAGAATTTCAGTCTTATACCTTTTTTTGATGTATATTGCTTGCTAAGCTTTGTTTACAAGGGTTGGGTTCTTACTTCATGGCTTTCTGCAATAAATTGACTCATTATTCCGAAGTTCAAGTGCTTAATGGTTTGGTTCAAGAACAAATTAAAATTCTATTTTTAGTCCCTGAAGTACAAGGAATATTGACTTCTCAGGTCGTCAATCACTTGTCTGATAAAGCCATTGCACTGATATTCACTGAAATGAAGATTCACAAAATGCTAAGACAGTGATATGCGATCATTAATTTGAGGAAGGTAACGCGGTCGGGCATGAAAAACAAGTGTCTAGAAAGTTAGTTAATGTTAATCCTCCCCAAACATGCAGTTAAGCAGCAGTTCCGCAGTAACCTGTGCCTTATTAAATTTGTCTTTCGGAGTGCTTCAAACTGATAAGTTTGCCTAATTTAAAAAATTCTAGCTCAAACGTTTGACTGCAATTCAGAGACCTTGCCATTTAAAGTTGACTTGGAACTAGTAACTTGGCTGGCTTGTGGTATACGCTTTTATTCAAACTGGTGGAAGGTTTGAAGAAAATTGGACATTTGGTTAGCAAGATACAGACTTTTGAAAAGAACAATTACTGCTATGCAGTATGCACTATTGCAATTGGCAATGTGCTGACCTCACATGAGAGCAACTTGTCATATGTTTTGTACACAAAATGAACAAAATATTGCTTTCTTATGAATTTTGCATTACAAAAAGTATTCTTATGTAAATTAGATGGGATAGACTGGTACACTTCTTATTCATTGTCTAAATGTACAGCAAAACTATTTTGATGAGAAATACAAATTAGTGAAATTTTGTGTACAAAACATTACAGGCTGCTCTCACAGGATGTGGTTGCATTGACAATTGCAAGGAGTATGCATAGCATGACAGCATGACATGATTTTCAAAAATCCATATCTTGCTAACCGAATATCCAATTTTCTTAAAATCTTTTGCAATTACTTCCAAAAATATTTAGTAAACAATAAAAACTTGAACATATCAGGGTGAACTTTCCCTTTAAGATTACGTGCATTGCATTGGCATATCCAGGGATGGAACACTCTCAAAAGTTGAAAAGCGCCTCCTGTAGATGCCAGTGCAGTGCATGAATATTACTATTGCAAACAAGTAAAGAGAACAAAAACAAAATTATGTTTCTTTCATTCTTTAATCATATTTATGCAGATAATAATTTCCATTATCCATATCAAATATTTAAGAATATCACAAAACGATTCTACCACCAGACCATTTTTTATCAGTTGAGGGGATCATGACGAACTAGCAATTCATAAATTACATACTCAGAGATGCCACTTGTACTTAATAATACACTAAAAAATCCTGAAACCAGTGAAAAAGTCTGAAATAGCACATAAATTGGGGGTAAAAACAAAGGTCCAAACAGGCTGAAAATAAACACAGAAATTTGGACTTCACAAAAGAAGGAATTCAGGCAAAAACCTAAAAGTGACATCTCTGCACAGTACACACTGTACTATATCGTAATGTTCTTAATTCTGCAGTTTATGTGCAGTGTGTTGAGAATGAAATATAATATCCTTAATAGGCACTTCAAGTTCTTAATTATTTATTATTTTATTTATTGTCCATAAAGTAATGTGATATTTTACCTTGATTCACACTGGTTGCTTCTGCGGTATCCCGTGGGATACCTCGTCACAGTTCAATAGATTCATATGCAAATTCCGTTACGGGATTTCCGGTAGTTTGGCCAGTGTAGCATTTGCGCGAACTACAGAAAATCCTGTAGATCGGCTCATACTTGCGGGACTCGCAGAGGTCTCGAAGCCCGAGTCCTCGAGTCCCTGATGTCAAGTCTGAGTCCGAGTCCTTGAAATGAGGACTCCGAGACCAGTCTCGAGTCCGAGTCCAGGACTCGAGTCCTACAGCTCTGGTTTAAAACTACTTTCCATTTGACTTAAAACACCAGATAAAGAGGGGAGGAAAATAACAATTATAGTCATTTTCACTCTTCCCCTAAGACCTTTTTCTCTGAGTATTGAGTTCAACTGGTTAGAACTAGCCAGGAAATACAGTCACCTCAAGGCTCCGCTATTAAATCTCCCTCCGTTCATGTCCTTCAAATGTGAAAGGATGTTATTTTGTTGTCCACTAATATACAGTTACTTTTCCTACTATTCTTCATCCTGCCCTGATCCTTCCCACCCTGCTCTTGTCCTACCTAACTGTACAGCGCCTTGGGACGTCCTCTCGACGTGAAAGGCGCTATATAAATGTAAGTTTTGTTGTTTGTTTGTTTGTTGTCGACTTTACTAACTCTACCTCCACAATCTGCAGATCATCCAGAACTCTGCAACTCGTGTCCTCTCTCGCACCAGGCTCTGTGACCCCATCACCCTCACCCTGACGGCTGACCGCCTATCAGCGCTTTACAAATTATAATTATACAGCACTTAAATTTTGTTTTTGTTTGTTGTTCCATTTGTTCTGTTTACTGAGCAGTAAGTGGGAATCTGGTTGTTTGTTAGTCAATTGGCAGATAGCTTTTCTGAGGGGTAATAATCCCTTTATTTTAAAAAGAAAAATAATTGGTCACTTCAGTCCACAACTGTTTGCTGGACATTGCAGTGCATGATTGGCTGCCACGTTTTGTCCACAAAATATACTGTCAATTCAATTTATAGTACAGTAGTCCCTCGCCAAACGTGGGGGTTACGTTCCTGGAAAACAGCGCACTCAGTAAAATCGCGTTTGGTAAGCTTAATAAGTAATGGGGAAAAAAGGGGAAAAATTATTTTACCTTTGGTCCTGGAAGTGTTAGTCTATACGAATACAGTAAATATGAACAAAACAATCTTGATTGTACTTTACCACTGAACGATGATGATGAGGATAGTGAACTTGGAGAGGGGTTAACAGTCCGAGGCCGAGGAATCATCGGACTCAGGCGGGAGCTGGTGGTGTCCTCCCAAGTGAGCGCGCGCGCGCGCGCGCGGGGCCAGCCAGCGCGTTTAATCAAAGTTTATTTACTTTCCGCAAAAAACTGCCGCCTTTATTTTTGCGCGTATAGTCGAATTCGCACTCGACAAAGGTCGCGTTCGGCATGGGGTTTACTGTTTATTCAGTGAAGCGCTTTGAGATGTCTTGGAAGATGTGATAAAGGGTTAGGATTAGAGTTAAATCAAATACGAGGCTTATTATTATTATTTAACTTGTAGAGAATCTTAGCAGAGAAGCCACTTGGATCCTGTTGTTATTATATCTAATATTTGAATGGGTGTTGATAATTTTGACTTCACGTTAACAGACTGGGCTGACTCGCTTCCATTCAATTTATTGAGAGTGCAGAGTGAAGCTCCATAACTAATTCCTTGATCACAAAGAATATAAAAGTTGCATTGATCTGATCATTAACGTGTCCACCAGACAAACTCTCACCTCCCACCTCACGCTCTCCGATTGGTCCGCTCCTCTCTTTTTTCCCCCGACTCCCCCGGAACGTTGAGCATTCCCAGCCTGGTCGCCTGGTCACCGAGTCACGAGACCACCGCTCCTGTCCAATCAGAGCGAGCCGGGCACGCGAGCTCCCGATTCAAACTGCCAGGAGATCAGGAGCTCGAGCGGCCGCAGGCAACTATGGATGTCTGATGTTGGGACCCGTGGGCCGCGCCGACAGAGTGCCAACAGCATGGAGAGTGGCATCATAGCCCCGGGGCCTTACAGGGCAACCAAACTAGTGAGTGGGTGACTGGGTCTGGGAGGAGGAAAGGGAGGGGGCTCTTCAGCCTCGGTCGCCAGTCTCATCGCTCGGTGCAGCCGGGGCTGTGAGAATGAGGTTTGCAGTCAGGTCCTCCCTGGGCGGCCGTGCCTTCAGCCTCCGTGCCCCCCAGACCCCGCAACGCTCCCTGTGCCCCCCCCCCCAGACCCCGCAACGCTCCCTGACCCCCCCCCCCCAGACCCCGCAACGCTCCCTGTGCCCCCCCCCCAGACCCCGCAACGCTCCCTGTGCCCCCCCCCCAGACCCCGCAACGCTCCCTGTGCCCCCCCCCCCCCCAGACCCCGCAACGCTCCCTGAGCCCCAGACCCCGCAACGCTCCCTGTGCCCCCCCCCCAGACCCCGCAACGCTCCCTGAGCCCCCCCCCCCAGACCCCGCAACGCTCCCTGTGCCCCCCCCCCAGACCCCGCAACGCTCCCTGTGCCCCCCCCCCCCCAGACCCCGCAACGCTCCCTGTGCCCCCCCCACCCCCCAGATCCCGCAACGCTCCCTGTGCCCCCCCCCAGACCCCGCAACGCTCCCTGTGCCCCCCCCCCCCAGATCCCGCAACGCTCCCTGTGCCCCACCCCCCATACTCCACAACGCTCCCTGTGCCCCCCCCCCCCCCAGACCCCGCAACGCTCCCTGTGCCCCCCCCCCCCCCAGACCCCGCAACGCTCCTTGTGCCTGAATCCGCGTCTCGCCCACAACATACAGTCAATCCACTTTGCAGTATGTTCTGTAAAGCGCTTTTAGACATCTAGACGATATATTAAATGGAAGGATTATTATTAGTATTATTACCATCCACCCGTCTTGCCCACTGTTTTCCTATCTTCTGAAGACCTTCCTCTTTAACCGCGCTTATGGTCACCTTACCCCTCTCTCCCTGGCTCCACATGGAGCTCAGCCACCGATCAGAGCTCTGAGTTGTTGCACTGTAATGGAGGGTGCTATACAAATAAATTTAAGTTGTTGCTGTTGTACTTTACATTGGTGGCTTTTTAAATTGTTTCTGTAATGTCATTTCCAACTTCAGAAGGCAGCAGAACACTTTATGTATATATCAAGTGTTTGCCAGCACCGCTTTCTTCCATCTCCAACACATCGCCCATCTCCGCCAAGATCTCCTCTCTCCTCACTATAGTACCCAGTGCCTTTATTCTTCTAGGTCTGGCTTTCTCCTGGTCCCCCGAATACCTCAGTTCCACCGTCGGTGGCTGTGCCTTCAGCCACTATGCCTGAGGCTCTGGAACTCCCTTCCTCACTCCCTTCGCCTCAACCCCTCCTTTCCTATTTGCAGGTTATGTCTAAAGACTTCTCTTTTCGACCGCACTTTTAGTCACCATTTTCCCCCTTCCCCAGGCTCGGTCCTGGGATCTGTTTTGTGATGCACTCTAGAGATGCCGTCTAGCATGGAGGGTGCTATGTAAATCCAAGTTGTTGTTGTTATTGCGCTCTAAAACTTATTCTCTCCCTCAATCCCTCTACCTTTCCCTTTCCTTCCCCTTTTTCAAATCACGCCTGAAGACCTTCCCCTTTTTTGTGGTTACTGTCGCCTAACCCTGGTTTAACGTGAAGTCCTGCCTCTTTGAGACACTGCTCTGCTTGAAGGGCACTGTTTAAATGCAAGCAAATGGTGTATGTTTTCAGATGGTGAATGGTTATCCAAGGTTTTGTACACCCAATGTTCCTTCACACGTAGTGCTTTGCAAAATGCATCCTACACAGTAGGGACTGAGAGGCTATTAACATTGACTTTGAAGGTTAAAATGCAAGTCAAGTCTATACAATATACCAAATCTACGAAACGTTCTAACTAATGTTGTGTACAAACTTAACATTGCCACGTTCCACCCACAAAATGTACAGTCAATCTGCTTTGCAGTATATCCTGTGAAGTACTTTGAGATGTCTCAATGACATAAAGTGCTGTAATTAAATGCAAGGTATCACCACAAGGTGATGATACTAAATTTGCAGACACCGTTGGTTAGGTAGCTCAGTGGTTTAGAGCGGTTCAATTCCAGGCAGGGCAAAACCTTGGGTAATAATCCTCAAGAACAAAAAACATTAGAAATTTGGTTACTTAAATCCACGATTGTTTGTGGGACATTGCTGTGCGCAATTGGCTGCCGTGTTTCGCCCACAGATATAATCAATTCACTTTACAGTATATTCTGTATATTTGAGAAGTCTAGAAGACGTGAAAAGTGATATCAAATGAAAGGTTTGTTATTATTTTTTATTTTTATAATTAGAGAACCATATGTTCTGGTTTCTCCCTCATGGAAATAACCCAAGAGCCCTGTCTGCCTATTCAGGTCAACTTTAAAGAGCTCATGGCACTGTGCAACAAAAGTTAATTTGTGACCTTCCCATTTTACTGCACTTGGGTGTACAGTTGAGTGTTAGACAAAGACGAAAAGTCCATCACCAAATTGAAAAACGTTCTGCCCAGAGGCAAGTATGTTAACTAAGCCAAGCTGTTAAAGTACATGCGAAAAGAGCAGCGCAGTGGGATTAGTGTCAATCCAACAGGGTTCGCAGTACCAGTACATACATGATGTTTTGTGATTGATGAGTGGTCACAAGTGGTGAGGGGACACAGAAAGACTGGTACATATTTAATCAGCTCCAACCCTTTGCATATTTTGTTTTGAGGCTTCTCTGTTGTCACAGAAAATATGGCATTTCTTTTTTACATGTCCGTGAACTGTAGCAATCATGTTCATTATTTTGTTTGTTAATAGTTTGTTAATGGAACTTTGAACACTTTGTTCAGTATAAGACTTTCTTCCCTTTAAGATAGTTGTTTAATTATGAATTCTACACTATACAAATTAAAATGGAGAAGTCACAAATTATGAAATATTTGAATTCTCATTTTAACTTTACTATTTTACTAAAAGATATTCAGTCATCAGAAAATAAATCCTAAAATGTTAAGTGCCTTGGGACGCCCTCTCAACATGAAAGATGCTATCTAAATGCAATTTGTTGTTGCTGCGGTAACTAAAAAAAATCATGTGGAAGGAGATTCATAAATGCAGCTCCTCGTGATATTGTGATATAATGTAGGATGATGAGCTTGTCTTGCGGGCTTCTAACCTAACCATACTTGTTGGTGATGCCAACACATTTTAAAAAAATTGTTTTTGATACAGTGTAATGTGGAGTTTTCTGCCCCAAATGATTGTTGAGGCAGAATCGATACGTTTATTTTAACAAGGAACTGGATAAATGCTTGAAAAAGATAAATGGATTTTGAAGGACAGTACCTTGGGACGTCCTCACAAAATGAAAGGCGTTGTGCAAATGTGATTTTGTTGTTATAAGGGAATGCCGACATGAGATTGTGTTTTACTAGGTGGCTTGCTAGGCTTGAATGGAAAAAGGCTTGATATTGTGTTTATACCTTTAGTTGGCATTACGCTAGGCACCAAATCAAATTCTCCAGAACTTTGCAGTAACTCGTTTGTGCAGGATATCTACTTTATTTAGTTGCCTTCTTTTCCACACTTTTGTAAGAAATTGAGTGCTGTTTCAAAGATCAGTAGTAAAGTTGACAATTTAATGACTATATTCTCAGAGAAATGTTGTAATGGGAGTATGAAATCCCAGACCATGGGGACCAGTAAATTATTAAAATAAAATGAACTTTCAAAAATTTTCATTCTGCTCCAATTCTCTTTGAAGTCTAAACAGTGATATGCGTGCCAGATATTCCATCAGATCACAGATAATGTACATCAAAACATTTATTGTATCTGTATCCAAGGTAATTGCAGGAAATATTTTTAAAAAGACTAATTAGTACTACAGTTTGTTTGCAGAAATGTGATGCTCCTGTAATTTAAATAAGCTCTGGGGAATCTCTGCAGCAAAGATTTTTAAAAACTGTACCAATTTAAAATGATTGTACTTTGATATGGGATCAGTGAATGAGACTCATTTATGCATTATTTAAATCAGTAAAAGATTCAATAGTTTAAAGAATCATTGTTCTGAGTTCAAGGTTTTCGATATCTTAATACTTTAATGTCTTACTCTTCTAGCTGATTACACTGAAATGAACCTTCATGATGAAATAAGCTATTTGTTGTCATGTTTTATTTTAACTTGTATATAAACAGAAGTCATTGATTTATATCTTAAGTAGATATAGATCACTGAAATTCGAGTAACTCTAATTGTAGCAGCACATAGACTTTGTACATTGGGAGAGGAATTTCATTTGAATGTCAACCACATTGCAGAATACTGTTTTTTTGTGTGGTCACAGAGGTTAGGTAAGAGGAGGGGTCATTTGAAAGTGAGGATGAAAATCTTGAGTTCAAGGATCGGTGTGATAGGCTGACAGCTCCTGCTGTGGGACAGGACATAGGTTCCAGAATTCTGGATGATTTGCAACTTGTTTTGGGAAGTCTGGCAATTTGTAATATTCAAACTTGGAAGTGATAATAATAATCCTTTCATTTGATATAGTGCTTTTCACGTCTTCTAGATGTACCATAGCACTTCATAGAATATGGAGTCGTGTAGCTCAGTGGTTAGAGCACTCGACTTACAAGCATGAGACCTGTGTTTGAATCCAGGCAGGTCAGGGCAAAATCTTGGGCAAGTTTCCTTAGTCCACACACCTAATAATCCCTTCAAAAAAACCACAATAATAATAAGTATCGGTCATTTCAATCCATGACTGTTTGTGGGACAATTAGCCGCCATGTTTCGCCCACAAATATACAGTCAATTCACTCTACAGTACATTCTGTGAAGCGCTTTGAGACATCTAGAAGATGTGAAAAGCGCTATACCAAAAATGTAAGGATTGTACAACAACAACTTTGATTTATATAGCGCTCTTCATGCCGGACGGTGTCTCAGAGCGCTTCACAATAGCAGGTCCCAGGACGAAGCCAGGGGCAGGGGTAGAAAGGTGACCAAAGGTGCGGTCGAAGAGAAAGGTCTTCAGCTGGGACCTGAAGCTGAGAAAACAGGGGATGAGGCGAAGGTGATGAGGAAGGGAATTCCAGAGCCTCGGGGCATAGTGGCTGAAGGCAGGGCCGCCGAAGGTGGAGTGGAGGATTCAGGGGACATGGAGGAGGCCAGACCCAGTGGAGCAAAGGCAACGGGTGCTGGTTTGAGGAGAGAGGAGGTCAGAGGTGGGGGTGGTGCAGAGGAGTGGATGGATTTGATTTATATACATTAAAGTGAATGCACTGTATATTTGTGGGTAGAACGCGACAGCTAATTGTGCACAGCTGTGTCCTACAAATAGTTGTGGATTGATGTGACCAATTTATTATTGTGTTGAAGTCATGCATGAGGCTTGCAGCAGTCTGGGGAGAGGTGGTGGCAGAGCTCAGTGTTACTACAGAAATGAGGGGAAAGTGAGTGGTTGAAAACCCAGATCTTTGTAAAATAAATAAAGGTTAGAACAAGACCCAAAGGTTCCCTATCATCATCTGTGAGATGGAATGAGAATGCATTTAGGTTGATACAGTCAGATCCTGAGATGACGAGGTGCTGAAAGGAGCAAAGAAGGAGAACCTCTGTCTTGGTGATATTGAGCTGTAGAAGTTGGAGCTCATTCAGGATGAAGGGTAATCTGTCAATGCAGCAGGAGTACAGTACTATAAATCAAGGGGGGAGAGAGAAAGAGATTAGTGTTGTTTATGTACAGGGGAAGTCTGGCTCAGTTGGTAGCATTCTTATCTCTGCATCAGAAGATTATGGGTTCAAACCCTGCCTTGGGACTCAGCTCCCAATTGTGATTGGCAAGGGGGAACTCCGCTGCAATGTTGGAGGTTAAACTGAGACGCAATCTGCCTGTTCAGATGGACATTGAAGATTCCATGGAATTATTCAAAAAGATTTCCCCAGTGTTTTGGCCAACAATTCCTCAAATTAAATTAGTCATTCATTTCACGATTTCATTATATTAAAAGTACCTTTTAATATAAATAAATGGGAATTAAAAGTGAAAATCAGTAAAAATTGACTAATGTACCTATTTATGTGGAAGCATATTGACTAAGATTAATTTTTAAATACTGTTTTTCTCTTTCCCAGTGGAATGAAACTATCAAGCGTTTTCGAGGAGGAATGCCCTTAAAGAAGCATAGACTTCATTTACGTACCCATGACCATTGTTTTACTGCCTCGGAGGGTGTTGATTGCTTGCATGAACTCCTTAAATGCAACCACAACTTTGGTCCTGAAGTTACTCGCAGCCAGACTGTACAGTTACTCAAAAAGTTTTTAAAAAGTCATGTGATTGAAGATATAAAGGGAAGATGGGGAAAAGAAGACTTTGAAGACAATAATCGCCTGTATAGGTAAATATGAGGATCCTTCAATTATTTTGTTTTTGTTTCTTTTTAACTTCACTATCCCTCACCAGTATTGAGCTGACGAGATAGGCCTTGATTCTAATGCTCTTGAGCTGTGCCTCGAAATGTTCACTTGAGTAGCTAGAATGCCTGATTATCACTTTGCTCCTATGGGAAAAAGCTGTTAAAATATATATTTGAACATGTTGAATGTTTTGGTTGTGAAATACATTGACCCACTTCTTTTATGAGTAATTGAATTAGAATATAGTTATAGGCTCTAATATGATTCAAGGTAATCCTATTACTGTATAATAGTTTCTCTCCTCATTTTAATGTGGCTTTTCTTTCAGTGCAGTACACCCTCCGGTACTAAAATGAGGCTAACTTCCATTTCTTCAGGTCTTCTGTCACTTCTTGTGTTGATTTCCAGCAATACTGATGTTGCTTTGTAAAAGAAGGGGCCATTGCAAATTGGTATATTGGTATAAAGTATATCCTGTGAAGCAATTTGAGATGTCCTTTTGATATGAAAACTGCTTCGCTAAATGTAAGGATCAGCAGTTCTTGTTGTCCTTGGTGGGCATGTGCAGCATGCAGAAAATGACGTTTGTACTGTACAATGTGTAAAATATAACACCAGCAGGGATAGACATTTTCGCATGATATTGGTTCCAGGCAATTGCTGGATCAGCGCTATAAAGGATTGCGCTGTATGTAAATATGTTGATTCTACGAGCATACTTTTTTTTTAGATTTCCTCCGTCATCCCCTCTTAAGCCTTATCCAAAAAAGGCAGCGTGTTTAGTCCGTGACTTAAATCCCATATTTCCAGACTGGAATGACTACGATGTTCCAAGACATGGACCTGTTCTGGTGAGGCCTATAATTTTGGTAAGACATGTTGAAGTACTGTAATTGGTAGGTACTGTACATAATTTGTATTGTTCAGTAGTGATTGAAATACAGTACACAGCTTAAAGTACATAAAGTGTCATTTTCTTCTGCTACAAAGATAGTTTTCAAACAGCATATTGTAGGGTTCTAGATTATAGATGGGTATACAGTTTTCAATTTTAATCGATTCTTTTTTTTATCAAGTCTTTCTATTTTCTGCAGAACCCAAGAAAATGAATTCCTATTGTTGATGATTTTTAAAAAATGGTTTTGAATTACAAAAATGACTGATTTCTCAGTTGTATAGTCAGCTCAGCGTCACACAGGGTATGACTTGAGTGGCATTGGCTGCATACAGGGCACATGTGCAGTGTGATATCTATTGTGCCTTTACATCCTGGAGGTTGGCCATTTTTGTAGTCGGAGATTACTAGCCACATTTTATCAGATTTTTTTCAATTGTTATTGTCTGGGGAATGTTTTTTTTTATCAACAACAACAACAACAATTTACATTTATAGAGCGCCTTTCACGTCGGGAGGACGTCCCAAGGTGCTGATATCAAACTGTGTATCTCTTCTATAATTAGAGAACATAAAGACTTGCATGTAGAATTAAGACATGCACAATTATTAGTGGAAGTGGGTAGGATATACACATACATAGTAAAAGTTCTGTTTCACTAATTGTGTTTCAGACTACCCTTTGAATTAGACTGAATGTTGAAGATGTAAAACATACATTGAATTGCATTAAATATTGGATTTCAAATTGTGAAATGCTTTATCTTTGGGGCCCCAAATAATTATACTTGGAAGACTTTGTTTTACCTGAATTTATTGGCTTTGGTTGTAATGGCTCATAAAAATACATATATACCGCAAATAATCAATTTTTGTGGATAGCTGGTATTGCTGTTGTACACACTAATCAAAGCTTTATGTTAGCATTTTTGATATCCATTAATCTCTATCATGAGATCTCTGCCATCTCTGAGATAAATAGACGCAATGTATGAATTAGTTATTTCTGTTTTGTGTCAATCTTCAATGTGCTTTTAAAATTCTTTCAGAATTTCTTTCAAATTTCTTTCCCTTCCTCACTACCTTGCCCCCTCTTTTCTCTTTTCTCAGATCCCAGCTGAAGACCTTTCTCTTTGACCGCGCCTTTGGTCACTTTTCTACCCCTGCCCCTGGCTCGGTCCTGGGATCTGCTATTGTGAAGCACTCTGAGACGCCGTCCGGCGTGGAGGGCGCTATATAAATCAAAGTTGTTGTTATTGTTGTTGTTCAAATTCAAAATAATTTTTTCTTTTTCAGAAAATCCTACTAAATTCTCACTAAATTCTTTTGTTAATTTAGTATGTATACAAATCACTAAATTCAATAAATGTTGATTGAAAGTATGTGGGAAGCTCTGATTTTTGTATTAGGTATTCTTCAATTTAATAGTAGCTTAATTAATGTATTGTAAGTTTGTACGTTCACCCAACTTTTTTTTAATATTGTAATGTGTTATAGAATGCTGATTCTTGGCAGAAGCGGCACAGCATTGCAATTGGGGAAGTACCTGAGTGTCGAATAATATACAGGAAAGAGATTTCAAAAGGAACTATGGAAGAAATTTGGAAATCAATGACACTATCAAAGTAGGTGGAACATGTTTTCTCTTCCTCCAGTTTCCCCACTCTTTATTTTCAGAAGAAATAACAACTTCTAACATTAGATTGTTGTGATTGCAAACCAACTCTGCTCCCACCTCTCCTCCCACTCCCTCTTCGAACCCCTCCAGTCCGGTTTCCGCCCTGCCCACAGTACAGAGACTGCGCTTGTGAAAGTCATAAACAACGTCCTCTCTATCTGTGACCAGGGCTCCCTCTGCCTCCTTATCCTCCTGGATCTGTCGGCTGCCTTTGACACAGTCGACCACGCCATCCTCCTCCACCGCCTATCCTCCGTCATCCACCTCAGTGGGACCGCACTCGCCTGGTTTGAGTCCTACTTCACAAACCGCCAGCAGTACATCTCCACAAACGGTTTTTCCTCCCGCACTCACCCAGTTACCTGTGGGGTACCCCAGGGATCCATCCTTGGCCCCCTCCTTTTCCTCATCTATACGCTTCCTCTTGGGGATGTGATCCGCAGACATGGGGCACACTTCCACATGTACGCGGATGACACCCAACTCTATCTCTCCACTTCACTTTGTGACCCCCAGTCCTCCGATGTTCTGTCAGCCTGCCTTTCAGACATCAGGGGCTGGATGAGCACAAATTTCTTGCAACTGAATGTTGACAAGACGGAGGCCATACTCCTTGGCTCTCGTCAACGTCTCCATTCGCACGGCTCTCACCTCCTCCACCTTCCCGGTCTGCCCCTAAAACTCTCTGAACCTGTCCGCAACCTTGGCATCAGGTTCGACCCCCAACTGTCCTTCCTCCCCCACATCCGGTCCGTCACCAGCACTGCCTTCTATCACCTCTGACGGATCACCCGTCTCCAGCAATACCTCACCTTAAAAGCTGCCGAAACCTTGGTCCACGCCTTTGTCACCTCTCTGCTGGACTATTGCAACGCCCTCCTCGCCGGTCTCCTCTCCACCACAATTCACAAAATCCACCTTATCCAAAACTCTGCCACCCGCATACTCACCCACAGTAAGCTTCGCTCCCCCATTACCCCAGTCCTTGCCAGACTTCACTGGCTCCCTATCCCAGAGAGGATCGACTTCAAGATCCTCACCCTTGTTTTCAAATCTCTCCACTCCTCTGCACCCCCTTATCTTATCTCTCTGATCTCCTCTCTCCCCAACTCAGCACCCACTGCCTTCGCTCCTCTGGGTCTGGCCTCCCCCATGTCCCCCAATCCTCCGCTCCACCCTCGGCAGCCGTGCCTTTAGCCACTACGCCCCGAGACTCTGGAACTCCCTTCCTCACTCCCTTCGCCTCGCCCCCTCTCTTCCCAGTTTCAGGTCACAGTTGAAGACCTTTCTCTTCGACCGAGCTTTTGGTCACCTTTCTGCCCCTGCCCCTGGCTCGGTCCCAGGATCCGCTACTGTGAAGTGCTCTGAGACGCTGTCCAGCGTGGAGGGCGCTATATAAATCGAAATTGTTGTTGTTGTTGTAGATTCCTAAAAATCATTAATAGTACAGTGTGATTTTTAATGGGACCATTTATTCAAATGCTGATTTATTCCCTAGATGTTGTATATTTTATGGCTTAATACAGTGCAATTCTGATAATTGGCATAGAACCTGGTGTTCTACCAAATGAATCAAATTGACATGACATATGACCAGCTTGTTGATCCTGTCATTCTAAAATAATTGGCTGAAATACCTATTTTATATTTCCTGTAAATGGTATGCATGTATCTACTCTAAGAGCATCGGTCACCTCCTTTTCCACCCCCTGCAGTCAACCGTATCTGATCCTCATCTCAGCGCAGGTGAGAAGCACTGACTGTCTAGTGTCTTGGGACGTACAAGGAATCAAATGCAAGGAAATGAAGGATTATTAACCAGTGGTATCACTTAACACAATGGGTTGGTATCCTGCCAAGTGATACGTGGAGTCCTGTAGCTCAGTGGTTAGAGCACTTACAAGTGTGAGACCTTCAAATCCAGGCAGGTCAGGGTGAAATCTTGGGCAAGTTTTCTTACTCCACTTGCCTAATAATAATCCCTCCCAAAAAAATAAAATAAAATTGGTAATTTCAGTCCATGAATGTTTGTGGGAGACTGCTGTGCGCAAATGGCTGCCGCGTTTTGCCCACAAATATGCAGTCAATTTTCTTTACAGTATATTCTATGAAGCGCTTTGAGACATCTAGAAGACGTGAAAAGCGCTATATCAAATGCAAGGATTATTATTATTAATAATCAAAGTTCTATTGTTCATGTTTTTGAATTTCTAGGTTGCAGAAGATACTAGGGCTGGATTCCATGGATGGAGTGCTTGATGCTAAACTAGTCAACCCGAAACACATCATGTATAATGTACATCATATAAATAAGCAAGGAGTAGTAATTCTAGAGAACAAATCAGGTACCTTTGTGTTCATTGTTTTTCATAATTGTCAAGTTTAATTTTAAAAATGCCTTGTTTTGGTCTGATTCGCTGAAACCCATGCTTACGAGTATCCAAAACAAACTGATAATTCCATGTATTTCGCAAATGCATGGAAATTCTACGGATTGATTATTGGAATGGAATGTGTACTCTCCCTTGGGATCGCATTCTCCTTAACTTAATTCCAGAAAGTATTAGGCGCTGGTTACCAGGACCCAAGGCTTGGCGACCCCAGAGTGTGCATTTGATCTAACCAGCTAAAACCACATAGCTTGGCATCGATAGTACTTTGGCAAGCTTTGCTGCTCATTATCCAGCTGGGAGCTCCCTAACCATGATGGAAAAATCCTATGGGTAGGGTGGTCCTAGTCCTGCATGCTGACAGGAGTTGTGTGGGAGAATTCCCTACCCCCCAATGACAACAACAACTTGCACATATATAGGGCTCTCTACACCGGGTAACGAGTCAGAGCGCTTGACAGGAGCTGTGTGGGAGCCCCCAGGGTCTGCCCATTCCAAGACCTGCCGATGAGCCAACTGGCTGTGCTGTTATCAACAGTGCCATAGAGTACTGTGGACTTGCCTGGCTCAGGAACCGGAATACTGAGACCGCCAAAGGGGGTTAGTTCAATTGCGATATTCCGTTTCAAGACATATCACCTTGGAGGCAGTTTAGCTCGAAGGAAACCCCAATTACTCCCCATCCCCTCAAGGGAAGTGCTCCGTTTTAGGCTTTAAGTCTGATTTATCATGTCTACAAAAACAACTAAATAATTTTCTTTTTCCAAACAGAAGAGCTTCCACATTGGGTTCTGTCAGCAATGAGGTGTCTGGCAAACTGTAAGTATCAAGCATCCTTTACAAAAGATTTTGTAAATATGGGCCATAAATATATGATCCACCTATACATTGAGGAATTAGTTTGCTCAATACACCCGTACGATCAATTCAGTTGAAATTGCCATTGGGAAGAGATAAAACCATTTGCGATTCGGCAGGAAGTAATATGATAAGTATTGTATGTTAACAGAGTCTACAGATAAGCCAAGTACTGTACCTACTAAATTTCTATTGAATTTCTAGAGTGGAGAAAAGTACAATATAGCCATAATCTGATATGACTTTTTCATATAGCAAATCTACAACTATCTTGTTTAAGATAGTTTAAAGAATTTTTATATTTAGATATTTGTTTATTTCTAAATAGCCTTATGATCAGAAATAGACTGAAAATAAATTAAAGGTGTCTGAGAAATATAAGAGGTTTTTCTTTATAAAATAAGGTAGTCTATGGCTGGAAGATTCTTCACGTACCAGATGCAACCCTGATGATCAAAGGGAAATGGAAAAAAAAAAGTCCATGGTATTAACCAGCATAACCTCATCTCCAATTAAATAATCCAAGTGGACTAAGATTAATCTAGGTCCATCAGTACTCCCCTCTGCTTTATATTCAAAGGTTGATTTGAGTCTTTTTTATCAGAGTTTATAATCTTTTTCCTCGATCTGCAATAATTGAATAAACAACCCTAAAGAGAGACCTTCAACGTGGTAATAAATCAGATCACTCAAGCAGCATGCTCAGGAGATATGTTGGCTGTGATAAACTTAAACAAAAAGTCAAGTGTCAGTATGCCTGCAGCACAGAGAATTCTTGGTTTAGCTTTTTCACAGAACATGGTTCTCTTTTCAGCCATATCTTTGTCCTTTGATCAACATTTCAAATTCTAAATTCAGATATTGGAGCACAATGGGGCTTGAATTGAAATTCTCAGTACAATACAAAATTACATTTATATAGCGCCTTTCACGTCGATGTGATCAATCAATAGTTGATTTGGTGGATTTATAATTATTTGTATTTAGAGGTTTTCACCTGCCTCTTCAATGTAACTCCACAGTTAAGGAAATTTGTGTACATCAATGTTCTTAAACAGCCTTTAAGTGAGTGACCAATTTTCTTTGGGATTATTGGCCAGGGGAAACATAACATCTCCCTTCTTTTTTGGAATACTGGGACTCCTCAATTAACGTCGGGGATGTGTTCTTGAAAAGTGAGATTTTAAGTGAAGCAACATATAGCAAAACCTAAATTACCATAGGCCATAAGCTATCAATAGGGGTTAAGTTCCTTCAGTACATTTCTGGTCTAAATTCTCTTACATTAATATGAAAGACCAAAAACAACACTACTAGTATTGAAAATTAAAATATAAGTTTAATAAATATATAAATAAGATATAAATACAATTAAGAGAACACTTAGTGGAGTCCTGTAGCTCAGTGGTTAGAGCACTCGACTTACAAGCTTGAGACCTGTATTCGAATCCAGGCACCTTGGGCAAGTTTCCTTACTTCCACACACATAATAATAATCCCCCACCCCCACACAAAAATACAATCAGAAAAATTGGTCATTTCAATTCCACGACTGTTTGTAGGACACTGCTGTGTGCAATTGGCTGCCGCATTCGCCCACAAATATTCAGCGAAATTCATTTTATGGTATACTCTGTGAAGTGCTTTGAGATGTCTAGAAGACGGGAAAAGCGCAATATCAAATGCAAGGATTATTATTATTATGGTTGATGTGGTCAGGCCCCTTATCTGAATGACTCCACCCCCCCGCCCACTGACCACATCAACCATCTCCAGTAAGTGTTCTCTTAATTGTATTTATTATCTTATTTATATATTTACCAAACAACTAATAATATCCCTTCAATTAATCAAATTTTCTAATTTTTTCAAACTTTACTAATTCATCAACAACGTATAATTGAAACAATGTATATTGGGACGACGTATAGAGAGGAGTTCCAGTATTGCCATTGGATCTTTAACATCCAGCTGATCAGGCAGATGAGACCTTGGTATAACATTTCATTTGAAGAATGGCACCTCTGGAAATGGAGCACACTCGTCAGCACTACACTAAAGTGTCATGAATTATGCATGAAACGTCAGGCCCTTTATTCAATTCAAGCCTGTGTTGTTCTTGCTCTTCACAAAATGATGATTCCTTGGCCTTAATAATTGATTAGTTTAATGCTTTAATGCAATTCCTATTTATTTTTGTGTGTTTTCCTCACCTAGGGCCAAATGGAAGTGACTTAAACCAGCCTATGTATCCAGGGTTTGAAAGAGATGTGTTCAAGACCATAGCAAATTACTTTCAGAAACTAAAGGAGCCATTGCTCACATTTGAGTTCTATGAACTCTTCATCAATATATTAGGTGGGTTTTTAAACCATCAGTTTGTCTTACAGAAAACATGTCAGTATTGAATTGAAGAAATCTTGTTTGTCGTTATACTGAACGTATAATATTTAAAAAAAATTCTTGAACATCTTTGGGGTCATGAAAATGCTTGAATTGGGACACTTCCATGTTGTTTTTCCAAGCGGCATTAGGAAGATCATTTTGATGAAGCTGGTGAATTATTTCAAAATTTCAAGTAAAACTGGCAAAGGAAATTGTGAATTTTTTCACAAATTGTTCAAACCTACTACCCAGAGACCAACTTTGCTGGTATTAATTGTAGATTCATATCTGTCATTCTTTATTTACATCTTTCAACCTAGCTGGTAGCCATCACAAAAATGAAAGTCTTAGAGCTTCATTTGTGGAGGTTCTAATCTCAAATCTAATCCACCGATAAGTAGGGTCTGGCGATATATCGGTAAATCCCGACATAATTTTCATATCGATATGCCGATATAGGCATCTCAAAAATATCGATGTATCGAAAAAGTCGGTATATCGAAAAAATCGTGATGCGCACGCACTGAACTACAAGACCCAGAATGCTCATCTCTATACACAATGCACAGACCGAGGTGCAAAGCCGCCATATTGTATTTATAGTCCTCGAATACAATATACAGGTATGCAAGAGGTGGTGGGGGGGAGAGAGACAGCTGGGATGGAGGGAGGGGAGGAGAGAGGGGCGGGGGTTGGGGGGGGGGAAGAGAGGGACGGCGCGGTGGGGGGGGTGGGGAGGGACGGCGGCGGCGGGGGGGAGGAGAGAGGGACGGCGGTGGGGGGGGGGTGTGAGAGAGGGACGGCAGCGGGGGGGGGGGGTGGTGTGGGGAGAGAGGGACGGCGTGGGGGGGTGGGGGGGGGGAGAGACGGGGTGGATGTGATAATATACAGATAGATAGAGATGGGGGCATGTGAGAGAGGAGAGAGACACAGACACAGACAGAAAAACACAGAGTTGGAGAGAGTGAGTGTGAGAGACACGGAGAGAGAAAGATATTTACCTCCTGAGGAGATAGGCCCCGAGTGCGCGCGCACCCCGAATGTGCGCGCCATGTGCGCATGCACAGTACAAAAACCCTGAAAATATCGATATTTCGGTATATCTGAATATGAGCCCATCGATAAATCTAAATCGGAAAATTTCCATATCGATGGACCCTACCGATAAGCATATTACACTAAATCTACGAACTATGAATCCTGTAGCTCAGTGGTTAAAGCACTTGCCTTGCAAGCAAGAGACCTGGGTTCGATTCCAGGCAGGGCAAAACCTTGGGCAAGTTTCCTTACTCCACATACCTGATAATAATTCCTCAAACAAAACAATAATAAATTGATCTCAATCCACGACTGTTTGTAGGATACTGCTGCTCACAACTGGCTGCCATGTTTTGCCCTGAAAATTTGAAGTCACAATATATTCTGTGAAGCGCTTTGAGATGTGAAAAACGCTATATCTAATGCAAGAATTATTATTATTATAAATGGAAGAGATATCCTTTGATTTTGGACTCAAGTCTTTAACTCTATTTTGAGTTTCTATTTGCTCCTGCATTCTAGTGGAACTTTCCTCTTGCTCAACCATTTCTCTCAATTTGTTCATTACCCACACTAATCATTTCTTCCACTCTTCATTCTACTTAGCCACTGTTATGTTAATGAATCCATTATATTAATCAACCTCTTTCAGATCACATTGTCACATTGTCATTCCTGAGCAATGCATGGGCTGAATCTTTAAACATTGATTTACTCCATGCTCTTTAGCAGGACAAAAAAAGTATTTTTTGTTCTCCATGTCTTAGAAATCAAGGTATCAATTGCCACCTCTTACACTAATATACAATAATCATTTTGATACCAATTGATTAATGGATTTATTCCTGAACCCTTGTACATACAACCTTTCAAAAACTAGGCTACCAGAAATGATTAATCATCAACATGACATACCTAAACACAATCTTTCCCAAGATACTTGGATCTCAAATTTACTTAATCTTCGCAATATTGTACAATTTATAGAATTAGAAAACCTAAGTGTGGTATCACATAACAATTCCATCCTGGCATATTTTATTTTTCTATTCTATATGTATGACTTGATCCATTACATAGTTTTAAAGAGTAATAAGAGTATGTTATAAAAGGAATAGCTGTGCTAACATTGAAGTATTGTCTGTTACTGTGTTAATAAATGTGTTACTGTGCTATCTGAAGAAATTCATAGAATTTGTCAGTTTCGAGTCATTAACCTTAGGATTAATAAAACGAATAAATTATTCAGTCCTTATGATAAAGAGGCAATCAATACAGTATTATACAAAGATTAACTTAATTCAATAACTATGTGTAACTGCAGTACAGGTAGACCCCGCTTACCAAACGCCCGGTTACCGAAACTTCACTAAAACGAGGGTTTCTATTTGTACCACTTCTCCGCTTAACAAAGGCTGCTTTCGCTATAACGAATGTTTACACACACTTTAAATCTCGCGGGCTTCTCATGCGCAGCTTCTCATGCGCAGCTTCTCTCTGGTTGCCCCAGCAACGCACACTCAGTCTTTAGCGTGCCTCAGTTAAGCAGTGCAGCTCCTCCCATATTGGAGGCGCTTAAGCGGCAGGATGCTTCGTGGCTTCAATATAGTAAGTCGAGATGGGAGGTGGGGGGGATAGAGAGATGGGAGGGTGATAGGGCGGGGAGGGGGATAGAGGGGAAATGGTACAGAGAGGAGGTGGGGGAGTAGACAGATAGAGAGGAGGAGGATAGAGATGGAGGGGAGGGGGGATAGAGAGGGAAGGGAGGGGGGGGGATAGAAAGATAAAGAGGAAGGCGGGATAGAGAAGAAGGGGAGGGGGGGAATAAAGAGGGGGGGGAGTGAGGGATAGAGAGATAGAGATGGAGGGGGGAGTAGAGAGAAAAAGAGGAAGGGGGGAGTAGAGAGAAAGAGAGGAGGGGAGTGGGGGGGGGGGTAGAGAGGAGGGAGAGGAAGGAGAGGAAGAAAGAAGTGCGTCGTGTGTCTGGAAATGCCTGGGCCCAGGTTGCGATATTTCAGTGAGGTGACTATGAAGACCGGGCCTGGAGCAGGTAGGATTGGCGTTTTTATTCCTGCAATTTTTGTCACATTCCGGATTCTGGAACTCTGGACTTTTGGCTGCTCAACTTGTACAGAACTAAACTGATTTTAGCAGGGAGGCTGGGGTCGGGGCGGAGTTTTGGCTGCGGCCAAATACAGTAATACAGTTAAACTCTCACTTAACAAAATGTTTGCTTAACAAAGAGTTTTGAAGTTCCTAACCTCTTTGTTAAGCGGGATCTACCTGTACTGCAGAAAAGATATGGGCTCCTTTACTGGATGATCAAAATTGTCTCAAATTCTGTTTAAATAGTAATAATCTGATAAACGGAGTGAGTTTCTTTTCATCTGTGTTACCCACTGAACATTGTTTCACGTTTTATTCTCGTGTTTTGTTTCATGCATTTATGCATACCTTTTGTCCTGTCTTTCATAATGAGTGGTTGTTTATGTCTTTAGTTATTTCTCTGTTCAGGTTATGTTTTTATCAGTTGTTGTATCTTGTGATTTGCATGCATTCAAATATCATAATTGAGCAATTCAACTAACCGCATGTTTCAGTCAGTGTTGTACATTAATTGTTTTTGGTCACCTATCATCTTGTTGCACTTCATTCAGCACTCTCAGGGTTTATTACACTTCCCTGCCAAACTTCCAAAAATGAGGAACGACAAAAGGAACCACTTCGTATTCAAGAACCATTGACTCGTGACCCAGCAAGCCAGGCCAGACTCTCCTCATTTATTTCTATTGAAAATCTTATGTTAAGTCTGGCCAGAAAAGAAGAGTTTTTGGAACATTCTTCTCAAACCTTACAACAACAGTTATCACATCGAGCTCTAGAATTGAAGTGTTCCAGGCAGTCTTTCAAAATTATGAATGACCAATGTGTAAATAAAGGCCATGGGAGCCTGTCTAACTTAGTGCATTCTGAAGTTCATAATCATTTTATTGCCAACCAATTGAAGGATAGGTCCATTTCTCAACCTTCGATGCACATTTCCACAAATAATCTGGATCAACAAGATGTTGCAAGCCCTTTGATGGAAAACAAGAGTGATGTCAAGATGAATGGAGGCAGTAGCCTTGAAAATCTCGGACAACTGAAAGACAAGGCTGTAAATCCCTGGGTCTCCACATATCGGTGTTGCTCATTAGAAGACTTAAACATGACAGTGAATGGAAATAAGAAACTGAAAAATATAATTCTTCCTTTAATTCAAATACAAAGTTGGTGTTTAAAAAAGAAAAGCTGGAAAATGAGAAATTGGGAACTTGCCTAATTCAGAAAAGAAAGCAGTCATTGTGTAGTATATCATCAAAATGGAAAGATTCTGGATTAGTTCGAACTGAGTTAAATTCTGAATCTGAAGCTGGATTGAATCGTGCCTATTCTGGACCAATACAAGAAAGAAAAGGAGAAAATGATAGATATAACCAAAGAGAAGAATATCAGTGGTTTAAATCTTCAGCAAAGATTCAACATTATTGTAGTGATCAGTCTTTCAAGCAATCTGCAATTGATGTAGCTGAGAATGCATCTGCTTTCCAAACTGCTGTTCACTGTTCCAATAGACTAAAGTTTAGTTCTCCAAGCAAGGTTTTAAGGGCTAGGAGTAATATTCAAAATACTTGGGCAGGAGACCTGCCCTTTAAGTATAGTTCAGGGAGCGATTTTGTTAATCCTTACAGTTTTTCTACTAACCCACATGGAGCTGCCCTCCAAGTACTGCTCAAGCCTAGCAGCATGCCAAGTAAGCACTCTTCAATGTACGAAGATGATTCCTGTCTGCTTTGCTTTCGGGAATGATCTGCTAGCTTTTGCTGAATTGGTCTTGGTGGCTGGTAGCTTATACTTTCTTATAATCTACTTGTATTAATTTGCATTAAGTAGAAAGGTGTTATGGGATTATGAACAAAACAGTGTGTGGCAATTTGCTTTGAATTATACAAATCCAACAAAATCTTCTCATTAAAGGTGGTGTGTCATAAAGTTAGGATGATTCTGCTGGTTTATATGGTGAAGGATTTGCTGATGCATTCTGTGCTTTTTAAAAATATTTTGCTGAAACCATTTTTTCTTTTTTGTTTCTACCAATTTTTTTTCAAACTAAAAGATTTCTAAATGGGCATGACATTTATTGTTTTTTGAGATGATAAGGGAAGGTGGGCAAGTTGTTTTTTACTTTAACCCCTGATTCTCTTTGTAAATCTAGGTATTTTGCAGCAACAGCATGTTGGCATCGAAGCACTTCAGGTTTGTTGCCTCCTCTTACCTCCAGAAAATCGACGAAAGCTTCAGCTTCTGATGAGAATGATGGCTCAAATTGTTCATAATCCTGAAATGCCAGCTCTACACAATGCTATTGGAGCTAGAATGCTGGTGAGTTTGATAATATTTCTTATATTTGATGTAGAGCCTTTCACATTGAGAAGACTTCTGAAAGCGGTTTACAGGATATGCTGTAAAATGTAGTGATGGTGTAATGTTATAAGTGAAGGCAACAACATCCCAAAGCATACTAATTTTAATTTGGGAGGATTGTTGGCCAGGACCCCAGGAGAAACTCCCTTGATGGCTTCATATTCAACTAGCCTATGGCTCCTGAATGTTTGAATTGGGAAATAGCTTGCTTTCAATGTAGTGTAGATCCACGCTTTACACACTCTCACTGTAATAAGTTGCCTTATAAGGAGTGGAACAATATTAATCAGCTGCAAATCTAAATCTTCATGGGAATTATCTTGGTCAGTTTTTACAGATTCTCCACTGCACATCAAGTAATGTTTTATGGAAATCTATTTTCTTATCCTCATCCAAAAGTGTTAATTTCCAACAAGAAAGTATATTAAGTACAAAGGCTTAGGTGGTGAGAAGGGGGGTGGAGACAGATACGTTAATGATAGAAATGTTTATGTAGCTTATTAATGTCGCTTCATATGCATCTTATTTACAGTAGTTTTTTAAAAAATAGATTAATGAGCCAAACTAAAGAAAAGGGTGCAAATCAGCTTCCATTTATTTCTTAATAACTGGGTTTAATGTACAGAAATAACAACTAACACATTCTTAAACATTATTGCAGATGGTTCAGGCTTTCTCTCGTTGTATCCTCTGTTCTGAGAATGAGGTGGATCTTGATGAATTGCTAGCAGCTAGACTAGTCAGCTTTATGATGGATCATTACCAGGATGTTCTGAGAATTCCTGACCATCTGCAGGTTGCAGTAGAGGAACACTTTGCTCACCTCCGAAGAGTTCAGGTAGATTGTTTAATGGATGATAATGCATTTGATATAGTGCTTTTCATGTTTTCTTGCACTTCACAATATACTGTAAAGTGAGTTGACTGTATATTTTGTGGGCGAAATGCGACAGCCAATTACTCACAGGCGTGTGGAGTAAGGAAACTTGCTCAAGATTTTGCCCAGGTTTTGCAGGCGAGTGCTCTAACCACTGAGCTACAGGACTCCACAAACTACATGACTATTAAACTCAAGGTTGCTAAACTGATGCCTTTTATTTTGCCTCAGAAATTCTAACAAAAATTACTCTATTATTGACCACTAGCAATGGATGTAAAATCTGCAGCTTCAGAAGGAGATAAGTCGCTTCTCGGCAGCTGCAACTTGTTTGAATTCAGTTGTAAAGGTTATAACCAAGTTTTTCTTCCTTTTTGTACCAAATCGTTAACAGATAAAGTACCATGGCGCTGATGCTGATGCCACGTTAAGTTCCTACTCTTGCCATCAGATTACTGCTGAGGAATTTAAATTTCCAAGAACAAGTGCCCAAAAATCAGTTGGTGGGCTGCTGGAAGACATAATAATGGACAAAAGTATGTCTGTCAAAGAGAAAAAGAAGAAACTAAAGCAGGTAGAATGAATTAAGGATTCTGTCACGTTTGTTTCACAACTCTGTAATAATTTTTACAAATGGATTTTATGTATTGAATATAAAATATGTATTAAATAGTTTGCTTTATTGCCTTAAAATTAGGTAAATACTTTGCTCCAAACCGGCCTGGTTCATGTCTTCATTCAGTCTGCCAACTGTGGCAGACAAGCTTTCAGTCACTGCTCCACTTTGTGGAATTCCATCTTGATGTCCCTTTGACTTGTGTCCACTGCCCCCCCCACCCCCACCCTACCTCAAAATTACTTCTGACCATGTTTTGGACCATGTCTCCCGCTCCGTACACTTTTGAGTTCCCATCTCCGGGTTTGGAGCACAGGCAGCAATGTGAATTGATTTCAGATTCCTGCTGACGTGAATGGTGCAATATGAATGTCATTTTATTGTAATGTTTCATTTTAAAAATTGTATTTTTTGCTTCAGTTTCGGAAATCTTATCCTGACATATATCAAAATCGATTTCCAACAACCGAGAGTGAGGCACTGCTATTTCCTGAAAAACCGAAACTTAAACCACAGCTCATGTTTTTCGCAATGAAGAAATCATTCCAGCCATTTCAACGAACCCGGAGTTTTCGGATGTAAAATCTTATTCTTGAGGATTGCTGCTGTTGCCACCAGAAGATCTCTAAATGTCCTAAATTTTCAATTACGTCAGGAGATTTGGAGCTGTTGAATACTGAACATATCCATATTGCTGTATCTGAAAATATCCATGGTATTGTGTATGACCCCTTTCAATTTAATGTAGATTCTAGTTGATAGAATTTTTGTTGGGTGGAAGATGTGCATGGCTAATTGAGTCTGAGACTTAATGAGAAGATATTCACTGAATACTGCGCAAAAATATTTCAGTTTGATTTGTAGCCATTTAAGTAGTAAGGTCAAACCTTTTATAAGAGATTTAATACGATCGCAGAAACAGATTTTTTTTTGAGTATTGTATGATTGGTGTAATTATTGAAAAAAAATAATGCCGTTGGCATGTTCGTTTTTTTTTAAGCAGGACTTGGCCATAGCTAGATTCATAGATTCATAGAATTTTACGGTACAAAAGGAGGCCATTCGGCCCATCTAGTCTGTGCCGGCTCTTTGAAAAGAGCGATTTAATCCCACTGCCCTGCCCGCTCCCCATAGCCTAATAGACCTGTTCTCCCTAAATAAAGATCTAATTCCCTTTTAAAAGTTGTTATCGAATCAGCCTCCACCACCTTTTCAGGCAATGCATTCCAGATTCGAACAACTCGCTGAGTGAAAACATTTCTCCTCAGCTCCCCTCTACTTCGCCTTGAAACTATTTTAAATCTGTGACCACAAGTCACAGATTCGCCCACGAGTGGAAATAGTTTTTCTCTATTTGCCCTGTCGAAACCCCTCATGATTTTATAAACCTCTATTAGGTCTCCCCTCAATCTTCTCTGCTCCAGAGAGAATAACCCTAGCCTATCTAGCCTCTCCTCATAGCTGAAGTCCCTCAATCCTGGCACCATCCTAGTAAATCTTCTTTGTACCCTTTCCAATGTCTTCACATCCTTTCTGTAATGTGGTGACCAGAATTGAACACAGTATTCCAGCTGAGGCCTCACCAAAGTCTTAGAGAGGTTAGTCAGCACTTCCTGACTTTTGTACTCTATACCCCTATTTATAAAGCCTAGTATCCCATATGCCTTCTTAACAGCCTTGTCTACCTGTCCTGCCACCTTCAACGAGTCACTAACACAAATCCCCAGGTCGCTCTGTTCCTTCACACCATTTAAAATTGTACTATCTAGCCTATATTGCCTCCCTTCATTTCTTCTCCCAAAATGCATCACCTCACACTTCTCTGCATTAAACTTCATCTGCCATGTGTCTGCCCACTTTACCAATTTGTCTATATCCTCTTGCAGATGGCTACTATCCTCCTCACTATTTACTATTCTCCCTAACTTAGTGTCATCTGCAAACTTGGAAACTGTACTCCGTACACCCAAGTCCAGATCATTGATGTAGATTACAAACAGCAATGGTCCCAAAACTGATCCCCGTGGCACACCACTGCTCACTTCCCTCCAATCTGAAAAACAGCCGCTCACTACAACTCTCTGCTTTCTGTCTCGCAGCCAGTTGTGGATCCACGCTGCCACTGTCCCTTTTACGCCATGGGCCTTTAATTTCATAATAAGTCTCTCATGTGGCGCTTTGTCAAATGCCTTTTGAAAGTCCATGTAAACTACATCAACTGCGCTACCATTATCCACCCATTCCGTTACCTCATCAAAAAATTCTATCAGATTTGTAAGGCAAGATTTGCCTTTAACAAATCCATGTTGACTGTCCTTTATTAGCCTATATCTTTCTAAGTGAAGATCTACCTTGTCCCTGATTATGGACTCTAGAAGTTTGCCCACTACCGACGTTAGACTGACTGGTCTGTAGTTACCAGGCTTGTCCTTCTGCCCCTTTTTATACAAGGGAGTAACATTAGCTATCCTCCAGTCCTCTGGCACGACCCCTGTGTCCAAGGAAGATTGAAAGATCGTGGCCAGAGTCTAGATAGAGTTAGTTATACCATAATTATTGGTTTTGTGTTACCTGTACTTTGTTATGTTTGGACTAAATTTGCTTCAATGTGTTGTGGAATTAAATTCTATTGCTTTGGCTGATGGAATGGAATTCTATCTTACCCGAAGAAGAGCAGAGCAAAAGATTACCATGATGAGAATAGAGAAAAACTTGAATTTGGTATTGATGTATAAATGCCCAATGTCAGTATTACCGAGATGCAGAGCTGACAACCAGTATGTTTTTGCCGTGTATTTTCTTGGTAACATACATTTTTTGGAAAATCCGAAATGTTCCATGCTCTGTCTCTCGTCTCTATCTCTCTCTTTCTCAGTCTCTCTCTGTGTTTCTCTCTCTCTCTCTCTATCTCCCTGTGTCTCTTTCCCTCTCTCTCTCTCTCTCTCTTTCTGTGTCTCTTTCCCTCTCACTGCCTGTCTCGGTCGCGCTCTCTCTTTCTCTCTCTCTCTGTCTCTCTGTATCTCTCTCTCTTTCTGTGTCTCTTTCTCTCTCTCTGTTTGAGTCTCTCGCTGTCACAATCTCACTCACAGTCTCTCTCTCTCTCTCTCTCTGTCTCAGTCTCTTTCTCTTTAACTCTCTCCCTGCCTTCAATAGCAGTGCTACCTATCTTATGCCGTCGCTGATACACTGTAAATGTTAGCGCTATGCGCTAGGCTAGGCGTAAGGCATTACTGGGAACGATTTTTTTCATATACGGAAACACAGTAGGGACCTCCCGCTTAATGGAATTTTTGCTTAATGAGGGGTTTTGAAATCCCATTTTACTTGGCATCTTTTTGCGCTGTAATTTTTTCGTTAAGTACTGGTAGGTTCTAGGGAAAATACTTTTTTTTACTACAAAATACTGTTTTTAGCTTTCAGGGGTATTTTTTGTTAAAAAAGGTTGGCAGCTCTGGAGATGTGTTACAAGAGGCTCAATTCTGAGGTCATGATTAAACTTAATTCAAAAGTCAATGCCCGAATTCAGGCTTCAGTGACTAAGTACTCTGCCTCAGCTATAAAATTTATGTAAATCATCAATTTATTGACCAGACCAGGCATTAAGAGTGATTTTACTGGCATTAACTGGAACAAAATGCCAAACTGTTCAGGAAATGATGCACCATTGGAAGGAGAGGGACAGGAGTACAAACGTTTTTTTTTCCTCTGCTTCTCTTGAGTGCTTGAAGTGGTAAATAAATGTAAATATCTCTCAGTTTAGTGTTACACCACCATCTTTAATGACATTTCATTTTCTCGATACACTGTAGTTGTTGAAGCTCAGAATGGAAGACCCTGCAAGGTCTATCTTGACCCTCTATCTTGAACCAGCCTTATTATTATAGAGTAATTTTATTCTTGGTCTGAAACGTTTCTTTGTATTTCTTCCTTTCCTCCATCTATCTTTTCAAAATCTATTTGCCTTTACTATTTCTGGACAAAAGGCCAAATAAAGATTGAACTCTGGGCCTAGGAAACAAACCACTGTGCAAGTAGTATAATGTAAATAGTTTTAACTCTCAATGTTAGTTATAGAACAATGTTAGTTCTATAAATGTAAATTGTTGTTTTTGTTGTTGTTAGTTATCACCATGATGTGTGTAAAAGTGATTTTAAAAAAATAGTTTACTATTTGATAACCATTTTATCCTCTATCGAGTGTTTGTGCAGCTTATAACATTTACTGTAGTTTTAAATTTGGAGTTGCAAATTCTCTATTTGAAGCCAGTAACTATATGGTACCATCTACTGTCATCAATTGCCCCCACTTCATATAAGTTGTCTTGTTGCTTTTCTTTGTACATTTTTCACGTGTATTTTCATTTTATGTGTTACCTCAGAAGTAGCCTGCATAATTTATACTGTATTTTTGAAAAGCGCTATTCAATGATAGGATTATTATTATTTTGATAATAATCTTTGCTTTTTGCAAAGTGCCTTATCAGGTCTTCGAGAAGTCTTAAAGAGCTTCACAAAATGTGAAGTAAATTGAATGTCAAAGTAAATTGACTGTATTTTGTAGGAAAATGGCAGCAGCCAATTGCGCTCAGCCGTGTCATGGAGTGAACAAATTATGACTTTTTTTAAAAAAAAAGGGATATTACCCCTGGAAAAGTGATCCACCAATTGACTAACAACTGGGTTCCTACTTGCTGTTGGGTGAACATAGGCATGTAGAGTGAAGAAACGTTTCACTCTGCCAGGGAATCAAACCCAGTCACTCTTGCTTGCGAAGCAAGTGCTCTAACCACTAAGCTTCAGGAATTATTTCACATCCAAAATATGGTGTAAAATGTGGGTGAATGGGGAATTCTGGTAAACCTGTCTCTGTATGATTTATTTCTTTTTCCTGCACTGGCTGCAGTCAAAAGATTAATCACCTTGAAACTGTCATTTCTGAGTAGCGTATTAGATGGTGCAAGTATACAATACAAATTACATATGGATTGATTGCACAGTTCCTTTTCTTTGTGAGGAAAGCACATCACCTTATTTCATATCTGATTCCTAACTGGCTGAGATCGAGAGTACTCAACACCAGAAGGAATAGTAAGTTCTGTTTATCACTGAATCAATTAATGCACAAATGTCCTCTATAATTAATAATAATTCTTGGTTCGATATGGCCTTATAATGCCTTATCACATCCTCAAAACCTCTCAAAGATTTACTGTAAAGTGTTATGACTACTTGTAGTTGAATAATTCATTATGTTGATGCAACAAATGTTAGATTTTAAAAAATGGCACTGAACTGGATTTTACCTATCATGTAACACCTGAAGACTTGTTCTCCAATAAAGTCTTGAACAAATGTTATTTTTCCACTCTTCAATTAATTTTAGACCAAACTGATTCTATTGATTATTTCATAAGTGAATCAATGCTTTTATGTGGAAGGTACTACATAGGTGTGATGATTATCAGTCGTAAGGAGGCTCTCACCTCCTCCACCTACCTGACCTAAAACTCTCCGTTCCCGTACGAAACCTAGGTATCAGGTTCGACCCCCAATTATCCTTCCACCCACACATCTGGTCCTTAACCAGCACTCCCTTCCCAAACACTCCCTCCCAGCTTGGGTCACACGCCTCTTGTTCAGCGCCTTGGGACGTCCTCCCGACGTGAAAGGCGCTCTATAAATGTAAATTGTTGTTGTTGTTGTTGTTGCTTTCTTCCAGCTCTGCCAATATCTCATCCCAAAAGCCGAAGAAACCCTGGTCCATGCCTTTGTCACTTCTCGGCTGGACTATTCCAATGCCCTCCTTGCCGGTCTCCTCTACACTACCATTCATAAAATCCAGGTTATCCAAAATTCTGCTGCCCACATTCTCACCCGTACCAAATTTCGCTCCCCGATTACCTCCGTCCTTGCCAGACTGCACTGGCTCCCTGTTTCAAGAGAGTATCGATTTCAAGATCCTCACTCTTGTTTTCAAATCCCTCTACCTCCTCTGCAACCACTAGCTCTCTGACCTCTTCAAAACAGCACCCGTTGCCTTTGCTTTATTGGGTCTGGCCTCTTCGTTCCCTGAATCCTCAACTCCACCACCGTATATTCAACCACTATGCCCCGAGGCTCTGGAACTCCCTTCCTCACTTCGCCTTGCCACCTCTCTTCCTATTTTCAGGTCTCAGCTAAAGACCTTTCTTTTCGACTGCGATTTTGGTCACCTTTTTCCCCCTCCCCCTGGCTCGGCCCCGGATCCGTTATTGAGAAGCGCTCGGAGACTGTGTGGAGGGCATCGTATAAATCCATGTTGGTATTGTAATATTATTGCATTAAACATTGATATGACCATATTTGTAATGTTGTGCGCATCCTATCTTCAATGAACACTTTACATAATCGTATAGTGATCTTCCGGTGGGTAGCATTCTGACGATGATGCATTTAAAGATTAAAGATGATCAATTAGAACTTAGAGCTTTTTTGGAGACAAGGAAAGATTCAGAGTTTAAGAGTGGACATGATCTTAGACTCTGAAAAATATACGAGAAACAGTAGTTTTAAGGATAATTGACATGGGCTGTAAGAAGAGAACAACAACAAAATTGCAGAGAGGCTGAAAGCCCGGCCGCCGAAGGTTGGGTGGTTAGGGCGGTGGACGCTGAGCAGGCCTGAGTCTGCTGAACGGAGGGTGCGGGCAGGCTGATAGGGAGACAATAGGTCAGAGAGATAGGCGGGGGCAAGGCCGTGAATGGCCTTAAAAGTGAGGACAAGGATCTTGAATTCGATCCTCTGGGTGACGGAGCCAGTGGAGACAGGCGAGGGTGGGAGTGATGTGGTCGCGAAGCCTGGTACGGGAGGGTACACGAGCTCAAGAGTTCTGAATAATCTGCAGCCTGTGAAGGGAGGAGCTGGAGAGGCCGACGAGGAGAGAGTTCCTGTAATCGAGCCTGGAAGTGATGGTGTCACTACTGGAAAAAGGTGGTGGTGTCTGAAAAGGTTACATTTGAATACTGCAACAGTAAAAATAAAATCTGGAATTTATCATGATTGTGTGAGTTCTTGTGGTTTGTTACAGGACCTTTTCTCCAGTCGATCATTTGAATGAGTGAAGTCTGATTGGGTAAATTTTATATGGGTTGTGGAAGAAATGGATTTTGTAGGCCAAATTATCTTGTGTGTCTTCATACATAAATAAATCTGCCCACTATTTTGCTGATATAGTTCATTTATACTGGTGTTCTGATGTTCTCCTCAAGCTAATATTACATTGATATACAATCTATGTTCCTGGCTGCAGGTTCAACCCTGGTGACAGGCCCATGTTTTAGGAAATAAGAGGTTTAGGATCTGAATTCTTACCGCCCATCACTAACTAACCAGAGCTGTAATTTAACAACCTGCATTTTGTATTTTCTGACCAATACACATGAGTGAAAAGGCATCCCCTGAACTGGAGAATCCGGAACGGAGTTGAGCTGAGCTCCGAGGTTATGTGTTTGACAACAGAATATCAAACTGACTCCCCTGTGTGTCCTCTTGCAGACTTGATGGTCCAGATACTGAGCTAGGGGATCCACAAAGCTCTAAACTTCATCGATGCCACATACACACTGGAGTCTTGTAGCCTTGGCCTTTGCCAACCTGCACCCAATACTCTGGATTTAAGGATGCAGTGTGCTTTCCTCCACAGACTGTTCACTCCATTTCAAACACTGGAAATCATCCATGAACAGGTTCCATACATATGCCGAATTCTCAAACAAAAACGCAAAATACTGCAGATGCTGGAAATCTGAAACAAAAACAGAAATCGCTGGGAACACTCAGCAGGTCAGGCAGCATCTATGGAGAAAGGAAAGTGAGTCAACGTTTTGGGTCCACGACCCTTTTTCAGAAATGTTGACTCACTTTTCCTTTCTCCATAGATGCCTCCTGACCTATTTATTTAATAGTCTAGGTTTAATATTCGTGAAATGCAATTTGTGAGATTTTTTAACAGGAAAAGTACAAATTGTAATACAGTAAATAGTTGTGAAAACACATTTAGGATCATTTATCAAGAATATTACATTACATAAAAAATACTCTAATAGTCATAACATATCTTCAAATTTTCGAACATTGTGCCAGCCCTTTTCACTCTGACTTTCTTTAAATCTTTCTGAGACTGTTTCTTTCTGATTCACTTTAACATTTCATATATTTCTGTGCATCTGTCTTTTTGCCTTTTTCTTTCTCTGTTGTTGTTCTCTCTGATTCTCAGTTTACTGTTAATTAACACTTGCATTTTTCTATGCGTCTCTGACTTTCTCTCTTCACAAATATCCTTGTGCAACCAGCAAATAAATTGCAGATGGATTAAGTAAAATTGTACAACTGGATTTTGTTTGCCTATTTCTATAAAGTGAGAAATCCTTCACATCATAGTGAAAAAAACTCATTTTGAGGCTGGGGAAGAAGAGAGCACAGGTTCAGAGCTATGGGGTGTAATTTTTTCAGAGACTCAAAGGAAGTATTCTTTTAGCCAGAGGTAATCAACAGTTGGAACTGGTGATCAGGAAGGGTGGTAGGAGCCAAAATACTGACCTCTTACTACAAACAGCTTGATGCTGCAACAGGATTGTTGATATTCTGAAGGGAGAAAATCTTCATTCGAATCTCTCTTGATCTTGAAAATAAATTGCAAAAGCTGATTATGTTACTTGCCACTAGAGGTCACATGTGTGACTTGGAAAAAAACAATTCAGCAGGATTTACAAATAATTCAATGCACCGTTAATAGTGATATTAATACAAGTTTAGTTAAGTCAGAAAATGCAGATGCCCGGATTGTTAATGTGTACCTGCCCCTTTTCCAAAAGTAGAACACTTGTGGAAAAGTTAACAGTCATTCACACCAAGCTAATTATTTAAAAAATGTATAGGTGTGCATGTGTGATTAAACAATTAATTGCATATCAGTTCAGAGATGACCAGGATCGCTTTTTTCCAATTCTACTCCACCTGCTGCTTCTGCTCCGGCCTTCTGGCTGTGCCTTCAGCCACTCTCCCCCAAAATGCTGGGACTCTCTCCCTCAATCCCTCTGCTTTGCCTCCTCCCTTCCCACCTTCAAATCCCAACTAAACACCTTTGTTTTTGCTCGTGCTTATTTTTGCTCGTCACCTCCCCCTGGCTCGGTGTCAGACTTTGCATCTGTGAAGCGCTCTGGGACTCTACCCTGCGTGATGAATGCTATGTATATGTTAGTTGTTGTGCTTTGTTCCTAATAAATCACAAATTCATGAAGATCTGCCTGAAAAAAAGTAAAACAAAATTTCACAGTTTCATTCACACCAAGAATATTATTTTAAAAAATAGGTGTGTATGTGTGTGATTAAAATATTACAACAATTGCATACCAGTTCAGAGATGAACAAATACAGTGTCAGTTTATTGCAGAAGAATGGTACACTGAAGTACAGTACTACGAATTGGATAACCCTTCCTTTTTATTCTGATTATGTTGCAAATAAACAGAATTGTCGTCCATCTAAATGCATATTGTTCATCTAGGCTACATGAGGAGAATGCTGCATGGCACTCCAGATTTACCATACACATGGTGTATGTGTATGTGCCCTAAAATGCCCTTGATACAATATTTCAGATACGATCACTGATGAACGTTTTCAATGTGAGGCCCTCGAAGGTGAAATTGCTGTCAAACCAATATACAGTAGTATTGTGTAAAAAAAAATTGGTTGTCGGTCTCTTGTGATGTCTGCAATGTATTTCTTATATACCTATGAATAAGAATGCAATCAGTAAGTACATTAAGGGATATGAGGGATGAGGTGGAAGTGGAATTAATTTTTAAAATTAGAAACACGGATAAAAGTAACACAGATACAATGAGCCAAATGACCCTCTTCAATGCTGAAAATTTTTGTAATTCAGAATGTCATACCCACTTTGAACTTTATAGTTCAGAATATTGCCAGAAATAAATGTTAAATATGTCATGTTTGCGATTCATTTGTGTTCCTTTGAATCTAAATGAATGGTTTGAAAATTACATTCTTATTGTTCAGAGAATTAAATTAATACATAATTTCTGATAAGGTTGCAATATGAGAACATTCGAATATAAATCGGAAGGAAGCTCTAACCTTCCGTATCACATACCAAATGAAGGATTATTATTGTTACATAGAATGCTTTACATTTTTGGATATCCTCCTAAACAAAACTAGACATTAAAGACTTGGATAGGGTTAGAGAAGACACTGAGACCAGAGTGATACTGAGATCTGTAGATTATTTTCATTCTTGTTTTCATTGGAGAATAGATTGAGGCAGGACATGACCTAAATCTTTAAAATGCTGTGAAGCATAACATATATGGATGTAAGCAGGCTATTTGACATAGACTGTGATCATAGAATACAAAGTACACAGCTTTAAAATGAACATGCAAGGAATTATCTAGCAGGGATACAGATTAGAAGGATTTTTCCTCCATAAATGAGTGGATATTTAGAATATCAACAAAACCGAACGTTGGCATACTTTTCAAGAAAAGGACAGTCTCAAAGTGCTCCAAGAAAGAAATGCAGATATAGCTGGTTGAGAAGAAACAGTATTGCAGATTATAGAGATATGACCTTTGAAAAGGTGGGTTGTATGAGTTATACAGAACAATGTATTTTCTTGTAATCACAAAACAGTTGTAAAATTTTGCCATTTTCTCTCTGTGTTTATGAGTATTTTCTGAATGTGAACAAAATATTTATAATGATTCAAGTCACTTTGTTACTAAAACATTTGTTACCTATTGCACCTAATGTATTTCATACCCATTCACTAACATTAATTTGCTTGATAGTTTGATCTCAGACAGTCCAGGTATAGCTGGCTGATGACTACAAGGTGTATCATCTGTAACGTTTCTAATTTGTTAACTCAAAGTTATTTACTAACTCATGACACCAAACTATGACTCAAAATTCAGAAACATAGTAAACAGTAAAGAGGATGATAGCAGACTGCATGAAGACATAGATACAACAACAAAATTACATTTATAGATAGACTGGTGAAATGGGCATAAATATGGCAGATGATGTTTAATGCAAAGAAGTGTGAGGTTGTGGTTTGGGAGGAAGAATGAGGGGAGGCGATATAATAATAATCCTTGCATTTGATATAGCATTTTTCATGTCTTCTAGACGTCTCAAAGAGCTTCACTAAATGGTACAGTTTTAGACTGGGTTCGGGAGTAGAGAGATCTGGCGGTTCGCATTCACAGGTTTTTGAAAGTGGCAGGAACAGGTTGATAGATCTGTTAAAAAAAAGTGTATTGGATCCTTCGCTTTATACATAGAGGCATAGAATACAAAACCAAGGAAGTTCTGCTGAACCTTTAAAAGTCACTCTTTAGGTCTCAGTTGGAGTATTGTATCCAATTTTGGGCACTACACTATCGGAAGATATCAAAGCCTTGGTGAGGGTGCAGAGATGATTTACCATAATTATACCAGGGATGAGGGACTTTAATTATGTGGAGAGACTAGAGAAGCTGGAATTGTTCACCTGAGAGCAGACAAGATTAAGGAGAAATTTAATAGAGGTGTTCAAAATGATGAGAGGTTTTGATAGAGCAAGTAGGGAGAAACCATTTTCACTGGGTTGGAACCAGGGACATAGATTTAAGATAATTGGCAAAAGCACCAGTGGGGAGATGAGGAGCATTTATTTTAAACAAAAAGTTGTTATGATCTGGAATGCACTGCTTGCAAGGGTGGTAACAACAACAACAACAACTTTGATTTATATAGTGCCCTCCACGCCGGATGGCGTCTCAGAGCGCTTCGAAACTGGCAGAACAAGATTCAATAACAACTTTCAAAAGGGAATTGGATAAGTACTTGGAAAGGAAAAAAATTGCAAGGTAATGGGGAAAGAATGGGGGAATGGGACTTATGGGTAGCTTTCCAAAGAGATGGCACAGGCATGATGGGCTGAAAGGCCTCCTTCTGTGCTGAAATATTAATAATAATAATAATAATAATCCTTGCATTTAACGTAGTGCTTTTCACGTCTTCTTGACATCTCAAAGCGTTTCCCACAATATACTCTATAGTGATCTGACTGTATATGTGTGGGCGAAACACAACAGCCAATTGCACACAACAGTTGTGGATTGAAATGACCTTTTTATTATTGTTTTTTTGAGAAATTGTGAGCAACAGTGTCCCACAAACAGTCGTGGATTGAAATCAATTTATTATTGTTTTGTTTGAGGGATTGTTATCAGGCATGTTGAGTAAAGAAACTTGCCTAAGGTATTCCCTGCTGGGAATCAAACCCAGGTCTCTCACTTGTAAGGCGAATGCTCTGACTACTGAGCTGCTGCACTCCTCAGTCATATTGTATGATTCTATGATTCTAACTCAATGGCACAATTAGTTCACTCAATCTGGTTTGTGAATATTGTATTAGACCCCAGTGTTACCATCTGTGACATATTGTATCATTGTGGAGGCAGAGGGCATGGCTGATGTACTGAATGGGTACTTCGCCTCTGTCTTCACAAAAGAAAAGGATACAGCCAATGCCATGGTATTGGAGGAGAGGGTAGGAGAAATGGATAGAATAATTATAACCAGAGAGGAAGTTCTAAAAAGGTTGACGTCGCTCAAGGTGGATAAGTCACCTGGTCCGGATGGGATGCACCCTAGGTTACTAAGGGAGGCACGGGAGCAAATAGCAGGGACTCTGGCCACGATCTTTCAATCTTCCTTGGACACAGGGGTCGTGCCAGAGGACTGGAGGATAGCTAATGTTACTCCCTTGTATAAAAAGGGGCAGAAGGACAAGCCTGGTAACTACAGACCAGTCAGTCTAACGTCGGTAGTGGGCAAACTTCTAGAGTCCATAATCAGGGACAAGGTAGATCCTCACTTAGAAAGATATAGGCTAATAAAGGACAGTCAACATGGATTTGTTAAAGGCAAATCTTGCCTTACAAATCTGATAGAATTTTTTGATGAGGTAACGGAATGGGTGGATAATGGTAGCGCAGTTGATGTAGTTTACATGGACTTTCAAAAGGCATTTGACAAAGTGCCACATGAGAGACTTATTAGGAAATTAAAGGCCCACGGCGTAAAAGGGACAGTGGCAGCGTGGATCCACAACTGGCTGCGAGACAGAAAGCAGAGAGTTGTAGTGAGCGGCTGTTTTTCAGATTGGAGGGAAGTGAGCAGTGGTGTGCCACAGGGATCAGTTTTGGGACCATTGCTGTTTGTAATCTACATCAATGATCTGGACTTGGGTGTACGGAGTACAGTTTCCAAGTTTGCAGATGACACTAAGTTAGGGAGAATAGTAAATAGTGAGGAGGATAGTAGCCATCTGCAAGAGGATATAGACAAATTGGTAAAGTGGGCAGACACATGGCAGATGAAGTTTAATGCAGAGAAGTGTGAGGTGATGCATTTTGGAAGAAGAAATGAAGGGAGGCAATATAGGCTAGATAGTACCATTTTAAATGGTGTGAAGGAACAGAGCGACCTGGGGATTTGTGTTAGTGACTCATTGAAGGTGGCAGGACAGGTAGACAAGGCTGTTAAGAAGGCATATGGGATACTAGGCTTTATAAATAGGGGTATAGGGTACAAAAGTCAGGAAGTGCTGACTAACCTCTATAAGACTTTGGTGAGGCCTCAGCTGGAATACTGTGTTCAATTCTGGTCACCACACTACAGAAAGGATGTGAAGGCATTGGATATTTTAAATCTGTGACTCGTGGTAGAGGCGAAGTAGAGGGGAGCTGAGGAGAAATTTTTTCACTCAGCGAGTTGTTCGAATCTGGAATGCATTGCCTGAAAAGGTGGTGGAGGCTGATTTGATAACAACTTTTAAAAGGGAATTAGATCTTTATTTAGGGAGAACAGGTCTATTAGGCTATGGGGAGCGGGCAGGGCAGTGGGATTGAATCGCTCTTTTCAAAGAGCCGGCACAGACTAGATGGGCCGAATGGCCTCCTTTTGTGCCGTAAAATTCTGTGAATCTATGAATCTATATTAAAACTTTTTTTGAGGATTGGAACAAAATATTTATCTTTAATGAAGGTTTGATGTAGGCATTCTTTGGCTGATGTGCAATATATACAGCAGATGATTGGTAGTTGTGGCGTTACTCCATACTGTTGGATATCAGTCTAAATGGTAGATCTCCGCAATGCTATCATCATTATCCATGAGTGGGTGGTCTTCTCTGTGTTGTCTGACAAAGACCAAACGCCTGATGTCTTTGTAATGGCTGCAACTTGGGTTTTAGAAGTGTTTTACGGTGGTTAATCACTTGGTATGCTACGTCTTCCCAAATGTCATTTGCAAGTCTATATTGTGGTTCAAACATATTTTATGCAAATGTAATTTTGTTGTTGTTATTGTTTGACCTTTTACCTCTATTTACCATAAAAGCTTTCCCAGTTTGGCAATAAATTTCAGTTTGCCTTTCAATATGCAGCTGTGATTGACAAAGAAGTCCGTGAAGGGTGCATAGTTTCTTTAAGCATTGTGTCTGTCTTGGAAATCAGAATCAAATAGTTTTTTGCAAGTGTTATTTCAATGTTTATTTCTGGGTCTACCTCACATCTTCATTTTAGTCAGCTGGGTTTCTGACACATTTTTGAAACAACGGAGTTGTTTGGATCTGTAATGCAAACCTGGAAGGGTGGTGGAAGCAGATTCGATAACAACTTTGAAGAAAGATATTTGAGAAGGACAGAGTTGTGAGGCTATGAGGAGAGAGCTGGGGTGTGGAATTAATTTGAACATCTTTTTCAAAGAATTGGCACAGGCACAATTGAATGAAGGGCCACCTCCTATGCTGGGCTGGAAAATAAACCGTTGGTGGAGACAAATTGGAGACGCTGTGAGAGATAGGACCTGAAGCATTCAAGGACAGAACCTAGAAGGTTGAGGTGAGAGGAGAGATGGTGGCGAAAGATGGAATGGTCCACAGTATCGAAGGCAGCAGTGAGGTCAAGGTGGATGAGAAGGTAGAGGGAGCCTTGTCACAGATGGACAGGATGTTGTTTGTCACTTTGACCAGAGTGGTTTCGAAACCTGATTGGAGGGGCTCATGAAGGGAGTGATAGGAGAGGAAGGAGCAAAGCTGAGAAGCAACAACTCTTTTAAGGAGCTTGAAATATCATTAAGTGTGTGCAAGTGTGTGTGTGTGTGTGCTTTACTGGAAGAGACTTGCTGCGAATCCCATCAGAGTGCAACAACTAAGGCGATCAATCGACCGACCGAGCAACTGATCCAACCACCCACCCACCAACCAACCAACCAATCATTTATATAGCGCCTTTCATGTCAGGAGGATGTCCAAGGCCCAGAACAGTCAGGTAGGGAACAGAGCGGGGGTGGGAGGGGTCGGGGTAGGAGGGAGGACAGTAGGAAAATTTACTGTATATTTGTGGGCAATTAGGCAGCTCAAGAAAGCACTTGTCTAAGCAATTTATCCAATCCCCCCACCCAATGATATCTAGTGACTGATTTTGAATACATTTTTAATTGATATCATATTCATCAGTATTTAGTCTGGTGCTAAAATACCAAAGGTCTTGGAGTAAATCTGTTGTAAAATTCAGAAAATAGTTCTGGAATAAAGTGTTCTTATAATATTACACGAATCTTCATTGTTTTATTAGTTTGTAAAAACCTTTACAAGAGATATTTATTTTGTACCATTGCATCAAAATTGCTTGACCTTAATCTTTTAAAAGTATTTTACTTCCATGAGTAATATAGCAAGATTTAATCACAATTTAATAGTAATATGGAATCAAATTTGCCATATTTCTTAATCAGAATTCTTAAGTAATCTGAGAGTCCATGAATCCAATTTAATTTAAATTCCATCATGCAGAATATGTTTCCCTCAAGCTAGAATAACCGGCAGTCCCCACTCTTAATTAAGAAATGTGATAAAGAAATATTGTAAAATTGACACCTATAGTAATTTGAATAAATAATTTTATACTGTTTCTTAGTTCACTGTTTTCTTCTGTACTTCTCTCCCTCAATTCATCCATCTTATCCCCTCCCTCCCCATCATCAAATCCGGCCTAAAGACTTTCCTTTGTGATCGTGCTTGCGATCACCAAACCCTCTCCCCAGGCTTGTTGTCAGATTCAGCCACTGATACTGTTACATTCGCCATGTTCTGGGACGCGACCCCACGTGAAGAGTGCTAGATAAATGCCAGTTGTTGTACTTCAATTATTCATTACAGATTCACAAGTCATATGTACACAGCTCACCCTCCTTACTACATTTCTTACAGTTTCTAAATTAGTCTGTAATGTGTATGGCTCTTCAATCCATCGTTTTTCATTAATAATAATAATCCTTGCATTTGATATAGCGCTTTTCACGTCTTCTAGATGTCTCAAAGCGCTTCACAGAATATACTGTAAAATGAATTGACTGTATATACGTGGATGAAATGTGGCAGCCAATTGTGTACAACAGTGTCCAACAAAACGTTGTGGATGTACTCATGCTGAAGGTTTCAATGCTTATTCAAATTGAAAGATGCAAGTTATTTTTATTCTTCACAAGGTGGTCAGCCTGGCTCAGTTGTTTGCACCCCTACCTCTTAGTCATCCTGGAGGTCCAAATCCAAATTTGGGACTTTAATCTAATTATTTTGTCTGACAGTGCTGGGGGTATGCTGTATTGTGAGAAGTTCTGATGAGACATTAAATGTCCTCCTAACGTGAAAGGCCCTACACAAATGTAATTGTGTTGTTATTGTTGTAAACAGAGGTATCACCTGTCTGTTCAAATAGACACTAAAGATCCATGGCACTATTCAAGAGAGAAGGGAGTTTCTCCGTGTGCCATGGTTAACAACACCCAGATTAATTTGATTATTCACTTCAAAGGGACATAGTTGTGTGCAGATTAGCTGCCATATTCATCTGCAAATACACAATTACTACTTTATAGTAATTTCTATGAGCATTTTGAAACATCTTAATAATTCGATCAACTGTTATATCAAATGCAAGATTTATTATTGTAAATTTTACATCTAACAACAACTACAACAACTTAAACTTATAAAGTGCCTTTCACGTCGGGAGGACGTCCCAAGGCGCTGCACAGGAGGCGTGTGACCCGAGCTGGGAAGGAGTAAAACACGTAGGGGAGGTCGAAAAATTCGGGGGGGAACAAAAGGCACGGTCGAAGAGGAAAATCTTCAAACCGGCCTTGAAAGAGGAAAGGGAGGAAACAAGGCGGAGGGATTGGGGGATGGAATTCCACAGGGTGGGAGCGGAGAAGCTGAAAGCCCGGCCTCCGATGGTGGGGCGGTTCAGGCGGGGGGCTTGGAGCAGGCCAAGTCCTGCTGAACGGAGGGTCTGGGTGGGCTTATAGGGGGAAAGTAAATCGGTTAAGTAAGGCGGGGCAAGGCCATGAAGGTGAGGACGAGGATCTTGAACTCAATCCTCTGGAGGATGGGGACCCAGTGGAGATGGGCGAGGGTGGGGGTTATGTGGTTGCGGAGGCAGGTGCGGGATAGTACACGAGCTGCAGAGCTTTGGATGACTTGCAGCCTGTGAATGGAGGAACTGGGGAGGCCGACAAGGAGAGAGTTTCCGTAGTCCAGCCGTGAGGTGATGTACGCGTGCACGAGTGTTTGGCAGCGTGGGGGGTGAGGTGTTGCGCAGGTGGAAATAAGTGGTGCCGGTCAAGGCTCGGATGTGGGGGAGGAAGGAGAGTTTGTGGTCGAACGTGATGCCGAGGTTCCTGACTGGCTTTGTGAGGTGGAGAGTACAGCCTTGGATGTTGAGGCAGCATCCGATGTGTGGAGGCGCTGGCTTGAGCCGATCAGGAAGGCCTCGGTCTTGCTCACGTTCAATTGGAGGAAGTTGTCCCTCGTCCAGGACTCAATGTCGGACAGACATGCTGTTAGAACATCGATGGTCTGGGGGTTGAGGGATGAGGCAGAAAGGTACAGCTGGGTGTCGTCCGCATACATGTGGAAATTTACCTAAAATGGCTATTCAAATAATTGCAATAAAATGGTGCAATTCAATTAAATTTATTGCGCATGTTGAGATAGGGGGAAACTACATCACCACATTGGCTGGGGTTGCTGGTGGAACTAAAACCAGATTGAGTTGATACAATTAGGGTTTAAGGATCAGCTGCTTACCGGTTCCATTCATTTCCCAATAACTGATGTTACAATTCCTGGTGGTACAAATTTACTGTTAGGTGCACCTGTGTTAGAAATAGTCTTATTATTATCCAAAACATCCTTTGCATCTGATATGTCAGTCAGCTGCATGTCTGACACATGCAGAAGTCCATTACCATTCTAAGGACTATCCAAGACAGACTGCGAATTCCACACATGTATGCTGTCAACATGTGGAAGGTTCCTTGTGTCCGGAACGCAATGTACATTCTGTCCCCAGGGGGACGCACCCTGCACACTTAATTTCAGACAGTGTTATATGTTGGTTGTCAAGCGCCAAGGCTTGGAGATCTAAGAGGGTGTGTTAGGGAACTGCTTAAGTTTAACTAGCTAAAATTTACAGCATGCCATTGAAAGCAAGGTCTGGTAAGATTCCTACTGCTTGTAACCATTAACTCACAGCAAGACCCAAGAAACAGACATGAGGTGAACTAACAGCTAATCTAGAGGATTATTGACACCGGGAGAAATTCTCTCTTTTTGAATGGCGTCTTTAACATCTCTGAGAAAAGAAGTAGCCAAAGAACTTAATAATAAAGACCTGATAATAAAATGATAGTGTTATCTGGGACTTTGGAATTAGGTTGGATTTGATTTAATTCTTGTGCACAGCAAATGTTACAATTTAATGACTTTTACAGTACCCAGTTACTGACAGACTTACCTTGACATTTCTTTCTGTGATCGTGCATGTCATTTTCAAACACAAATACAAAAAGCAAAAGAGCAAGTACTGTACTATTCAGCTAGAACAATTTAGAATTTGATGGCAATGGAACTGTTTATCTTTTTTGTCAAATGCCGTTTCTGTAACACAATGAAACAATCAATACCATTTTAAGCTTTGAATTGCTCTATGTGCATTTCACAGATTTATGACGTTTTCAACTTTAAAAAGATGAATTACAAACAATACAATACAAAGTTACATTTGTATGACATCATACAATTCGTACAATTTGTTGAAATGTACATCAATATGGCATTTCTGGCTCATCATAAGACATGAATCATATTATAAACGTTTGAGTTTCATGAAAACAAACTCGTTTTTTGATTTAATTGATATTTCACAACTATTTGCTTCTTATCCTTATAATAATCCTTTCATTTGATATAGCGCCTTATCAAGTCATTGAAATGTGTCAAAGTGCTTTATAGAATATATTGTAGATGGATTGATTGATTATTTTGTGGGCGAAATGTGGCAGCCAATTGTACATAGCGATGTCCCACAAACAGTCATGGATTGAGTGACCAAACCATGTTAAAAATACGTCTTTCAGAAATCTGTGACAAATCAGTAAATTTGAAGATTTTGCATGAGTTTGCGAGAGATTATACTCCTAGATCTTCAATTTTTTTTTTGTCATGTTATTTTTGATTTTAACATTATCACCCTTAGGGAATACTTTGAATCTTCGAAGCAACTTATTTGTAAACCACAAATCTGATAATAGTTCCCCAAAGCAATATTATGCGATAGACGTTTGTTTGGTCTCTGCTCCTTGCCAGCTAGGATAAAAATAATTGCTGTGAAAGACATTCATTGATGTATTGATTTTACCTCTCGTGTTGCTGTAACCATTCACAGATTTGGCCACTGTGGCACATAACAGTCTGTTCTAGAACTGTGTCACAGTGAGCTCAGTTTCTGGGATTGCTATTTATTTTCTCTCTCATTCTGCAAGTAAAATCCCACCTTTTTTAAAAAAAGAAAACATTCGCTCTATAAAAATAATTTTGTTGTTTGTTGAAGCAGGAAGAACGACTTGCTACTACTACTGTATTAGAAAAATGAATGAGTGAATAATGCACTGTTTGATAAGCAACCAACACAACAATTTACATTTATATTGCATCCCATATGCAATATAATATTGCGTCCCAGAACACTTGACATTGGAGATGCATGATGCTGAGCTGGGGGAAGGGGGAGGTTACCGTAGACCGGTCGAAGAGAAAGGTCTTCAGGCATGTCCTGAAGATGGGGAAGGATGGTCCAAGCAGAGGGAGAGAGGGAGAGAGTTCCTGTGAGTTTATTAGTAGGACTTTTTAAAATCAAAGTCCTAGAAGTGCTATATCAAATGCAGGGATTATTATTATTACTACTAGTTCCAAACAAATCTACAGAAACACTGTTTCAGTGAGTGAACAGTAAACTTGTCGAACAGGCTCCCTAGGGAGACAGTTGAAGCAGGAAGTGTCCTTCAAACACAGATTAGATAGTTACCTATTAGGAAATAACATTATGGGATATAGGTAGTTTGGGACATATGTGCCTTGGACATAGATTTAAGATAATTGGCAAAAACACCAGAGGTGAGATGAATCATACAATCATAGAATTTTACAGCACAAAAGGAGATCATTGGGCTCATCATGTGTGTACAAAAGAGCTGTTCAAAGTCAATCCCACTCCCAACGCTCTCCCCATAATCCCGCAAACCTGTCCTCCCCAAATAACCATCCACCTCTTTTTTAAAATTTGTGATCGAATCAGCCTCCACCACCCTTTCAGGCACACCACGTGAAAAAATTTCTCCTCCCCTCTGCTTCTTTTGGAAACTATTTTAAATCTATGAGCCATGAGTCACTGATACACTCACCAGTGGAATCGGTTTTTCCCTGTTTACCCTATTGAATCCTCTCATGATTTTGAAAACCTCTATTAGGTCTCCTCGTAACCTTCTCTGCTCCTTCACCTCCCCCTTAAGATTGTACTATCTAGCCTATATTGCCTTTCCTCATTCTTCCTCCCAAAATGCATCACCTCACATTTCTTCACATTAAACTTCATCTGCCTTGTGTCTGCTCATTTTACCATTCTATCTACGTCCTTAAGTTTAGTTCGAGATGTTGGGACAGAGGGGCGAGGGTTGTGAAATAGGCATGAGTTACAACAACAACAGCAATGAATTGGATTTATATACACCTTTCACGTCGAGAGTGCATTCCAGCATTGAGTTACAGAAGGTGAGGGTAGAAACATTGAAGGCAGAGCAGAGGGAGTGGGAGGGAGATTAAAGATAACATGGAGTAAAGATGGGTGTCATCATGAAGGAATTTGAACTTTAGAACTTGAATCTCAATGTCAATCAAGTGGGGAATAGGTGGTCAGTGGAGCCTGCCAAAAGAAAGTAAAGAATGTCACGCCCTCTTGAAATATTTGTTGATATGCTGGCAGGGTTGAATCATTCAGCTCTCATAATGTAGCACTTCAATACTTTCCGTCTTCACGAATTGAATAATGTGATGTTTAATGCTATTTGTTCTGGCCTCCAACTGGAAATGTAAATGGAGATAAATGCATTTTGAGATTCTATGAAGCAAACACTACAGTTATTTTAACTTCAGTTCAGTTTTAATCTCGATACAAATCCATGTCAAATTAGGCATTTACCCTCATTGAGGTGGATTCCGAAAATCTTCTTCTTAAATTGCTGAATAGAATGCAAAGCCCTAAGATGCAGATGGAAAACCTTCTGAATGACAGCTGGCAATATCTGTACGATGTGGGTACATTGCTGTGCCCATATTAGCTCCAGTCCCAGGCCTATGTAGGCTTTGTGCCAGCTGTCTACAGTGAAACAGCAACCAACAGCTTGAAGCCCTGTAGCAACCGATGGACAGTTGGTCAGAGCTTAATTTGGATTCACACAGAGATAAAGTTCAGGTGTGTCTGGTGACGTAGAGGACTAATAATAATATTAATAATAATTATCCTTCCATTTTATATAGCGCGTTTAATGTCTTCTAGATGTCTCAAAGTGCTTCACAGAATATCCTGAATGGACTGTATATTTGTGGGTGAACCGTGGCAACCAATTGCGCACAGCAGTATCCCACAAACAAACAATCGTGGATTGAAGTGACCAATTATTGTTTTAGCAATTATTATTATGCATGTGGAGTAAGAAAACTTGCCCAAGGTTTTGCCCTGGTAGAAATTGAACCCAGGTCACTCGCTTGCATGGCAACTGAGCTGCAGCACTCCATTTTGTATAGCCACTTACTCATCAGGACTTTCAATGCCATCACCCGAGACGAGACCTTACCCATATGAAGAGTTTGAGTAGGCAGATATTCACTCTTTCTATACAGTTGAGCAGATTGGAAACTCTTCTGAAGACTGGCCACTTGACGTATACTTTGATGTAGAAATTTCTGCAGAAGCTGAAATTTGTTAACCGTTGACTATTGTTGACTGTGTCTTGGTCAATGTGAATTTAGATGGATGGCCAAGCCAGAGAACCACATGAGGGGGATTGACCAAACAACAAGCAGACCTGGGAATACTCCCTTTATGATGTTATTGGCATCCACAGTTAGGGGATATGTTCAAACAATTAGCATGGGGCGACTTGCAACCCACCTCAAACAATTACAAAGTTTGTACAAACAACACATGCTAGCTGCTGTTGTAGAGTCTTATTCCAAGCAATGAGAACTGTGATACGGTTTGGTCCTGTGCAATGAACTTAACCAACTTATTACAACTCTGTATTTCAGAGATACAACTTTGTATTTCAGCATCTTGGGACATCCTCCTGACGTGAAAGGCACTATACAAGTGTAATCTTGTTGTTGTACAACAAGGATCTAAATAAAGTCACGAGATCAGTGCTCTACGAGACCCTGACGATCTAAAACTTTACAAACAGCGCATGCATAGAAATAGCAAACCTCAACAATACTGTAGGCATACAAATAAGGAATTTAATGCAAGAAAGGGAGTGTACAAAGGCATTACGGTTTAAGGTGTTTATCCACTACATGTACAGAAGCCTCAACATCAGTATCTCCAGTGTCTCTACAAAGCATAACAGCAGCAATAAATATACATACAGTCACTAATGAACAATCGTAAAAACTGTTACAGCATAAATACAGACCACAATAGATCATTTTAGCTGAAGGCACATCTATTTGTGGGTAAGCTTTCTATGGTTTTGTTCAATGAATCTTTTAAATAGGCAGCAAACAGGAGCATCATTTCACATACCAAAGTTAAGTGCAGCAGAACATCATTCCAATGTATACTAAGTTCAGTAATTCCATTTATATTTCTTGAGCTCTGCAATCTCAGGGAACTATCTCCCAAAGTAGGTGAGGATCAGTAACAGGACAGTTGAGGTGGTTGGTTCTTTGAAACGTATAACCAGGCTTAACAAGGATATGCTGTTTTTGCGACCGTAATCAATCCACTTGTTTGGCCCTGTCATTAAAGGCAAAGTAAGCAGAAGTACATGTGTTGCATTAGGGCCACCTCACACTTACAATACAATTTTATACAACATGATTTACAGTTACAGAGAACCTTTCACATCAGGAGGCCATACCAAATGCTTCACAATCTGATTGGGTTAGCTCCCTGAGACGCTGTCCAGTGTAGAGGGTGCTATATAAATGCAAATTGTTTTGGTTGTTGTTGGGTACGGGAGCTGAGAGGGGTTGGGTGGCATTGGAAAAAATGACCGAAAACTCAGTTAAAGAAGCCCAAGACGTGGAATGGTATGGATGTCCGGCACCCTTTGCTGTCTCTTATAATTCCTTCAATGGCACAGATGAAGTCTCCAGGGAGATTGTTGCAGGCACTGATGATTTGATATCAGGAATGCCCTCTGTGTGTCTGAACATATCAAAATTTGCTGAACACTATCGTTGTTGTCCAAAAATTAGTCCCCACAGAGTAAGACGAGGTGACATTTTATGGCCTCTGGGGGTTGTTGGAACAGAAAAACAAAAAACATTATTTTCCAATCGGGCTCATATATTGAAAGAAGTTCCTTACTCTGGTAAATAATATTAATAATCCTTGCATTTTTATATAGTGCTTTTCACATCTTCTAGACGTCTCAAAGCCCTTCACAGAATATACTGTAACGTGAGTTGACTGTATACTTGAGGGTGAAACGCGGCAGCCAATTGCACATAGGAGTGTCACACAAACATTTGTGGATTGAAACGACCAATTTTGTTAAATTTTTTGAGGGATTATTATTAGGCGTGTAAGCGAGTGAAGAAACTTGCCGAGGTTTCGCCCTGACCTGCCTGGATTCAAACACAGGGCTCACGCTTGTAAGGCGAGTGGTCTAACCACTGAGCTACAGCACTCTATGGTACTGACAACTGTGCAAAAAAATCATATCAAATTCTATGCTGTTCTGATCATTTTGGGGGCATACAAGAAATGTTCAAAAATCTTCCCCAGGCAGTATCCTAAACAGATCCGCTGATGAATCCTTCACGGTTTCACATTCTACTTAGGGAAAAATTGTTTGGGATAATCCTCTCATAGCAGTCCACCTTAACTGGGAATTTGACAGCTTGCAAAGCAGCAAATGGAAATAGAAGTCTGCATTCAGTAGAATGTAAAATCTCTACCTGCGTAATGTGCTGAAGATTGCAGGAGCAGAATATATTTTCCTTTGAAATGAGGGAAGGTGAAAAGAGCTGCCAAAGTAAATAAGAAAGGAGTTTAAAAATGTAGGTAAATCATCGCTAAAATTATTGTGAGCTTGGATATATTATATTGTTCTTGTCTTCTTTCTTCGTATTATTCCTCTGTTTGTTTGTTTGTCTTGCAATGTTTTTATTTTCCTTTGCACATTTCTTTATCCGTATTTGTCGATTTGTTCCATCCAATCCCTTTGTATTTATTTTTCTATTGTTTACAATACAATTAATACTTTAGTGCCTTTCATATTGGAAGACATCCCAAAAGCTTGGCAATTTTGGCTGAGCAACAGAGCTGAGGCTTTTCTTTTCGAACCATTTTTTCTGTAACAAAAAGAAAATTCAATTTAGATTATTCTATTTATGCTACCTTTTCTCTACAGTTTCTGTCTCTTTATTCTACCTTCATCTTTCCTCACTCTCTCATTACTGTAGCTTATCTCCCCCCCACCCCCACGACCTCCTAACCCCATACCAACCTGTCCCCTCCCTCCACTCAGTGGGCTCCGGCCTGCTGCACGTCACTTGCCACGCCCGCCCCACCAATGGAGGGTAGGCTTTTAGCCATTCTGCCCCCACTCTCTGGAATTCCATCCCTCAGTCCCTCCACCTCAACCCCCCTCCCTTGCTTCCTTCAAGGCCCACCTCAAGATCCTCCACTTCAACCATGCTTTCGATCAGCTTCCTGCCCACCCGGCCCTCCACCATCCCCAAGCTCAATCCCCAGCTCAGGTCCAAATTACTGACTGTCCAGCGCCTTGGAACATTCTCCTGACACAAAAGGTCCCATGCAAATGTAATTTTCTTGCTGTTGTGTCGTTATTGGTTAGAGCACTCACTTCGCAAGCAAGAGGATGCGGGTTCGATTCCTGCACAGAGCAAAACTTTAGGCAAGTTTCCTTACTCCACACACCTCTATTTATCTAGCAGTAAGTAGCCGGTTAGCCGGTTGATAGCTGGTTGGTGGATCACTTTCCAGGGCGAATAATCCCTTCTAAAAAACCAAAACAAATAATAAATTGGTCATTTCAATCCACGACTCTATGTGGGACACTGCTGTGTGCAATTAGCTTCCGCGTTTCGCCTACAAATATGCAGTCAATTCACTTTACACTATATTGTGTGAAGCGCTATGAGATGTCTAGAAGATGTGAAAAACTCTATATTGAATGCCAGGATTCTTCTGCTTATTATTAATTTTTGTACCCTTACAGCTGCCCTGACGATAATAATACTATAATCATCTATATAATGAAGGGGGATAAGGAGATTGATTCTAACATTGCAAGTTAACAATGCATAGATCGGAGGATCAAACCTGACCCTTCTGGGACAGTGTACCTCAGTTTCATTGTAGCGATGACTTTACAAATTGAACAGTTGGGCAGCTTTCACTGTAATAAATAGATCTATTCATTCGCCTAGAAAATACACAGTTACTACACTCTATACTAAATCCTACAGAGCACTTTGAGATGTCTCAATGACATGATAAGGCACTATATTGAATTCAAGGACTTTTACTATTATTTATTATGGACTAATTTGTTTTTAATGAGAATTGAAAAGACAGAGTACTAAAATGCTTCATCCATCTGTGTTTGTATCACTGTGTCTCTGGAATAGATTCGAATAATTGTGAAACAGCAAGCGCACTTGAAATCATTTCTGCCATTCCTTCATATTATGCAATAAAGGGATAGGATTACTCATGTGCTGTTCAACGCAAAAATAAGGTTTGCAATGTTTATTAAATGGGATAATAGGAACAGTGCACATCAAAGAAAGATTATGCCTGAGGTACCATGGTGAATCTATAGAAATTACAACACGGGAAAAGGGCTGTGATGGCTCGATACATAATTTGGCAAGAGTACTCACCAGTAATGTTGCTAATACCTGGGATCTAAAATGCGATATTTCTAATGGAATTTCTAATGGGGTCACTGACCTGTGGCAAGTAGTTTGAAAGTCAGTGGTGTCGAAATGGAGTTCCCATGCGTTGGTGTGATGTACATGAGGTTTCTGGAAGTAGTCCACATGTATGTCTTGATTGCTTATTCAATTATCCTGTTAATAATCTTTTCCCTCCCATTTCCCTTAATCCCACTTCCATGACTGTTTGTGGGACACTGCTGTGCGCAATTTGGCTGCCGTGTTTCGCCCACAAATATACAGTCAATTTTTCTACTTTCCTTCATCCTGCCCCTCCGCCCCCCCCCCCCCCCCCCCCCTTGCTCTTGTCCCTACCAAACTGTACAGCTCCTTGGGACATCCTCTCGACGTGAAAGGCGTTATATAAATGTAAGTTTTTATTAATGATTGATATTTTAGAGCCCAATGTTGTATTTGGAGATTGCGGAAAGTCTGAGTCCGACTGTTGTTGATTCAAGCCTCATGCGGGAACTTTGAATTCACAGTCTAGATTGATGGTCCAATACAGTGCTGGGGGAAAGCTACATTGTGAGCACTCACCTCGCAAGGGAGAGGGCTTGGATTTGATTTCTGGCAGGACGAAACATTGGGCAAGTTTCCTTCCTCCACACGCACCTGTATAACCAGCAGTAAGTAGGAACCCAGTTCGTTAGTTGAATGACTGATCGAATGTTACAGGGATAGTAATCCCATAATTTATTTAGAATAATATAAAATAATTTGGTCATTTAATCCACAACTGTTTGTGGGACTCTGCTGTGCGCAATTGGTTGCTGTGTTTGCCCACATAATATAACAATAACAACTTGGATTTATATAACTCCTTCCACGCCAGATGGCATCTCAGAGTGCTTCATACAGTCAATCCACTTTACAGTATATTCTGTGAAGCGCTTTGAGATGTCTAGAAGATGTGATAAGGCTCTATATCAAATGCAAGTATTATTATTATTATTATTGTTGGAGGAGCCACTCTTAGGATAAACCAAGGTCCCGTCTGCCTGTTCAGGTGGATGTTAATGATCCTAAGGTAATATGTAAAAACTTTCTCCTGGCCAATATTCACCCAGATAAAATATGTCATTCATTTCATGGCTGTTTGTGGGACATTGCTCTGTGCAAATCTGTTAATACATTCACCACAGTTACTACACTTTACAATAAAATCATATGAAGTGTTTTTTTTGGCATCCTCCTGATGTGAAAATCACCATATCAAACACAAGTACTGGATTTTGAAAGAAAAGTCAAAATGGGACAGCAGTGGCTGAGTAAAATCTCCAGGGTGGATTAAGGACAAAGCAAAGTGACAAGAACAAAGTGAAGTGAAGGCAAACAGAAATAATAAGTTATCGTATTAAACTCAGGAGCAAGATAAAAGACCAGATAGAAAAAGAGCAAATGAGAGCAGGAGGAAAAAATGACCAAAGCACAAAAAAAGGGAAGTGTTTACTGTGTTTAAAGTGAAAATAGGTCAGCATTTCAATCTCCGAATTCAACCGCAACTTTTACCTAAATAGGCTTGCCCCACTTTTACTGCATGCTCTCTGCAGAGAGCCTTGTCTCTATATTAATTCAATCAGAAAATACACAGCGGCTGCCTACACACATATCCTTCAGGAAAAATGTTGCAAGCCTCCTCCCCGAAATTGAAAGAGGATAGGTGAAGTTGGATAAAAACTCCATGTGGATAATTTCTTTAGTGAGTTTATATTAACTTTTGTATGACTTGCAGAATTGACTAAATTGTGGAAATAGTTGAGTTAGAGATAAAGGCCAATAATAGTATGCTTTCACAAATACTATATAGTCCCCCTCTATCTGTGACCAGTGCTTCCTCTGCCTCCTCGTCTTCCTGGATCTTGCCACCGCAATCAACACAGTCGACCACACCATCCTCTTCCACCACCTCTCCTCCCTCATCCACCTTAGTGGGAATGCACTCACATGGTTAGAGTCTTACTTAACTAACCACTTCCATTTCATCTCCGCAAATGTTTCTCCTCCCGCCCAAGCTGAGGCACCTGTGGGGTACCCCAGTGCTCCATCCTTGGCCCTTTTGTTTACTTGTCTACATGCTCCCTCTGGGCAATATCGTCCACAGACACGGGGTAAATTTCCACATGTATGCCGCTGACACACAAATCTACTTTGCCTCCTCCAGTTACAACTCCAGGTCCGCTGATGTTCTATCAGCTTGTCTGGCAGACATCGGGGCCTGGATGAGTGCAAACTTCCTGCAGCTGAATTTGGACAAGACGGAAGCCATATTCCTTGGCTCCTGTCTATGTCTTCACTCCTGCAAATTTAAACTCCTTAACCTCCCTGGGCTCTACCTCACACTCACCAAACCAGTGCGAAATCCAGGCACCCAGTTTGACCACATCCTCCACATCTCTGACCATATAAGTGCAAGTTGTTATTGTTTACACTATTACTGCCACTGAATTTGTTCTAATATTAAACCTTCTCCATTATTGATAATCTGCGACATTACAGATCAGATTGGTTGGCTGTCAGTTCTGCTCTAGGCTTTGATTGACAGTACAAGCAAGTTCATACAATCTTCCAGTGAGACTTTACTATGGTCTGGTTCTAGTGCAGCTTGTCTCTATTCCAATGTCTTGTTATGTTATCCCAACATTGCCAGTAATTCAATTGGTTAGCACTAGACATTGGACCAGGATATGGTGGGAAATTAAGTGAGCCTCAATGGGATGATAATAATAGACAACAACAACAAAATTATATTTATAGAGCACCTTTCACATTGGGAGGATGTCCCAAGGTGAAAGGTGCTCTATAAATGTAATTTTGTCGGGACCCGAGCAAGGGGGACGGGCAGGGTAGGTGAGAGGGAAGGGAGAAAGTTGGGAGGGTGGCGTGATCGAAGAGGAAGGTCTTGAAACTAGGCTTGGGAGGAAGCGAGGCAAAGGGACTGTGGGATGGAATTCCAGAGTGTGGGGGCAGAGAGGCTGAAAGCCCCTCCACTGATCATATGGTGGGTCGGGCTGAGGACAAGAAACAGACCAGAGCCTGTTGAACAGAAGGGGCAGGCAGGTTGATTGGAGGACAGCAGGTTGGAGAGATGAGAGGGTGCAAGGCCGTGAATGGTCATGAAAGTGAGGATGACGATTCTGAATTCGATCCTTTGGGGGATGGGGGAGCCAATGGAGCTATGTGAGGGTGGGAGTGATGTGGTCGCAGAGCTTGGTGCGGGAGAGGACACGAGCTGCAGAGTTTGGGAGGATCTGCAGCTTGTGAAAGGAAGAGCCAGGAAGTCTGATGAGGAGGGAGATTCCATAGTCGAGCCTTGATGTGACAAATGCATGGACGAGGGTTTCAGCAGCCTGAGGGGTGAGGCAGTGGCAGAGTCTGGCAATATTACGGAGGTGTTGGAAGGCAGTGCTAGTGATGGCGCACAATTCAGGGTCAAACAAGACACCCAGGTACCTGACTGGCTTTGAGAAATGGAGTGTGCAGCCTTGGATGCTGAGGCTGCCAGTACCTGAGGTGCGGAGGCGCTGACGTGAACCAATCAGGAGAGCCTCAGTCTTGCGGATGTTCAACTGGAGAAAGTTATCCCTCATCCAGGACTTAATGTCAGACAGGCAGGCAGTCAGGACACCGGTAGTCCTGGAATTGAGGGTGGAAGCGGAGAGGTAGAGATGGGTGTCATCCGCATACATGTGGAAATTTACCCCATGTCTGCGGATGATGTCACTGAGGGGCAGCGTGTAGAGGGTGAAGAGGAGGGGACCAAGGACAGAGACTCGGGGAACGCCGCATGAGACAGTGCGAAGGTTGGAAGAAAAAACTTTGGCAGACACAAAGTGGAGGTGGCATGAAAGATAGGACCTGAACCAGTCAAGGACAGAACCTTGAAGGTTGAGGTGGGAGGAGAGGCAGAAGAGGAGGATTGAGTGGTCCATGGCATCGAAGATGGTGGATAGATGTGACGAATGCAGGATGAGGAGGCACAGGGAGCCCTGGTCACAAATGGTCAGGGTATCATTTGTGATTTTGACCAGAGCAGCAAATGTTTGTGCTGTGGGCAGCACGGACCCCCCTTTTAGAGGGGCTCGTGGAGGGAGTGGAATCAGAGGAAGAAGCAAAGCTGGGAGGCCACGACTTTTGCACTTGATATAGCATGTCTTCTAGATGTCTCAAAACGCTTCATAGAATATACTGTAAAGTGAATTGACTGTACATTTTTGTAGGCGAAACGTGGCAGTCAATTGCGCAAAGCAGTGCCCCACAAACAGACATAGATTGAAATGACCAATTTACTATTATTTATTTTTGGAGGGATTAGTATTTGGCATTTGGAGTAAGGAAACTTGCCCAAGGCTTTGCCCTGCCTGGAATTCAACCTGGGTCTCTCGCTTACAAGGCAAGTGGTCTAACCACTGAGCTACAGGACTCCACAGATATGGTCTTCAAGGAGACTGGGAGTTCATCAGTAATCCAAGACTTTGCTAAATTACACACTCCTTCCAGGTGCACTCCGAAATCTTTCTCATTTTAGGCGGAAGATACATGTCCGGTTAGAGCAGTCTCACAAATTATATCAAACATATGTCAATTAAAATAGGTCTCATCAGCACTCACACAAATTCAGTGTAGAGACTGTTCAGTGGTATCCATGTAACACTGGCATGTCTACTTCAAGATCATTTGATAAAACACTGAAAATTTGGGATTCGAATAGCCTTTTGGTAAATTCAGTGTTTACGTAGAAAACATATGATTCTTATGTGGTGGAAATGCAACCAAATTACTCAGTGTTAGATAGGATCACTTAATTTTTGAAAGCTGAATTATTTTCTGTGGTGAATAAGACAAAGTTCAGCCATAACCTTTGCATGCGGAGTCCTTTGCTCAGTGATTAGAGCACTCACCTTACAAGTGTGAGATCTGTGTTTTGAATCCAGGCAGGGCGAAACCTTGGGCAAGATTCCTTATTCCACATGCCAAATAATAATCCGTCCCCAAAAACCTATAATAAATTGGTCATTTCAATCCACGACTGTTTGTGGGACACTGCTATGCGCAATTGGCTGCCACGTTTCCCCCACAAATACACAGTCAATTCACTTCAGAGTACATTCTGTGAAGCGTTTTGAGACGTCTAGAAGACATGAAAAGAGCTATATCAAATGCAAGGATTATTATTATTATTATTCAAACCCACAGGCTTGAATATATAGATATATATATTCTCACATTCGGAGAATTTAATGCAAACATGCACACAATCCTTATATAACACTTTGATAATATTATCTTGTGACTGGGAGATATAGACCAGTGTCCAAGCCCCAAATCCTTCAATTAAAATTGATTATTCACTTCATGGCTGTTTGTGGGATAATGCTGTGTGCAAATTGGCTGCTGTGTTCGCCCACCACACAGTCACTCTACTTTATTGTATTTCCTGTGAATGATTTTGAATCCTCCTGACACAATATCAACTGCAAAGAATCTTATTATAATGGACCCACCACCTATGTTACTGAATTCTCCCATTGATTCCTGCTCCACAAATCCCAAAGAACTTCTGGGAAATGTAGTTTGTTTTTCGTGTTTGCTTCCAGGTATATATATTTGTAGCATGTTTAACCGTGCAATTTCTTACATCAATTCAATTGATTCATTTAAAACACTTTGAGACATCAAAACAAAATGATGACGTGCTGTATCAAATGCAAATGTTATTATTCTTTATTTGCTCTTTTGATGTTACAATATTTAGATGAATGTTAGTGGATAAATCATATCAGAATATTTATTTTTAATATTCCCATGAGTTCACGGTAACACAGAACATGAGTTAAGTATGGGAGGGGGAAAGATCAGACTTTGGCTTTCCTGACTCTAAAGTAAAGTAGAGAATCCAGCAGTCATTGTGTTGATATTGTGATAAGTTTTAAGTCAAACTTTGCCCTTTATCTTCAAAAGGAATTGTCCTCAGCCTCACAGAAATGTAAGATTTCCAGGTATAGGAAAGTTTAAACCTGCATAAAATTACAAATAATGATAATAATCCTTGCATTTGATATAGCGCAGTATCACATTTTGAAACGTCTAAAAGCGCTTCACAGAATATACTGGAAAGTTAATTGACTGTATATTTTATGGGCGTACAGCAGTGTTCCACAAACAGTCATGGATTGAGTGACCAAATTATTATTTTTATTTATTATTTGAAGGGATTATTACCCCCAGAAAAGTAATCCACCAATCGACTAACAAACGGGTTCCTACTGATGACTGCATAAACAGAAGCATATGGTGCAAGGAAACTTGCTCAACGTTCATTCTGCTGGGAATCAAACCCAGGCTCATCGCTTGAATAATCAATGGGCTAGATGTTAATGCAGGTGCCTAACCCGACCTGACTGTTCAGCGCTTTGGGACGTCCTCCCGACGTGAAAGGCGCTATATAAGTATAATTTGTTGTTGTTGTTGTTGCATACAGTCTCTATAACCCTGCACTTACAGGGGATGTTAAAAACAGATATTTTGGTACTATTTATAGACTAAAATTTATTAAAATATTGTAACAAAGAGTAAACAAATAATAATAATACTTGCATTTGATATGGTGCCATGTCACATGATTCAGATGTCTCAAAGTGTTTAAAATGAATCAAATGAATTGATGATATGGCATTGCATTGTTAAATGTGCTGCACATGGTAGCATGATTTATATACTGATTTAATCTAAACATATTACTGACAGAATAAGGAATGTCAAAAGAGGGAACAATAATAACCCTTGCATTTGTTAAAATGCCTTATCATGTCTTCTAGACGTCTCAAAAATGTTCACAGAATATATTGTAATGTGAATTGACTGCATGTTTTGTGGAGGAAACACGGCAGCCAATTGCACACAGCTGTGTCCCACAATCAGTGGATTAAGCAACAACATTTTTTTGGAGGAATTTTTGCCCCCAGAAAAGCAATCTGCCAGTTGACTGACAATCGGGCTCCTACTTACTGCTAAGTAAACAGAGCTGTGTTGAGTAAGGAAACTTGCCCAAAGTTTTGCCCTGCCCGGATATTGAACCCAGGTCCTCTTCGCTTGCAAGGCGAGTGCTCTAACCATTAAGATAAGGAATTAACCGAGGGTAAGAAATTTGTACTGTTAAAAACTCTGCAATTAAAGGTCTCCATGGAAGACTGTGAACTGGATAAAGATTTGAGGGGTAACGTTTATATGCGCTCGTACAAGTATTCACATTGTGCAACTGTGGAGCTTGAAAGAATGACTCAGAAATACAAAATGTAAAACATCATTGACAACAGTTGAAGTGGAAAGAAGATTATATCAGAATTAAAATAAAAACAATATACAGGCTATTTTCTGTTGTTTGTCTTCAAATTTGAAAAACAATGTACAGTAATTTGTGATTGTATTCCTCTGCTTGAGATGAGGAGAGCAGCACTCCTGTCACAAATATTGAAAATATGTGCAGAGGAAACCTATAATTTTGCTTTTTTGATGCACAGAGAGCAACCGTGATTTATGTGCAGCCTCTTTGGACATTTTTTGCACAGCAGCTTTCTCAGCTAAGCACAGCCAGCGAGACTTTTTACAGGAAGCACAGTGATAGGTTGGTTTCTTAGCCGAGGTTCATAAATTCTAGGCAAGCGTGTATGAGCATGAAGCCTATAGTTGCAGGCAACCCAGAGGCCTGGCTGAGTCTGACTTCTTGCCTGTTTATTGTTCATTAGGGTTTTTGATACGGCTTTTGGATTTTCTGTTCCAAATCGATTGACGTTAGCAGCTGCCTGAGGGGCAAGACAGTAAGTCGCTACTTTTTTCAGTCAGAAATATTTTGCTAAAAACAATACTGATTCATTTAACGTACAATGTGAGTTTGTGTTTAGGAGTGTTTCAAACTGTCTGTTATTGTGGGAGTGCATGCTATGATTAATTTGTGCAATTATGCTACAGTAATACATTAGAGAAACAATCCAAAAATATTTTTCTTAAGAGCTTATCGTACAAAGATAACAGTATCTGTACTGTAAGCTCTAACTTAACCCATTACTTTATTCGTTTGAATCTTTGTGTTAATTACATTGAAAATTGATTCTATATTCCACATGCAATGATCTTTTAGAGTGTTCACATCCAATGCTGAACTCTACATACCATGAAACCTATGTCTTTATTTTTATTCCCATTGGGCAGACAACAGGGACAAATTTATAAAACTGTGCAAATGACAGTGGTATTGTATATATATATATATATATATATATATAGTATATATATTTTTAGAAATGTCTGGTTCTGCTGCTCGTTTTGGGATTAGCACAGAGTAAAAGTACCCTGCAAATCTATAGGTGATGCTTAAATGTACTGTTTTATTTTACAGACAATTCTTAAATTTATCTTACGAGAATGTGTTTTAATTCTGGGTTTAGTGTAGTTTAGTGTAGAAGGAGGCTGACCGGTGTTTCAGCTGGGCTTCTAAGCATGAAATATCCTTCACAGTGTAATTTCTCAATTGCATTCATTTCCATCTGAACATATCGACAGAGAAAGAAAATAGTTATTGTTTTTAGCATTTTTAAGGTTTTTTGTACGTATGTTAAATCATAATTTTACTTTTAAATTCTAAGTACCGTGTGAGTTATCCACTTATATAATATTGTTTGTCACGCAAAATAGCTCCAACATTCTGTTTTTGGCTTGCTCCCACACGAGCACCTCTGGGCAAAGTGTAACGGCTTCAATTAAGTTAGTCTATTATTGTATCAGCAATTGTTTTGGGGAGACACTTATTATTCCATTTGCCCTGAAACACTTTGGATTCCATATTACATTCTCCACAGGGGAAATAAGGGCAAACTTTCCAAAAAACTAAAATGGAAATTAAAAAAAGGATATTTCACAGTGTATGTATAAAACTGTCAGTGGAAATGCAGTGTAACAGTCATTTGATGAAGTTGATCACTTGCATTTGCAACATATACATAGCTCCAGATTTGATTCTAGATAAAGGTACAAAAAGAGTCATGTTACCAACGTAAAATTGCAGTACAGTAACTGGTCTTATGATGTGAAACTAAAATACAGTACATCAACTGCCTGACTTGCTATCCAGAACACCCTCCACAGTAATTAGTCTAGTCTAGATGCTTTCAGTTTGTTGAAGGTTAATGCTCGTCAATTAATTAATAGGAAACTTGGGGGTATGGGATGATAGCCACCGAAGACACAACTTGGAATTTAGGTTTATGAACATACAATAATAATCCAGCATATAATAATAATCCTTGGATTTGATGTAGCGCCTTATCAGGCCATCTCAAACCACTTCACAAGATATATTGTAAAGTGGAACAACTGTACAGTGGCACCCGCTTTAGCGGGACAGCTCGGGAGACGATTAAATGTCCCGTTTAAGCGAGGCTCCCGTTTAGGCGATGCCAAGCAGCAGACGCATTATTCACCCAACACAAAGCTCAGTACGTGGGCACATGCATTCTATATACACCAGAATCATAACACAACACGAACAAACATGGGTAAAGTGCACGCGGAAATCACGAAAGAATCAACAATGTTATTTTTTCGGTATTTAAAAAACAAACCTTCTACTGTTATTCCTTCTTTAAAGCAATACAGCAATGTCCCTCCCTGTGGCTGTTTCTTCCCACACGCTCTCTCCCTCTCTCTCTCATGACACGAGGTTACCTTTCTGTTGTAGTGTGTGTATGCATGCTGACGTACAGTGTGTGTACCGCTAGCTAGCGTTGCTGGCAGAACGTACGTACGATCTTTGCACTACATGGATAGCCACTGTGCACACTGCATTGTACATTGTATGGCTGGCTGGCTGCGCTGTTACGTACTCCCTGCACATGTATATATGGCCGGTAAGGTGTTACATGGAAGAAATATGTTACGGAAAGTGAGAATATCGATGACTGAAAATCTGTGTTGACAAAAAAGTCCCGTCAAAGCGATGTGCAGTCTCACTTATCCGATGCAAACAACACGCATAAAAACAGTCACACACTGTTTTGTCCCAATTAAGTGATGATCCTGTTTAAGCGGTTCCCGATTACGCAGTGGCGCCTGCATTTCATACGCAAACACGATAACCAATTTGGAAATAGCAATGTCCCATAAACTAAGAAGTTAATTAATTTAATTGGGGAATTATTAGCTAGGACACTGGGAGAAACTCCCTTCTCTTTGCAAATAGTGCTGTGAGATCTTTACTGTCCACGTGAACAGGCAGACAGGACCTCGAGTTAACGTCTCATCTGAAAGATATTCAGCATATATCTGTGTTTACTTTAGTTTCTCTGAAGAGTGGTTAGGTATCAGCTGAGTTCAGTTGTTATCACTCTCTCCTCTGAATCAGACGTTTGTGGGTTCAAGCCTCATGCCAGGATTTTGAGATTGTAAACAAGGCCCACATTCCAGTACAGTGCTGTGGGAGCACTGCATCATCACCGGTATTGCCCTTTGTATGAAACAATAAACTGAGTTCTATCTGCCTGTTCAGATGGACGCTAACGATTCCATGGCACTATTTCAGAAGAGAAGGCCAGCAATCTCTCAGATGAAACTGATCATTCAATTCTTAGCAGTTTGTGTGATGATGCTGTGTGCAAATTGTTTGCCGAGTTCACCAACAAATACATGGTTAATACACTTGACAGCAAATCCTAGTTCTGCTCCCCTCCAGAATAGAAATTTGTGTTGTTGTGTCTCAACATGATCCAGACCTCAAAGGAAGAGTAGTGGCAGGCACACAGCCCAAGGAGTAACTGATAAGAACAGATACTACACTTGATTTTAGCCAAAAGGTTCAATGGAATCACTGTTTGACTTTTTTTTAACTGTTTGATGGGCCATAGAATTAGTTCTGACTGTAAACTAGAAAATGTTACTTGCACTTGCCCAACATTGCATATCACTCCATGATATGCAATGTTGCTCACCTTCAGCTCAAGTGGACTTCTCAGTACATGTTAGCTATTGAGCAATGGTTAATGCTAGTCTGATGTCTATTCATACTAGTCTGATTTCAGTGCCTTGGAACGTCCTCTACAAATGTAATTTTAATTTTTTATTTTGTTGATGTAGTTTCCCGCTGGCCAGTCTGTCATTCTGTTCTTGGGTGTGTCACATCGGGTCAGCGGTCCTTACTATCTCATATTCAGTACTTTACCAAGGCTGCTTTCCTTTATCTGTGCCACATTGCCTGCCTCGTCCAATACCTCACACCAAATGCCACCGAAACCCTCCTCTATAGTTGGTCACCTCCAGCCAGGATTTATCAAACGCTTCCTCACGTATCACCCCTGTTCCACTATCCATTAGATCCAGCTCTTTCAATATTCTGTCGCCTATATCCTCACCTGCACCAAACACTGCATGCTCATCATCCCAATCCTCACCAGGCTCCATTGACTCCCTATATCCAAAGAGATTGACTTCAAGGATCTCACCCTCATATTTAAACCCTTCATGCTCTAGTGCTTGCCTATCTCTCTGATCTTTTTATATCTCTGCCTTTACTCAGCTAACACAGGTCTGCGGTGCATTCACATTCCCCCCCACACCACCATTGTGGCCAAGCTTGTAATCATTGCATCACATAGGATGAATTCTTCAGAGAGTTTTTTCTGTCACAGATTAAAGACTCAAAACAGAGGGCTTTTCAGAGAGTTTCAGAGACCATTTGCATAATGGGTGAACACGTGTCCACTAATGATGGAACAGGGGGTGAGAAATGAGCAGCAGAGCAGAATTGGAAGAACAAATGGTACTGCTATCTAACTGACCTGTTGTTGCATATAGTTTTGTGAGGCACAATATTTATTGTTCAGTTGCCCACTCAAAGAACAACCCAACAGGACTTGGATGCAGAAAGGACTGCAAGAACATGGTTTAGGTGTACACATAGTGTTTATGGCATCTTAAATGGTTTGTGAGTGGTATCACTGAAATCTACATTCCATATGCAAAGGGGTTAGAGTACAAGAGTAGGGAAGTCTTGCTGCAATTGTATAGAGCCTTGGTGAGACCGCACGTAGAATATTATGTGCAGTTTTGGTTTTCTTGTCTAAGAAAGGATATACTCGTATAATGTAGATTCGCAAGGTTGGTTCCTGGGATGAGAAAGTTGACCTACGAGGAGAGGTTGAGTAAACTAGGCCTATATCCTCTAGAATATAGAAGAATTAGAGGTGATCTTACAGAAACCTATAAGATTGTTAAAGGGTATTGACAGGGTAGATGTTGTAATGTTTCCGTTGGTTGGAAAATCTAAAACTAGCGGGCATAGTCTCAGGATTAAAGGTCAGCCTTTTAGAACTGAGTTAAGACAACATTTCTTCACTCAGAGGGTAGTGAATTTATAGAATTCTCTACCCCAGAAGGCTGCAGATGCTCAGTACTTGAACATTTTCAAAACTGAGATTGATAGATTTCTGAAGGGTAGAGGGATTAAGGGGTATGGATGGGGTGGGTAAATGGAAATAGGATAGAAGATCAGCCATAATCTTATTAAATGGCAGGGCAGGCTCGAGGGGCTAAATGGCCTACTCCTGCTCCTACATCTTATGCTCTTATGTTCTTATACTGGATCCTTTGGTTACAAGAATAACTGGAATAGGTACCGCTATTCTGCAATAAACAGAATGATCATAGCATTGATAATGTAAAGAAAACCTTAATAGTCTGTGGAAATTAAGATTATGGAGGGAACAGTTATGTGGGTAACAATGAAACTTTGTTTATAATGAACAGCTTCCAGGACCTTGGTGCACTTTCCATGCAAGTAAATGGCATATCATGTTTGCTGTAATTAAATTATTGCCAGTTTACAGTGAAACTCTGAGTGGTAGTCTTTCATCGCTTTGCTTCAAGAAATAGCGTCTTGTACCGAAATTGAAATTAGTGCCTGGGTCAGCATGCTCCTAATCTCTAACTGAATTTTTGAAATTACACTTTGGGTAAAGAGTTGACTTCAGTTCAAGTTCAGGAGATGGTCTCAGAATACGAATATTTGTCACAAAATCTTGCAATTGTTCTCGGCTCAGATTCACAAGCTGAATATGATGAAAATGTAGGACATTCAAATAGAATTGAGAAGTCTCGGGTTTCCAATTTGTCTGAGGTGTGTGTACGTGTGTGGGCAGGGTGGGCTGGCGATACAGTAAAACCTCAATAATCCGGTATGGTTGGGACCACGCACTTCTCGGATTTTGGAGTTTGCTGGTGTTTTGAATCCTACCTAGAAATGCGCTGCTGCATACATAACTTGTGCTGTAAACACAGCATTGAAGCCAAACAATGGCTGAGTGACCACAGCGCTGCATGACAGAGCGGCGAAGCCATGAACCATAAGCAGCCGATGTGAACTTCGGGAGATTTGTTGAACATTGGAAAAAAATGTAATTGTGTATGTATTTTGAAATCTTGATGGTTTTAGGGAGTTGCCAGCTTTTGGAATGTTGGATTATCAAGGTTTTACTCTATAGGAATATGGGAAATTTTCCAATTGCCCCCATGAATAGTTTCTGATTGGCTCTTGATACTTGACTTGGCAAGCTGTCGAACGAGCCTGGACCAAATCAAACTTAACGGTCCACAGGCAAATTTGGCTAGACCATACCAAGGCCTACCGCTCCGCCCTAGCCTCCACCAAGTCCTCCTACTATCAGCCTCTTGGGACATCCTCCTGACGCAAAATACCCTATACAAATGTAATTTTGTTATTGTTGTTGTTGACTTGGACCAGCCAATCGTTCCCTGGGGATTACCCATGCTGATGAGTGACAGCTATGATAGACAATCATTGTTTGGATTCTGCCCTTGGTCCCTTCCCAAATCTGTTCCTCTATTTTACCTGAGCCCTTTCAGCAACAACAAACAAAATTTGCGGAGCGCCTTTCACGTTGGGAGGATGTGCCAAGGCGCTGAACAGTCAGGGGTCAGGACCCGAGTGTGGGGACGGGAAGCAGGGTTGGGATGAGAGAAGGCAGGTAGTAGGGCGACTGAAGGCACGGTCGAAGAGGAGGGTCTTGAGACCTGCCTTGAAGGAGATCAAGGATCCAGTCCACCACTGTGTGTAAATGTGTGGGGTGTATATATGCATTTATGTGTGCAGTATGTTTGTGTTTATGTATATCTCATTGTCTTTATCTATATATGTGTGAGTGTGCATGTGTTTTTTAATATTTGTGAATGTCTCTGTGTACAAATATCTATGTATTTTTTTGTACTTTTTTTTGTACTTTTCTTTGTACTTCTGTGTGTGTGTTTATCTTGTGGAGTCCTGTAGCTCAGTGGTTAGAGAACATACCTTACAAGTGAAAGACCTGGGTTTCTTTACTCTACATGCCTCCCCTAATAATCCCTAAAAAATACCTATAATAAATTGGTCTTTTCACTCCAAGACTGTTTGTGGAAAACTGCTGTGGGCAACTGGCTGCTGTGTTTCGCCCACAAATAAACAGTAAATTCACTTTACAGTATATTCTGTGAAGCTCTGAGATGTCTAGAAAATGTGAAAAGCACTATATCAAATGCAAGGATTATTATTATTTATATCTGTACACCTGTGTGTGTTTTTTTATATATATATCTATATATATCTATATATATCTATATATATATAGTATCTGTATGTGTATGTATGTGTATTTATAAGGTCTGAAAAACTCAGCCATTGTTACAATGCCAGTTCCTTTTCTTCAAGTTATTAGTATGCAATGATTAATCAGACAGTTTTTCATTGTGATTTATTATGGCCTTTATGAGAACAAATACATTCTGGTCTGAGTTTTCAAAAAAATTTAATCTGTGCCTTTTTCCCTTTTTTTGCCCTTAAGTCATTCTATATATATATATATATATATGAGAAGCACTTTCTTTGCTTGGAGCTCCTGCAGCTCAGTGGTTAGAGCACTCGCCTTACAAGTGTGAGACTTGTGTTTGAATCCAGGCAGATCAGGGTGAAACCTTGGGCAGGTTTCCTTACTCCACGTGCCTGATAATAATCTGTCAAAAAACCCCCACAATAATAAAAATTGGCCATTTCAACCCACGACTGTTTGTGGGATACTGCTGTGTGCAATTGACTGCCACATTTAGCCCACAAATATACAGTCAATTCACTTTACAGTATATTCTGTGAAGCGCTTTGAGACGTTAATAAGATGTGAAAAGCACTATATCAAATGCAAGGATTATTATTATTATTATTGATGATCAGTTTCAACTACTGAAGGTGAATTGATATTCCACTATGAGGACAAAATTGAACAAACGGGAAGTTTCTTTCACACTCAAACTAGCATGACTGATATCTCAAAATATATATCTGAGCCAGTGGAAAATGGATAATTTTAGCTGATTTTAAAGAAGATGAGCCGAAATGGAGAATAAACTGGAGGCGTAATTGAAGAAAAATTGCCCATACTTAAACCAAACTTCTCAGATAGAACCCATTCGAGACATTGCGGGGAACTATTCCAGAAGTAATGATCTGTGAGTTGTCAACGTCATTGGGGTGAAAGATGAAAGATGCTGTATAATATAATTTAGTGTAAAAAGTGCTGTTGATCAGTGTTGGTGACCTCATTCTATGGCACTCGGGAATCAAATCACAAACTCCATCCACTTTATGAATAAAGTGGATACCTGAAAATTTGGCATGAAGAATGAATGCGTAATGTATGGGATTAAGGCAGAGATACTTCAGTGTACATAGTTGAATCTCAATTGATTCTGTAAAATGAGGTGCTTTGCAGCAGTTGCATGTCTGAGATCTGTGAAAGGTTTTAGAAAACATAAGATGATTTTGTAGAGAATTGTTTAGAAACTCTCTAGGGACATTGTGATTTGGGTAACATTTCTACCTTCGGTCTTGTACAGAGGAACACACTGCCATTGAGTCATAGAGAGTCTACATGAATGGTTCCCTTTGTGCTTCTAGAGACAAAAGAATGCATTAGTACTTCACAGAAATAAATGTGGCAACAAGTTTGACATAAGTGGATTCCTGCGTTCAATCAAAGCAAACCAAGCTTTCATAGCCTGTAGTAATCTGGAACACTTAGCTCACAGCAGAAAAGGATACATTGAATACGTTATAATGGATGTGGGAGCTGCTGAAGACACACAGGACTGCCAATACATTGAGGTATAATATTGTGGGAAGGAGAGCAGTTAATGGTGTGTGTGAAATATACTATCTGATGATTTTTGAATAAGGAAATTGGAACATACTAGGACTAAAGCTGGTCCACACACACTGTTGTCCCAGGCAAAATCAGTGTGCACCCACACACCTCACTATCGTTTTAAATGTTCTATAGCTTTAAATTTACTTTAAAATCTCTCCAGGCCGCTGCTGGCTTTACATGCTGCCTATTTCAATTTCATCGGTCGAGCATTCAAAAATAATTACTTCTCCCAGAAATCTGCTCTCTGAGCCTGCAGGCCAAAAGCTGTTTAGTTTGCCTATAGCTATAGCTTATAGTGGAACTCTGCTCTGATGCAATCTGCTTTGGAGAAGTCCAGGGGGAGGTGACAATTGTTTTTAGTCAGACAGGTGTCTGACACATACAGGACCCATCATCACTCTTGGGAATACAATAAGAATAATTATCCTTGCACTTGTTGTAGAGTTTTTCACGTCTTCTAGACGTCTCAAAGCGCTTCATAGAAAATACTGTAAATTGAATTATCCATATACTTGTAGGCAAAATGCGTCAGCTAATTGCGCACAAGAGTATTCCACAAACAGTTTTCGATGGAAAATGATCAATTTGTTATTATTGTTTGTTTTTTGGAGGGATTATTATTAGGCATGTAGAGTAAGGAAAATTGCCCAAGGTTTCGCCCTGACCTGCCTAGATTCGAGCACAGGTCTCAAGCTTGGAAGGTGAGTGCTCTAACCACTGAGCTACAGGACTCCTAAACCCAGACTGAGAGTTCACGGATGTATGTGCACTGAGCTCTCTGAGATGCTTACCCTGCGTGGAGGGCACTATATAAGGACAAGTTGGAATGGAATGTGCACTCTCTGGAGGGATGTACCCTGGGTATTTAACTCCAGAGAGTATTAGGCACAGGTTGGCTAGGGCCAAGGATGCTGCTAAGCCAGGCTGAATGATCTGTCACCAGTGGAGCCATGGAGTACTGTGGACTGGTGTGGCTCAGGAACCAAGACTGCCACAGAGGTTTGACTCAATTGTGACATTACGTTTTCAAGCATGTAACCTTGGAGCCAGTTCAGCTCCATAAAGAACCTATTTATCTCTCTCCACCCAGGAAGTAAGACATGCTTGACATCCGTCTGGTTTCCTTACTAGGAAATCTCATTGTAATAACTGCACATTGGATTCACTGTTTTGTGGTTTGAGCAGACGCTGAATATTAATATGATTGAAATGCAAATGGTGTTCAATAGATATAAGAGCTGTACCATAGGATATTTTAGGAGGAAAGTTGAACTCTCATGTATGTTTTTAATCTGATGCAACATGTACGTTGTATTTGTGCCATTGTAATTTATTTTACAGACTATAGTAATAGTCATTAATTAGGTTCTAACACCATTTACTATTAGCACAAAGGGGCATTATGATTATCATGATATGTTATGATATTTAAGAAGGGTGGGAGAGAAAATATGGGGAATTATAGACCAGTTAGTCTGACATCAGTGGTAGGGAAAATTCTTGAGTCCTTAATTAAAGACGTCATTATGGGATACCTGGAAAACCATAACAAGATTAGGCAGAGTCAGTATGGCTTTACAAAAGGGAACTCATGCTTAACTAATCTTTTAGAGTTTTTTGAGGATGTATCTAGCAGGTTGGATAGGGGGGAACCAGTAGATGTGGTATATTTAGAGTTTAAGAAGGTATTTGATAAAGTGGGAACATATTAGCATGGATAGAAGAGTGGCTAACGGATAGAAGACAGAGAGTAGGGATAAACGAGTCATTCTCAAATTGGCAGGATGTAACTAGTGGAGTGCCACAAAGATCAGTGCTTGGGCCTCAGCTATTTACAATTTACATCAATGATCTAGACAAGGACATTAAATGTAACGTGCCTAAATTCGCGGATGACATTAAACTAGTTAGGAGAGTCAGCTGTGAGGATGATGCAAAAGATTGCAACAATGGGATATAGATAGGCTAGGGGAGTGGGCGAGTAGGTGTCAGATGGAATTTAATGTGGGGAAGTGTGAAATTATTCACCTAGGTAGCAAAAATAAAAAAATATATTTTCTAGATGGGGAGAGGTTAGATAGTGTTAGTGTACAAAGGGATTTGGGTGTCCTTGCACACCAGTCTCAAAAAGTTAGTTTGCAGGTGCAGCAAGCAACTAAGAAGGCAAATGGCATGTTGGCATTCATTGCAAAAGGTTTAGAGTACAAGAGTAGGGAAGTCTTGCTGCAACTGTATAGGGCCTTGGAGAGACCACACCTAGAGTATTGTGTGCAGTTTTGGTCTCCTTATTTAACAAAGGACATACTTGCCTTACAAGGGGTGCAGTGTAGATTCACTAGGTTAGTTCCTGGGATGAGGGGACTGACTTATAAGAATAGGTTGAATAGACTAGGGCTATATTTTCTAGAGTGCAGAAGAATTAGGGGAGATCTTATTGCAACATATAAGATTCTTAAAGGGCTGGATAAAGTAGACAGTGAGGGACTGCTTCCCCTGGTAGATAACCAGGGATCATAATCTTAAAATTAAGGGTCAGCCTTTTAGAACAGAGTTGAGGAAACATTTCTTCACCCAGAGGGTAGTGAATTTATGGAATTCACTATCCCAGAAGGCTGTAGATGCTCAGTCCTTGAACCATTTCAAGGCTGAGACTGATAGATTTTTTAAGAATAGAGGGATTAGGGGATATGGAGATAGGGCAGCTAACTAGAGTTAGGTCAGAAGATCAGCCATGATCTTATCAAATGGCGGGGCAGGCTCGAGGGGGCGAATGGCCTATTCCTGCTCCTAATTCTTATGTTCTTATGGGAGGTTTTGCGTGGCTTATCTGTTTATGAGAACATGAGGGAAAAATGTATTTTTAATGGGGATTGTTGTAAATTAGAAAATGTTTCAGTAAACTTAAATATTCTGAGTGTTACTTCCCTGAATTTCATAGACTACATTGAAAAAAATGTACAGTATTGATAATGGATTTTTTCATTATTGAATGAGATCTGTTGACGGAGTTGACTGAATACATTATTTATTTTTGTGACATACAGACATAGTGTTATGCTCCTTACAAAAATATTAACTTCCTACAGTTCGGTGAAATTCCCACAGTCATCAATCTTTGAGTATGACAGTTGCATTGTTCCCCAAAGTGGAAATATAAAATAGCATTGATACCTGCACTTTCAGAATCCATATTTTAGTTTGATAAGAATTACCAATGGAAACAGACTTTTACAATACAATGTTATGAAAATGACGTCTCTTGCTAGAATAACTGTTGTGTTATTGTCCATCAGTTTTAGGGAGGTTGTTACCTTATTATTATTTTGCAAATTAATTCCTAATATTGGGCAGTGACATTCTACAGGGGCTGCTTGTATTGCTAAGCCTGTAGCTAAGGATAATGCAAGTTAGTTACATGCATTGACTGGTTTATGGACAATACATAATGATCCAAACTGTTTCTGTGCTTCGGTGGATGACTTGAAGCAGAGATAATAATAATAATGAATAATAATTCTTGCATTTGATATAGCGCTTTTCACGTCTTATAGATGTCTCAAAGTGCTTCATACAACATACTGTAAAGTGAATTGACTGCATATTGGTGGACGAAATGCGGCAGCCAATTGCGCACAGCAATGTCCCACAAATGGTATTGGATCGAAGCAACCAATTTATTAATGGGTGTTTTTCTTGACAGTTTATTATTGGGCGCGTGGAGTAAGGAAACGTGCCCAAGGTTTCAACCTGCTGGAAATTGAACCCGGACTTCTCAGTTGTAATCAATGGTTTATAGTCAATGGCCCTCTGTAGTGATGTAGGAGTCTAGCCTTTAAAGATAAACTTTTCTGTGATATTTTTCCACATGGCCATGAAGTGCTGAAGCTTTGTGTATTTTTTTGCGTGAGATTGTGTTCAACTGGTCGGGGGAATTACCTGTGATTTTCTACGGGTCTTGAGTTTGGGGCATAGTTTGATATCCCAAATATAGTGTTCAGGAACATGGGTGTCTTGTTTGACCCTGAACTGTCCTTCCTCCCCCACATCCACGCCATGACCAACACTGCCTTCCACCATCTCCATAACATTGCGGGACTCCACCACTGCCTCCCCTCTCAGGCTGCTGAAACCCTCACCCACGCATTCGTCACATCAAGGCTTCACGACGGAAACTCCCTCCTCGTCGGCCTTCCCAGCTCTTTCCTTCACAAGCTGCAGATCATCCAAAACTCTACAGCTCGTGTGCTCTCCTGCACCAGGCTCCGTGACCCCATCAATCCTACCTTTGCCTGGCTCCATTGGCTCCCCATCCCCCAGAAGATCGAATTTAAGTTCCTCACTTTCAAGGCCAACGACCGCCGACCCTTCCTACCTCTCCGATTTGCTGACTCCCTACCTACCTGCCCGCTCGCTCCGGTCTGCTCCATGTCTCTTGCCAGATCCGCCCTATCATTGCTAGCTGGGCTTTCATCCTATCTGGCCCCCACACTCTGGAACTCCATCCCACAGCCCATTTGCCTTGCTCTCTCCCTTACCTCTTTCAACACTGGTCTTAAGACCCTCTTTTTGATCATGACCTCTCCCGCCCTCCCACCTCTCTCCGTCCCCTCTCCCTTATCCTGCCCCTCCCCCATGCTCGAGTCTCGACCCCTGACTATTCAGCGCCTTGGGATGTCCACCCGATGTGAAATGTAATTTTGATGTTGTTGTTGTTTATGTTCTTGTATGGTTCTGAAAACAATTGGCTTCTTTGCCCTCTTTTCTATGGAAATGAATTGTAAGTATTACTATGCAGTAACTTATTCGGATGCAAATTTGATGGTGTAACTTGTCACACACGCCCGTCAAAAGTTATTTTCTGAAGGTTTTGCATTGTAAATAGATATTGTCAAAAAAAACTGTTTTATAGATGAACAAAGGAGATTAAATCAAGGGAACTGTAAGTTCCTCTATTTGTCAGAGTGTGGTCAACAAAAAAAAATTGTCAAAGCCCATGGCAAATCAGATATAGATGGAGGTACTATTATATACAGTACATTATCTATTATTTACATTTTTTTTTGATTGATTGATCCCATGAATTTGTGATTGTGTTGGGAATTCATTGACGGCATATACCATCCCTCATCATTTCAGGTAGCAAGCCCATATGGGCCCCATATGCGACAATTTGGGTTGATCCATGTCCATATGGGCCCCACATGGGCTTGCTACCTGGGATATTTTAATTAATTAATAAATTATGGATGATGAAAGAAATGACTAATACTCACCATTGAGAGGAATGTGACATTTTTGTTCCTCTTTTCTTTCTCTCTAAAAAATGTGCTTCTGCCGGTTCAGACAGCTTTGCTTGCAACATCATGTAGCTATATCCCCATGGGCAATAACCTCTTCCTAATTTTTTCACACTCTCATGAGCAAAACTTTTGCTACAAAGCGGGCACCAAACTGAAAATATAATCGAACCAAGCTGCTGGAATTATACATGTTTCAGTAATTTTACTTTAGAGGAATTGACACTGCCTGGAAATTATTGCTGCCTTTTACTGTGTGTAGCTCCTGTTCTGCTGTTTCAGTGCATATCCGTAGGTGAGTATATATCCTTGATTTCTGGAGACAGTTCCTGGATGAGGTCTTGTGGCTCACTTTACTCTGTCTTGAATTCAGCAACAAACTGAGCAGTAACATTCTAAAATATGATCATCAGAGAAATAGTCATTAATCCAACAAGCTTCTCATCTCCAGTAACTCCCAGCATCAGGAATTGAGGTGTGTTCAGTTTTTTTGTTACGTATGTGTCCCTATATTTGGTTTACAATACAGTATTGTATATTATTTCCCTAATATTGGTCAATCAGGAAAACAAATGCTAGGTCTCGCTTGGGTGCAAAATCAAGCAAAGCTAATGAGTTTTTGTCATGTCTGGAGCACCAGCTGTTGTTCCAACCACCTTGAAATATTGTTACATACTAAAGTATTGCTGAAACATTCTTTAGCGCTGACCCCTTTCAAATTTCACCTGCAACAGTCACTCCCCTCAAATGCTGCCTGACGCATTGGAGGAACACAAAATGTGCTCCCATGTTTCTCCAAGTGATATTTATATTGAGCCTTTAAATTGAGCGAGAATGCCCATTCCGTTCAGTGGGCTTCGGTCTGCTCCATGTCCCCTGCCCAACCCGCCCTACCATTGGTGGAAGGGCTTTCAACCTTTCTGCTCCCACATTCTGGAACTCCATCCCACAGTCTCTTTGCCTCGCTTCCTCCCTCACCTCCTTCAAGGCCGGTCTCAAGTCCCTCCTCTTTGATTGTGCCTTCTACTGCACTCCCAACTCTCTCCCTCCCCTCCTAACTCTCTCCCTCCCCCTTTCCTTGTCCTTCCCCCATGCTCGGGTCTCGACTTGATTGTTCAGTGCCTTGGACGTCCTCCCGACATGAAAGGCGCTCTATAAATGTAAATTTATTGTTGTTGTAAAAGAAGTATCTCAACGTTTCTTTTACTTTACGTTTCTCAGACAGTGCTTCTTGCTAGTGTGGAAGGTGAAAAATAGGTGCACAACAATCTGCTTCTGTTATGCAACATTCCTGCGTCTTAAAAAACACTCCCTACTCCCTATTTGTGTATTCCTTCTCTTGCTTCTTGCCATATCCTTGAGTAATCCGTTTGCTTTGTGTTGCCGGCAAAGATATTAACAAGTTCCTTCTGGAATTCTGTAGCCATGTAAAAGACGCATGGTAACAAGCCTCGAATTGAGCACAGGTATTCATATGAAATGGATAATGATTTGATTATGCAGAGAGAAGGCTTTTGTTGAGAAATAGGATCTGTTGCACCTAGAAAAAAGCATGAGAAGATCTATTGTATTAAATTCAACCTTGGATGGAAGTAGTTGTGCAGACTTATTTCAGTACCAGGGTTCAATGTACAAAAATGGCATGAGTTTCAATGATGGGTCAATGGATAAATGTCGTATGATATTGAAACCTCAGGGCAAATTGTTTTTCGTCTTTCTCGTATTAACTCACGTGGTTTGCTTTTGTTGTTTATTATTGTTGATTGATTCCCCCCACCCCTGCCCCCATCTTCTTCTTCCCTCACTCCCTTTCCTCACTTTCTCTCCTCCCTTTTCCCCTTCCCTCCCTCTTCCCTCTTCCTGATCTTGCCCCCACCCATCTTTCCCTCCCTCTCTTTCTTACCCCCCTTTCGCCCCCCTCTTCCTCCCTAACCCTAACCCATCCCACCTTTCCCTCCCTCTCCCCCCTTACCCTCTTTTCCCCCTTTCTCCCCTGGCCCCATTTTCGCGATTGTTTGTGGGGACACTGCTGTGCGCAATTTGGCTGCCGCGTTTCGCCCACAAGTATACAGTCGACTTTCCTGCTTTTCTTCCCCCTGCCTCGACCCCTCCCCTTTTGCTTCTTTACCCCCTTTTGCCCCTAGTCCCACTTCCATGACTGATTGTGGGACACTGCTGTGCGCAATTTGGCTGCCATGTTTCGCCCACTAATATACAGTTACTTTTCCTACTATTCTTCATCCTGCCCTGATCCTTCCCACCCTGCTCTTGTCCTACCTGACTGTACAGCGCCTTGGGACGTCCTCTTGACATGAAAGGCGCTTTATAAATGTAAGTTTTGTTGTTGTTGTTTGTTTGTGGTACATTTCTATTGTATATTTGGCAATAACCCCACTTTCTTAGAAGTGATTTTCAGGAGACTGATACTGTCTGGGGGATAGTGAGGAGGTTTGTGGAGTGAAGTGATTCAACCCCATGTAGTAAAATCTCCCATTCCCGTTCAGAGCTTTTGAGTAATTTGTTCAAGGCCTGTGAACTTTCAACAGTGATTTATAAATGGTAATAAAGAGGGGATTACGCACTGTGCTTCTATGAATGACAGATTGTGATTGTAATCATTCTAATACTAGAATAACAATATCACTCATAGCACAGCTTTATTACTTGTATTGTAATCCTTAAACTATCATAAATATCATAAGCCTCAGTACAGATATGAAACTGTAAACACTGACTGGGTTTGCTATTTTTTCATCATATTTCACTTTCCTGTGTCTTTCTCTTATTAAATATACTTTAATTTACTTATATACTGCCGAATTTAATGCAACAGCAACTTGAACTTGTAACAATAAATAATAATCCTTACATTTGATATAGCGCTTTTCACTGCTTCGAGACATCTCAAAGCATTTCACAGAATATACTGTAAAGTGAATTAACTGTATATTTGTGGGCGAAAACCTGCAACAATCGCGCGCAGCACTGTCCAACAAACATTCGTGGATTGAGTGACCAAATTATTATTGTTTCTTTATCTGGAGTGATTATCGTCAGGCATGTGGAGTGAGGAAACTTGTCTGAGGTTTCATCCTACCGGGAATCAAACCCAGGTCTCTCGCTTGTGAGATGAGTGCTCTAATCACTGAGCTCCACTGCAGGGAACAATATAGCTCTCTTCATGCAGTGGATTAGAGCCACTTGATCTTTTCTCCTTTTTCCTCTTGTTACATTCTTCATACAATTAAACAATCAAACACTTCTTTCTGATTCTCACTGTCCACTTTGGAGTTGGACGCAATTTAAAACCATTTCCACTCTCTGTAAACTGACTGTGCACTGTGCAATGCTTTCGGTGAATTCAAAAACTCATTCTTGAAAGGTATCAAGCCTGGCTCAGTTGGTAGCACTCTTTACTGGAGTCATGAAGGTTGTAAATTCGAGTCCCAAGTCGGGAATTAGAGATCACTTCTTTTGCTGACACTCCAATGCAGCGTTGGGGCTGTGCTACTTTGTCAGAAATGTTATCCTTTGAATGAGTCGTTAAACCAAGATCCCATCTGCATGTTCAGGTGGACGTTAAAGATCCCAAAGCACTATTCGAAATGAAAAGGAAGTTTCTCTTGGTATCCTGGTCAACAAATCCCCCAAATAAAAACAATCATTCACTTCTTGGCTGCTTACAGGGCATTACAATGGCTTTTCATCAAACCCCCGCACAGTTTCCCACGGAGTCCCTCAAGGCTCTGTCCTTGGTCCCCTTCTTTTCACCCTTTACACGCTCCCTCTGGGCGATGTCATCCGCAAACATGGGGTAAATTTCCACATGTATGCGGATGACACCCAGCTGTACCTTTCTGCCTCATCCCTCAACCCCCAGACGATCGATGTTCTGACAGCATGTCTGTCCGACATCGAATCATGGACGAGGGACAACTTTTTGCAATTGAACGTGAGTAAGACCAAGGCCCTCCTGATTGGCTCAAGCCAGCGCCTCTGCACATCGGGCACTGCCAGCCTCAACATCCAAGGCTGCACTCTCCACCTCACAAAGCCAATCAGGAACCTCGGCATCATGTTCGATCAAAAACTTTCCTTCCTCCCCCACATCCGCGCCTTGACCGGCACCGCCTATTTCCATCTGCGCAACATTGCCAGGCTCCGCAACTATCTTACCCCCCGCGCTGCCGAAACACTCGTGCATGCATACATCACCTCACGGCTGGACTACGGAAACTCTCTCCTAGTCGGCCTCCCCAGCTCCTCCATTCATAGGCTGCAGGCCATCCAAAACTCTGCAGCCCGTGTACTATCCCGCACCCGCCTCCGTGACCACATAACCCCCACCCTCGCCCATCTCCACTGGCTCCCCATCCTCCAGAGGATCGAGTTTAAGATCCTCGTCCTCACCTACAAGGCCTTACACGGCCTTGCCCCATCCTACCTAGCCGATCTACTCTCCCCCTACACGCCCACCCGGACCCTCCGTTCCACAGGACTTGGCCTGCTCCAAGCCCCCCGCCCGAACCGCCCCACCATCGGAGGCTGGGCCTTCAGTTTCTCCGCTCCCACCCTATGGAATGCCATCCCTCAATCCCTCCGTTTCACCTCTTCCCTTTCCTCTTTCAAGGCCGATTTGAAGACTTTCCTCTTCGATCGTGCCTTTTGTTCCACCCCGAACTCTTTTACCTGCCCTTCGTGTTTCACCCCTTCCCAAACACTCCCCTCCCAGCTCGGGTCACATGCCTCTTATTTAGCGCCTTGGGACGTCCTCCCGACGTGAAAGGCGCTATATAAATGTAAATTGTTGTTGTTGTTGCTGTGCACAAATTAGCAATTGTGTTCACCTATGAAATACTGTACAATCACTACGTTTTTCAGTAATTTCTGTGAAACACTTTGAGACGTTCCAATGACATGATATATCAAATGCAAAATGTATCAAACACATTTTACTAAAATGTAGCAGTCACGTAGGTCCATCATTGATGTAGACATACAGCAGAATCCTGGACGTTTTGTTGTCTATGAGCATAATAATAAATTGGTCACTCAATCCACAATTGTTTGTGGGTCACTGATGTGCACAATTGGTTGCCACGTTTCGCCTACAAAATATACAGCAAATATATTTTACAGTATATTCTGTGAAGCTCTGACTCGAGACATAACAACAATAAAATTACATTTGTATAGCGCCTTTCACATCAGGAGGTATATCAAATGCAAATACTATTATTATTGTCGTTCATTATGGTTTTGAGAATGTTCCAGCCAGTAAATACTTCTGTTTCATGAGGAGTTAAAATCCAGAGTATTTGACAAAGTATTTAATGGTATGTTAGAATCCTTAGCTAACCACATCAATCTCTCTAATGTTCACCTAGAATTTTATTGACAGTATCTAATTGTCAGATTGAATTATTCTGCATGTAAGAAATGTGTAATTGGCAGGTGTCTTGTCACTTTTTATTTAGAAGATTGTAGGCAAGGTTACAACCTCGCCTGGAGCTGTTGAAGATCAAACCATTCCTTGTGAGGGCAACACTGTTGGTAGGATTTTCCAACCGCTAAGTCAGTGATGGACCAATGTTCCTTTGAGGATGTGAAATCTGTCTTCATGGTGTGAAGTGCTTGTCAGTGTGTTCTGACAAACAGGATATGTTTCACGCAGGGGAGCATAGTGCATTCCTCCCGCTGTGTGATTTAATGGGTTAGATTGATTCTCTGTTAATGGAGGCCTGTTTGAGAATACATGTACTCAACAGACTCTTAGAAAGAAACATTAAAAAATTCTTGCTTTTTAATGATATCCTATGTCAAGATGTATCAAAGCACTTGACAGTATTTACATCAAGTGGAGTGACTCGTGCTGTAGGGGTGATCGGTTTAGATTGCAACAAGGATTGCTTTAAAGGGAATGGGTCAGCAGTAGTGGTGGATTGGCTCCCGAAAGTGCTCAGGATTGTTAGGTAAATATCATAGAGGATTCAATCCAAGATCCTGGTCCTCACCTTTAAAGCCCCCCCATGGCCTTGCCCCCCACCTACCTCTGTGACCTCCTAACCTGTGCATTCTGTCCACTCAGTGGGCTCCGGCCTGCTCCACATCTCCTGCCCCTCCCACCCCACCAACAGTGGCTGATCCCCAACCTTTAGAATTCCATCCCCCAATCCCTAGCCTCCTTTAAGTCTTGCCTAAACACCATCCTCTTTGACCATGCTATTGGTCACTCCCCTTTCCCACCCTTCCCTCCACCCTCTCTGAACCTGACCCCAGCTTGGGTCCAAAATATTGATTTCCAGTGCCTCAGGCCATCTGCCCTACGTGACAAGCGCTATACAAATGTAATTTTGTTGTTGTAGTAAATGGGTGGTGCGGGCGTATTCTTGAGGGGACTGATCCATGGGGGGAGCATCCAAAAGCACAACACAACCGCGAGTTTAAAACTTTATCAGGTTTAAATGGGAATTCTGCACCGTAAGCATCGGGAGTGATTCACTGGGGTACTTGAGAAACTTCCCGATTTCCCATAGATCCAATCTGTCCCTTGCAGACAGATAAGAAGGGTGACAATGCGCTTTCTCCAGTTTAATTGCTCCAGTGGAAGGTAATCAAATATAAATTGCAAACTCCACAGAATATTCTTTGGACAAAATATGGCCAAGTTCCTCTGCAAATGCAGAGTCAATACACTATGCATTCTGTGAAGGAAAACCTGTGAAGCCTTTTGAGACGTCCTCCCAGTGTGACTAGCTCTATATGGAAAGGCAAAGGTTATAATAATCCATCTTCATGGAAGTTGAAAGTAGGGTCTATGTCTGGGAGGAGTTTTACTGGTTACACCTTGGGGATTTGGCTGCTTATGAATGAATTTGGGTTGGATTATGGAAAGTTTGATGTCATCCACACACACTTTTTCTACAGAACTGAGGCTAGGGAAATATCAGCCCAAAGACGTTCTCTCACCCACCCACCAACTGATTCACAACTGAGAGAATGTCAACTAAATGTTCTGTCATCCACACCTGGTGTGTACACCAGGAAGCCACAGGAGAGCGCTACAAATGGTGTGAGTCATCCTGAAATTTAAAAACAAGTAAATATAAAAAGTACTAAAAGAAATACTTCATACCCATGGATTTACTGGACATCTTCCCGACGTGAAAGGCGCTGCATCAATGTAATTTTGTTGTTGTTGTTCAATAAATGACACACTATTTTATTGCAACGTGGATTTGAGTCCTGCAAATCCTTTGCAGATTTTGCTATTTAGACGCCAGTTTTCATTTAGTTATTTGCAGCACCCCTGTGAGGATTTAGAGTATGGTTCAATCTAAATACAGGGATCATTTCTCTCTATCTTTGGACCAGTGGTAACATGTAATAATATTAGATTAAATGCCATGTGGGCAGGAAGTAATTGCTTAACGACAGGGCATCTTAGCATCACTATGCAATTGCTATCATGTGTCAACTGCTAAGTACATGGTAGGAAGCATGAGCAATGCCGTTCTTCCTTTTTTTTAAACTTATTTTTACATTGCAGGATGACTCACTCTATCTGTCGTCCAATCCCTTGGATTCCCAGTGTACACACCAATTGTGGATGACCTTTTCTCAGCTGTGAACCCATTGCTGGGTTGCGTGAGAGGATATCCTGGGAATTATATTTCCCTGCTCCACCTACCCTCAGTTGCATGGTTCGTAGAATAATAATTCCCACAGTGCACATTGGTTTCAGTTTGACATCTGAAGTGAGGCCACCATGTTGGCTAGTGTGGAAACAGAAATTTCATTCTGAGTAAGAAGTGCTATTCTTTAGAGTGTTTATTATAACCTATGGCAAACCTGGTAGCATTTCAGGACAGATGCAATCACAATCGGATGAAACATCCAGCCTAATTTCATCCGATTGATTGCAAAATATAGAACCATAGAAACTTACACCATAGAAGAAAGCTGGCTCCTTCAAGAGCAATCCTGTCAGACCCATTTACCCGTCCAACTCCTGTAATAATAATATTACTACTAATAATAATCTTTGCATTTGATGTACGTAGAGCTTTTCCCATCTTCTAGACATCTCAAAGCTCTTGCACACAATATGACTGTAAAGTGAATTGAATGTATAAATGTGGGTGAAATGTGGCTGCCAATTGCGCACAGCAGTGGCCCACAAACAGTCATGGATTGAAATGATCAATTTATTACCTCTTTTTTTTTAGGGATTATTGTTAGGCATGTGGAGTATGGAAACTTGCCCAAGGTTCTGCCCTGCCTAGAATCGAACCCAGGCTTCTCACTTGCAAGACGAATGCTCAAACCACTGAAGTACAGGACTCCATAAGCCTGTAGTTGACTTCTTTTTAGTGGGTTATCTAGTTCCATTTTGGAAGCTAAAATTGTTTCATTCCTGGTTTAGTAATAACTTTCTCCACCTTCATGAAAACAAAACATTCTCCCCACAATCACCCCCTCCTGGCAAAATAAAAGTTTGAAATATTAGAGCCATGTTAATGCAGTTACAGTGGTATTCCATCAACAGTTACGCGATTAAAAGACTAAGGTTTCAACAATGTGCACAATAATGTTAAGGTGATGTTGGGAGAAACAGCAGCAGCAGCCGCTGTTGCAGTAGCAGTAGCATGAATGCACCAGCATTGGGAGCTGCCCTAGACTGTGCAGCATCGGGGATAAAAAAGAACAAGGAGGAGCCGGGGATTGTGAGAAAGGAAGGGACGAGAAGAGAACAATAGTGGAGAAATTAAAAGAAAGAGAAGGACAAAAAAAAGGGGGAACATTTCATTGATTTAAGATATGAAATTAAAAAAAAATTAATTGTCCCATGCCACAAGCTTGCTATAATTTCAGTTGCATCCTATGCAGCTGACAGAATGTTTCATTACTGCAGAACCATATGGTCAGTGTCAGTTTTTATTCTCCCTGAGGTAGGTAAAAAGCTCTGGCTGAGACCTGACAAAACTCATTGCACGTATTACTGATATATTCAAGCAGGCACAACGTAGATACCCTTCTCACATATATTGTGATTGTAAAACAGTAAAGAAGTGTTCCTACCTAAATATATTGTTGACCTTGTGCATTCCGTTAAGATATTCAAAGGCACTTGTCTGCTGGAAATGATTTACAATGCAAATATTTTTCTCACTGTTGCTCCTCAAATTATATTTCAGAGAGACTATTGAGGAATTTAAAGGCCATCCTCATTTTGCCAAAAAAGTTCTGATTTTAAGGAGTTAGACGCATGACTTGAAATAGTTTCTGCCAATGGCATTTTTGAAATGTACATTTTAACATTAAAAAAAGACAAGAATGAGCTTATTCGAAGTAATTGCTTAGTTTTATGATTTAAAATAATTGGTTAAGATTTAGTTTACATTGTGGAATTTTGCAATTTGCTGTGCTGGCATTCAAGTGATTCACTGTCTATTTGTGATTTGCCTGAATACATGGGGCCTGTAAACATATCAAGCCAAATGAGATGATAAATAATCCTACGATTATTCTACACATTGCACAGGCCTCTATTGTATTGTAACCTCCAAGTTGCTTTTAGGAGTTTCATAAATATTTATTCTAAATTGTCTTGCAATGTCGTGAATATTGTACATGTTTTTAGTCCAGCTCATATTTCCTCTTGAAAGGGAAAAATTACAGCTTTCCCCAATGACTGTAAAGCTCGGATTCATAGCATGTATATGCTTGTGAATCATTTCACGTCACCGATTTCATTGAAAGGTTTGCAAATTGCTAATGCTTTATACTTTAATAATAGCTGATCTCATTGATGACTTTGGTAGCTTGTAATCGCTCCTGGGTATCCATTATTCTTAGTTGAATGTTTGGCTTTTGGCATAATATTGCAGTGTACAATTTCAAGTCCTCAAAGGCCACAGAAGTTGCCATCAATAATTTGTTACAGTTTATAAAAAATTTCAGTAATGCATTAATAATACGGGAAGAAATCGACAAAAATACAGGCAGAACAATGAATGGCACATAACAACAAAATTACATTTATAGAGCGCCTTTCACGTCGGGAGGACGTAACAAGGTGCTACATATATATAAGCACATGTACTGGGCATGGACGTGTAGGCAGGCAATGCCTACCATGAAAATAAAAACTTTAAATTGTATATGATTATGTAATGGTTTATATTTTTACAATGCACATTTTACATAATGCAAACGATTTTTAGTAGAAACTACCAAAATTATTTACCTGCGATTTTATATACCTACCTTAAAAGCAACAGAAAAGCAGTGAGACCCGGTGTCTTTTTTACCCATTGAGTTGAATGTAGTTCTGATGCACATGCGCGTTCCTTTCTCATTCTCAGTAATGGGTGAAATAAGCAGAGTATGCTGCTGCCTTTGGGGCGTGGCTTTATGACAATGTCGTAAAGCCACACTCCCAAAAGCTAGCATGGACTGAGGCAAAGTGCCTACCCTGTTATTTTACCCACCACACGTCACTGGTATTGGGTGCCCACAAAGCCCTCTTACCCCCCTGTTACAAAACAGCAATATGGAGGAGCTGAAATAAGATGACAGAGATGCATTTTGCCTCGTCACTCTATCATGTTACGGTCACACTGAACATGGTGACGGCTCATTATCTGCATGAAAATTATGTCCTCACACTGATCCTCTGTCTGTCTAGGTGCAGTTAAATACTTGTTCTGAATACAATTAAGTGCTTCTTAATACAATTATCATCATTCTTCCATATGTTATCAGTTGTTGCTCAGTGCACTGTAGCAAAAAACATGGGGATAACAGGAGTTTGTGGACACACTACAGAAAGCTAAATCAGCAAGTAGTCAGGAAACTGAACTGTTAAATCAGAAGCCTCTCTATTTTGCAAAGATATTGTGATCTAATTTACAGTATTTTGTAAAAGTTTTCTTAGTAATAAACGTCTAACTTTGTTGAACATTAAATGTTCTAAATATTCAGTTTCCATTTAAACAAAAAATAATTTGATAGTTCTTCTTGGGGAAAAAAATCACACAACAAATACCACATCCTATCCCACAAGTAATCTTTTTATTCGAATGGAAGGAATCATACTGCATGTTTTGGAACATATGAAAAGCTTTTAACCAAAGTGGTGTATATTTGCAAGACTTTTTTGTAGTTGGATTTATATACACTTGTGTTTTTACATGCACAACTGTATTTGGGAATGAATTAGTCCTGAAATATCCATGTGCAAGTTTCATAAATCTGAAGATGTTATATAAGGAGCTCCTGTAGCTCAGTGGTTAGAGCACTCGCCTTACAAGCGTAAGACCTGTGTTCGAATCCAGGCAGATCAGGTTAAAACCTTGGGCAAGTTTCCTTACTCCACATGCCTAATAGTAATCCCTCCAAAAAAAACACAATAATATAATTGGTTATTTTCAATGCATGACTGTTTGTGGGACATTGCTGTGCGTACTTGGCTGCCATGTTTCACCCACAAATATACAGTCAATTCACTTTACAGTATATTCTGTGAAGCGCTTTGAGACGTCGATAAGATCAGCGCTATATCAAATGCAAGGATTATTATTATTATTATTATTCTACTGCAGTCTTCTGTTCCTGCCCCAATTCACAGGCTATTAAAACCAAAGCTTGGCATTACCTATCCATGTTTAGTTCCTGTGGTGATGGGTTCAACCTTGGCTATGGGTGCACTAACTCTTACCCAGGTAGTAATATAAAAACATGTCCCATTAACTTTACTAATGCAAATTCTTATTGTTTTCTGCGAATGCATGTGGTTCCTTTTTATGTATGTCAAAGTAGTTTTGTGTGAATGTGTGTTTGTAGGTAGCTATCCGTGATATTCTCTTTTACTGATTATACATAATTGTAATGTGAACCAGGGACATGGGAAGGAAGGGATGCCCATCAGCAAAAGTGGAAAGAAAAAGGACTTGTAATAATTGCTGACTATTCACTTGAGAACTTCAAGCCTCGTAAGATGATTGTATCAGGGCATATCCTGAGGGCATTTGTAGATTGCCCTTCTTTAGCATTTGTAGATTGCCCTTGTATAGCATTTATAGATTGCTCTTGTACTTTACCCTTGTACATCTTATTGGCAGAGCTGCATGTGGAATAATGGGGTGAAAATTTTGATCTGTTCATATCTTTTCCCCCACAATAAGTATCCCACGATTGATAAACAAATAAACAATAATAAATTGGTCATTTCAATCAACGACTGTTTGTGGCACACCGCTGTGTGCAATTGGCTGCCACGTTTGCCCACAAATATACAATCAATCCACTTTACAGTATGTTCTACGAAGCGCTTTGAGACATCGAGAAGACGTGAAAAAACACTATATCAAATGCAAGGATTATTATCATTATACATGTTGTCAGCAAGGCTAGTCCATCACTAATGACTGTCTGTGGGTGTAACATTGTAGATGATTATCAGGATATTGGCTTAATGCAGAAATGATTTTTTTGGTTGAGTTAAGATAGAACCCAAATGACTGACACGTCATTGCCTTGACTATTGACCAGGCATGTTGATCACGTCTATCAAAGAGTGGGGTAATTATCACTGATGAAAATTAACATATCACAGGACACAATTTTCAACCCATCGTCTGCAATTTTGAGCGCTCTAATTTCAAACGAACATTTGTACATTGGAAAAAAATCAACATTGAGTTGGCAAGAAAAAAGGTTCACTAAACTGAACTTGATGTTTGGTTGGAGAAAAGCAGATTGAGGAGAGAGGCACAGATAATGTAGCAGTAAGCAGGCTGCTTAACATCGAGTGAGAGTATAAAAATAGAGAGATGAATACAAAATTAGCATGCCTAGAGCAAGATTAGAAATTAGAGGCATATTTCCCTTCTTAAGAGCAATGGATATCTGGCACAAACTCCCAACACAGCAATTAACTACTTTCAAAAGCATTGGATGATACCTGGTTAGGAATAGAATTGAATATTGTATTGGGGCAAGTACACAGGATTTCTTCAATACTCCATGGAGTACAATGTGTCCCGAGCTGCTGGAGACATGAGAATGCCATCCTTAGAAATAAAAATAATGAGATTTTAATAATGAGTGCTAGTATAGGCAGGTATTCTGCAGTTTTCCTGAGCTATCTTTGGGGTCAGGGAGGATGTTTTGAGCAAACATTGCTTGGTTTTGCTAGCTAAGTGGATCAGCATAGGTGATAGAGTAGCAGTATGGGAAATATGGGAACATTTCAGGGTGTATCACACTTCCCTCTGGTCTCAGTTCTATTGCTGTTTGCTATCAATGTTTGAGTGCAGCTATACAGTGCTATATCAAATGCAAAGATAGCACTGTATAATAATCCTTGCATTTTATATAGCACCTTATCACGTCTTCTAGATGTCTCAAAGCGCATTTCAAGATATTTCGATGCACTTCACAGAATATACTGTAAAATGAATTGACTGTGTATTCTGTGGGTGAATGGCAATAGCCAATTGAGCACAGCAGTGTCCCACAAACAGTCATGGATCGAACTATCAATATGCTTATTTTTTAAAGGAATTATTACCCCCGGAAAAGTGATCCACCAATTGACTAACAACTGGGTTCCTACCTACTGCTGGGTAAACAGAGGCATGTGGAATAATGAAACTTTTGCCCAAATTGTGCCTTTCAGGTTGCGCTTCACAGAATATACTGTAAAGTGCACTAACTGTATGTTTTGTGGGTGAATATTGGAGCTAATTTGCACACAACAATGTCCCACAACCACAAATGAAATGAATGATCATTTTTATTTGGAGGATTGTTAGGCAGGACATAAGGAGAAATTCCCTTCTTTTTTTGAATGGTGCCATGGAATCTTTAACGTACAACAACAACTAAAATTACACATGTATAGCGCCTTTCACGTCAGGAGGACATCCCAAGACATTGGACAGTCATTATTTCAGACCTGAGCTGGGGTAGGGGACGGGGAGGGTGGATTTGGGGTGACCGATGGCACCATCGAAGAGGAGGGTCTTGAGGCGGGACTTGAATGAAGCCAGGGAGGAGGCAAAGCGGAGGTACTGTGGGATGGAGTTCCAAAGGTTGGATGCAGAGTGGCTGAAGGCTCGCCCACCAATGGGTGGGTTGGGGGACATGGAGCAGGCCTGCTGAATGGAGAGTGTGGACAGGTTGGTAGGGGGTTAGGAGGTCGCAGAGTTAGAGTGGGGCGAGGCTATGGAGGGCTTTGAATGGGGCAGTGGAGAACACAGGCTGCAGAGTTCTGGATTATCTGCAGCATATGGAGGGAGGAATTGGGAAGGTCGACAAGTAGGGCATTGGCATAGTTGAGCCAGGATGTGATGAAGGCGTGAATGAGGGTTTCAAGAGCTGAGGGGTGAGGTAGTGGCGGAGTCAGGCAATACTATGGAGAGGAGGGAAGGCAGAGCAGGTCCTGGCTTGGATTTGGGGGAGGAAAGACAATCAGGAGGGTCTCGGTCTTCTTGACATTCTACTGTAGAAAGTTATCTCTCATCCAGGATTTGATGTCTGACAGTCAGTCTAGCAGGACAGCAGTGGTCCTGGAGTCGAGGGTACACCTGAACAGGCAGGTGGGGCTTCTATCTAATATCTTTAATACAGGTGCGAAGAGCTGTTACGTGTAGGTTGGAGCACTTGCCTTGCGAGCGAGTGAACCTGGGTTTCATTCACAGCAGGGTGAAACATTAGGGAAGATTCTGTTTATCTAGTCGTGGTAGGAACCCTGTTGTTGATCGATTGGTGAATTCCTTTTCCTGGGGTAATAGTTCCTTTAAATAAATAAAAATAATAATTTGGTCACTCAATCCATGACTGTTTGTGGGACAGTGCTGTGGGTGCTGTGTTTCGCTTACAAAATATACAGTCAATTTGCTTTACAGTGTATTCTATAAAGCGCTTTGAGACGTCTCGAAGAGGTGATAAAGTGCTATATCAAATGAAAGGATTATTATTATCTAATTTGAAGGAATGAACCTCTGACAATGAAGCAGAACCCAGCACTGCATTAAAGTGTCCGCTCAGAGTTTGAGTCCAAAGTCCCAAAGTGGGTCTTGAACCCGAAACCTTTTGACTCAGAGGCAAGAGCGCTACCGCAGTTGCTATCTTTGGATGAGGCTGGTGTGTGTGTTCCAGAGGGGGTTAAGGATTCAGTTTCATGGGCAGTCTCTCAGAATTGATGGAAACATGTAACGCTTCATAGCAGATTCATTGTGAATTATCCCACAGTATCATATATGAATACCCATTATGTGAGATCGGTTTTCTTTTAATGTAAAGCAATCATTTGTGACTTTGTTTATAAAACAAAAATCCATTTTGATTAAATATTAATTTTTAAAGTCCCTTAAGGTATTGAATAGTCGCCTTGCAGTTGCTTATGATCATTATTGTATTAAGAAG